>CM071688.1:10000000-10747500 GCA_036553675.1 Solanum okadae | reverse complement strand
CAATTCTTCTGACCCTCTGCTACTAAACTAGAATTTTGTATTTAACCATTCATATATAATAATAAAAAATCATCTTTACCTATTTGTGTTATTGTAATTTCGAGCAAAGAAGATTCACTCAAACTTTTTGATGTCCTTTAGCTCCGCTCGTATACTAGCTAACTCTGCATCTCAAGCAGGTGGAAAGAAATCACCTATTGTTTTTATCTTTAATGAAATTTAATATTTAATCTCTTATCGTTCTCAGCCTAATTCATTGATTACTGGCTATATTTTATTTGATTATTTTTTTGTACTTTTTAGATTTTTTTTCGTAGTTAATGCCACTAAAAAGACCAAACAAATCATGTTCTACGTACCACTCTCTAAAATATAAGCTATCTGTAAAATTGAATAAATGTGACTTTGGGTGTTTTTTTTAATTTCCCAACCTAGTGTCATGTACCTACATTCGAGTTCGACTAAATTCAAATTTGTGTCAAGAAGTCCCACGTTGGGGGTAAAGCGCTTTCTAACAATGGTGACTCCGTACCCAGGGGAACTTGAACCCGAGACCTCTGGTTAAGGATGAAGGAGTACTTACCACTCCACAACAACTCTTGTCGGTGCCTTTGGGTGGTTGTTAGTTATTATATTGTGTTATTAAATATAATGTTTGTTTTAATTAATCGAATTATAAATACCATACAATATGTTTTGGATACATTTTAAAGTTTTTTTTTCTCAGAGTTTTATTCTCGACAAGCATAGTGGGAAGAAATGTTTCATGATAGCGCCGCGAGAGCTTATAATATCAGGGAATTACATAAGATTATGGCAATGGAAGAAGCATCCCAATTCCAGGTTTATCTCTTTCCATTTTCTTATGTTGGTATATAACTTCCTTGCTAGCTCTTTCTAATAAATGTTTTATGCAATGCACCCTTTCTTTCTCTTTTCTCCCATTTAATTCACAAAATTTATTATTTTCTTGGTTATTACATAAATTATCTCTTCGTTTGTATTGATTATAAAGGAATGCATCATTCTTAATTAGAGTTTATGTTTTGTATAATGAGAATATAAAGAATAACATGGATTATCAAATTAAGTTAAAGTAGAACAATATGTAAATTCAGGATCCAACTTTGGAACTTGGATCCTACCACGATACCCGACCCGACCTTGGCTCCCGACCCCAACATCCGATTTAAGATCAAACTTTCGAATTGGATACTACACCGACACTCAACCCGACCCCGGCTCCAGACTCCATGTCACGTCCTGAGCCTTACCCTAAGCGTGGACGACACTCAAAAACCATTGATGATCCCCAAGCGAACCTTTGGCTTGCCTAACTATGGTACATATGACTCAATAGAATATGTGGAAGCTTTAATAGATGATCATTTCAAACCATTTACAGAACTTAAAACCATTCTCTAAAACATACTTAATATAAATAGTAAATGTTTAGCAAAACATCTGAGATAGTACTAAAACTATCTAACTCTGCATGTCCATGAAGCCTCTATGTCTAAATATAGGTGACGGGAGAAGACCCACGACACCTCAAAGCATTACTAAAGCTAAACAATAAATTGCAGTCCTCTGAAAGCAAGGACGTCTCACCAAAATTTGGCAAGCGGATGAGGTGATCTAAATGAAACTCATGTTGAAGATCCTAAGTACATCAATCTTCATCATGAAATGATGTTGGTCGAATGACATTAGTACATTGAATATACGGTATATAATAGGGCTGAATAAAAGAAATAACTAACCTGAAAGACTGAAAATAACTCAATTAAAGTATAGTATAGATCATGATGAAAATCATTTGAACTTTTTTAGTAAGGATGCAATAATAGTAAATACTGAACTGAATACATATATATAAATATACTTTACTTTACTTTACTTGGGAGTTTCTCTAATCGGCAACCATCAGTATTTTCCTAGTGATGATACAACATCTTGTTCACGTTACCAGAGTTATCTTATACCTTGCTGGGGTATAGGACAACAATTATAATCTATGAATCCATCTAATATGCCTTACAAAGAGGTGGTGAGAAGTTGTCTGAAAATTGGTACGATCTTATGTTGGCTACGTAGTTTATAGGGCTTTGAGTTAAATATAAACTCTTTCTCAATTCGGTGCTCGATACCACTCCCAAAATAATCAATATCACTATGATCAATAGTCCTCTTTTAGAGAACTTGTGTTTACTTCAATTTACTTTACTGAAATGCTTTTCAATAAATCAATTATGCTCTTTTCTTTTCTACTGCCAAATAGAATATATGAAACCATTTAGTCCTTCTAAAACCCCTTTTCAAATCATGCATTTAAATGTTCATGGACTAACTTTTCAAGTCTGAAATCAATGTATAGGAACCTTTTAAAAGTAGGACTTCAATAAAGAGGGTTCATTTAATAATGAAAGAATGAATCGACACGCATAAGATAGTCAAAATCTCAATGATTAAGGAATCGAAACTCGAAATAAGAAAACACAAACCAATTTCAGATTCCAAGGAACTCTGGGTGGAACCCTATATTTATCTCTTTACTGACTGAATTTAGATGTAGGGCATGAGGACGAACTTTGTCCAACACTATGAATAGCCTTACATACCTTAGTGACGACTCTTGAAGAAAGCATCTTGGAAGATGAAGTGTGGAGAAGAATCATGGATTGAAAACCTTAAGTATCTTGAAGAGAATCTTGAACTTGGAGCCTTTTAGATCATGGGAAATTGGAGAAACACCTTTCTTGGAGTTCTTGATCTTTGGAAGAAGGAGAATTAGGGATTTTGAGAGTTTCTATATGCATAATAATGATATTATGCTATAATATGGACTTAGAGATGTTAATTGAGGGTAAAAGGTCAAGAATACCGTTCTAAGAACGTAAGAAGACCATAAAAATCAAAGAAACTGACCTTTTAATTGATCCCATCGACCAAATAGACAATCTGGAGGTCCTTTCGCTGAAATATTTGGTGGATCACCAAAGGGGGATTTAAATCTCCAAAAGTACAGAGATTTAAGGTTTTCGGGCAGTGAGCTAATTCGGCGATTCGCCAAACCATTCGGCGAGTTGCCAAATGGGCAGATATCCTCGCCGAATTTCTCAACCCAAACATGTTTCAGTAAAATGACCATAACTTTTTGCTCTTAACTATGATTGATGCAATTTGGTTGTGTTGGAAAGAACACTCGTAGACCTTTAATTTTATAAGGAATGAGCTTTCTAATTCATTATATGATGAGAGATATGATCATTTAAACTTAACCATTGTATGAACTCATGTGAGAACTTTTAGCCGATAGGAATGCTTTGAACTTGACTTGGTTTTTAAGGTCCCTTATGACCCTAGATCACTTTTAATACCCTTGATACACTTGGTAAAGGATATGAAAATTCATGATCAAGTAGGAAATCACCCAATTCAAGCTCATATACTTATGATGAATGATTCAGATTTTAATAGTAGAATTGTGAGGTGTTATATAATGATTTGGGTCTTAGTTTAGAATTTTTTGGGTGTTACGATTTCTCCCCCTTGGGATCATTCGTCCTCGAATGATGGCTGAACTGAGCATTTTAGGGAATGAAGTTAATGTTACTATCTTTCTGACTTCTGAACTTGCCTACTAACATAGGCGGAACTGATTCATATTAAAAAACTTTCTATAGCACATAAGTCACGAACAATATGGGTTTGAACATAGTCACGTTTTATCTGAAGTTATTTGACATGAAACGACGATATTTGGGCACTAAGTAAGAATAGGACTATTATGCCATAAGCAATATGACTGCTAACTTTCAAGCCTAGAAACACCTTTAAATCATGCCCTCTTTAATTGGGATCATTCGTCCTCGAATGATGGCTGAACTGAGCATTTTAGGGAATGAAGTTAATGTTACTATTTTTCTGACTTCTGAACTTGCCTACTAACATAAGCGGAACTGATTCATATTAAAAAAACTGTCTATAGCACATAAGTCACGAACAATATGGGTTTGAACATAGTCACGCTTTATCTGAAGTTATTTGACATGAAACGACGATATTTGGGCACTAAGTAAGAATAGGACTATTATGCCATAAGCAATACGACTGCTAACTTTCAAGCCTAGAAACACCTTTAAATCATGCCCTCTTTAATGAATACCACACCTCATTAGCTGCAACTCATAGCTCCACAATGGTATATGACTACTCTTACCAAGGTCTAAGTCAAATTGCATGCTCTTGTTGTGTTCAAACCTAACTCTAAATCACAAGGTGCTAAACATGAGGTGATTATACTAATCTAAATCACAAGATTTAGGTCCTATGCCTCAATAAGAAATCTCATCCCAAGAACACCACTCCTTGCCACCGCATTCAACAGAACTTAGATTTCTAATCAAGAAGCAACTAATGCATCATGCATTCATACTCCTCTTATCAACACCACATTCAAGCCTAGTACTATAAGCACTCCATGGACTCCTACTAACAATCCTTCTAAGAAATCCTCTCTCGTAATCTCTACCAATTGAAATTTCATGCATTACTACGCGGAAACCAACTAATTACTATCATCTAACTATTACTTATAGTAAAACTTCATCTTATTCTTCTTCCACATTAATAACCTTAGGTGGAATAAGCACACCACCACTATCACAATAAGAAAAATCAACCCTCTCTTATCTATCACTACTCAACTACTGTTATCAACATCACTATCACAACTGAAAAAGGATCACTGAAAAAGCTTAAAGGCTAGAGAGAAACATCATAAACACTATTCATTCAAGAAATCTGATACAAGAATAATGTATGACAAAATATTATTTTGCTAGCTATGGAGGGTAAATTAGGAATTCCCGAGATTGAGACATGAGTGCTTATATGAATATATTTATATCATGAGACTCATATTCATAACTTTATGAAGTAAGGTATAGATCAATGGGCTAAAGTTTTCGCCTCGTATTCAAGAAATTGAGCATAGATGCGAATCTATTTGAAGTGTTTGAGCATAGGTTATGAACATAATGGAGAAAATGGTCTAAAGCCCCCCCCCCCCAATCTATACCCGAAATTCCAACTACACACTCCAACTTCACAGGTGTCCTATCACCCCTTGAACTGTTTAAAATAGGAATTATTACACCCTTAAAACGTCATAACCACATCTATACTAATGGGTGAGACTCACGCTCCGTAGAAATTTTTTTTAATTTTTTTTTAATTCTTTTTCCTTTTTGATTTTTTTTTTTTTTAAAATTAATGTCAAAAACGTCAAAGTTTATGAATGTATTTTGGATCTTCAATTTGAAACATGTTGATAACATAGATGGTTGTTAATTATTTGAAGCTGAATACATTGAGTTTGATTGAGTTTATGGCTGTGATTTTCAAATTTAAAGAAACTCCCAAAATTCATGAAAATCGTCGAGCTTGAAACCTCCATTAAAATTAGTTTAAAAGCTTGAGCTAACAATTCGACTTGCCACAAACGAGCACCGTTTTGAATGGGTAATATATCAAAAGGTTGGAAACGTCGAGCGAAGCTTATATCTAAAATTTAAGGCAATTTGGAGATTATTTAGGGTGGTTTTGCACAAAATTTCAGAGTAATGGAATGAAGAAGATGAAGAACAGACGCTAACTTTTCAGATGCGTAGGAAAAGGACCAGTTATTAAAATTAGTCATGGATCTGTTGGGTATTAAATATCGGATAAAAAATTATCTTACTATTCAAAGTTTATTGAAGAAAAGCATTTGGGTGTTCATGTATTAAGCTTATCCAAGCTTAATTTGCTTTGATTTAAAAGATTTTTGGTGCATAAATTAATGATTTTTTATATATAGTTCTTGATTATGGAGAGTAATGGATGAAATTGCTATAAACGATTTGTGGTGTATCAATTAATGTAGTGATAGGAATGATTTCAAGATGGTGAAGAACTTTGGTGTTGCCATAGATTTGATTTATGTTGTTGTGAAGAAGAAAGAAAATTAATAAGAAAAAAATAACTAAAAATACATATATTTATGAAAATTTCAAAAATAAAATTTTATTTTTTGTGTTGATCCTCACTCTCTCTAAGAGAGTGAGATACACGCATTGTGCCACGTAAGCGTCTAGGGAGTAAATTATTTTAGTTTTAAACAGTCCAGGGGGTGATAGGACACCCGTGAAGTTGGAGTATGTAGTTGGGATTTCGGGTATAGATTGGAGGGGCTTTAGACCATTTAATGTTGACATGTGATACATCAACAGGATGTTATAACAATTGGAATTTGAGGAAGTATGCATGGATTGATATATCACTATAACTCTTTTTGAACACATCACTAACTGATTCTTAAAACTTAATTGGTTCCTCACCTTATCATCTCCCCCTTATGTCTAAAGCTGACACTCTAAGTCAATGGACCTATTTTATCTTCTCTAAACTAGTCTATATTCTCTTTACTCTTATACTCGAGAAAAGCTAACCTCATGGATACTGAACTCTCTTTGGAATGTTTCTCTTAACTTCTTCTTATTTCTATAGAAGTCTTTCTATAATCGGTACTCGTTGGCTTATAAAGCTGCTTAATCTAAATCTTAATAGTTGGACTTCCCCTTCTTAGCCCACTAATATTATCCTTCAAAGTTTATATCTACCTAATATTTAAGAGACTCATCATTGACTATAAATGATCCATTCGACCAAGCTCTTAAAAGGTAATAAAGAATACTTATATCAGCCTACTTCATATTTACAGCCCAAATATACTATCTAGTCACACATAGAAAACCATAAACCTAATTAGAGCCTTATTTGACTACATATGATCTCGGGTACACCTCTCAATGCTCTTGTTAACCTAATGACTTAGCCACACTTTATTTCCCCCCATCTAAGGGTCATAATACCACTTTTGTACCACTCACATTCATTGCAAACTAACACCTTTAAGAGTAGAGTTGTGAGGTGTTACAGAATGATTCAGATTTGGATTTACACATGACCAAGTAACATATCACCCGGTTCAAGCTCATATACATACAACGAATGATTTAGATTTTAAGAGTAGAGTTATGAGGTGTTACAGAATCATTTGGGTCTTAGCTTAAAAAATTTTGGGGTGTTATACCCCCGACCCCAACATCTGATTCAGGATTCAACTTTTGTATTGATATTCAACCCAACCAAAAATTTGACCTCGAGATCCAACGCTCACCTCAACCCGAGAACCAACCCTGACCTCGAGACTCGACCCAACCTTGAAACTGACCTTGTCCCAAGACCCAACCCTAACCTCGACCCGAAAACTAACCCTGGCCCTAACCCCGACCCCAACCTCAAGCGGACACCCAACACCGACTTACGACTCGACCTCGACCTCAAGACCTGACTCGAGACCTAACCTCAAACCCAAAACCTGACCCCGACTAGTGACTTGAAATACAACCCTGTTCTGACTCGAGACCTAACCCCTACTTGAGACCCAAGACTTTACCCCAACTCCAACCTAAGCCTCGACCCTGATACTGACCTAGATCCAAGACCTCACCTCAACCCCGACCGCAACCCAACCCCGACTCATGACCAAGTTCCTAACATCCAAATCAAGACCTGACTTTTGAATTGGGACCCAACCCCGACACCCAACTAGATACCCAACTATCGAACCTTAATCCAATTTCAACATTGACAATCAATTTTTTATTTTTAAACCCTAATCTAACACTAACACACGAATCTAGACCTAATACTAAAACAGAACTCGATTTCAAATTGAGACTCAACCCCGACATCGACATGGGATCCAACTTTCAAAATAGGATTTGACCTTGACATTAGGTCATAACATCCGAACCTAATGACCAATTCAGAACTCAAACCTGAGATCTAAAATAAGATCTGACCTCGAGTCTCAACCAAAACCTCGACTCCGACACCGACTCAAAACCTCATCCTAACACCTGGTTTGGGATCCAACCTCAAATTTGACCTCTAATCCTAACTCGAGATCTGATCCTGACTTAATTTAGAACTCAAGAGTTGGGTCTCGAATTGAGGTCGAGAGTCGAGTTGGGAATCGAGAATCATGAGTCAGATTTAAGGTTAGTATCGAGAATCGATACGTAAGACTTAAGTTAGTATGGAAAGTTGAGGTGTGAGGTTCAATGATTTCTGGAAATGTTTTCCTCAACTCTTTTAAGGAAAGTCATTTTACTTAAGTTTAGGAAAATAAATTGATTTGGAAAATATTTTCCAAAACAATTAAGACAACCAAACATGAGAAAATTAAAAAACATTTTCCTTCATACCAAACACACCCATAGAAACCTATAAAATATACTAAGAAGCTACTTTAACAAGTTAAATTACTGTCGAGTTGTTATAGATTCAACTCAACCGAAAAGGCTAGTCTATTAGGTGGGAGAGACCATTGAAGCTTACCAACCCCTTAGTATTTTCTCTTTCTAATTATTGAGACACAATTGACACACAATAATTGTCTTTGCTTGGTAATTTGCTCTTGAGAAAACCTTAAAGCTACTGAAAATGGGGTGAAGAGAGAAGATTACACCAAGGAAGGGACTAGAAGAATCAACATCAAAGAATCTAGCCAACCAGCAAGAAGGAAAGCCAAGATTTCAACAACTGACAAAGGGACAAGTTCTACAATTATGGAAAGATAGGTCACTACACTAGAGATTTTTGTTACAAGAAAGATGAAGATGACTCATCCACTTTTACTCAAAACTAGAAAGACAATGACAAATAAGCTTGGGATTTTGAGACCTTCAGTTGAAGAAAGCAATCAATCAACAAGAAGAGATTGTCACATCTCGCTCTAACAAAGGGGAAGAGCTTGCATGTGCAACTGTAAGTGAGAAATTGCTTGACTATGCAAAGTGATTTAGGATGCTCCAATCACATGACCAATGATGTGAAAAAGTTTATCAACATGAGTGAGGATAAAGGCAGTTGAGTAGTGGTGACAACGAATAATTTCTCGAATGTCAATAACTTATACTGGCAAGATGGTGTTTATGCCTCATCATAATTCGTGACAAGTGCAACTAAAATGTCTACCAATTTACGTGTTTGAGGAAGAACTTATTATCTATGTGCAACTAACAGCCTTAGGAAACTATGTTTTGTTTGTACCAAATGACGTAAAAAATATATTGAAACTTGAAAAAATTACGAGCTTTTCAATCATGGAGGTAAAGAGATTAGAGTCAATCTATGTTATGGTAGCCAAAATAACTTATGTGAAGTATACTCGGAGTAATCATGAGACAAATGGTCTATGGAATCCACGTCTTGGGTACCTAAGCTGCAACAAATGAAAAATCATGATGCTACAGTCAAAACTAAAAGGTCTTTCCCAAGCTGAGATTAGAGGAGACAATATATGTGTTGTATGCTAATATGAAAAATCACATCAACTTTCCTGTGGAGTATCAAAGTATCAAGACAATAAGCCACTAGAATTGGTGCACTTAGACATATTTGAACCAATAAAGCAATCTTTTATTAGTAGTTACTCATACATGGTAACATTCATTGATGACTTCTCAAGGTAGTGTGGATTTAATTCTTAAAAGAAAAGTATATAGTATTTGAGAAGTTTAATTAAAGAGTTCCAACCTAATGTGGAGAATGATACTGGAAGGAGAACCAAATGTCTTTGTATGGACAATAGGGAAAAACATGTAATGTGATTTCAATGAATACCTAAAGAGAAGATAATAAGGTGACAATTGGCTTACCCAAATATGTAACAACAAGATGGAGTAGCCGAAAAAGAAAATATAAACACTTGTTACAGATATGTAGAAGTATGATTCATAGTATGTATGTAGCAACAAGATTTGGGGAAATGCATGAAGTATGTTGTCCATATCACGAAAAAGATTCCACAAGCGAGATTGAGATTTATCTCACCATTAGAGAAACTCAATAATACAATACCTAATTTAAGTCACTTTTGAGAGATGAGATGCGAGTCCTCTATGCTCGTTATAGATCATCTTTACAGTAAGTTGGATAAAAACATTGTTTGTTGCATTTTTATTAGTTACGATGAACAAATAAAGGGATGAAGTTGTTGTGGCCCTACTACTAGTCAGATGCAAGTATCAAGAAATGTGGTATTTGATGAAGCATCAACATGGTGGTCCAAGAAGTCTCCCTACTGGAATTGACAGCACTTGAGCAAAAGCTACAAGATAAGCTCAAAGAAGAAAAATGAGGAAAAAAGATAGAAACTAACCAAGAGCCAAAAAAAAACCCAAATCACCAACATATCTCCATAAAAAAAATAGTTGATGGCAAACTAGAACTTGTGAATCTCCTGTCATATTGCAAGAAGAAGTCAAAGAAGCACCACAACCATAACTAAGGAGGTCTACATGGCTGAAACGCCCAAACACCTAGTATATAGATAAAACTTTAGTAAAGGTAGTCCAAATCAAGGAGATTACAACCTTGAAGTGTCACGACCCGAGCTTACCCCGTAGAAGTAACACGGCGTAATTGACCCCGAGGGGGTCATATACAAGCCCTTAGCATATCCTGAACATAAGATAATAGAAAATACGAGATAATTTAAATTTTTACGATCGAAGACATTTTTCATAAAAACAAGTAGAAGACTTTGTATACTTTGTCTAAAACCATCTAATACCACTTTTAGAATAAACTCTTGAGACACAGCCCATACAATAGTTTCAACATGAAAATAAAAGACATAAAGGTAAGGTGAGTTTCGTCCTCGAAGCTATGAGTACTCACCAAGATCTTCAACTCTTCTAGATCCTTGAAACCTAGCCTCCAAAGCAACTCAATCTCCTCAACCCTACATTTGATTAGAATGAAGGCAATATGCGTTAGTACAAAATGTACCAAGTATGGAAGCTAGCACAACATCATAAGAGCATTTCAAAATGGTTAGTCAATATAAGACATAAGCATAAGAGATAATAACATAGTTAATGAGCAAAGGAGGTAAGACATAATCATATACGCACAAATAACTCTTAGTCATCAATACCATAATAGAACCATTCTCAAGTAACCTCAAAACCATACAAGTGCAAAGTATGAATAGCATCCAATAATACCACACAAACCAAGTATCCCTTTTTGGTCATCCTAATCATGGTGTATAGGCATAGTTAAGTCTTAAACTTTTCTACCATAAGGGTAACCATACTCCAAAGTAACCTCAAGGCACACTTGTGCAATGGATAAAAGGCATCCCATACTACCCTTCACACTAAGCATTACCTTGAAGTCATCCTAGTCATACTCACCCTCCGTTGGTATCACAATTGGTTTACTTCATGTAGACAAATGAATTATCACCCCTAGTCAGTCCTATCTTGGAAGGCATCTATAGCAACAATCCATCAAGCATCACTCATGTAAGACAACACTCATAAGTTAACCTTTAGTCATACTTGTGCAAGGCATGAATAGAATCCCATGCTACTATTCATACTAAGTACTTCTTTAGGTAATCATACTCATGTTCCTTAACTTAGAGACTAACCCTCTTCCCAAAGCATTGGAACTCTAGGAGATACTTTACTAAGTCTATCTTAGTTTCTTCTTGTTTTGAACCTTAAGAGATACTATACTAGGTACATCTTAGTCATCATGGTTGAACTCTAGGAAATGCTACTTAAAGTGTAATCTTAGTTCATTATAAAGTTGGACCCTATGAGGTACTTCTTTTAGCATATCTAGGTTCATTATTCATGTTCATCCTCTATTAACATCATAAAGACAAGGTTAATCACCTCTTAGTAATGCATGAAGTGGAGAGGTATCTAGAGTTACTATCCCAAACTAGTCATGCTCATGTTCATAAATGCAAGGGGGAAGTCACCTCAAGGCATAAATTTTTAGTTCATCATGAAGGACAAAGGAAGTCACCTCAAGCCACACGTATCATGGAATCATAAAATCAAAGGTATTCACCTCTAGACTTACATATCAATGAATTATAGGTATTCACCTCTATGTTCATTATTAAAATAATATAGGTATTCGCCTCCATATCCATTTTTAAGGTGATATATGTATTCGCCTCCATATCCATTTTAAGGTGATATAGGTATTCGCCTCCATATCAATTTTTATGTGTAATGTATGTATTCACCTCCACATCACCAACATAAAGGCTAATGGGTCTTGGCTTGTGAGTCACACATATATAAAAGGGTAATCATATCACACTTCCCCAAACTTAGTTAATTTGGAGTAAGGGAACTCACCATACATTCCTATCATGTAAAGGTCATTTAGGGGAATCACCACAAGCCTCGTCACATTTTAATAGTCCTAAGACTTAGATTCATTTTAGGTGAGCAAACCTTTCCATCTAGAATCATTCTATGTGAGAAGTCTTTCATGTTAAGTTCATATTCATGTTTAGCATCATGTCTAGAATTCTTCATTAGACAAGGACATCATCATGACCTAAGTGATTCTATCACTTCCTACCATCTATGATTCATAAGGTTATCTTAGATAGGTAAAGGTCTCTAAACACAATCCTATTCATTATCCTTGGACTCATATGTATGTTTTACTCTCGAAGCCTTAGGATCTAAAGTAAATCATATTAGCTTCTTGCTTAAGCCATAATGATCATCATTCATTACTATGACTCCTCATTCTCAATGACTCTACATCATGAAAGCATATTATGAACCTAAATTACAAGATATTCAATCACATTCTTTGATACTAGGTGATCTTAGTCATAAATTGCCTTAAAGGTTCAATTTCATCTTTACAAGTCAATATAAATCATGTAGTATAGAGTCTAGTTAAATTCAGGTCTAGGTATTCCTAATCTTGATCAATTACTACACACAACATTGATTTAGGAAGATCACTCATGGACCTTCAATTTCACCTCAAATGGCATCAACCCACAAAGATCACATTCATCAATTTAGATTAGGGTTCATCATAGAAGTCATATGAAATCATCATAATATCACTAAACAAATTTAAATCAATCATAATTAGATGTTATCCACTAGATGGGAATCACATCCAAGCCCTACCACAATGCAAGCACAACCCTAGCTAGAATGGTGTTTTTGATTTCACAAGTAGGGCAAACTATGGGGGATCCATGGGTGGAAGAACCCATGGATGATTCAAAGCCCTAAACAAAGCTTGAATCAATGGGGAAAATCGCCCTAAGTTGCTGCCCTCTTCTATTCTCTTATCTTTCTTCTTCTTCTATTCTAGAGAGATGATTTTTGGAGAGAGTTTTGGGGTCTTTAGATGAATGAGTTCAAGTGATTAGTTTAGGGTCTTATTAGGTATTTATAGGTGGTGATTTAACTACTTAAATGACCCCCTAATCCCTTAATTAAATAACTAATTAATTCTTAAACCCCCAACTTAAAACTAAAAGTCTAAAAATTGGCACCATCTACGGATCACCCATCCAAGGACCGTGGATGGGTCTCGTGGTTGGGGACTGGGGACTGAAGTGTCACTCCTCGAGCTACCCCCGAGACACGGACACGGGACCTAGGACCACAAGTGATCCCAAGCTAACCCTGCTGGTATGATCATGAGCATACTAAAGATAATAAACTGATGCGGAATCTAAATCATAAATAAAAATGAAAAGATGGGGAATACCCATATACTATAATTGAGATATATGAAAACTGATGAGTTTAATGCAAAAAAGATATTAACTCAATGCTAAGTTGAATCTAACTATTTCTGAAATAAGCGTCTAAACTGACTAGAAGTGTTGGGACATGCCCCAACTAGATCTAGCAAAACTGAGACTAAAGACTAAAAACGATAAAGATAAACATGTCACTAGTCCTCGAAGAATGAGGACTCACCACTGATGCTGCTGAACTGAAGATCGGGAACCGATCTAAGCGTGCTCTGGATGCTGAGAACTTAAACCTACATCACGAGAAGATGTAACGCACGTATGCGTCAGTACTTGAAAGGTACTGAGCATGCAGGATAGAGTAAAGCTGAAATAACATATACCTCAACAAAGTAATGATATAATCTGAACATGATATAGATACTGAATGCTAAGCTAACTGAATGCAATGACCAATTCATAACATGCTGAGACTGAATACTGAATATACTGATAAATGGTCAATGCAATAGAATCTGACTGAACTGTGGGAGCTACTAATAACCAACATAAAACCACATAAGCTAAATGTGGAGTCCGATGTATATGCCCTATCGAGATGACCCAATATACCCTGCCAGAGGTATAGAGGCATACTGTCGTGATCATTAAACTGATGTTGCCCACAGAGGAGACTTACACCTACGTGGCTCGTAGTTCTGAGACTATATGGGTACGCTGAACCCTAGTCCAACTCGGTATTATGCTACTCCCAATGAATTAAGTGGTTAACTGGTTATGACTGAATTTCTGTAAATACTGGATAGCTCGAAACTGAACATGCAAACTGAGAATGCAACAATTAATCTGATAATGATGTATTCATAAACTGAGGCATGTAAAACTAAATACTGAAATATCTGACCTAGCATGTGTAATTCAAGAACTAAATAAATACATAGCTAGGGTTCTGAAATTCATGCGATAAACTGAGCAATAACATGATGATCTAATTTGGAACATTTAAATAACTAATTCATGATGATCTGTTGTAATTCTAGAAACCCTAGGTCTATTCATAATCATGGAATCAAGAATCTGACTGAATTCTAGGGACCTAATGGGCGAAAGGAACCCACTAGTGAAATCCCACATACCTGGTGACGAATTCCACGGAGAAATCTTTCGATTTCAGGGCTAGAACTGATGGAACCTTGTTGCGTTCTTGAACTAGGGTTCTTGACCTTTTTCTCCTCTTTCGCTTCTAATTTTCTAAGTTTTGATTAATGATTTTGACTAAGGTAAGTTCTAGTTATGTTTCTAGGCTTAAACTAACTAAAATCTCATGATTTAGGGTCTAAACGACGTATCTTAGGGGTTAAACGAAATAGGAAAAGACCAAAAGACCCCTGACTTAACTGCTGTCGGAGTGACTGACAGACGGGACTGACGGGCCATCATTCAATCGACGGTCCGTCGATTGGAATCGTCGGTCGAGTATGCCTGACAGGGCTTCACTAAAATGAGCATAACTTTTTACTCGGAGGTCGGATTTTAGCAAACTCGGTGGCGTTGGAAAAAGGGTTTAATTATCTATCTTACCATAGGTTATGGAACACATAATTCCTTTTGTGCTAAAATTTATGACCATCTGAAGTTGACCCAATCACAATTTTTATCTAACTAGCTGCTACCTTTACCTACGGTCAGACCTACGGACCGTGGATCGAACGACGGTCCCTGCTGGTTGACCATAGTTCGTGTCAGAGGCTGGGTAAAGGAGGTCTTGATCCACGGACATAGACCACGGACCGTGGTCTGATCTATGGACTGTGGGTCTGTCCGTGAGTTGAGACTTAGCCAATTTTTCTGAGCTTGGCTGGGGAGGGGTTGCAGTGGTGAACCACGGACCACCAGCACGGGCCGTGGTCTGACCTACGATCCGTGGATGGCAACCGTGGGTTGCACCTGCAACTTCTCAAAATCTGCATTCTGGTCTATTTTCGGATACGGGGTGTTACATGATGTTGCAAGCCTGTGCAGGCTTTGACCTACGCCCATGACCTACGAGGCGTGGTCTAGTCTACTGGCCGTCAATGGCCATTTGTAGGTCACTAAAAGAGGCAGTTTTGGTGTAACGACCCTAAAAACGAACTAGTGAAACTAGAGCTTCACATATGAGTTTGGAGTTGAGAACTTGATGAAATGATGAGAAATGACCGTGACATCCGTAAACTAGTCATTTGAACTAGTGACTTGTAAGGTTCAACTTTAAATGGTCATATCTTTTAGCTCAAAATGAATTAGGTGGACCTTTACCTATCCAATTAAAGGTCTTTGAGTCCTCTTTCCAACGCCACCGAGTTTTCCCAATTCCGACCTTGGAATAAAAAGTTATTCCCGCAATATTGAAGCATTGTCAGGCTGAAGAAAAGGGCGAACTAAGACGGGAAGAGGCATAATTTTTAAGTTAAGACTTTATGGGTCCTTAATCCTTTTCCAAAATTGACCCTATGCTATTTTATTCTTTTCCTAGCAACTATAAGACCTTTTTTATGACTTAATTCCTTTCATTTAAGTCACTCCTCTTAGAATTAAAAAGAAACCCATCTCCTTTCATATATTTCTTTCAAGTTCAAGGAAGAACTAGGGTTTCAATTGGAGGCTTCTTTCATCGATTTTCATGGGCTTTCTTAATATTAAGGTATGGGGACTCTTTATCTTTGATCCCTTTTCAATCAAAGAGCTAATTCAAAGTATTTTCAAAGTTCTTCAAAAATCCTAAAGTCCTAATTTTGATTCTAGCATGGGTTCTTGCATAAAAAGGGTTTTAAATGATGATTTACATTGTTATTAATGATTATTAATGGTGTTTAGAAAGATATCCCCATGAACCCATGTTTTCTCAAATTCTCTAAATTTCACCATAAAGTGGGTGTATTGATTTTGAGTAGATGATTATAAAAATTGTGTTTAGTATGGTAGGGGTTGTTCATATATGGTATTATATATGTGAATTGTTAAGAATCTTTATTGAATTGAAGGATGTGGGATGTTGGCCTTAAATGGGCAAAAATTGTGAATTTGTCTTCATGTTGATTATGGGTTTATGCTTAGCTTAAATGGTATAGTTGAATACCATGATTACCTATGCTTTCTATTGTGAATTGTTTGATCATGAGAATGGTGAAGGTGGCTTGGAGGATGGTAAGTTGACTTAATCTCATATTATTAGTAGAATTGTTCTTGATGTTGATCCACTTAAAAGGTGGAGGTGTTTATAGATTGGATTGTATTGTTGATTTATATGGTTTTCTATACCTATTTATGATGAATTTTTGGTATATGGATAAATTGAGGATTGTGGCCTTATGGGAAAGTTATGGGTGAATCACCTTGTGGTGATAGAATTGTTGGGAATTGAGTAATGTTGGTTATGGCTTTGGAGAATGGTAAGATGGTTTAATCTCTTAGTATTGATATAATTGTTATTGATTGGTTTGATCCACCTTTGGTGGAGGTGGTTATTTGTTGTATTATTGTGAATTGAGGCCATGAAGGGCATTATATAAATGTTATTATATTGTTGTATTATTATACACATATGAGGCTATATGTAAAGTCCTATATGAAGCTATATGTAGAGTTTTATGTGAAGCTATATGTGAAGGTATGATGTGAATGAGTTTTATGTGAAGCTATATGTGAAGGTATGATGTAAATGAGTTTTATGTGATCTTGTGATGATCCTATGTAAAGTGGATAGCATTGTGAGTTAAAGTATGACTTCTCATGATGTATATATGAAATGATGTTGGATTATGAAGTATCCTTAAATGAAAATGTTGTGACTTGGTTGGTAGACTAAAGTGTCCCTCTTTGTTACTTAAA
The DNA here is from genome assembly GCA_036553675.1 of Solanum okadae. NCBI lineage: Eukaryota > Viridiplantae > Streptophyta > Magnoliopsida > Solanales > Solanaceae > Solanum > Solanum okadae. The sequence goes on along the minus strand of CM071688.1, from coordinate 10,729,964 downwards.
GTCTTGAATGCATAAATGTGTGAAGTGGGCAGAACTAAGAAATGGTGCCCTTTCTATAAATGCTAAAAGAGGAATTCTAGGCCAAGACTTGAATCGGCAAAACTAAGAAATGGTGCCCTTTCATAAGTCTAGCTTTCCTAAGTAAATGTAAAACCATGAAATCGGTAGACCTAATGGTGGTAGCCCTTCTCATGTGTGAAATGATGAACCTTGGACCGGTAGGCTTAAGGCACCCTTAATGAAAAATCGGTAGGCCTAAGGCACCCTTCCAGGGGGATTGAATGAGCTATCCTTAATGAACCTTGATCGGTAGATCCTTGTGGTGCCCTTCTTGGTAGATGTGCTATGGGTCGGTAGACCTAATGATGGTGCCCTCTCTAGCACATACATGTGAATGAAATTACTTCATGGGAACTAAGGCTAAGCACCGAGTGGATATGGTTAAGATGGTAGCTCTCCCGAGTATGAGGCAAGAGTACAATGAACATCTTTGGATATCCCCTAAACCATGTGTCTACATGGGATGTGTCCTAGTTCTACCCTTGGCAAGTAGAACACCTTCCACGGTGTAGGGTTTTATGACACCGGATTCCATGTCTAGCTCGCATGGTCTATGTCGGTTAATGCTTATTCCCATCATGTGGGATGTGCACTCTAGTTATTGGATAGGTTCTACAACGTGTAGGTAGTAGTATGAGATGCTATCTACACATGGCACGAGTAGGCTTTGAAGATGCTAAAGTGAGTTCCCTAAGCCTTAATGGCTAATGTATGAAAGTCCTCTAAATACATGAATGTCTCCAAAATGGTTTCTTAAAGAATGTTGGTCTATTGATGTTAGGTTGTGAAGGAAATGTCCTTATCTAAGGTAATCTTGGGGAACACTTAAGTGTGCTTGAAGAGGTTGTATGGGCGGTCACTTCTTGTCTCACTCAAGTGTGTCTTAAGATTATATTAGGTAGAGGTCCTATGGTAATGAAATGACATATGTTCTTTTAAAGTTAAGCATGGGTTGTATATGGACATATGTTGAGTATATGTATGGTTGGCTATGGTCTTATATGTTAATGTTGACTTGTATTATGTCTCTTATACTTGTAAAGGAAATGTTTTATCAAATGATATGAAAGCATTTACTTCCTTGAAAATGTCCTTTTTGGCATGTTTTTGCATGGTCTCCATACTTAGTACTTAATTGTGCTAACCCATTTCTCTCCCTTTTTGGACTAAAGTGTAGGGATTTGGAGATGATGACATGTCATGGCTATTTGATAGGTTTCTAAGTGTTGAAGATGAAGACTTGGTGAGTCCTCATATATTCGAGGACAATACCCCATATGTTCTTTTATGTCTTTTTAGTATTGTTTAAGTTGTGTATGGGATTAGTCCCGAATTTTGTACTCTAAAGTATTAGATGGTTTTGAGACATCATGTATAAAGTCTAGAAAGTCTTCCGCTTGCTATTGTTTTTTTTTTATGAAATGTTTTCTTGGTAAAGAAAGTTTTTAATTCCTTATGGTTTTTGTGTCTATGCGATGAATGAATGCTAAGAGGCTTGTATTAGACCTCTTCGAGGTCGAGTACACCGGTTACGACTAGGGGGTGATCTCGGGTCGTGACATTTGGGGTCCTCCTCAAGGACCCCTTGGGTGGTCATAGGGGAGTCGTACCCGGATGTTTAACCCCTAAAAACCCTATTCTAAGTACGGTAACATTTATATTGATTTTAACCCTCATACGACACTCCAAAACTCCTCTACAAGACTCTACAACACACTAGTACTTCAACTCACTAGTTTTTGGGGTGTTACATTATCCCCCACTTGGGAACATTCATCCTCAAATGACACTTTAAAAAGTCTAAACTCAAACTTAGCAGCCCATTATGCATGTACTACATCTAATGCACCCTATCAAGGAAGAAAACTTCAATTCCGAGCTAAACACATTCAAAGCTACACAAGGGAGTAGGAACTACTTCTACCAACCCAAGATGCACTAAACTCTATATCTATTCATTATCAAGGAGGAACTAACATCTCCTAGCTAAAACATGCTCAACACATACACATGGAGCCTAAATGCAAAGTTCATCTCATAAAGCATTTATCCATTGAGGAAATCTTTCAACTCAAAACTAGGGCAGGCTCATAGTCCAACTCATGAAGCCTATATGCAACTCTACTCACATGCACCACAACATGAGGAAACAATACATAAAAGTCATTTCTAACAAGACCTAAACAATTTCATGAACATGCATATAAGGAAATCATGGCAACACATAAGGCACACAATAACCCTACTAGATAGGCATACTATCCCTCACTTGGGAGTAAGCCTACACAAACTTTTCATACATCATATATTCTAAAATAACTTCAAAATCTAACATAACAAGTCATAAAAGACAAGAAATCTGGAAATTTTACTAAAGCATGAAACACATACCGGAAGGGACATGAGGAGATCACTCTTGATCTTCTCTAGATTGGAGAGAATAAAACATATTCTTCTTTTGAGGCTCTACATCCCCACTACTAGAGGCAACTTGCTTACCTTCTCGTCTTATAACCTTAGCCTTAGGGAAAACTTTCATCATGTGGCCACTCTCACCACAACTATAGCAACCCTAATTCATAAACATCAAGGATACTCAACAACCTTGCTATCTAAGCACATTATCTCCCCCTTGGGAGCAAACCTATACAAACTCTTTCAAGCATCAATTCTTTCAATTCTAAGGTCGAAGTAAGTCATCACTTAAGCCTTTACATCCATAACACAAGATGATTCTAAACCATGGTAAAATACACTTACACCATTCTTAGAAGAGTCTATTCACTCAACCCATCTAGGCATTACTTAAACACCTTATTCAACCAATATAGCAACATACTTCAAAACTCATTATGACTAGGTCGGGTCTTACCAATAACTAAACATAACCTCATTATCAACTTGCTATGTAGGCACACTATCTCCCCCGTGGGAGTAAGACTACAAAATTTCTTCTAAACATCTTTTATAATATAAAGGCAACAATGAAGCATCACTCATACTAAAGACAATATCACAATCTCTCATCTCAAATCTCTCAAGTCACAAAGCCATAATTGGCATCACAACCAACCTTTCTCCCTCGCTCCTTGTAGCGTAAGCCCTTCGAGTAGTCATATCTTAATGACCATCGGATAAGGAATATGAGAGAGACCTTATAGATTTATGGCACGACTTAGAGAATGAAGAAGTGAAGGTTCCTAAGCATCCAATAGCCTCATATTCATAAAATGTGTCGTGACTCACACCCATGAATAAGACTCTACTTAGACGTGGTTTGAGACATCCTAAAATTTATATCAAAACCTTATGCTTTGATACCAAGTTTGCCACGACCCGAGGTTACCCCCTCTAGAAGTAACACGGCGTAATTGACCCCAAAGGGGTCGCATACAAGCCCTTAGCATATCCTAAACATAAGATAATAGAAAATATGGGAGAATTTAAACTTTTACAATCAAAGACATTTTTCATAAAAACAAGCGGAAAGCTTTCTCAAACCATCTAATACCACTTTTAGAATAAACTCTTGGGACATGGCCCATACAATAGTTTCAACATGAAAATAAAAGACATAAAGGTAAGGTGGGTTTCGTCCTCGAAGCTATGAGGACTCACCAAGATCTTCAACTCTTCTAGATCCTTAAAACCTAGCCTCCAAAGCAACTCAATCTCCTCAACCCTACATTTGATTAGAATGTAGGCAATATGCGTTAGTATACCAAGTATGGAAACTAGCACAACATCATAAGAGCATCTCAAAATGGTAGTCAACATAAGACATAAGCATAAGAGATAATAACATAGTTAATGAGCAAAAGAGATAAGACATAATCATATAAGCACAAATAACTATTAGTCATCACTACCATAATAGAACCATTCTCAAGTAACCTCAAAACCATACAAGTGAAAAGCATGAATAGCATACCATAATACCATCGAAGCCAAGTATACCTTTTTGGTCATCCTAATCATGGTCTATAGGCATAGTTAAGTCTTAAACCTTTCTACCATAAGGGTAGCATACTCCTAAGTAACCTCAAGGCACACTTGTGCATGCATAAAAAACATCTCATACTACCCTTCACACTAAGCATTACCTTGAAGTCATCCTAGTCATATTCACCCTCCTTTGGTATCACTATTGGCTTACTTCATGTAGACAAATGAATTATCACCTCTAGTCAATCCTAACTTGGAAGGCATCTATAGCAACAATCCATCAAGCATCACTCATGTAAGACAACACTCATAAGGTAACCTTTAGTCATACTTGTGCAAGGCATGAGTAGCATTCCATACTACTACTCATACTAAGTACTTATTTAGGTCATCATACTCATGTTCCTTAACTTAGAGACTAGCCCTCTTCCCAAAGCATTGGAACTCTAGGAGACACTTTACTAAGTCTATCTTAGTTTCTTCTTGTTTTGAACCTTAGGAGATACTATACTAGGTACATCTTAGTCATCATGGTTGAACTCTAGGAAATGCTACTTAAAGCGTAATCTTAGTTCATTATAAAGTTGGACCCTATGAGGTACTTCTTTTAGCATGTCTAGGTTCATTATTCATGTTCATCCTCTATTAACATCATAAAGACAAAGGTAATCACTTCTTAGTCATGCATGAAGTGGAGAGGTATCTAGACCTACTATCCCAAACTAGTCATGCTCATGTTCATAAATGCAAGGGGGAAGTCACCTCAAGGCATAAATTTTTAGTTCATCATGAAGGACAAGGGAAGTCACCTCAAGCCTCACGTTTCATGGAATCATAAAATCAAAGGTATTCACTTCTAGACTTACATATCAATGAATCATAGGTATTCGCCTCCATGTTCATTATTAGAATAATATAGGTATTCGCCTCCATATCCATTTTTAAGGTGATATAGGTATTCACCTCCTTATCCATTTTAAGGTGATATAGGTATTCGCCTCCATATCAATTTTAATCTGTAATGTAGGTATTCACCTCCACATCACCAACATAAAGGCTAATGGGTCTTGCCTTGGGAACTCACCATACATTCCTATCATGTAAAGGTCATTTAGGGGAATCACTACAAGCCTCATCACAATTTAATAGTCCTAAGACTTAGATTCATTTTAGGTAAGCAAACCTTTCAACCTAGAATCATTTTATGTGAGAAGTCTTTCATGTTAAGTTCATATTCATGTTTAGCATCATGTCTAGAATTCTTCATTAGACAAGGACATCATCATGACCTAAGTGATTCTATCACTTCCTACCATCTATGATTCATAAGGTGATCTTAGATAGGTAAAATTCTCTCAACATAATCCTATTCATTAGCCTTGGACTCATATGTAGGTTTTACTCGCAAAGCCTTAGGATCTAAAGTAAATCATATTAGCTTCTTGCTTAAGCCCTAATGATCATCATTCATTACTATGACTCCTCATTCTCAATGACTCTACATCATGAAAGCATATTATGAACCTAAATTACAAGACATTCAATCACATTCTTTGATACTACGTGATCTTAGTCATAAATTGCCTTAAAGGTTCAATTTCATCTTTACAAGACAAGATCAATCATGTAGTATAGAGTCTAGTTAAATTCATGTATAGGTATTCCTAATCTTGATCAATTACTACACACAACATTGATTTAGGAAGATCAGTGATGGACTTTCAATTTCACCTCTAATGGCATCAACCCACAAAGATCACATTCATCAATTTAGATTAGGGTTCATCATAGAAGTCATATTAAATCATCATAATATCACTAAAAAAAAGTTAAATCAATCATAATTGGATTTTATCCACTAGATTGGAATCACATCCAAGCCCTACCCAAAATGCAAGCACAACCCTAGCTAGAATGGGGTTTTTGATTTCACAAGTGGGGCAAACTATGGGGGATCCATGGGTGGAAGAACCCATGGATGATTCAAAGCCCTAAACAAAGCTTGAATCAATGGGGAAAATCTCCCTAAGTTGCTACCCTCTTCTCTTCTCTTCTTCTTCTATTCTAGAGAGATGACTTTTGGAGAGAGTTTTGGGGTCTTTAGATGAATGAGTTCAAGTGATTAGTTTAGGGTCTTATTAGGTATTTATAGGTGGTTATTTAACTACTTAACCGATCCCCTAAGCTCTTAATTAAATAACTAATTAATTCACAAGCCCCCCCCCCCCCCACACTTAAAACTAAAAGTCTAAAAATTGTCACCATATACAGATCACCCATCCACGGACCGTGGATGGGTCTACTGGCCATCAATGTGTCTCGTGGTTGGGGATTGGGGCCTGAAGTTGCAGGCCTTGACCTACGGGGCGTGGTCTAGTCTACTGGTCGTCAATGGCCATCCATAGGTCACTAAAATGGGCAATTTTGGGGACTGTTTTGGGGTCCTCCTCAAGGACCCCTTGGGTGGTCCTTGGGGAGTCGTACCCAAACGTTTAACCCCTAAAACCCCTATTCTAAGTACGGGAACCATTTATCTTGATTTTAACCCTCATACGACACTCCAAACTCCACTACAAGACTCTACAACACACTAGTTCAACTCACTAGTTTATGGGGTGTTACATGAAGATGCTTCAAAGATTAGTAAGTGGAGAAGTTCAAAGAAAGAAGAGGTTCATAATGTATCGCTCAAAATGGATGTAAAGAATTAATTAAGTCAGTGTTGAGGAACTGAATTAAAACCTAAGATATTTAAAGAGAATATAGGATATTCAAGACTTGTAGTGAACTAAAGGAAGAACTCTAGAATGAGAGTTACGTTCTTGAGATCAAGTCTAAAAACATTCTAGAAATAAGTGGAAGTTATAGTTCTAGAATACTACCTTCACTAAATCCTTTCATCGCAAACTATAAATTGAGGTGGTTAGAATTGTATGTGTACTCATATAATGAGTGTGTGCTCAAAAAAGAAGTAATAAAAATGTGTACTACTCAAGAATATACTGAATGCAAAAGAAAAATTAAGTTGTAAGACCGAAGTTGGTCCTGACTTCGCAAAAATAAAATTCAAGTTGTGAGCAACAATTCCCTGGACACTTCTTTTGGATCCAAATCACCATTATTGGTTGGTCACATCTAGCACCCCCACCTTGGTCCAAGCCACCACTATTGGCTCTACCAAGCCATTACTTTGAGTTACCGCCTCAAGCATTAATCAACCTGCTCTAATACCTATCATTATAGACTAAATTAGATGGCCCAACCTTTGAAAAAAGTCCATTAGGTGGGATAGCCCACTCAAGCCTATAAACCCCTTAATATTTTTCTTATTAATCATTGAGGGTCAATTAGCACAAAACAAAGATGGTAAAGATTCCTCTGCAGTTAAGAAAAGTTGGTTCGTGCCCTTTAAAGGAGGCACCTTAATAGGAAGCTCTTAATTCCCCACCACCAATAGTAGTCTTTATACTATGGGAACTTAGACAGAGCATAGATTCTCAACAACACTAAGTTGATTGCAAAAATAAAAATATGTTATAACAAGTTAAATTGCATAGATAGTAATATATATAACTCAATCTTTTAAAAAAAATTGTTTTTTAGTTCAACCATACAGTACCCAAAGCCCACTAATTCAAATTCGAATTTATAACCAATTAAGGAGATAAGGCCCTACATATCATTAAGTTTTTTTAAAAGAATTATCTTTACAAATGTTTCTGACAATACTTTTTGCAGATTCTCAGAAGTGGCATATCTTGGCTTTCCATATTGGTTAGATATTTGTGGAAGAATAGGAACAAACGTATTGTCACCAAACACATATTATATTGCTTATTTGGTGTTCAAAGTGGTAGATTTGTACCGTAGACTTGAATCTATTGATTCACCTATTATGCTTGTTAGTGATAAGAATGAAATTGTGACTGAAGAACAAACCAACACTGTGCGACTTGCAGCATTATTTCCCAAACTGAGAGGAGATGGTTGGATGGAAATAGAATTGGGAAATTTTAATAGCAAGGAAAGTAGTGATGGCCCTGTTGTAGAAAGTATGATTGGGATTAAACGTCTTGATTTCAAAATAAGTGGCCTCATTATTGAAGGAATTGAGTTTCATCCTAGAACAATCGAATAAGTCGTCAGAGATGGATCTGGAATTTCAAGTTTATGGTCTATGAACTATAATTCTTTTTATTTTCTTGGTTTGAGATTTTGGATTCTGCCAAAGCCTAACTTTATTATGGCTTTGAAGTGTGTTTAAGTTTGCTCTGACTTTATGGTCATTTAAAAAAAATTCTAAGACTTCTTTACTGATTTATGTTTCCGTTGTTTCCAAATTTAGCATTATATTATGCTCAATATATATGTATTTGATGGGTCCTACTAAACCCGTAACTCTATTATGGCTTCCTCCTCCCCCCCCCCCCCCCTTCTCGAAGTTGTGATAAAGAAATTGAAGTGCATCAAGTTGGCTCGGACATAATAAAAAAAAACTTCACCTTTGTAAGTGAATTTATGGTTCTCTTATTTCCAACGGTAGCATTATAAAGCGAGCACATCCCAATAATATTTGTATTACGAGGATTCATACCTGAACCCTCCTTTATTCGAGCTTGAAACTGGCCAGCCAAGACAAGGACTCTATAAAAAAGTATAAATTGAATGTATATATAATGTTTCGTGCTTACAAATTTTATACTTTAGAGATAAATACATTATGACAAATATATATATATATTTACTTGTAATATCGGTGTTTATATCAAATCGACTATTATAGTTATTTCCTTGCGGCACAATCTTCTGAATTACAACAAGAGCATCTAACTAATTAATAAAACCAATAACATATTTGAGCCAATCAAGACATCATTTTCAGGGAAACAATGAATCAATATCAAGTACATACATGTAAACTTAATAGCTAATATATGATGCAAACTTTGGAAATAAAGGCAACATAAATCACTTATAAATTCTAGAGATTTTCTCTAATGACCATAATGTCTGAGCCAAAGTGAACGCACTTCAACTACCTTATCACAACTTCCACGAATGGAGCCATAATAGAGTTATGGGTTCGACATATAGATACATGTAAACTAAACAAATTAATAGTGTACTAAATCATCAAATCTAACTTTGGAAATAAGAGAAACATAAATCACTAATAAAGTCTAGAGTTTTTTTTTAACTATTATTATGTTCAACCCAATTTCAAGGCAATTCAACTACGTTATTACAACTTTTGGGGACGAAACCACAATAGAGTTACGGGTTCGATTGAACCCAACAAATTTATATAAACCAAACAAGTAATTAAATATAATGCTAAATTTGGAAACAAGAGCAACATAAATCACTTATAAAGTCTAGAGTTTTTCTTGAATGACCATAATGTCAAAGATAACCTGAGCTCACTTTAAAGCCATAATAGAGTTATAGCTTTGGCAGAATCCAACAACTTCGGCTCAAATTCTGCATTTATATATTAACAAATTCAGTTAATAAGTATAAATAATGTATCTCAAACCAAGAAAGCAAAAATAATAGTTCATAATCCCATAAAACTTAAAATCTCAGATAATGTGTCTACAAGCACACACTCCTTATATGAGTCCACATACCACTCAAATGACCACCTCTATTTATAGGTGTTGGTTGAAGAATCTATTTGAAGAATATTCTAGAAATACACCTTCCACTTATTTCTAGAATGCACATTCTAGAATGCTTTTAGACTTTGTACTGTAGAGCTCTCATTCTTGAGTTCTTTCATTCAATTCTCCATAAGTACTTGAATTTTCTATATTCTTCTTTTAAATATCTTAGATATTAATTGAGTTGGTGATGACATTTTAACACTCCCCTTCAGCACCAACTTTATTTATTCTTTGCATCCATTTTGAGCGATCCACAAGATTTTGCAATCATTTTGATGTCCAGGCTTATTATGAACCTCTTCCTCACTTGAACTTCTCCACTCACTACTCTTTGAATCTTCTTTAAAGGTGGTACTCACCTTTGCAAATTTTGCATTCATATACTTGGTGTTTGGATATGTCAGTCATAAAGACTGTTGGATCAAAATAATTAGGTGTCATGCGGAAGCTAACAAAGCAAACCTCGAAAGACCATGAATAAGAAGACAAACGAGAAATATACTAAAAGACACAAAGATCTAACATACCTCCATACACAAAGGAGATGAATAATTCACTATATAAGCATGAGAGTACAAAATATAGAGAGAAACAACCTCACCCAATTCACTCGAAATACAAAGAGGTTCACACAAGTAATAACTTGTGTCCCACAAATTCCCCATAAACAAAACTCTCAAAGCCCCTAGGACTACATTGTAAATGTTGATTAAGTTAGAAGGAATGAGCATCTATTTATAGAGTCCTAAACATATTCATGCAAGAAAAGGACAAGCCAAATATGGAGACTTTATGTTATCTTTTTAGGAAAAGATAAACCTATTTATGGTAAGAAACTCAGGGAATTTTATTATGCATCCATATACTTGGTGTTTGGACAGTTCAGTCATAAAGACCTCCTAACTGTGGTTGTGGCACTTCTTGGACTTCTTCTTTGAAATGCTATGTTGATGCTTCATCAAATACTATATTTCTTGACACATATGTTCGATGAGAGTCTCAACACCTTCATCATTTTCTTTGTTCGTCTAAAGATGCAACAAATAGTCTTTTTATCAAATTTTCTACAGAGTGATCTGGAAAGGAACACTGATACCAACCCACCTCTTAAGACGTACTTTAGAAGAAAATATCGACAAAAGGATAAAGATTTGAAGAGTTCTGGACAAACACAACTGCTACAGCAGTTGTTTAGCAACTGTTCATTTGATTTGTTACAGCAATTGGTCTAGCAGTTATTATTCCTAGTTGTAGTTTATGGTGTCAGTTTTATCCTATTGTGTTTTGTATAAATATGTAACTAGGATTAGTTATTTGGGGTATGTAATTAAGAGGTAAAACTATTGTATTCTGGAGTCTTGTTCTCTCCATACGGACAACTTTATTGGTATAATTGTGTTCAGTGGCGGATCCAGGATTTAGAATTCGTGGGTGCCAAATGGACTTATCGATTAAATTAATTTTATATTTGATTAAATTATTCGTCTTTTTTATATATATCATAAATCAATCAATAAAATATAAATAATAAGATATTACAAATCCACACTCCACACTAAAAGCATGAAGTTAACAAATTTAAAACTTTCAATAATATTACTAATATTATAAATATTCATCATTCATTTACAATTGTCCTCGACGAGTTTTCATATTCTGAAAACAATCGATAATGACATCATTACTAACATTTATAAATACATCACGCTCTATGTAACACACTAGACAATCATTTAAATATTGATTACCAATACTATTCCGCACTTCATTTTTTATGTGCTTCATTGACGAAAATGATCTCTCCACAGTTGTCGTAGAAACAGGTAAAATCAAAGTCAACTTTACAAGTAAATAAACAAGTGAAAAGTCAAAGGAGTAATAATGTAATTAATTTAATTTAAGTCAATAGCAATTATAATTTAAAAAAATGTGCCAACTGTTTTTTCTTTAAAAACGTGCTTGGAGCCTTTTTTTTTTTCTTAAAAAACGTCTGCAGCAAATTTCTCAAAAAAATAGGTACAGATGGGATTCGAACCCGCAACATCAACCTTCTAAAGTTGCCCTCCTACCGTGGCACCACAAGCCAGTTTTGTTCTCTAGGTGGCACGCTTCATATATATATATATATATAGAGAGAGAGAGAGTTTCCGTCGAAGTTCGGGGGTGGCGCCTACACCCCTTCATAGATCCGCCCCTGATTGTGGTTAAGAGTCTTGAACAAACTATTGCCAGTAAATTTACTTGGTTTGTTCTATTTCTTCGGCTCTCTCCTTCTGGTTACTATCAAACACATAGCCCGCACATATAAATACTTGAAAGTGACTTACAGTAGGTATCATCTTCTTGAGTTTATCGAATGATGAGATGAATCCCAATCTTGCCTATTGCAGCCTGTTCATGTTGTGGACAATGGTTTTCATCCATTCTGCCCAAAATCTTATTGATACATTCATACTAAGCAACATACTTCTACATATCTAAGCCAATTGTCTAATTTTTCTTTCAGTTACTCCATTTTGTTGTGGCATACTTGGGCAAGTCAAATGTCGCATTATCATCCTCTCTTAAGGTAGTCATTGAACCCACGTGATATGTACTCTCCCCCATTGTTCGTACATTGATTCTCTTCCTAATATCATTTTCCTCAATATGTTGGAACTCTTTAAACTTTTTAAATACATCAGAATTCTTTAAGAAGCATTCTGTAAATCCATTCCTTGAGAAGTCATTAATGAATGTTACCATGTATTAATATTGAAAGAATCCTAGCAATATGATCTTTCATTATTGGTAGCAAAAGCAGAAGATGAGAAAATTCATGAAAATCAATAGTAACTGTTGACACAATATTATCTAAGTTTTTATCAATCATTTCATCATTAATAATACATGCATTCCTAGTAATTTAAATGAATATATTGAGAAAAAATGTTGTTTTTTCTTTGCAGATTTTCAGAAGTGGCTAATATCCAAGGTTCTTGCTCACTAAATATCCATGGAAAGATTGCTAGTCAAATGTTGTCAAAGAGAACAACATACGCCGCGTATCTGGTGTACAAATTAGCTCCAATTTCATAATCCGGTCTTGTAATTGGTAATTCAGTTGTTAGATTTGTCAATCATGAGACTGAGGAACCACGAAGCGTCGGGAGAATTAGTTGGCCTAATGCTCAAAGAAGAGTTGATAGATGGATGGAAATAGAAATGGGGAAGTTTTTCAATGATGCAGGGGAGGATGGAGATGTTGAAGCGCGATTAATGGAGATCAGGTGTCACTTTGGGATAGACAACCTCTTTGTTGAAGGAATAGAGTTTCGAGCAGAATGAAGAAGAAATAATTCCCTTTACTACGCCGAGACACAAGTCTCTCTCTCTTTTGGACTATGTTGCAGGACTCATATCAGATGCTCCAAAAATGTACTATTTTGAACGATTCGTCATACACCTGACGACATTTTTGTATTTCTATGTTGTTAAGAAAAGGTTTGGATTTTTGGTATCTGAGAAACTTTTCTGAAGTTTGGTTGACTAATTGGTTTTCGTTGTCCATCAAAAAAGTTTCAAAATCTTGTAGTCTTTATTTTATTTCTATATAAACAATACATAAATTCTACAACTTTAATCTATTGATTTTTCTATGGACTATTTTCGATTTCTCCCTGAAGGATGAATATCGGAAATTCTCTCCTTAATATCACCGAAAGGTGCAGCTACATCTTCATTTATGTCATCTGTTAATAGTGAAAAATGGATGTATGTCTATGATTCAATTTCAAGAATGGTCGAAGATTTATGATACTCACATATGATTACTTTGCATAAGCCCCATGCTTCCATGATAAAGGTTGTAGTGGGAAAAGGATGGAAGGAAAAAAAAAATACTAGTTCTCCTTCTTCAACCACAATTTTGCTTAGATTTTTTTTATTGTTACAAAAGTTACAAATATCTTAGATTTTTTTAAATGTTCTCCCATTCCGGTATTTTAAAAAATTATTAAAGGATCTTCGTTATTTTAAACATGATGATGAAAGTACATACTTTTTTGTCGTAGTTACTGTCTCGCAAATCAAAAAAAAAATTCTCTTTGAACATATATTTTTAAAGGCTTTCTAAATATTTTGAATTGTTAACCAGAGTTATAGTATATTTTTTTACATAGTTTCTGAATATACTTACACTTACAGATTGGAATAATATATTAATATTTCTACTGCAATAATAAAAATTAAGGAGAGAAAACAAAACCTACAATATTGCAAATATGAGGAATTATTAATTGTGTACATAATTGATGTTAAAAATTTGGCAAAATTTTGGGGGAGGACCAAAAGTGTACCAATATTACAAACATGAGGAATTATTAATGTTCCATGTGAAAATATAAGGATGACTTTTGAGTTTTAACCCAAAGATAAGGGATTATTTTAGGTTTAAGAATTTATTTCTAGAGTAATGGACATCCACACTAGCTAATTGATTTATACTCTAACACATGTGAACAAAAAAAGTCTTTATTAAAACGAAAAAGGGCCTAAAATGCCCCTCAACTATTTGAATTGATACAAAACTACCCTTCATCCATCTTTCGATTTCTAAATATCCTTGGCGTTAACCTTTTCGCTCAAAAATACCCTCGATATAAATTTTTAGCTCATATTTGCCCTTATTTTTAACAACTCTCCTATAGTAAAATTATTAAATATTTATTTATTATGTTGCCTAATTTGATTGGTCCAAATTTAAACTCTTCTATAATAATATATAATAAAAACTACATATGATTCATATTTTGACCTGACACGCTTGATAATAATATTTTGCAAAATATAAATTTCATGATATCTTCCTATTGCATATTTCAAATTAACCCTCAATTTATTACAACTCAATTCATAATTAGGGATCTAATTAAAATTCATACTCGCCCCATCTGATCATCAATCTAAAAAAGATTATTATATTTTATTAATATAAAATTATCTATCAATTATCCAATTATCTTATTCATTCCTCTTTTTATTTTATTTTTAGATCTTATTATTAATTAGATATCAAGTATTAAAACTTGAAATGAACTTACATGATCATATTCTTTTAATTTGAATTATTTTCATGGTGGGTGGGATAGAAAAAAAAGTTGTTTGAATTTTGGATACATACAAAAGAAAAATTGTAGTATACGTACATAGTTATTTAATTAAATCATCTTCTATTGAACTAATTACTTATAAAGGAATGTAATTGTTATTTTTCCTTTTTTTCTCCCTTGTTTAATTTGTCATTAGTTGAAAAAAAATTATAATTTAAAATATTGAATAAGATTCGAGAAGAAAAAAAAGTGGAGGAGAGAGGAAAGGGGGGGGGGGTGAGTGAGTGTAGATAGTAGATGATTTGCCTTTTTTTTCATTTTAAATTTATTATAGAACCCAAAATTAGGTCAATCACACAAGTCCATGTATTAAGTAATTTCAAATTATTTTAATAGAGAAGGGTCTAAAATGCCCTTAAACTATGCGATTCGTATAAATTTACCTTTCATCCACCTTATGAGTGTGGACTGTTAGAAATAATGGTTATATTGAGTCAAAAAGATTGACGTCAAAGGTATTTGAGGGCCGAAAGATGGATAGAGAATAGTTTTGTATCAATTCAAATGGTTGAGGGGCATTTTAGGCCTTTCTTTGTTATTAAAAAAATTCATGTGAACAAAAATTGATTTTAAAAAATATTTTATAATGGGTGAAAACTATGAAATAACCGAGTAAAGAAGAATTATTTAAAATTTAAATTAATTTAAGTATACGCTTAATTGGAGTCGTCAATATGGTCTAGGCTCAATGGGTTGACCTGACCTAACCCGTATTTTAAATAAGGCTAGGCTACGATTTTTGGAGCTCATTTAAGTAAAAGGGTGTTTTAGCCCGACCTGGATAAGCCTGCTGGCCTGTGGAGCTTGAGCAATATGGGTTGGGCCGGCCCATGGGCTAATTAAAAAAATAGAGTATAAGGAAAAATTACCTAACTACACATCATTTTTTATCTTATTTCTATTATTCCCTACCATTTTAAAAAATTATAAAAATCCCTCTTTTTTCTCAAATTCTCTCATTTCCAGATACATAACTTTCAATCTTCCAACTCCACAATTTTCTCCCTTTTTTCATGCTTATAATCACTCCACTATATCACCAATTACCTCCATTACTCCTTTTTTTCAATTTTAAATATTTTCTCTGCCCAATTAACGATTTTAAGTTAATCAAGAGTAGTTCTTCATTTATTTATTTTCCAATTCTTTTTTTTTTACAGGAAAACACGAACAAAGGTAATTATTTATTGACTATGTATCAGATGTTTGTTATGTATGTGCAGTACTATTTTATAACTAAATCATTGTTTATCATATTCATAATTTTTTTTGTATATGATACATAGCTACGTCAAATTATACAAGTATGATTCATAAATACTAATTTATATTACATGTATCGATCTCAAAGCAAAAAACTTATGGGCAACTGAAACGACCCCAAAAATGCCCGAAAATGTGCTTCGAAAACACCTAAAATTGTAATTTCCATATATCTCAAAATCCGTGCATCATTTCGGAAATTCGACTTCATATTCTTATTCAGGGGGTAAAATTGAGTGGGAAATGGGTCTAACCCGAATTTTAGAACAACCGTATCAAAATTCGAAAATCGCAAAAAAAATGCGATTTTGAGGGTCAACTTTAAAGGGGCATATCTCTCAGCACACAAGGAACTGGAAGGAGCTCAAACTATCAAAATTAAAGCTCTATGAGTTAGCTTTCCAACGCAATTTGTTTCACCTCATTCCGAGTTAGGATGAAGGAGTTATGACCATTTTCGTAAAACCTGTCCGGCAGAAAATGCAAATTCCAGTAGCCGAAAACACTGTTCACCCGCCTCATTTTTTTTTCTAAGTGTTGGGACGTTTTTTTATAAAAAGGGGACATATCCATACTTAGTCATTTAACTTCAAAACATCCAAAAACTCTCTCTAAACCCTCTCCAAAAATTCCACCAAGATCATCAACCAAATTCAAGGATCCCAAGCTTTAATTCCGGATTCAAGATTCAATCTCAAGCAATTCTCCATTCCAATCTTCATCAAGAATTCTCCAAAGTTGAGGTATGTGGGTTGATTGTGGAAACCTTCCTTTCCACAAGTCCAACCATTTATCCTCTATTTTACTTCAAGTTTATGGGTCCTTATGATCATTTATGAACTCTTGAATTATGGAATTACTACAACACATCCTATTATGGTCTATTTTTGTATATTATCATGAAATGGAATTATTATATGATGTTTATGGTTTTCATGCCTCCATGATCAAATTATGAAGGTTGTTATATATGTATATATATATGTATGTTGTTGGTGGGCTGTTTTATATGGATTTTGAAATTGGTTGGACTTAGTACTCTTGAAACACATGATTTTATTTACATGAACAAGTAGCCCACCATATGTTTGATAAAATGCCATTTATAGAATTCTTATGAAATGGAAGGTCCAATGTACGTCCTATGAGTCGGATGATTATATAAGTATTGAAATGATGATGAAATGGATACATGTATATGATTTTCTCTATATAGTGTGTGAGTCGACCAAGCCTAGCTCGGGGGGTTGTAGGCCCGGGTAACCGTATCAAGGGGTTGGTACCTTGGTTGCCTAGTACGGGGGGTAGTAGGCCCGTATAACCGTATCAAGGGGTTTGTACCTTGGTTGCCTAGTACGGGGGGTAGTAGGCCCGTATAACCGTATCGAGGGGTTTGTACCTTGGTTGCCTAGTACGGGGGGTAGTAGGCCCGTATAACCATATCGAGGGGTTTGTACCTTGGTCCCTAGCTCGGGGGGTGGTAGGCCCGGGTAACCACATTGAGGGGTTTGTACCTCTTTCGCCTCTCCAAGGGGGTGGTAGGCCTTGGAAATACTATATTGATGGTCACTCACTACACATATACTATGCCCTACTAAATATGATTTTTATATAAGCATCATTATACATATCATCTCATTAATATGCTATCTATCGGGTACGATTATGCATTTTGCCTATGATGTCCATCCCTTGTTGCATTGCATTGCATTGCATCCCATATACTTAGTACATTCAAACGTACTAACGCATACTCTATGCCTACATGATGTCACCATGTAGGGACCGGAGCACCGCTTGACCCTCGTCCTCCGCGTGGCTAATACGATTTTCTATCAAGGTTATTGGTGAGTCCTCCATTCCGGGGACGTTGCTTATGATCTTTTGCTATGTATAAGACTTTTCCTTTTAGTTATGTTTTGACTATGAGGGTGAGCCCAGTTGTTTGTCTTGGCCCCCGCTAAAGTACCTATGTTTAGAGGTGGTGTTAGACAAGTTGTGTATTATGTTTGAGCTTGATTCATCTATGGTATTTATGTATCATTTCTTCTTCTTCTTTTTTCTTGCTCCCTTAGTCCCGATTTCCCCCTTGATTATGCTTATCGCTTATGGTCATTTTAATTGCTTCCGCGACCAATGATGTGTAAGATACGCTATGAGGCTTGTTTGGGGTTCCTTCGGGTTCCCCATTCGCCGGTCACGTCTAGGCCCTAGGCTTGGGTCGTGACAGCAACAATTACATGTTTAATGTATCCTGTAACAATACAATATTTATCAATTTAAACGAGATACATAAATAATAATGTATCATGCACTATTTTTTTAGATATGATACGTAAATTTGAATTGATACTAAATGTATCAATTACATAACAACTACCTCACAGTAATGTATCGATCTCAAATCTAACATCTCATGAGCAACAATTACTTATTTAATGTAGCTAGTATAAATGCAATACTTATCAATTTAAACGAGATACATAAATAGTAATGTATCATGCACTAATTTTTAGATATGATACGTAAATTCGAATTTATACTAAATGTATTACTTACATAGCAACTACTACACGGTAATGTATCGATCTTAAATCTAACATCTTATGGGCAACAATTACTTATTTAATGTATCTACTATAAATAAAATACTTATCAATTTAAACAACATACATAAATAATATACATAAACAACATACATAATACTTAGCAATGATATTTATGATGTATCTTCTCAAAATTTTCGATAATTTTGAATCAAAATTGAAAGAATTTTCAATGAACTAGAAGAAGAATTTTGCATCTCAAAATTTTCAACAATTTTGAATCAAAATTGAAAAGATCTTCGATGAACTGGGAGAAGAATCTTGAATCTCAAAATTTTCAACAATCTTGAATTCAAAATTGAAAGGATCTTCGATGAACTTGAAGATTCAAAAAGAAATCGTTTGTCAAACAACAATTCCATCAGTTTTTTATCCTACATAACTCACCTCGCTTACCCAAAATTTCGACATTTTTTTTTTTAATCATAACATGGTTTCAAGAAGAGTTTAGTCTTTCCACTTGCAACAATTGAAAGTTATTGTACACTTGAATCTTGACAGCAACTGAATCGGTCTAATGGAAACCACTTAGCAACCGTATGTTACAGTTCATTCATAAAGTGCAGCATATTCCACAAACAAAATACAATATCAACAAACACTCAGTAACGATACTTGGTAGAGTAATCTTTTGGTGCAATAACATGATAGTTGATGGATCGTACAACTCATATATTTTGTTAAAATCAGGGACCTTTGTGATATCCACCAAGTATATCACAACAAAATTCTTTAATGTATCTGCAACTGAAGCCAACACCTCGTCCATCTGCATACAAGTTTCGTCCCAGTCATGGCCGAAGCGGATAATGACAAGGTGTTCCTCTTCAGCGCGAATGGCTTGATCGACGGCCCATCCTCTCGACAAAAGTTTTTGAATTAAATCTGAAAGATTTCTTCCTCGGCAGCGGCGCCAAAAACTTGTTGCTCCCACTAGTTGGTCATCATTCACGACAATTGGTAATTGAGCATCAGACGCCTCAATCTTTTTGTTCAAGTGAACCTCTAAGTCATGAATATCTGAACCAAATTGATCTATTTCTTGTGTGAGCTCAACTCTTCCTTCAATTAGTTGGGTTGTCATGTATGTCAGACCATCACGGATAGACTCGTTGCTCCTAATTGCACACGCAAGTGTACATGGTCGCGCAAGTAAAATAGTGGCTCTTAAAAGAACCAGATTATCGAACCCAAAGGACTTGTCAATTAACTATATTTTTACTAAATTATACTGGTCTAATTATTTATTTAAGAGTGCCAAAAGAAAAGAATGCAAGAACAAAATAATAAAATTACTTACAATAGTTGGAAAATTCCAAGGCTGCAACATATAATGAATATCATGTTTCATATTATTGGCTTAGAACTAATTCCAGTTGTCAAGTTACTGGTTTATAGGGTTAATGATATGATCCGGGTTATACGCCTCTCGTCGCCTACCCAGTTAGCTATCTAACTACATCGTTGAGCGGGGATAAATAGACTAACTGGCGAGCATTTATATTTCATCCTATTTCGTAACCAAGCAAGGTGTTCGTCTGGGCGTCACTCCTGAACACTAATCACCTCAATCTAATGGGTGGACCGAGCTCTCTATATTCTCTGGTTTATCTAACCCCTCCTCTCTCGATTTTAAGATTAGACAATAGATTTATCTCTAGATGGCCAGTCAAGAAATACTGAAACAAGAATATAGAAATAACTTATAATGACAACCAAGAATTAATTCATAAACCTCAAATAATCAACATTTAATTTGTGGCTACAGCCCCAGAACAAGGGCGTTTAGCCACTAATCTCTAAGAAAACAAGAAGAAGAAAAGAACCCTAAAAAATATTGACGATTTTTTACTTGATGCCCTCTGATTGATCTCCTATAATTGTCTGCTTCCAATAATTATTTTTATGGACTATTTATAGTTGTAGTAAACTCTAAATAAAATAACTGAGACCAAAATAAATTGGGAAACCAAAACCCAAACGGAATTGAATTCCGCGTGAACAGTGGCTGTCGCCCAGCCGCCTCACTTTAATTTCCTGTGGCTTTCCTTGAGTGCCACGTGGCGGCAGTTACACGTTGCAAATTTGTGCAATTTCACTTGGCCCTTTTATTCCTTATATATTATTATATTCAATTTAATCCATTAAGCTGTCTGCTTGATTTCTTTCTTCAACCTTTCATTTTTAATTCGTTTTAGCTCCAAACTTCTTTAACTTTACACCAATTTACTCCTACAAATAAAATACACTATTTAGCACAATTCATAAAATTAATGCTCAAAAAGGACAAATATAAATAATAAATGTGAGGCAAATAATGATTAAAATATATATTTTGGCCTCACATCAGGAAGCAATTTGAAAATTTGAATTTCTTTGTTCTGTTTAGGATTTGCCTCTGTATGATTGAGAGTAAGAAGAAACATAAGCGTAATTTATGGGATTTAATTAGATTTTCAGATTTTATTCCCTTTTTAGCGCAACAAAAGGATTCTTTCTTGTATTAGAATTAATATATCCAGATGTTGAATTAATGTATTCGAATGGTAACTTATGTATCCGGAAGGTACAAATTTTAAGGGATTATTGTAATTATAAAAAAAAGTAGGGATAAGATGTAATTTACTCTTTACAATATGGGATTTATGTAAGTTATACTTAAAAATAACAAAAGCCAAAATTCAAAGGTTATTTAAAGTTTGAAATATTAAAATTTAGAACCATCAAACATGATATACTTAGTATTCTTATTACTACTATATCATCAGAATCATCATTCAGCATTGATGACGTATTCTCACCAAATATAATATTGCATCCATCATAAAAATATTCAAACACTTATAGCTACTTGAAAGTTGAAACTGGTGGCATGATTTATCAATTAAGTTATTTTTTGTGTACATTTAAATACTATACGGTAGTTCTTAAATTTAGTTATTTTTTATTTTTTTAACTAATTGATATTGCATATTAACTGTATATGAAAATGAAGATATCTTATCGATATTTATGTTAATATTTTTAAATTATAATTTAATTTTTAAAATTATAAAAAAATATATATACTTTTAAAATAAGTGGCCTAACCCAACACAACCCGCACCCTATTTGTGGGTTGGGCTGACTATTTTCAGGCCCACAAAAAAAAGTGGATCAACCCTGCCTAACCCGTCAAATTTAAAAATTTGTATGGACTACCCGAGTGGGGCGGGCTAGCCCATATTGACATCTACGCTTATAAAAAATGTTAGGAATTTTTCATTAGAATTCCAATAATATAATTATTTTTTGAGGGGAAAATTACGTGTATAAGCAAACATATACTAAACATTACTTAACATAGTTATAATTTACCTTAATTACAATTCGCGACCTACTTTTAGCTATAATTACGCGACTCAGCTTTTTAGTTTTGTATAATTCAAAATTTGTATAATTTTAGTATAATTCAGAAATTGTATAATATAATTTGTATAACTGTTTACATTTCTGATGTTTGTAATTGTATAAATTCGTTATTTCGAGTTTATACAAAAATAACTGAATTATACAAATGTACCTGCAAATTATACAAATCCACGAATTATACAAACGAGACAGCTTAAACTGTAGCTATATCCCGTAAATATACAAATTATAGCTATGGAACATAATTAAATTTATTATAGTGACTATTTGCGAAAGTTTGGCTTGTTTGAATAGGAAGAGATTTTTTCCTTTTCCTTTTCTTTGTAGGATTAGGAATTATGATACTTTCCTTTCCTTTCCTTTTCCTTTTAGGATTCTACTAGTAAACTCCTTATATATACCCCAACATAACCTATTCTCAATCATTCATAATATCATTCTTATTTTTCTCCATCGTCATGACTAGCATGAAAGTTGGAGGAAACACTTTGCCTGTTACTGTGGACGAACATGGTCAAGTCAGGTACGATGTGATTGCCAGACAAGCCGAAAACGCTAAGAAAATTGTATATTGTCACTACAACGATCTTGTTCCCAAGTTTGTTAAGGATCGTGACGAAGACTTGAAATTCGATGTGGTACAAGAGAAGAAGAAACTAATCGAGGAGACTACTCGGGAGACCAAGGCTATCCTTCTTCAGAAGATTGGTACACAACAATCTTGGGACTCTATGGAGCCACCTAAGTTCATTAAGTACAAGCCTTGTAAGCAGCAGGGTTCAAGGCTTATTAAGATGGTTGAGAAGGCAGTGGACCCTATGGAGCCACCCAAGTTCAAGCACAAGAAGGTACCTAGGGCATCTGGTTCACCGCCAGTGCCCATTATGCATTCTCCTCCTCGTCCTCTTACAGTGAAGGATCAACTGGATTGGAAGATTCCGCCTTGTATATCGAACTGGAAGAACCCTAAAGGCTACACAATCCCACTTGATAAGCGTCTTGCTGCTGATGGGAGCAGAGGAATTGAGGAGGTTAAGATCAATGATAATTTCCCAAAACTTGCTGAGGCTCTGTATGTTGCAACTGAGAAAGCTACGGAAGCAATTGCAATGCGGTCAAAGGTTCACAGAGAGATAATTCTCAAAGAGAAGGAAAAGAAAGAGATGGAACTTCAGGAGTTGGCACGCAAGGCAAGAGCAGAGATAGCTGCAGGTCTTAAGAATGATGTGGATGACTATGAGGGTCGATTACGGAGAGAGAAGATAAGCAAGGAGCGACATCAGGAGAGGAGATTGATGGAGGCAAAAGAGGGTGCAGCAATGAAGAGGAGAAAGATCAAAACCAGAGATGGAGACCGTGATATCAGCGAAAAGGTGGCTCTTGGGATGGCTTCTACATCAAGAGGTTGTGGAGAGGCCATGATGTATGACCAGAGATTGTTCAACCAGGAGAAAGGGATGGATTCTGGATTTGCTGATGATGATGCCTACAACCTATATGACAAAGCCCTATTTACTGCTCAATCTACTCTGTACAGACCAAAAAAAGACGTTGATTCTGATACGTACGGAGAGCAGCAACAGGAGAAGATCACTCACTCTAAGCCTGACAATGCATTTGCTGGAACTTCTGAGAGAACTGGTCCTAGAGATAGACCTGTAGAATTTGAGGCTGATGCTGATCCATTTGGTTTGGACCAGTTTTGGACAGGTGTGAAGAACAATATGGCAAATGATGGTAATTGAGGCACCATGAAAGCAGTGACACGAGATGGCTATGAAACAGCACTAGAAGAACTTGTATTGCTTTGGAGAAGGGCATTGACGACATCCTGGTTGGCTTGCACAATGTAATTTGCTTCTTCTTCTTTTTCTTTGATGCATTTGAACAATGTCATTTCTCTTTTACATGTCTATCAAATAATAAAACTTTCCACTAAAGCTGTGTCAAGCTTTACTCAATGTGCATCCGCCCCTGCCAATAGAAAACCTCAGTTTTCTTACCAAACTTGAGGAAATTAATGAGAATTTCTGATGATTCTCCCCAAATCAATGAAAAATCTGACTAAAACAAGTATGGCAGCAAAAATCAATAAAAATGAAAATAAAAAAATAATGTCTGGAGAAATCCATACAAGATAATGAAGTTCAAGAAGAAAGAGTGAGGAGAAAGGTAATCAAAAAGTCAAATGTTTACTGTGGTCTTCGTATATTCGACTTAGATTAGGTGAAAACAGGGGGGAATGGAAACGAATTGAGGGTCCAAATAGGATTTATATTGAATTAAAATATGGATACAAGTTGGGTCTTTGCAATGTTCTTTCATCACAACAGATGAGCACTGAAGATACCTGGACACAGCTACCTATTAGTTTTCAAGCTACAGCCGACCTCACGTGTTGTTTGCGGAGCACACAATAGTACCACGAATCTATTCTAGAGGCACTACTAAAAGAAACTCAAACTTACTGTACATTTTACACCTCAGAAGTCTCTTCTTTAGTGATTCGTCCAAGAGGATTGATAGCTAAGTTTTCTACTGTATGCTTCTATCTGATACATGAAGCAAAATGAATTAGTGTTTATTGTAACAGATAGACATGAAATAGAGAGTATTAGTCTTTACTCACTGTGAATTCCGATATTCCAATTCAGTCCGGTTCATCTGGTCAATTCTTCTGGCAAAATTCGGTAATCGTCTATTGGTTTAGTTTGATACTTCTGCTGAAGCATCAAGATCATCGTTCTTCAGGTTGTAGAGCTTACATTATAACTTACGTACTGCATAGAACAGAACACCAAGCACTTGAGGATTTCAATAACATGAAATTCATTTCATTTTCTGTTCCTTTTCAGGGTATCCATGTCTTTCCATTGTTTTCTTCTTCATGACAAAATAATATTTTCAATGTGGTAACTGTAATCAGGCCGTTCTAGTTAATTTATTGTAATTCACTCAACATCATACAAGCACTCCGACATTGTTCAGAATCTAAACGAAATTATAACATAAGTACTAAACTTGTAGAAAAACATACCTAAAGCTGGAAACAAGATTGAATTATGTTGATAGTTTTTTATGTAAGATTAGAATGATGCTCGACACATCCTGTGAACTTTTTTCAATATTCACCTGTAATCTTTTTGTATGTAGCTACAGCACCTCCTTAGTGCTCTGATTTTAACATCAAAAACACTAGCCACTTCAAAAAAAAAAAAGTTGGGAACGGAATCTTTTGTTGCTAATATTCTCGTTTCAACCCAAAGCAAATTTACTCTGGATTGATCTGTGATATATTGAAATATGGGCTAAAGTAATGTCTTCTTTTGGTAAGATAGGCTAGATAAATGTTCACCGTAAAATGGTGGACAAGCTAAAAGACCTTTAGCTACACCTTTTGACATTTTACCATCTTTGTTATCCAGAAGATACTTCATATGTCACTCCGTCAAAGCTGAAGAATTAAAAATGGAACAAATAAGGAAGTAAAGAAGAAACTCACAAAATGCTTTCTTCAGGCAATTTCAACCAATGGAATGAGATCTATTTTGCGAATTAAGATTCCTACTGTCTTTCAGCGAAGTGAGGAAGTTGGATAAAACAAGTGAGTCATTACGCGCATCCCTCTCATTAAGCCATTGCTCCTCAATATGGATACTGACATCCCTTTTAGTGTCATTCCATTAACAATAGTTAGAATTAGGAAGCTATGAAAGGGCTTGGATACTAAATAACTATCTTGCTGTTACAGAAAAGAAAGAAAAATGAAAATGTTACCTCTTCAGAGAGAGAACTTCATAATTTCTGCGCAGATAATCAGCATACTTGATAAGGGCATCTTGTGCATACTGCCTCCCTACTGATCTTACTGAAGCAGCATTAAGTAAATTCTCCAGTGTGCCGTGCTTTTTCAAAAGCTTCAAAGCAGTCTTTCGACCAAAACCAGGAACAACATGCTGGATTCCAGGAACACCATCAACCTCATCACCTAGTATGCACCCTTCTCCAGAAAACCACAAAATTTAGCAGCCAACATAATAACAGCAGACACTCGAGAACAAAACTGATGATTAGATGATTCTAACAGCATCGACACTGAAGCATCCAAAATCCACCCATCCCCTACGGTAGCTAGCCCATATTGGCTAGAGCCCAGAAGTGCACACATGGGAAAATGCTAAAACCTTATAAGAAGAACAGGATAGCATGAAACACACGAAGCTATATGGAAACAAAAGAGGCTTTTGTTCTTCCTTTTACCAAGTGCCGCCTGCACTTTCTTCATAATGCTACCTAAGCAGCTCGGACTTGGGTGCGGATGTCCGATACAGGTGCGGATATAGAGGTAAGATCCTTCATGATCTACATTTTAAGATTCGGGGGTACCGATAGGGGTGCGGGGATTCAGCTAAAAATAATTCAACTATCAAAAAATAGAGTTGCATGTCTAAATTATGAGACATTATGTGGTAAATTTAAAAGGTATACTGAGGAGAGAATATTGATCAAGAGGAGATTTACAGAAGGTGGTATAAGGAAAAGTTTGACATAGAAATTTATGTATACAAGGTACTTTATTTTTTTCAATTTCACATTAGCTTTTGTTTTGATTACAGAAATCATTGTATTTGTCCTGAATTTCACTGTCAATTTTGGTCAAAGTACCCAAAACTGGTTGACCGCATCCGGTACGATAAAAAAGAAGAATAATGAGTTATAGATGTATTGAACGTATGTTCATATCAATGGAAGATCTTCTCAAAAATATTTGGTATAAAAAAATATTTAGTAGATGTAGTAAAAATTAGAAGAAAAAAAGATATCTTACCCAAGATTAAATTCCCACACTGACCTTCAATTTTACCCCTCTTCCTGGAAAGAACCACTCCCTATTTTTACCTCTCTCAATTTTCAAATCCCAATCAGCTAAACGTCGGTCACAAACTATCAGGGGTAGGTTATATGAATCCTCTATATTTTGGTCTGCTCTATTCAGGACCACTTCATTTCACTACACCATAATTGACCTTTTAATATAAACGGGGATCTCTTAAACTACAGTCCTCTAAATCTCACCCAAATCCTGCCTAACAAGGAAGTAGAATAATGACTTTTAATTTGCAGCTATGAATAAGATACTATTAGCTTCAACAAGTACATGAACTAGTAACTTAGGATAAAACTACACCTAAAAGGAGTGTGACATACTTACTCAGGCTCAAATCAGACCTTGGATCACAATTGTACTGTGCCACATAGTGTTTTAGGGTGTAAAAGGACCATCTATTGAACTCTGGTACTGGCATGACAATTTGAACATCATCAGATATCAGCTGTTTGAAGTCTTTGTCAGGAGAGGCAACGACAACTCGGTGCCCCCTTTGTATAACCTGTTCTACAAGTGTGGCTATAACATCATCTGCTTCATGTGATTCAATCTTAACTACCTGCATACTACACTTAGTCAAAAGCCCTTCTCATCATGCTAACAAGATTGAGTAACGCAAAAAAATATATGACCAACACATAGAAGAAAGCTTCCAAACAATACTGTGTAGTGCAAAAAATAATATTCTGAGCAAGAATGTCCAGCCCAAAAATATAAACAAGTCTGCAATTATAACGTATGTTGCTCGGACTCTCCAAAACTGATGCCACACCTGTGCCGGATCCTACAAAATGCACTGTTTTTGGAAGATCCGACATGAACCCAGCAACATTTCTAAAGAGTCTGAGCAACATAGATTATAAATACAACAATCATTGTCAAACCTGTTGCAGGAGATGCACAAGGTAGCAGGAAAATACTAAGATAAAAAATATCATAAGGGGAGTACTGGATTTGTAGGCCACCGATTGTAATTTATTATTTCTCGTTGATAATAAGTTCTGTATATGTTCCCACCCAAACTTAAAGCTGAAATGACATTAATAGGCCTCAGAAACTGTTCTCTTGAGAGGAAACTAGCTGGTATTGATTGTTCCATTCAACGTTCATGGATTTATTTATTTGGTCCAAGATTTGTTCTTTCTCCATTCAACTTTTGCTATATATGAATCTCCAGTGTTGTTGCTTGACACATTTCACCATAAGCAACTCACATTTCGGAAACAAATTTCTTTCTGACAAGAAGGAAAAATTAAATCTATATCATGGTTCATGCTTCTTAGTATCTCTACTTAGAAATAACATTGTAGTTAATATCAGTAAATTACACCGTCGATGCACAAAAAAAATAGAAAACCTTTCTCAAATCATTAGTAAAGATAACCGTCAACTTCAGACTACTAAAGTAACCAGATTCCAAGGATGCATCAATAAACCAAAACTACAAGTATTGATGAAGAAATTGTTCACTCACAGGAACATTGCAGTTCTGAAGGACATCCAAGATGAGCCTATGTGACCTTTCAATCGTACTCCTTGGAGATTTTACTGCACCTTGCAACTGATGCCAGTATTTCCTCCTACTTGCTTTATAGGAAGGTAACAACTGTCTTCTATACTCATTACCTCTTTCTCCATCAATAACCTGTAAAACAATCACCCAGTTCAAACAATATGTAGTTCATGATGCTTTCATATAACATCTACACCTTAAAAGCAAGGTCCTAGCTAGAGTATCCGGTTTTCATTCAGACGAACTCAGTAGCTTTTTCTTGGACTTTGTATTTGTATTGAAAAAAACTACTATTAAACATGTACAAATACTTTAAGTACAATAAGGTGAATCAACAAGTAAGATTATATTTATAGAGTATACCACCCCTAACACTTCAATTCTTTTCTTTCTCATTTCTTAGCTCAACAAACAGAGTAATACACAGAGAGGAAGCTTACAGCAATAACAGGATCAGTGAGGCTAACTTGAGAGAAGAAAAGGGAAATCCAATGAGCAAAAGATTGCAAAGAAGGAATGCTTCCTTTGTAACAAATAGGATTAACATCCAAGAAAAAAACCCTCTTTTTCCTTGAATTCTTGTAATGGGTATCTCTACTTTTCCCAAAAGGTTCATTCCCTTGTTGCAAAATTGGGTCTTGCATAACAGGATGGCTATGAGAAGAAGAACAAAAAAGAGGGCTTAGTTTTAGCAAATTTCTTTGCTGTTTCAGTGGGGAAACGAGAACTGGGTGGTGGGTAGAGTTTGGAATTGGGTGAAAATGGCAAGGTGTGACAGTAAATGGTGGAAATTGCTGAATCTCCATGGTTGCTAATTGCTAAACCTCTAATGGAGTTCTTCTACCTATCTCATCTAGTCTTTAAGGTTCTAATGGAAACTTTAGGGATTGAAAATAGTGGAAATTATAGTTGATGTCTATAACCATAAAAATAATCCTTATTTTAGGGACCAAAGATGTAATTAGGATAATAAAGTAAAATGGGAGAAAATGGAGTATTACATGTATATATTTGGTACGGAGGAAAGTAATATTTTTTAATTTTCTCATATTTGATTGTTAAATCTTTGAAAAATAACTTTTTCAAAAATGACGAAAATGAAACGGAATGTAGGGGTGTTCACGGGTCGATTTGGATCGGTTATTGGTCAAAATCAAACCAATTTAATCGGTTTTAAAATTATCAAAACCAAACCAAACCAAATATAATATACATTTATCAGTTTGGTGGTTATCAGTTTCGGTTTGGTTTGGTTCGGTTATTAACCATATACAAGAATAAAAGAAACAATTCATTCAAAATGTGAAAAAGTGATAACAATCCATTCAAAACGAAAAATAGTTAGAATGACTTAAATTACTGAACTTTCGATCACTAAATTTACTATCAATAAAGCTTTAAAATTCACTATATTGGCCTAGAATGAAGAGACAATAACATTTTTAGTCCCACAAAGAATTGTCATATAGACACTCATATACATGAAATCAATAAGATAAATGTTTTCATCTTGGGCATTTTTGCTTTCAATAAGTAAATTGTAATGAAATTTTAATGAAAATATATTTAAGATCTTTAAAAGTTGTTTATAAGAATAATATATTAAGTATGTATATTAATAAAATATATGTATATTATTCATAATGGATAAACAAGTTTCGTAAATCACATTTTAAATTTAGCGTCTCCTTCCTATTAATATGGGATCTTTTTCCTTCTGAAAATAAGTCCATCAATTTATGTTAACAACTCACACTGTTCCTTTTTACATATTTCGTGTAACTGATTTGAAAAATGGTTATTTATTTAATGATAAGGATAAAAAAATAAATTATTCTAATTTGTCCAAATGGACGAACAGTACTAGAGGGTGTATTATATTTTGAGAAACATTCAAAATTAAAATAATAATTTTAACTAGGCATAAGCTAAATAAGTCATATCCATAAGTAAAGTAATGACAATTAGCTCAACTTTTTGGCAATTCACAAACTCCATGTGGTTTTGCAAATTCAAATTTCGTTTGTCTTAATTTATGCTATTAATTTATTTATTTTGAGAAAAAAAAAATGGTTTAACATGAATCATCATTTACTTCTACATAAATGTCATCGATAACAATAATAATGGTGATGAAAACCATTACAATAACAATCCAATTAATCAAGACGGCGTAGGAGGTATACAACTTCGACAAGTTTAGTCAAAGGCATTACCCATTCATCATATAAACGCGAAACTAATAATGGATCAATTTTGCCCTTCACTTCTTCAACGCTATCATTTAAGGTCACTTCTTGACCAAACACTTTAGCTTTCTTCGCGACTCTCTTCTTTACCATCTCTTCAACCGCTTCAAATGTTAATAACTTCATTAAAGCATCTCTATCCTGCAACAACAACGATACGTCAAAGATAATTAATATTACAGAAAAGGGTCAAAATTGCCCCTGAACTACACGAAATAGATCACTTATACCCTCCATTATATTTTGGGATAAAAAATACCCCCGCCGTTATCCCAGAAGACCACAAATACCCTCAAGAGTTAACACCCCAAATTTTTAGTTACGTGGCAAGCCACATGGGACTAATCCCTCCACCTAAGCATTGTCAACTAAGATTCACTACAAAAGAACTTGACCTTTAGTGGCGACAAAGTCGCCACAAATTCCCAAAATATTGCCACTAAAGGTTATGAGTGATTTTTAGTGACGACTAAGGCTCCAACAACCATTCGCTAGTAAAACCTATTTTTTCAACAAAAAAATATGATAATTAATTTTTGATTGCAACCTAATTTTCTAAAATAAATAACTTGCAATATCAATATTAAAAACATACAATACTATTACGAAAAATCATCAAAATTACTTCTCGATTCAAATCTCCTACTATATAATGCATCATTGTACATTTTATACATTTACATATGACATAAAAATAAAACATACAGTGTCTTCAAATTCCTACTTAATCGATATCATTTTTTATTTTTTAAAAACAATGAAGAAAAAAAACACAAAATTAGAATTTAATGTTAAAAACTTTTAGTGACGGTTTTCTGGGCTTTTGTGGCGACTGTTGTTGCCGCTAAAGGTCTAGTTCTTTTGTAGTGAATCCTAGTTGGCAACTCTAGGTGGAAGGATTAGTCCCACATGGCTTGCCACGTCAATAAAATTTGGGGTGTTAACTCTTGAGGGTATTTGTGGTCTCTTAGGATAACAACAGGGGCAATTTTTATCCCAAAATATAACGAAGGGTATAAGTGGTCTATTTTATCCCGTTAATATTATTGCACAAAGTGCGAATGAGTACACCTAAGTAATGAGATACCTGAGCAAGAATAAATGGTTTATATTCATCAGTGCTATCTCTGAATTTAACTTCAGCAACAAATTTTCCATAGTGAATCCTTCTAGATAGTGCCTTCAACAACAAAAGAAAAAATCAATAAAAAAATCACATCAGCTTATAAATATTGAAGAAAAAAATTCAATGTTTATCCAACTTTAAATTTTATTTTCATTTTCCCTAGTTCACTGGACTTCAACTAGTAAAGTCAAATTATTTATTTTTGAAATAATTGTAAAAAAAATATTAAAAGGTATAACATGAAGTGTCAGGTCATGTTATTTTTAATGTCGAATAGGCTTTAATTAGAAATGATAAAAACAAGGCAAAGGGTCTGAAAAATACTTTAATTTTGATCGAAATTAATATTACGATACCAAATTTTATGGAGGATCTTTTACCCATGCACTATTTAATAGTGTATTTTAAAGGTGTATATGTGTCACGTGAACACATTACTATTTATAATGATGTTATATTTATGATGTCTACGTGGGCACATATATACCTTTAAAATACACTATTAAATAGTGTAGGGGGTAAAAGGTCCTTTCCAAAGTTCAGTATTATTACAACAATTTCAGTCAAAGTTTAAATATATTTCAGACTTTTTTCCCTAAAAATAATGAGTTGCTCATTCTAACATGTGTTGAAGTCACTTTTTATTTTATTTTAGAATAAGCTGCAAGTTGCTAAAAAAAAATCAGAGATAAAAAAATATATAGCTTAATTGGAGAATGCAGAGAACTTTATTCTTTATGTTTGCCTAGCTGGATCAAATTTTATATTGTGTTAAGTGTGGGTTTTTTATATTTTTTATTTTGAAATTGAGATTTTAAGACACAAATTCAAATTAGTTCAGCTTTAAAATAAATAGTAAACATCGAATGAAAAATCATAAAATAAAAAGAAAATATTCATATTTTGTATTTACAATAAACTAATGAGTGAATGTGAGGCACGTGGTCTCTCGTACAATTGAGTAATATGTATATTCACTTTTATAAAATTAAATTGCTTGATATGATAAAAATATCGAATGCGAATAAGTATTTACCTGCAATAATTGAATGTCACAAGCAGCAGTAGTTGCAAAATTTGCATCATCATCAGCCTCAGTACAAAATAGTGGAAGCATTTGACTTATATAAATATCCAATATCTTCTCATTTACATTTACTGATTCTGCTGCAGGATGCAAAACCTATATAATATTAATCAAATTAATTAGTGTTAATTATGATAATTTTAAAATCCTAATTAAAAACACAACATAATTTATTTATTTTTAAGAAAATTACATTAATAATCTAATAAATAGATACTTACTGGTGTGCATTTGGTAAGTGGTATGATTGAGTCAGACAAATTATCTGGGAAGAAAGGATTTTCCTCTGGGGATAAGTATCTACCAACCTGTTATATAATAAAATCAATTAAATTAAAGGAATTTAATTTTTCTTTGGGATAAAGTTCTCCATATCCAAATCCAAAAATTTTAATTAAATATTTATTATTTTATCATAATCTTTGATGATAAATATTTTCTTTTCAAACTTATTAAAGAAAACGTGCAACAATCGTTGAAAATAGGATCCTAATAGTTTAGTCGATTTCTAAAATAATCGCTTAATCAATAGTTATTATCTGAGATAGACGCTTTCTTTCTTTTTTTTCTCAAAGAAATGGAGTAAAAAAGAAAATTGATTTTTTGAGATAATAACTAGTAATCGAGTAAATATCTAAAAATCGATTTGATATTTTCCTAATTTAAGAGATCATTTTAGAAAATTGTGAGGAAAGTATCATTATCCTGATATTAAGTAAATGAAGAAATTAAAAAAAAAAATCAATAAATGAATATGTGATTTAGATGCACGTCATAATATAATTTAAGTGTCAGATTTAAGAAAGGAGGAACAAATATAGAATGAAAAAATAGAAAAAAGATAAATAAATCATGGTCAACCAAAATTAAAATTGCAAACAAGTAAACAAAGGAATCTAATAAGTTCCAAAAAATAAGGAAAACCTACCAAAAGAGTACAAAGATAAAGACAAACACCATTAACATTTCCAAGAACTCCAACAACAAAGTCGAGTCCGACCGAATCTAATAACTTTTATTTAAATTATATATTTAAGTTGAGAAAATTCATTAAATCTATATACGTATCAATTTAAAACCTAATTATTAACACTTAAATATATCATTTTAAAAATTTTAAATTCATAAAGTTAAAATTCTGATTACGCTTCTGCAAAACAAACTATCAATCAACATTTGATCAAAAATAGAGGCGGAATACATCGACAATCCATTAAAATCATATGTACAAACACAAGAAGAGAAATTGTTACCTTAGATTGAAGAGCTTCTGTTTCTTGAAACAAGTATTGAAACAAGGATCCTGAAATATTTGAAGGAGGTAATTGTTGTTTGTATAAAGTTGGATTTATTGGGAATTTGATTCTTTCAATAAGGTTGAAAATGATGGTATCTTCTTGTCTAATTAAACTATCTCTTATTGAATCAAGACTCAATTTGCCATCATCACCACAAGCCATTTTTTTTTCTTTTTTTGATTGAAAAAATTCTGAAAAATTTTATGTGGGGAGAGGAAGAAAGAAAAAATGAGAAGAAAGAATTAATGTTATCTGTTTTTGGTTGGTTGGTTGGTTAAGTTTGTACTATATATTGAAGAGGTTTTTATGTTTTTAGTCCCTATATTTTAGGTTCATTAAAGGTTATGGTCCTACTAGTATACGTTTACGTAAAAAAGGTTATGATAGTTGTTTAGATTGGTCTCGATTCCTCAAGTTGAGCTGTAATAGTAGTTGAAGAATCTCTTGTTCCGAGTGGGTTTCAAGCCATGACTTTACTAAAGAATTCTTGTCATCTCGAAGAAAATCTAATGTGAAGCTCGGGCTAGCGAACATGAATAAGGGATGTCTTCCTTTTTTTTCTTGATTTAGGTGACATAGTCTTATCCTATGAATGATAATGATGCATGATATGTGTTTGCACTTAGAATTCTTTCATTTTATTATATGTAAATTATAATTATACAAATTGACAACTTTACATTTTGTTTCTTACTTTTGATTTCCATAATCATGTCCAGTCTTTCTATTCAATATCTAAATTCATTGATTTCTCTTGCAAGTTTGATGAGATCTTTGTGAGAACTGAAAAAATGTAATGACTTAAGAAAATAACGTATGTAATTATGATCTTCTCAAGAACAATATTATCATATTTTATTTAGTTTCTTATAATTCAAGTTTTATTTTTTAAACTAAGAAATCAATAATCGAATTAAGACTAAAAATTTGAATATTTAATTTTCTATTTTGAAACCCTTCCATCTTTATCCTTTTTGAAACAGAAGAAGTATGTTATAATTTTGTAAAGCCAAAATTAGACTTTAATCATAATTCAAGTGCTAAAAGTGCAATTTACTTAACCAAACAAATTAAGTCTATGTGAAGGTCTAGAAATATCATGTGAACAGTTGGAGCATAGTGCGCACGATTTGCTTATTGCGCAGACAAAATCATTTTTATTAAAAAATATTTTATGTATATTCAAATTTAATTAAATTTTTTTATAAATATAAAATATCGAATCAAATATTTTTTAAAAAAAACTTGCTCACTACGTAAGAAGGATGTTTGATGCGTGTGAAAGGGAGACGTGTAATGGGGATCCACACAACACTTTATATGCACTTTCTTGTAACTTGTCCTTTGTGTTGTCCACTAAAGTTCATGGAATCAAATTACTTTTTCACTTTTTTGATCCAATCAAGCAAAGAATTGTCCCAAATGTCGAGAAATGTGGTTCTGTGTTCTCTGTTTTAATTTATATGATACTTCCTTAGTTTCTAGTTACTTATTTATTTTTGAATTGACACACGTAGTAAAAAAAATTAATTATTGATATAACGAATTTACTATTTCACCCCTATTAATTGTGAAGTGGATGAATTGAAAATTTAAGATTTTCAAGAAATTCTACCTTTTTAAAAATTAGTTAATTGAGGTATAATAGGTAAAAGAGAATTATCCTTTCTTAATTTGTCAAAATGGACAAGTAAAAAAGGAAATTTGGACTAGTAATTAGAGATAGGGGGAGTATAATTTGATTTGATATAGAGTTTGAGAAAAATTAAATATTTTAAAATTTGCGATTTAAAATAAGTCATGGATATTTGTGTGACTATAAATCATTTTATTAAGAATAATATAAATATTAAATTATTAGTACATAAAAATGTCATTCTTTTTTAAACGGACTAAAAAAAATGGACATAAAATCAAACAAGAGAGTATTTTCTATAACATCCAAAAACATCCCTTTTAACTATAATTTAAACTTAAAGCCTTAATCTACATTCTTATATTATAAAATAATGAATAAATAACATTCTTGAACTATCTTAGAAGTTACAAGTTACATTCCTCTGTTAATTTTTTGTCAAAAAAGTAACGTTTCAAACAAAAAATGTTCTTGAGTTTCTAGTTGCAAGAGTCATCTTTGATCAATTTTTTTACATAGCTTTTCTCATTTGTATTAATTTTATTTTTATTTTTAGATCAAGTAAATATGATAGTGTGCTATTGAGATGCATAATTTGTCTTTTACAATAACAATAGTAATTAACAGGGGCGGACCTAGAGGTTACCGAGGTGGTTCACCTGAACCCCCTCGACAAAAAATTATATTGTATATTTAAGGTATTTTTAAAAAGTTTTATGTCTGTATATTATTGATTTTGAACCTTCTAAATGTAAGATTAGTGGTTGGCTTAGTGGTTGAGGGATTCAAAACTCACTTGAGATTTTGAGATCAAATCTTAGGCACTAGTCTTTTTTTTCCGAATCCCCTTAATAGAAATTATGAATCTGTCACTGATCATATGGAACGAACTAATTTTGTAAGTCTTAAGTCTAATTACAAGTATATATTTCAATTGGTAGTGATCTATATTGCGTACCAAACAAAAAATGTGTCAAATTCGTTAGTGTAAAATATGAACCTTTAACGAGTTATTTCAAACAGTAGCTAGCAACATAGATAAATATGAAATGTTTCATTAGATTAATAAAGAAACTATCTAAAAGCATTCTTTTCATTCTTATTAATTTTTTTATAATTTGAAATAATTACATTTTATATCACCAATTAATAATTTCATATACTAGATTTCAAATTAGATATTCTCGATTAAGATTGAACATGGGACTGCCTAGTTGTGGTCGACTGATCGTGAGGGTTGAGTATCGAACTTCATCAAATTCTTCTCCGATAAATTCCTCATGATATCTTCCACCGATGAAATCGAGTTGTTAAATACTTTCTCTATTTCATATTAACTGAATTTGTGAGACAATGCACACTTATTAAGAAAAATATTTAAGGACATAATTTAAACTATATTTTTCACTATTGTCCTTTTTGAAATTATAAATATAACTTTGTAAGTAGTGCACTTTATCTCCTAAAAATATCAAACTTATTTAAAGGAAAAGGTAAACATGGAAAAAAAAAATTCAAACATGCAGCTTGAATTTTGAACAATAAAAAAAATCTCAAATTTTCGGTTAATATGAATAGAGAGAGTACAATGTAATATACTCCCTCCGTCCAATAATAGTTGTCCACTATATTATTTTGAAATATCCAACAATACTTGTTTATTTTATGAAAATTAATGGATAATTTTACACTTGGTTCCTAATTTATCCTTATCATTAATTATAGCCATTTTCCTATTACATTTTTCAAGACATTGTATTATTACTATATTCAAAGAGTGATATAGTAAAATTACCTTCTATTTATAGTTTCTTAAGAATTGTGCAAAATTAATATCCTTCTATTTATAATTTCTGAAAAAATGTGCAAAATCAATACCCTTCTATTTATAATTTCTTATAAAATGTGTAAAATCAATAGTAAACAAGTATTATTGGATTGAAGAAATATTTTCAACGAAATTATTGCAATCTAACATGAATATTTCCTATGCATTGGATTGTCATCAGGTTTTGGGCTTTAATTTTTTGAAGTCTCATTCGATTCAGAAATATGTCATTTGACACAAGCGCAATTCATACTATTCTTCTGTTGGGAATTTCGTTCATTGTTGTGATTTATTATTGTATGTTTATGAAAATTTTATATTTTTTAATGTTTTATTGTTGTTGTTGTAGTTGTTTAAATTTGTATAGAAATTGTATTTTTCTTATGTTTTGTTATTATTTTAGTTGAATTAAATTTGTATGAAGGAAAAAATGACAAATACACCTCTGAATTATTGTAAATTGTATGTCAACACCCTCAGTTCTACTTTAAGATTGTATATACATGTATCGTTAATATTTTGGATTGCGTATACCCTTGAAACTAACGGCTAGACACGTGGCTACATCTCAATAATTTATCTAATTTTTTTTTTATCCGAAATGAAAAAAACTCATCCATAACCCAAATTAA
The DNA here is from genome assembly GCA_036553675.1 of Solanum okadae. Taxonomy (NCBI): domain Eukaryota; kingdom Viridiplantae; phylum Streptophyta; class Magnoliopsida; order Solanales; family Solanaceae; genus Solanum; species Solanum okadae. The sequence continues at coordinate 10,691,606 of CM071688.1, read as the reverse complement.
AACACTCATATTTCATAATTCCCTTCAAATAGTGCTAATTGTCCATCTTCTTCTCTTCTTTAGTTCTCAAAAAATTGTTGCACAATTCAAAATTTTCACTTACATTAGCCATCTTTTTGTGTTTTAGAGTTCATGGATGATTGTGCACACAATCATCAAGTTAATTTTGTGGTTGGCCACCTCCGCAGCTGCCTTCTTCTTCTCCAAAGTTCACACAAACATCTGAATCATTAGAAATGAGATTCGTGGCATTTCTCTTGGTGGAATGCAGTTATTTTTTGTGGGTTGTGTGCGCCTTGGAGAGGCGCCCAACTTGGCATTGATCTTGCTCCATTAAGGCCGCCGGAAAACCGCTGTCAACGACGTCGATCAATAGTGACCTGGGAGTTCAAGCCATTAGAATGAGCTGAAATTTCTTGATGTAGAAGAAAAGAGCGTGGGGAATAAATCCCAGAGATCAAAACTTCACGAACTTGTCCAAAAATTGGCAGAAATGCCTTGCAACGGTGTATCAAGCTATTTTGCCAAAAATTCTCAAAGCTTCTCCATCATTTTCTTTCTCAAATTGTAAGGGAGAATGAGTTGAATTTTGGTGAGGGAGTAGCTCTGATGATGCTCCATCATCTTCACTAGCTAGACGGAATTTCATGAATCAAACCACATGAATTTGTTATTGTTGGAAAGGTTTTGAATTTGATTTCTTAGCTTTGTTCAAATATGTTCGAACTATTTCTAAAAGGGTTTCGGTGGGTTTAAAGTAGAAACGAGGTGGGTTTTTAATTTTGGGTAAAAAATAAATAAAAATTGGGTTAGTCGTTGAGATGAAGCCACGTGTCCAACCGTTAATCTCAAGGGTATACACAACTCAAAATATTGACTGTAAGGATATATACAACCTTAAAGTATAACTGAAGGTATTGACATACCATTTACGATAATTTGGAGTATATTTATCCTTTTTTCCTTGTATGAATATTGTATATGATACTGTAGTTATATTAAATTTTCAGAAATCTAATACAAACTTCAAACAATTATATACATATTTTATATAATTTTTATATATGAAATTGTGAACAAAATTTAAAATACTGAGTGAGATTCGAAGTGTGATTTTTTCCCCCTCCAAATTTCAAAGTGAGATTTCAAATTGTATTAAAGTTATATGATAATTGTAATTTAAATTTTGTATGTTGTTGTAATTCTGTGAATTTTGTATTAATATTGTATGAAAGCTGTATACAATGTTATCGTATTTGTAGTCCAAAACTCATGAACTTTGTACAAAATTTCATACATTAATATACATATTTCATACTGATTTAATAAGTTCTTATACACGAATGATGACCAAAATTTTAAGCTTTGTGCGAGATATACATAGTTCATATCGATTCTATACAGTTTCATACACGAAAAGTGTGAGCGAACTTTTAAGACTTGAGCGAGATGTACATATTTCATATTGATTTCATTCATGAAATATTGAGCGACTTTTTTTTCAAGTTTGTTGCGAAATTTCTGATATGTTTTGTAAAAACTCATGCTATGTTTAGTAAACATAAAACTCTTGTCACTTTTTGTAAATATGTTTCTTATTATGTATATATAGGGGATTCTTTCTTTGACGGTACGACTTCAATCTAAAATCTCTACCATTCTCTACAAATATCTTGAGTACAACTCTACAAGAAATATGAATAAAAAACTAAACAATTAATGATTAACAATATATTAATCAACTAAAATGGTAATTTCACATTGTTACAGTTTCACAATAAAACACAAAAAATAACATTTTTCTATTCATGTTGTATATCGATCGGTTCGGAACGATTTTAAACTTTATTGGATTAACTTATCAATTATCAGTTTATAGACATGTTAAACAGTTATATAACTATTAAGATATTGATTTATATGTTATTAATCGCTACCGGTTCGATTATCGATTTAACCATTAAGATTAGACTCAATTTTTTTTAATGAAAATTACTTAGAACAAGATGACAAATCAAATAAACCATGCATATGAGTAAACATAATGCATCATGCTCAAAAGTAATCGCACTCACATTCTAGAATAACAGACAGTTTGAGACAGTCAGAAATAAAAAAAATTAAACTAAATTCTAAATCAAGGACTTTATATACTAAATGGTAAAAAATTCAAACCGTTAAGATTCGATAACCCAATAATAAAAGAAGTCAAAACCGTTACCTAAGCAGTTAATCCAGTAACCCATTATCGATATAACCAATATTTTTTTCGACTCAGACATATCAATTTCGATTCGATTTTGAACAACCCGTAACGTGATTCTCTGAATGAAAAACAAAGTTTTGTTATGTTAGCATAAAAAACACTAGTTTGGGTACCAAATTTATACTTCTCACTTCCTTAGTGTCAAAACAACCAAAAATTGATCACCAAAATACACCGGTAATGTAGTTGAATTCTCCGCCCTCTCTCTTTCGATGCATTCGAGAAATCCATTTCCATAAAAAACACACAAACCTACGCTTTTCTCTTCTCCATTTTTAAAGTCATTCAATTTTTCTTGATTTGTTCTCAAAAATGTCTCATCTTCTTCAATCCACCTTCATCCCCACCACACCCACCACCCTCCGCCGCCGTTCTGTGTTTCCGACGACCCATTTACGGAGAACCCATGTTGTAGAATCGAAGATCCGTGAGATTTTCATGCCGGCACTTAGTTCTACTATGACTGAAGGAAAGATTATCAGTTGGATGAAAACTGAAGGTGATAAACTAGCTAAAGGTGAATCAGTTGTTGTTGTTGAATCGGATAAAGCTGATATGGATGTTGAATCTTTTTATGATGGGTATCTTGCTAGTATTATTGTACCTGAAGGTAGTTCTGCACCTGTTGGTTCTCCAATTGCTCTTCTTGCTGAATCTGAAGATGAAATTTCACTTGCCAAATCGAAAACTCCGACACCCACTTCTACTTCTACTCCGGCTGCAGCTGAAGCTGTAACCGAAGAGGTTTCTACGGTAGCAGCTGCGGTTACGGTTACGTCATCTTCTGATGCTGGGCCGGTGAAAGTGGCGTCGTCTATTCACCCGGCGTCGGAAGGGGGGAAGAGAGTGGTGGCTTCACCGTATGCTAAGAAATTGGCTAAGGAATTGGGGTTGGATTTGAGGGGGGTGGTGGGGAGTGGGCCTAATGGGAGGATTGTGGCAAAGGATGTTGAAGCAGCAGCTGGTTCTGCTCCTATTGGTGTTGCTGCAGCGGCGAAGCCAAGTGGTGGTGCACCAGTGGCTCCAGCAGTAGAATTGGGGACGACTGTGCCATTTACGACAATGCAGAATGCGGTGAGTCGAAATATGGTGGAGAGTTTGGCTGTTCCAACTTTTAGAGTGGGGTATACTATTACTACTAATGCCCTTGATGCTCTCTACAAGAAGGTATGTTTTTTTGCTTTGTATTATTTCATTGATTAGTTGTAAAAAGATTGGATTTTTGGAATAAACTGGGAAGTCATGCTATGTCATAGTTTAGATAAGCTGAAAATGCTAGCTGAACTGGTATAACTGAGAATCAGTAGAGAAATGTATTTACTGCAATATCTAAATTTTCTTCATTTGGATGAGACTCTCTCAGAATAGGCAAACAGAAGTGGATCTTCCATGTTTTAGTAAATTTTAAGATAAGCAGTTTCATCATTTCTGTTCCTAAATGTATTTGTGAATTTGTAGGTCAAGTCGAAAGGAGTGACAATGACAGCATTGTTGGCAAAAGCCACAGCACTTGCATTGGTGAAACATCCTGTTGTGAACTCTAGTTGTAGAGATGGGAAGAGTTTCACATATAACAGTAGTATTAACATTGCTGTTGCAGTGGCCATAGATGGTGGCTTGATTACTCCTGTACTTCAGGATGCTGACAAGGTTAGTTTGAAAATCATTTTTTAATATTCTGATTTCACATATAGACGGTCTACCTTCCTCGGGTTATCGTGAGGTGATTGATTTGATTAAATATTCCTTCCAGGTTGATTTATACTCATTGTCAAGGAAATGGAAGGAGTTGGTTGATAAGGCCCGGGCTAAGCAACTTCAACCCCATGAATACACCACAGGTATGCTATTACGTTTGATGAGTGAACAGTCTTTGATTTGATAGAGGTGTTCATGTATATACCTATTACCAGCTGATCATATTTTTTTTTTTTTGAAAATGGTAATTGTTTCTATTTCTGTAGAACAGTACATAGATCATCCTCCTGAAAACCATATTTACATAAGGAACTCTGATAATACTGACCTATCCCTATAATGAGTCTAAGACATCAATGATAGAGACAGTATCATTAGAGTAAATCTGATTACACCAAAAACACAGAGTTAAAATGCAATTCAGTTTGACTTGTTGCATACTACTCTCCCTATTCTCAAAAACTCTCAAGGTTCCTCTCTTTCCATGTTGTCCACCAAATAGTGGCAGGGACAATTCTCCAGTTACTTCTGTTTTTTGCTTGTGTCCCTGATTCTTCCTAGCTGTTTAGAGCCTCTGAAGTTCTCCCAGACATGGACCAGGAGATGTTTTTAAGTCTCAGGAACAAATTCCACAACTGGCCAGTGACTTTGCATATTGTTAACTGCAACTGCCTGTCTTTACATTGGATGGTTTTCTTGAACTAGATTCTTTAACTTGGATATTAGCTTACATAATTATTTCTGAAGTCCATATGACTAAGGCTCACACTCACTCGGTAGACTGATACATGCCTAGAACTGATTAAGAGATAGGTGTTGGTCTGCTACTTAGAGATATACATTTGGAGATAGCATTTAATGTTTCTTCAAAGCTCCTCTTCCATATGTGCATGCTCCTCACCTTGAATTTGAGAACTTGTAACTTATTATCAAAAGGCTGGTATTATAGTTTGATATTTGAGCCAAGTTGCCTTCAAAACTCCAAATGAGAAAATTGAGGTACTCCTGCTAATCCAGTTTCATGCATTACGGGTGGTTTGGCCACCTTATGAACTGAGGCTACAACATAGAACAAATAGTTGGTTGCTTTTTTTTTTTTAATCAGTAGTTGGTGTTGCTAGGACTTGTTTCTTGAAGTTTTATGGTCCAACTTCAGAAAACAAGAATTTGGTACTTTTGACTGCTTAAAATATTACAAATTGTTTTTTTAATGGTTCAAGTCCAGACTGCTAGTAAAGTGAGTTTTTGTTCCACTTCATTTTCATGGGGGCATAGCTTCACAGCTACAAATAAGTTATTCCCCTTCTTTATGGTTTAGCATCATGATGTTCTCATGTTGTTAGAGATTTATTCTTTACGTAGTGCTGATGCATGTGTAAATGTTGTTATGAGCACTTGTTGGAGAGACTGATGAAGATAAAAAGAAAATTTACTCCATCTTTATTTTATGTGATTCTGTTTGATTGGATTCAAAATTTAAGATGTTAAGTCTGATAAAACTATTAATGAAATTACTTTACCTATAAAATTGTGTAGTACCCTCTCTCCCTCTCAAAATGCTTGTTTGTTTCTTTTACTTGTGATATATTGTCATTTGTTAAATCAGAACTTTTAAACGTTTATATCCCACAAAGAGTTTCACGGATCCCTGCTTACTATTTGTGTACGCCTCAATTGCTAATTTATTTTATTTTTAATAAAATGAATTGGAATGAAAGGGAGAGCAGAATGGATACAAAGGATTAATCTAGCCGCCCACAATCAAATAGATTAGAACACAATTGCAAAAGACAAAGACACCACATTTTCCCCAACAAATACGAAACAACTCATGTTTTTAACTTTTCTCGTAATAATCTTGTTGTGGACTACCAAAATTGGGATAATGAGTAATCGAAGAGAATTGAAGAATTAACACAGCCGCCTGTTCACCCATTTAAACTAGAAATAGTTGGCGGATGAGTATTATATGTATAATATATCTATACAGATTAGGAAAAGTAAACAGTAAATCCAACTGGTTATTTAGTATAACAGAAAAGACCATTATCGAAGTTCTAATTTGTTAGTTAAACAAATTTGGTTTCTTAAAACTTTGGAAAATGGTCAAGTTCAAAAAAAACTTTGGAAAGTGGTATAATAATGTTACTAAAAGAACAATATATGTCATTCTTGGTATATCACAAACGAGGACATAAGTTCAGAATGGAGGGAGTACTTTTTATGCATTGGAATAGTTGGTTTGCTTCTTTTATAAGGTATCAACTCCTACTTCCAGCGAAAATCTGTCCTTTCTGTTTTTATTTTTTCTGGTTTTTAGTTGGGGTTGGGCAGAGAGTTGAGCATTCTACTTCGCAAGATATTACTAACTGGAAACTTGATAGGTTAGGATGCTTATGTTCCTGTATTTTTGTTTAATGCTCAAGCTAAGCAAGCCACTTCTAATTAGGACCATATCTATATTAGTGAGATATGCATAGCAATCTCACAGTTACTATTCTCAAAATATAAAATAGCATAGCAATCTCAAATAATGTCCTCAAAACAGAAGTGTTTTTGTTTATCCAACTTTCTGGACATTTTCTGAGGTTGAGAATGTTGCAGGCAATTGAAAGGGAAAGGAGGTGAAACGATTGAATGAGGTTAAAACCTTTCAAGTTTCATCAAAGTCAAACTCAAAATTTTCAAGTTTAACCTTAAAAATGAGTAGGGTAGGATGATGAGGCATACTACATGACCTTGTTGGATTTTCTTTTCTTTTCTCTCCATTCCGAATGCTCATCATATTCTTCAATTGGATCTTCAAGACATTCTTGACAAGAACGTTAAATGTCCTATGGATAGTGACCTGTGAATGGATCTTTGAACCACCATACACTGTTACATTCTGAATTGAAATGTTAATCCAGTGTTTCCGCAAGGCCTTGTAATAACGGGAATCATAGAATGATAAACATTATAGTAGAGATTTCATTATGGCAGCAAAAGTCCTCCTACAAGGGGGTTGCTAGCCTAGCTCACAAAGGCACCCTTTGCCAACAAATTATTGGGCCTAGCGTTAACTCAGTTATTCACTATAGTAGAAACAATTACTAAAAGCATTTAACACCCTACACTCATATAACGATCAATCATCCATTTATTAAAAGGAAAAACCGAGGGAGAATTTATCTAGATGAAGACATTTTATTATACCATAATTTTTGCAAAGGTTATAAGATGTTTTTCAACTACTACAAAGGCTCTTTATACAAGAGATAGAAAATTAGTACTTCACTTATTGTATGTATATAGTACAAGTGGAATTCAAATAACATGAATAGTAGTCTTATACACATAAAAAACATAAAAACTTAATGCTTGAAAAGTAATACTGAGGAATCTCTGACATTGTAGAGACTTAATAGGTAATGGGCAAGACATAGGTAATGATAGGGATTGTTTCATGAACTGGAGAACAAATCATAGGATAGAGTTATTAAGCACATCAAACAAGGCATGTGATACTTGGATGTTATGGAAAAGGACCCTTGAATAATGATCTGCATGGCACGAGATAGTGGAATGTTATATCAAGAGAGGGGGTAATTGTTCTTTTTGGAATTGAACCCATCAACAGTGATTCGCATGGCATGGGATGATGGAGTTTTTATGGCAAAACATGGGATAATTGGCTTTTATGGTAAGGGGCCCATACATAATGTTTTGCATGCATGCGATAGTGAGATTTTACAACAAGATATGGCTAGACAAAAGATAGTGGAAAAACATGGAGACAAGACACGACTAAACAAAAAATGGTGGTCTTGAAAGAAAGGATTTGGATTTTAATTGGAAATTATGATGATATAAAATGGCCTGAAGGTTTAATGACTAGTGACATTTTCCTTAGTCCACCATTCTTCATCATGCTTGTCTTCAAACCTTGCTTTATTTTTCAATCTACTTTAATCTGCCCTTATGAAATATCTTTTGCGATGAGGTCATTCTTTTTCCATATCACTTGCTTTTTTTTTTTTTTTTGAAATTGGTAACTTTTTATATTCCTCAGCATTAAGGGCTATGCTGGCCACCTCCAAAAAAAGACTGTTACAACAAAAGGAAAAGACTAAAAAGAAATACTTACAGAGATCCTATGAAGTCCACTAATTGGAACTCCTCTTCTATATCCTGTTCTTTACACCAAAAACCTAAAATAGTAATTACTTTCCATTTGATCTTCTGTGTTGTACACTCCTTTCCTTCAAAAATTCTCTGATTCCTTTCTTTCCATATAATCCACCATATACATGCTGGAACTGTTCTCCACCATCTTTTCTGACTTTTGCTGCCTCCCCTTTTGATCCAGCAGCTAAGAAGGTCAGAGGTGTGTTCAGGCATAGTCCAATATTCATTGGCTATGCTTGTAAACAGAGCCCACACCTGAGCAGTTACCTTACAGTGCATGAATAAGTGTTTGTTAGTCTCCAGAGCTTCTTTACAAAGGAGACATCTGGATACTATGTTGATGCCCCTCTTCTGCATTGCCTCATGAGTCAAACATTTTTTCCTAGCAACCAACCAAGTGAAACACTTCACCTTGGCAGGAGCCACACTTTTCCATATTGTGTTCCAAGGTCCAATGGAGCTTCCTGCACATCTTTTAAGTCCCCAGTTGTATAATCTATTCACTGAAAATACCCCATCTTTGTGATGTCCCCATGCTAATCTGTCTGGCTCTAGAGTAGTACCTGGGAATCCACCAATCAAGCCCAAACACTCCACCATTCCATCAATCTCCCAATCATTTAGCAGTCTTCTAAATATTATATTCCAACCTTGTGGTGACCACATCTCCTCTATCTTGCTGTTGGTATTTGTGCATATTGAGAAAAGAATAGGGAACAAGTCCCTCAAAATCCCATTTCCACACCAATCATCTAGCCAGAACTTTGTTTTGTCTCCTCTACCCACCACAATTTTTGAGTTGTTCTTTAGACTCTCCCAAAGGTTTCTGATGGTCCTCCACACCCCAACTCCATAAGTTTCATTAACTTCACTAGTGCACCAGAAATCCTCTTGCCCATATTTGTGGTTTATTATCTCTTTCCATAGAGCCTGCTCCTCCTGATTATATCTCCACAACCATTTTGAGAGGAGGCTCATGTTATGAACTTTTAAATTTCTCACTCCCAGCCCCCCATTTTCCTTGCTTTGTTGTACTACAGGCCATTTCACCAGGTTGAATCCCTTTTCTATCTTGTTCCCTTGCCATAAGAAGTTCCTTCTGAGTGCATCTAAAACCTTCACTATGCTACTAGGAATAGGAAAGAGGGACATCACATAAGTGGGTAAAGAATCCAGAACTGAGTTAATTAATGTAACTCTACCTCCCAGAGATAGGTATTGAGATTTCCATATAGCCAATTTCTTCTCTGTTTTCTCAATAATGCCATCCCAAATTTTTCCTGCTTTGTGCTCAGAACCCAAAGGCATACCAAGGTAAACTGTTGGGAGCTTCTCTATCTTGCACTTCAAGATGCTTGCAAGATCCTCAATCTGTTGCACTTCCTTAATTGGAAAAATGCTACTCTTTCTCCAGTTTACTTTCAATCCTGAGCAAGCCTCAAAGACCACCAGGATCACTCTTAAGTAGCAAATTTGTTCCTGCTCAGCTTCACAGAATACCAATGTGTCATCTGCATACAAAAGATGTGTTAGTTCAATTGTATCATTTACCCTGTTCTTTATGGAAAAGCCCCTTATCCAGTTATTCTGAGAAGCAACTCTCATCAATCTGTCCAAACCTTCCATGGCTAAGATAAATAGAAAGGGGGATAGTGGGTCCCCTTGTCTCAGGCCTCTTTCTGCTGGAAAAAAACCAACTGGTTCTCCATTTACAAGTATGGAGAACCGCGTGGTTTTAATGCAGAAATTTATCCAGCTTAACCATCTCCACCCAAACCCCATCTGCCTTAGGACATTGATTAGAAACTCCCAGTTCAAATGGTCATATGCCTTCTCAATGTCTAGCTTGCACATCAGTCCAGGGATTCCACCTCTAATTCTAGAATCAATGCACTCACTAGCTAGAAGTGCAGCATCTATGATTTGCCTTCCTTTGATAAAGGCCATTTGGTGCTTGTTTATTAGCTTACTGATCACCTTTTTTAACCTTTCTGCCAGCACCTTAGCTATGATCTTGTATACCCCTGTGATCAAGCTGATAGGTCTAAAATCCTTTAGCTCATTTGCCCCCACCTTCTTTGGAATTAAAGCTACAAATGTGGCATTAAAACTCTTTTCAAACTTTTGATGAGCATGAAATTTGTGGAAGGTTTGCATCACATCGTCTTTGATAGTTTCCCAAAAAACACTGAAGAAAGCCATTGTATAGCCATCTGGTCCAGGTGCTTTATCAACAGCACACTGTTTTATTCCTTCCAAAACTTCTTCCTCGTCAAAGCCTCTAGACAACAATATTTGTTCTTCTTCTGTGATTGTTTGAACATCTAAGATGTTCAAAGATGGTCTCCAACTTTCTGTCTCCTTGTACAAAATCTGATAAAAATCCACAATTTCATTTCTGATTGCAACAGGATCTGAAGACTCTTCTCCATTAATCACTAAGGATTCTATAGTATTGTTTCTTTTGTGGGATGTCGCCATTCTGTGGAAGAACTTGGTGTTCTTATCTCCATTCTTTATCCACTGAATTCTGGATCTTTGTCTCCAATGGATTTCCTCATTTCTAGCTACTTCCTCATACTCCATTGCTATATGAGCTTTCAAAAGTTGCTCATCATCTGTTAATGCTCTGTGCACTTGAATGTTTTCCAACCTGCCAATTTGTTCCAGTAGGTGTTCTTTTCTGACCCTCCAGTTGCCTCTATTTTCTTTGCTCCATTCTTTGAGCTTCTTTTTTAAGAAGCTCAATTTTGAGCTAGTATAAAGTCAGGACTGCCTGTCACATTAAAGGAACCCCACCACTCCTTAACTTTGTCTCGAAAGCCCTCCACATTTAACCACCACTTCTCAAACTTGAAATATGATTTTTTGAAAACCTCATCCCCACAGATCAGTATTATTGGATTATGATCAGACCCCAAACTAGGTAAAGTACTTTGTCTAATTTGGGTGAACATTTCATCCCAAGGAAAAGAGTACAGGAATCTGTCGATTCTTGAAGCATTTTTCTGATTTTCCCCTCCTCTCCAATATCACTTGCTTTTTTTTCCCTTTTCTTCTTTTGGTGAAGCATTGGATGGGCCATTTAAATTAATCCTAGCAAATTCTGCTGGAACAATTTTATTTTGGGTCTTGGGAACTTTGTAAAATTGCATATTACTCCTTGAGTACTTCGTTTACATTATCTCCTTTGGGATACACTTGTTTTGTTGGAAAATTATTTTCTGAGCTTTGGAGCACTCTTCATTGGGCCTTATTTCTTCTCTCCTATGATATAGGATAAGGCAATTCTGGAAGCTAACAACAACAGCATACCCAATGTAATCCCACAAGTGGGGTCTAGGGAGGGTAGGTCTTACTCCAAACTGGATATGAGTAAACCATGAATTTTCCATTTTCTAGGAAAATCATTCAGAATTTGCAAGGTGATGAATTGTTTTCATGGAGTTGTAAGAATAGAATGTTGATTGAGTTCTGAAGCAACAACATAATCTCTTACTCATATGGGCCTGCATTGGACCAAGGAACGAATATGGATCCATAGGGATAGTTACTTCTTGGCAAAAGCAGAATAAGGAATATAAGAGGACATGGATGATACTTTTTTCTCTTGGTAGGACATCAATTTCATACAAGTAATATTTTTTTTGAAAGAGTAGAAGACATCAATATTTACACGAGAATGAACAAGGTTGGAAGATGAAGATGTTTCCGACATGATCTTACAAACAACCTCTTCCTCCAAACTAAGGGGTTTGGCTCTCATACCACAAGGTCAATCTTGGCTATGGAAGAAGAATATTTTAAGATCAGAGGATAATGACTAAGTGCATTCCAGAGGAGATAACCAAAGAAGAAGGGAGTTGGGATTATACTTCTAATTATCCTTATTGGGATAATGTAAAGGAAGCACTCAAGAAGTATTATGCAAATTTTCAAGATTCTCAAGAGTCAAGACCGAAACCGAATTGATGCTACAGAATTTGTTAGGATTAATTAAATGGCAGGCATTTTTTACCGTTTTCCGTAATTGTTATCATTCCAGTACTACAGTCTACATTCACCCCTTGTGGGCCACTTGAACTGCCAAGGAAGGTGGGAATCTGCAGAACAGGGGGTTATATGTCTTCTGGTCCCTGTAACACTATTGATATCCCTTCTTCTAGGGCATTTCTCATCTTCAGAATGCTTGATTTCCATTTTGTTTATTTTTTATGTCTATTTTCTGTTGTTGGTGAAGTAGATATTTTTCTTTGATGTCTTTGCACTTTTTCTATGGTCTCCTATTGTTTTCTGTGTATCAACAATAATCTTATAGACTAAATCACCTAACTATTTAGAGCTATTGATGTTATAGCCCGCAAATGATTACGCAGCTGTTCATGCATTTATGCTGGAAGCATGTACATTATCTCCTCTTGCAAGTAGAGATTAGGCCAGTTTGTTGTAATTTGGCATGATTTTTCTGCACTGAAATAGTGATTAGTTTGAACTTTGGATGTACTCGATCAAAGATGCCTATTGACCAAATATCAAAATATGAGAAAGGGAATGCCTATTTCTTGTCTCCATGGCGGGAGATTAGTTAAGCTTGCTGTGGTTAGCGACTTTTCTTTTACAGTACAACAACAACTATACCTTAGTCCCTAACAAGTTGGGGTCGGCTATATGAATCCCCACTTCTTCATTTAAGCTCATTTCTTGTATCCAGCTGACTTCTCTTCTTTTGCATGTCCAAGGTTCTTGTTGTTCATATGTTGTTTAGGAGTTTGATTGTTTTCGCTGTTGGGATTTGTACTGCAGGCACTTTTACTCTATCCAACCTTGGGATGTTTGGCGTTGACCGTTTTGATGCCATCTTACCGCCAGGAACTGTAAGTCCCAGTCGTAGATACTCATGTGTTTGCTATATTGCCTCCTGCCTGATATGTGAGTACTTCTGGTATTGTTTCTCACATTGGTTCAACTCTTGTCTAGGGTGCAATCATGGCTGTAGGAGCATCTCAGCCCACACTTGTTGGCACCAAAGATGGTCAAATTGGCATGAAAAATCAAATGCAGGTAGAATGATGATTTATGTTTGCTTTTGGCATGCTAGTTCTTTTTCTCAAATAAACGTTTAGGATTATGCAATTATCAAATACTTAAGCTATAAATTGTTAAAATATTTCAGGTCAATGTCACTGCTGATCATCGGGTAATATATGGTGCTGATTTGGCGGCTTTCCTGCAAACCTTAGCACAGATAATTGAGGATCCTAAAGACCTTACTCTTTAGGCTCTTGTCCTCATTGTGGGAGATTAGATGTTTTGTAGTGTAATTTGCTCGAGTTTCAGCCAGGAGCTTCATGGAGTGAACAGAAAACGATATGCTATAACATCTGAAGCATCATCTTAGTCACAATTCAGAAGATGAATGGAAATGGATGGTTAGAGGTCATTTTTTCGCGTGGTTAATCTTTTCTTTTTATTGAAGTGTAAACTCATGAGGACATTTTTCATGGCTGCCATAAATTATGGCCTCAAGATGAGCTCTTTGTTGCTTCATCATTCAAATATTGTTGCAAAGAATGTTGCAAAACTTTCTATTGATTCTATATTTTAGAGTGTTCTGCAATTTCAGTTGTATCTGCAGTTCACTATTGCCATTACAAAATTACTTCTTTCCAGTTTAATGCTTCAATATGCCATTTAATATGATGTTCCACAAGAAAAACACCTTAAACAAGGGCTGTGTAAGAACCTTCCTTTTGTGTTTTTTCTTATAAACATGAAAACCCCAGAAGTGTCGTGATAAGTATAATTTTTTTTCAATTTTTATACCATCTTACCAAATAAACACACTACAATTCATAAGCACGATTTCAAAATATTCTAGTGTGCTACATTTTTATAAATCACACATCTTTATGTTTCATTTATAAATAAATGCTTACAATTACAAGTTTCTTAATACACATAATTTTATTAAGATCAATTAGTCAACAATAGTAATAACTAACTAATTTTAATATAATCCTTTCATGTCGACCATGAGTTTTTGTGCAAAATTTAAAATAGTCGGTCAATGGGATCAAAGTTTTACATTTTTTTTAGGAAAAATTACTTAACTACACCATTTATTATCCCATAATTTGGAATTCTGCTAGAAATCATAATTTGGAATCCCAAATTCTGCTTTTTGAAGGATTAGAAATTTAAAATTATGATCATAAATCACATGTCCAAACGTTGAGATTTCAAATCGCATGTTCAAACGCCTATTTAGTTTGTCTTTAAAAATGAAAATGTAAGGGATTTGGTATACTGAGGGGATCTTTTAAAGAAGTTTTGTTATACAAATTGGATTCATTCCCAAAAGACCTTATATATATATATTATATATATTACACATGAACAAGAAAAATGGACTATGTTACACTCAGAACTAACATCATATTCAAAGTTATGTAGCTACTATCATCATATATCTATATGTTTACATATTAATGTATAAACTGGCAAAACTGGCAAAACTGGCATATTCTGCATAGTTCACTACACCTTCACCACTTGCAGCTCCTACCCAAAAGAAAAAGAAGAAAACCATATTGGCTGTTTTCTCCTTAACTTTCCCTTGACGTACGGTTACCTTGCATGGAGAAGCACTCGAAGCACACTCTTCATCTTTGGCCGGCCTTCTGGTGATACACTGACACAAGCTAGAGCCAATTTGAGGACTGCCAACATCTGGCTCCTAACGTTGAGCGATGTTTTAGAAATGCTAGAATCCAGAATGTGATCCCACTTGCTGTGCTTCTCAGAGTTGCTCAGCACTGACTTGGCCAACTCGGTTCCCTGACTAACTGCAGGCCTTCCTGTCAGCAATTCCAGCAGGACAACCCCAAAGCTATATACATTTCCAGCCATTGTGACTCTCATTGTGTATGCATATTCTGTAACACAAAAGAAATGCATCATTAAATATATGCTCAACTTTGAGGCTTCTCATGTTACATTTTAATCCACTCCGCCCTCTCTAAGCTATACTGACACACTGTTTCACTTTAGATATCGAAAGACAGTTCAACACCGTTTCAAGGTGGGAGGATATAATGAAGTCTTTAAGTTTGAAAACAACAATAACTATATGAAGATTAAACACAAAAAGATGAGTTTAAAGCATGGTACGGCAGTTAGGACAAAAAAAGTCACTTTACCCATGAGTATAAATCAATGTTGAAGGATCTTAAACTTTAACCATTAACCAAGTAATAGTTCATTACCTGGAGGAATATAACCGACAGAACCAGCAACAGCAGAAAAGCTGCCTGTGCTCTTCGAAGGATCCATCACCTTGTAGAGTTCAATGTCTCCTATCTGAGCCTCATTCTGGGACTTCAAGAGAATGCTCTTGCTGGAAAGGTCGAGGAGGAGGATTGGACCCTTTTCACATCCATGAAGAAAAGCTAAACCCTGAGCTACTCCAATAGCTATGCTGTAGCGACTTGCCCAATCTAACGAGTAGCCCAAGCTACCACGAAGAACATCATATAACGAGCCAATGGGGGCAAATTCGTAGAAGAGATAAGCACTATCAGCAGCCAAAAGATAGCCTAGTGGAATCATGACATTTGAATTATTCAGCTTTCCAATATTTTTTAGCTCTTCCCCAAATAGTTCATGGCTTCCCAACTGAAATATTTTGTCACTCCAATTAAGCTTCTTGACAAAATAGGTTGTACCCGACGGCATAACAGCTTTATAGTAGGTTGAAAATCTTGTCTTGAACACAACATTTGAGGGCTCAGACACTGCTACCATGGCCTTTGTGAAGTCTATATTTGACTTGTGAATGCTGTTTGCAGTTAAAACCTTTCCCTGAACGACAGGGGATTGAGAAATTTCAAATCCTGAATGAAAATGTTCATCATTGATCCTGTAATATCTTCTAGAGATTGAAATAGCAATCACCACGAAAACAGCAATTGTTGCTACACATGCAATTGGGACAACAACTGCAACAACTATTGATTTTCTCTTTTTTGCAGCAGCTTGTGGTGGAGCAACTGGGGAAGGATAGATCAGACCCCCATTTCCATCTGTCTCAACACTGACAAAGCTTCCAAACTTTGGAACAACTCCAGACAGTTGATTGTTTGAAAGCACCAACCTAGTCAAGCCTCCCATTCCCGTCAGGTAGTCTGGAATCTGACCCGAGAACCTGTTGTAAGAGAGATCCAAAACTTCCAATGAAGTCAATCTAGAAAAACTACTTGGTATAGGTCCTTGAAAAAGATTGCGACTCAGATTCAAAGCAATCTGTAAACTCAAAGGCATATCAGGAATATGCCCACTGAGTTGGTTCCCTCCAAGTTGGAGTTCTAACAGCACAGTTAAGTTACTAATGTCAACCGGAATTCGACCACTTAGATTATTCCCCTGCAAATTCAAGTTTGTGAGACTTCTCAAACTTGATAACGAATTTGGAATGGAACCAGTCAACGAATTCGAGCTGAAATTGAGCCTCTGCAATCTGTTCAACTGTGAAATGTTACTTGGAATTTCTCCAACTAGGTTATTGGACTGAAGACTCAGTACCTGCAGATTAGAAATATCACCCAACTCAACAGGAATAACACCACTCAGCTTATTCTGGGCTAAGTTCAAAAGGGCCAGCTTTTGGCACTTTCCCAATTCAGAAGGAATTGGTCCAGTTAACTGGTTGTTGTCCAGTTCCAAGTAGGTCAAACTTTGAAGGCTTTCAAAAGAAGCAGATGGAAATGACCCATTCAAAGCATTTTGCCCCAATCTCAACCTGATCAAATTTATCGACATGTTTGAAGGAACAGGTCCCTCTAACTTATTGGAAGTGAGATCAACAAACTGCAAATTCATTGGGAATAAGAGGTCCTGAGGAATTGTACCATTTAATGTGTTAAAACTGAGGTCCAAATTCCTCAGGTATGTGGTTATACCGAAGGGTATATTTCCAACAAAATAATTCTGATTCGCAGCAAAACGCGTCAGCGTTGTGATATTCCTAAGGGATTGTGGGATTGTGCCATTCAATCTATTGGATGACAAAATCAAGACTTGCAATTTGGAAAGTTCACCTAATCTATCAGGAATTACACCAGATATGTTGTTTAGAGAAAGGTCAATCAAAGTTAAGTTGCCAAAGTTCACAATTTGAGTGGGGAATTCACCTTCAAAAGAATTTGCAGAAAGATGAAGCTCCTCCAGAAGATTAAATTTTCCAAGACTGGTAGGAACTGGACCATTAAACATGTTAAAGCTAAGGTTCAAACTCTTGAGTGAGTCTAATCCATCCAACTGCAAGTCAACTTTCCCATTCATCTTATTGTAAGAAAAGTCCAAAGACTCCAACTTTCCAAAACCAGTGAAAGTAGGCAAAAAACCCCCCAATTTATTCCCACTAAAGTTCAACAATTTCAACCCACTAATTCCCCCACAAACAGTGATGAACTCATTTGGGATAGAGCTCAAAAAGTTTTGGGAAACATCAATAGACTCCAAAGTATCAATTTGACAAATAAAAGGCAAGAATTCAGAGCTAGAAATAGAGAACAATGAAAAGGTGACTTTGGTAAGGGAAGAATTATTAGAATTGCAAGAAACCCCTTTCCAAGAACATGGGGTTGAAGCTTTATCAGTTCCATTCCATACAAAAGAAGCACCAGTATCATTCTGAAACAGATCATAGACACTTCTCATGACATTAATTTGATTTGGGGGCAATTGAGAAAACACAATTTGAAGAGAAAAAGACAAGAATATAGTAATAACTATATGGGGAGCATACCTTAAGTTCATTTTTTTTTTTCGTTTTTGGCTTTGACAGTCAGAAAGCTGAAAACTTCAAGAAAATGATAATGGGTTTCAAGAAAATCTATGTACAAGATTTGCATATACTCTCTGAGCTCAGGTGAAATAAGGGGAGGGAACAAAGGAACAAATGTTTTGTGTTTCATATGCATAGAGAAAAGAATGGAGAAAAAAAGGAAATTTTGTTGGGCACTTGGTTGTGGGGGTAAGTGGGGTAGGGATGGGGTGGGGGGTTGACTGGACTTCACTATTTTTTGGTATGAAAACAAAAAAGTAGACTAGACTAGTGAGGTTGTGTGTGTGGGTGTACCACCAAAGAATGTGATGCATTGAGACTGTTTTTCTCTTAATTAAAATTTTGAGTTCGAGTCATGAACATATAGACTTCTGAGGTTGTGCGTATGGGTGTACCATCAAAGAATGTGATGCACTGAGGCTGTATTTTTCTAAATCAGAGTTTTAAGTTCGAATCATGAATATATAAAGTTTTTAATATAAAATACTCCCTCGAATGAAATCCAACACAATACTAATTTAAAATAATCAAACTTCAATAAAAATATCGAACATCATATTAAAAAAATAACTATGAGAGGTGTATGGGGGAGGGGATGGTAACAACCTTAATTTTTGTTGTCTTTTTTTCTTAATGGACAGAACTTTTATAAAAAAAAGAGAGGATTGAAAATAGCTGCATAAGAGAAAAATTATAGTCACACTTACGAGTGTCCACATTCCTTTGTTTATTCCCTCGGTTTTAATTAATTTGTTTGATTTTAATTTGATAAATAATTTTAAAAAGTAAGAAAAATATAATTAAATTAAAGATATATAACTTGTAAGTATTCAAAATATTCTTTAATGGTGTAATTTTTAAATTATATTATGTAAACTGTTAAAATTAAAAATTATATTAAAAAGTTGATAAAATAGGAAAAATTAACTTTCATGGTTCTTTTTATACAAATATATAAATTGTCTTTGAAAATAAAAGCCAATCGTGGGGAAAACGTTGTGGAAATTTTGCATTTTTTCCCCTTCCAAAATAGTTTGTTTGACTGACAGAGATAGAGACACAAACACTACGTAGTCGGACAAGTTATTCTGATTATTTTTTTTAAAATTATTATTTTATTTTCAATATTAAATAAAAATAATATTACAATCTCAAATAACTAGTTCTAAGATAAATTATTACACAATTTTATTTTAATCAAATATAAATAAATTCATACTAAATCATTTTCAAAATTAGTTATCTCTTATCCCTAGTACCAAACTGACTCGGAGTATTTTCAACTATGAAAAATGTTTATGCTAATATTTCCACAAGGTGTGGATCCCACTTTTGACCAAAATGGAAAATTTGGAAAACGCGTTGCCATTATTCAAAAAAGATTTGAATTGGTCAGCTTGTGTCATAACTCTTCGTATTTTGTTGTGTTTTTATCTTACACGTCTTTTAAAAATATTTTAATTAAAAATATTTTTTATTATTTTATTTTAATTTATATTAAAGTATTTGTAAAGCGATGAGATATGAATTACTCATAATTTCAATTCAGATTATATTATTTTCTTATTCTTTCTAAAAGTAACAATGGGTATTGGTTGAAAATAATTTTACCTTTAAGTTTGTTTTACTCTTAATATTTTTTTTATCTTTTTTTTTTTGTATTTCATCGTCAAGCGTTAATTAATTAGTTAAGTTGATCATATAAGATATGTCATTTTTTTAATTATATTATTCATCTTAATAAGTCGTAAAACTTTCGACATTTTCTACTTGAGGTTAGTACGTAGAATTTAAGGATATGACATATTTTTAAGTGGTTAACTGAACCATTTAATAAGCAAATGAAAACAAGCATCAATATTATTTTTTTCAAAATTTGAATTGAAAATATCTAATTAAAATATTTAATAAAAACAAGACTTAATTCGAATGTCTAGACAAAACATCCAATAAATTTTAAGAAAATTATTTAATCCTATATTTAATTATTTATTTCCAAAAGTGGAGTCGTGGATCATGCGTTTTGCAAGGACTCTTTTTTCCCTTTTTTAAGATGGGAAACACATGATACATATTATAACTTTTTTTTTAGGACCAAAACATGTATCTCATTTCTTGGTTGTTGAAGAAAAAACAAAAAAAATAATCTTTGTTTTGAATAATTAAATCAACAATTAATCACCAATAACCTTTGATAATTTATCTTAGTTAGCAACAATTTATTAACTCTAAAAACACATGATAATTTTGTTTTTCTCTTAAAAGAATTATAGACTTAGTGATATGTTGTTTTGATTTCAATCAATGTTATTTTTTTTGTTTTATTTGTTTGTTCTAAACAAAGATATTTGATTAGAGGTAATTCAAGTATAAATATCATATATCGAGAGTCAACAACAAATTCAGTGAAATCTCAAAAAGTGGGGTCTAATTCTAGTACAAATATCGAATATCGAAAAAAATTCTCTATAACTTTTGCATTTCGTAGATAAGTATGTTAGAATATAATTCAAGTATTTTTCTCATCTTTATTTTCCACAAATATATCTTATTCTTTTTTAGTTTTTACTACAAAATCTTTAATAAATAAAGAAAGTCAGGTAATTAATAATCAAGTTACTTAATATTATTGTTTATTGAAGCATTAATATTGTCATAATATTCGTTATATTTAGTATGAAATTATGATTTTTATTTTTATTTTTATTTTATGTTTTCCTCTTTTTCAACAGCAGTTTTAAGTTGGAATTACAATTTGAAAATATCCCTTCAGTAATTTTCATAAATAAGTTGTCTCAGGATAGTGATTTTATTTACACTCTCTTTTTCTATTACACTGTTTATCAAAATAGTAATATTAATGATTTAAAAATATATTTAATCATTTTTTATAATTACATATATCGCCAAAGTTCACTAATTTACATATACTCGTTGGAAAGGGAATTTGTTAAATCAACAATTAATCACCTTTATCTTTTTCATCATTTTTTTTTTAGAAAATAATTTCCAAAATCAAAAGCACGACTTGGAAATAGTCAAAGTCTTTTAGTATTAATTAAAAATGACTCCAAACCAGTCAAATACGATATTATGGAAGACTTGCAGCAAATGTTTAGACGTTCTCATTTCATTTTCTATGTTATGGCTATTTTCTCTGACCCCACAAAGACTAATTTTGGCCTTTAATTTAGTCAAGTTCCCTCAATTATCAGTCGTTTGGACATGCGATGTAAAATCATGTTGTGAAATTAAAGTAATATGAAGTTGAAGTTTTATTTTGGACATGTAATTTTGATTTCTTAAGTTGTATAAGTATTTTTTCTTCATAAATATAAAAACTTCATAAGCTGTGAAAACTGTTCAAATTGATACTATCTTATCAAATAAGTAAATCATAGTTCATAATAAGATATCAAAATATCCTAAAGTGATATAATCATTTTCTTTTTATAAATAAATATTTGTGATTACAAACTTTCAAATACACATTATTTTGTAAAAATCTCATAATCATTAATAGTAATAACCGATTCTTCTTTAATATAATTTCACATTATACAAATGGAATCCTTAGGATAGTTGAACTTCTTTGGGGTATTGTCATGATATGGTGATGTTACATGAATAGTTATGCTACTCGAAAAACTCCCTTGTAATAATTAATAAGATGGTTGAAAGAATTGTTTAAAGCTAAATTAGTATATGTTATACAAATACTTGTGATTTATGATACACGACCTAGTTTGACATATATAGTACATTTTCTCATACTGACGTCCCTTTGTTGGGGATATTGTGTTTCACACCACAGGTCTAGGTCTATTAACTGTAGAATGGTGAACTCCATCTCTTCTTGGAGTAGCTATGTCTAGTATTTTGATGTCGTCTGGATATGTAGGTCGGAGTCCTGTCTCAACCATAGCAAAATTATCATAAGATATATGACAAAATAAACATGAAATTCGAACATTCAACTTCACTTGGTGCACCCAATAATCTTGCCTGATATTAGTAAAGATGAATATTGTTGCGCCCAAACGCACACACAAGTGTACGAGGTCGTGCAAGTATTAAAGTAGCTCTTTTTAAGAGTCGGGTATCGTATCCATAGGGACTTAAGATTAGATGTATTTAATTCTTCCAACAATTAAAATTTAGAACAAGTGTTTTCAATAATAGTGATATGGGATTTTGAATGATTTATTCATCTACTTATTGACGTAAACTACTACGATTCGATTTCAATTGGATTTCAAACAATGACTTGAGGAATTTCAGGGTTGTAGCCTGTTATGGATTCATGCAAATTATCTCATTTAATGAATGCCAATTGATCATCGAATCATTGATTACAGGGTTAAATGTATGATCATGGTCTCCCGACCTCTAATCGCCTACAGTAATATGCAACCTGACTACATCGCTGAGCTGGGATAGAATGAACCAATTACTGGCCATTACAATTTCGTCCTATCTATTGACCAAGTAAAGTTTCTAAAGTATATCTCTATCCGAGATACAAATCAACCCTAAACCTAGAGAAGATCATGCTCATTTTGCCCCACGTTCTATCCTCTTATTCCTCTCCCGAGTTCAATTCGGACAAGACATTTATTTCAATAGTGGCCAGTCATGAAATACTACAACAAGGACAAAAGAGAGATTCAATGATAATCAACATCAATCCATCGAAGTTAATAAAATACAATTATCATGTAGCCACAACCCCAGAACTAGGAAATTTCGCTACTCATAATGCGATTCTCAATTTTGCAATGTTCAATTAACATAAAAGAGATCGAATGGAGTAAAGTTTAGAAATAAACCCTAAGAACAGATTAAATAGCTCCCAAAGTCGCCGTTCTTCAAAACTCAGAAAAGGAATAATTAATAAAATAAAATCCGAGTCTATTTATATTTAGGAAAAACAACAGAAAATTGGAGCACAGGTCCGCGACGCGCCAAGGCTTGGAATTTTCATCTTCAGTCGAACACCTCCTCTTCGCGATGCGGAGAGCATACAATGTACTCTTCCTCAACATCATCATCAAGACAAAATAATTAATTCCCTCTCTGCGACGCGGACTGGATTCACTTAGGACTTTTCTTTACTTTTGAACTTCTTTTACTCCTCTTAGCCTTGAGCCCAAGTGCCTTAGTGATCAAATCCATTCCTCATTCCCGTGCTTCCATTTTCTTGTACCTTTTTGTTCTTGTTTCACCACCTGCACAACTAATCATATTGGTTAGTCCAAATGAATTCACACGACTCAACACTATTAAAAACTAACGCATTCATTTCTAAGCTCGGACAAAACATGAGTGTTATTTGGTTCCTATGCATACAAATACGGACAAAATCAAATATATATAGAGAGTACAAATGATAGCTGATAGCTAGGAGTATAATGTAAGTAGCTTGTGCAAAGAATTGTACAATTCATTCGTATGTAGTAACTCTTCTTGATGAAGGGTCATATGCTCTACAAAGAAAATAGAGTAATCATATATATAAGAGAACTCTAGGCCCACCTACGTGACGCCACCACCAGGGCCGGCTCTATGTATACTTTAATAAGGCATTGGCCTTAGGCCCCCAATTTTAGGGGGCCTCAATTTTTTACGAAGAATAAATTATGTGTTATTTTTTTTTATAGAAAAACAGTGATTATTTATGATAAAAAGTATATATTTAAAATTATTATTTTATTCTCTTCAACCCCATTCAAATAGAAGAAATCAAGAAAATATTGTTTTATTTTCTTACACTCTCTCTACTAATATTCACTTTTTTTTTTAACTCCTTTTACACTCTCTTCTTTAAATTGTTGATAAGTTAGAAAAATATTCTGTCAAAAATATCAATTAATAGTCGAAAAGTGTTGAACAAATTGAATTGTAAATTCTTTTTCCATTTCTTCTTAGATTTTCAAGCATTACAACAACCATAGTAAAAAGTGGGGTAACCAAATTATCAACTTCATCAAAGCTATGGTTCTAACTCTTATATTTATTTGAAATTTGTCAACTTATTACTTGTAGAACTATGTTAACAATTCATATAATGATTGCCCAAGTAAAATAATATTTTTCAACGTTGAATTAATAAAATCTTATTTAAAACTAATAATTGAAAAAGAAATCGAATAAATCATTTATATATATAAAAAATATTAAGTAATACTTTGCATTTAAAAATGTAAGAAAAATAAATTTTATATAAATGCATGTGAAGTTTATTTAGATTTTAGGCCTCTAATTAAGATTTCGCTTTAGGCCTCCGATTACGTTGAGCCGCCCCTGGCCACCACAAATCAGGATTCCCTTTTAATTTCTTTATTTCCAAAACTAGTCTTCCCCTCCTCTCATAAACCTTCACAATCGTCACCACCATCTTACAAATTAAGCCTCCACCAAATCTCCCATATGTATAAATATCAGCCCCCCTTTGAACTTACTTAAGCAACGGATCGCTAGATAGGAATACTAGGCCAAACTTAAGTTTAACCAACTGGTACCAGAATGAAATATTGGGCAAAACTATGTGAGTTAGTTGGTTCAAATGTATATATAACAATTATACCTTGAGAATTTTCTTTTTAATTTTGGAATTGTGAATGCTTCTTCTTTAATCCAATGTATACTTGCATTGTTGGATGCATTCATCTACCGTTTCTCCATAATCTTACTTTACCTTTGGTGATTTGAGTTAATCATTTTTTTGTCCAAAGGTGGTACAATATAGATTAAAGGCCAATGTCTTTTACTAGAGCTTTAAATTGATATATGAAGTACATGTTGTTGGATGTTAAAAGGTGTGAAAGAAATATGAAGAGTTGCGACTTTCATGAAAAGTTGTGACTTCTATGAAAAGTTGTGAATTTTATGAAGAGTTGCGACTTCTATGATAAGTTGTGACTTTTATGAAATTTTGTGACCATTCCGAAGGGTTGTATTTTTCCAAAGAGTTGTAACCCTTCCGATAAGGCACAATAAGTATTTGTTCACACTAGTCTTTGTTGTCTATAAATAGAGAGGTTTCTTCTCATTTTATTTTAAAACAACGAAAATTTTAAACTTCTTCTTCTTCACAATTAAATATTTGTGTACTTTGCTCCTGTTGAGTAGTTTACTGACACCATTGTTTTTGTATTACACTGGTGAATAGAATCGTTCTATCCTGAGAGGATCTATTCCTTTAAACCTCGAATACTAGAGGAAAGTAATTTCTTTAAGGGGACACTGTGCATTCAGTGAGCTCAATTTTTTTCCTTTCTTTTTCATTCTATTGTTACAGATCCTGGTATATTTTTTACAGTCATTAATTTATATTTATGTTATTAATTGTTGTTTTTGAGTACATGCTTTAAACTTTGTTGTTTATGTTTCTACAAAGTTATTGTTATAAATATTTGTTAGTACAGATTAAATAACACACGTTAATTGAGTATTCATGCAAGTTCTCTCTACTGAAATTGTTGAAGGTACAGTAAAAAAAATTCCTTAAGATCTATACTACCATCTCTTGAAGGCAAAATCCAAATTTGGTATGTCATTGTAAGGACATAAAGACCTTATCGTACCTTGATCTACACAGTGACCCAGGAAAAGAAGACAAGAATTAATAAACTTTTGACATGGAGTCAAGGATATTGTACCGGATGACTACCGATAGAGGAATATGACTAGACTGGAGCCTCTTTTAATCCCAAAGACATAGATAACTACACAATAAATTAATTGCTCATATTCAATATGAAGCATGGATAGATTCTCAAGTTTACTGTAAGTTGTAAATACGTTTCTTGAAGTAATAGATCTGTTTCTCGACATTGCGATTGGAATAGAAGTAGATTTTTAGAAAGCACCCAAACAAACTAAATAGTTTTGTGTAATATTTTTCCCTTTCAAGTATATATAACAATATGATACATTCTCCCTTTAATATTTCACTTTAATAATTTCTTATGATACATTTATATGAGGAACTTTAAAATGATATATGTAAAGCAAAAGGTAGGGTTGAACTTTCTACATGTTAAAATTAAAATATATGTTCATTTTTTCAGCCTTTTAAAATTTATTTATCCCTTCACAATCGATTATTTATTTATTAGAAAATTTAATATCTCAGATTGATGAACATTTGATTCCCCAAAGATATCAAATAGTAACCTTTCCCGGAAGCAAAAGGATAAATTATAAAATCAAATTAAAGATGATTGATTGAAGGATAAATGGTAAGATGTTATAATCTATAAATTCCATGATATTAAATTCCTGCGCGAGGAACGGATAATTTTACTAGTAGTAACATATGAATGAGAGTATTAATCATGTCTACAATGCAAGGGAGATTAATAGCCCGTTTGATCAAGTTTTTAAGGTTAAAAATATTTTTTTTTTACCTTCAAAAAATACTTATTTTAGAGAAGTAAGATGTTTGGTTAAGTTTTTAGGAGAAAATAAATACTTCCAACGAGTAGCTGAAACTATTTTTTACAAGTTAAACAAAATCGTTTTTTTTTCGAAAGCACCTTTTTGAAAACATTTTTGAGAAAATACACCTAGATTTTTTGGTAGATTGTATAAAAATGGTGTTGAATAGTGTCTTAGTAATGCTTGAATTTATTATGCTGGTAGTGCTATTCAAAATTGAATCAAAATCAATAACTCAAACAAAAAGAAGTTATTGATTTATCAATAATGTGTTATGATTTAGTGGTTTTAATACTAATCTTAACTTTTTTTTATATAAGGTCATCCATTCTTAACGGTTTGAGGATTTTTCTTACGGGTTCATTGGTAATATGATAGTAAATTAATAAAATAATTTATATCATTCGATATATAGAGTCATTGCTTGGGGTTTAGTTCCATACTTTCATTTATGACTATCTCAAATTCTTGATTATTCTACAATGTGACAATGCTTGCTTTTGAGCAAAATGTCTGTCAGCGTTTCTATGTGATTTTTTGAAACTCATGTTTCTATGTGATTATAAATGATCTTTTTATGTGAAATCTTAACCGTTAACCGATAATGACCAATGATCGATAGTGATATTTTAATGGGTACATAACAATTTAGCATGTCTACACATTAATAATCAATAAGTTAAACCGATACACAAGCCTAATGCTGGGAATATTTTTTATCCACTATTTGGTTTAATGTATTAAAGACAATTTTGTCTTTAACCATGCTTATTCATATAATAATAACCCTTGTAATACTCATACCATAATTTGCAATATATTAATTATATACCCTATAATATTGAATAAGGTGTATAAATCATGTATAAGTTATACATAAGATGAAAATCTTACCAAACAACTGATTAAATAAATATCATACTTAATACATGTATTAGAATCTCTAATACATCCTACCAATCATTTAGAAGCATTTTAAAAACGCTTGTCAAACATTAATTGCTGCTCAAAAGTGTTTTTAAAATTTTTTGGTCAAACATAAACTGCTTCTTGCCAAAAATACTTATTTGAAAATCATTTTTATAAAAAAATACTTTTCAAAATAAGCTGTTTTTAGAAACTTTAACCAAACTGACTAGAATTCTAACTATCACAGTAGTGGAACTGTTGCATGAGTCAAAGGTTTTTCAAGTCTCCTGTTGATCTTTCTCCTTTGTTAATACTGACTTGGATCATGTGCATGCATAATATTGCCTACTGAAGTTTGTCAGTTCAATTCTTGAAACCAAATGCAAGCCACAATGTTTGTCTATCTTCCTTCCATTCTGTACTTGTCTTTCTTTTTACATTTGGTGCTTTCCCAATTACCCCCAAATCAAATTAATGCCATGACAAAGGTCTATGATCTGCTTCAGAATGATACTGGTTCTTCTTTTGCATGGAATGGGATTGATAGAAACTCAACCCCATGTTCTTGGAAAGGGATTTCTTGCAATTCTAACAATTCTTCCCTTACCAAAGTTACCTTTTCATTGTTCACTATTTCTAGCTCTGAATTCTTGCCTTTTATTTGTCAAATTGATACTTTGGAGTCTCTTGATGTTTCCCAAAATTTTTTGAGCTCTATCCCAAATGAGTTCATCACTTTTTGTGGGGGGATTAGTGGGTTGAAATTGTTGAACTTTAGTGGGAATAAATTGGAGGGTTTTTTGCCTACTTTCACTGGTTTTGGAAAGTTGGAGTCTTTGGACTTTTCTGACAATAAGATGAATGGGAAAGTTGACTTGCAGTTGGATGGATTAGACTCACTCAAGAGTTTGAACCTCAGCACTAACCAATTTTCTGGTTCAGTTCCTACCAGTCTTGGAAAATTTAATCTTCTGGAGGAGCTTCATCTTTCTGCAAATTCTTTTGAAGGTGAATTCCCCACACAAATTGTGAACTTTGGCAACTTAACTTTGATTGACCTATCTCTAAACAACCTATCTGGTGTAATTCCTGATAGATTAGGTGAACTTTTAAAATTGCAAGTCTTGATTTTGTCAATCAATAGATTGAGTGGCACAATCCCACAATCCCTTAGGAATATCACAACGCTGACGCGTTTTGCTGCGAATCAGAATTTTTTTGTTGGAAATATACCCTTTGGTATAACCACATACCTGAGGAATTTGGACCTCAGTTTTAACAGATTAAATGGTACAATTCCTCAGGACCTCTTATTCCCAATGAACTTGCAGTTTGTTGATCTCACTTCCAATAACTTAGAGGGACCTGTTCCTTCAAACATGTCGATAAATTTGATCAGGTTGAGATTGGGATAAAATGCTTTGAATGGATCATTTCCATCTGCTTCCTTTGAAAGCCTTCAAAGTTTGACCTACTTGGAACTGGACAACAACCAGTTAACTGGACCAATTCCTTCTGAATTGGGGAAGTGCCAAAAGTTGGCCCTTTTGAACTTAGCCCAGAATAAGCTGAGTGGTGTTATTCCTGTTGAGTTGGGTGATATTTCTAATCTTCAGGTACTGAGTCTTCAGTCCAATAACCTAGTTGGAGAAATTCCAAGTAACATTTCACAGTTGAACAGATTGCAGAGGCTCAATTTCAGCTGGAATTTGTTGACTGGTTCCATTCCAAGTTCGTTATCAAGTTTGAGAAATCTCACAAACTTGAATTTGCAGGCGAATAATCTAAGTGGTCGAATTCCGGTTGACATTAGTAACTTCAATGTGCTGTTAGAACTCCAACTTGGAGGGAACCAACTCGGTGGGCCTATTCCTGATATGCCTTTGAGTTTACAGATTGCTTTGAATCTGAGTCACAATCTTTTTCAAGGACCTATACCGAGTAGTTTTTCGAGATTGACTTCATTGGAAGTTTTGGATCTCTCTTACAACAGGTTCTCGGGTCAGATTCCAGACTACCTGACGGGAATGAGAGGCTTGACTAGGTTGGTGCTTTCAAACAATCAACTGTCTGGAGTTGTTCCAAAGTTTGAAAGCTTTGTCAGTGTTGAGACAGGTGGAAATGGGGATCTGATCTATCCTTCCGCAGTTCCTCCACCACAAGCTGCTGCAAAAAAGAGAAAATCAATAGTTGTTGCAGTTGTTGTCCCAATTGCATGTGTAGCAACAATTGCTGTTTTCGTGGTGATTGCTATTTCAACTAACCTGCACCAAACCGAGGTTTGTTGGATCACTGGTGATAGCCTCCACCAGTTTCAAATTAAACTGTCCAAGGCCATGACCGCAATTTGTAGGCCAATTAATGTTATGCAAAGCAACCAGTTCTACACTTCCTACAAGGTTATGATGCCTTGTGGTGTGTACTATTGCATCAAGAGGATTAAGAAGAAGAACAGGTCAGTCAGCCTGCATAGCTTGGAAAGGTTCAAACAAGGGCTTGTTAATATTGGCCACCTGAGCAACTACACCATGGCTCCCCTTGCTTGTGTTGTGGAATCTGATACTACATATATAGTTTATGAATACCCTCAACATGGAACACTCTTTGACCTCCTTCACGGAAGATGTGACGACAGTACTTTAGACTGGAAAAGTCGCTTTGACATAGTAGTTGGCATTTGTAGAGGTTTGGCTATCTTACATGGAGGCTCTCTCTTCAGCGATCAGATCATTCTCTTCCATATTTCATCAAGCAGCATCTTTATGAAACATTTGAACCAGCCCTTAATTAGAGATATTGAGCTAGGGAGGGCATTTAATTCTTCACAATTTTCTGTAGCAGTGGGATATGTTCCTCCAGGTAAACTGACCCTTCGTTGCTTTTGCGATGATGATGCGATTCAAATGTTAAACAAGTAATTAGTGAATGTTCTATAATTCATGTCCGTCCGTCCGTCCCGTCCGTCATATAACAATCACTAACTTCACTTTACACACTATTCCCTTTGTCTGATTCTTCATCGAGAAACTTTACTACTACTACTACTACTACACTTTTTAAGTGGTAAGATCGGAAGGGGAAGAAAAGTATTCAATGTGATTGAACTTTACATCTATTGAATTTATGACACCAACTTATTAAGTTTCTCTCTCCTTTATGCAGGATACCAGCTTAACTAAATAACTAGTGCTTATTTTCTTGCTGTTTTATAAGTCAATGATTTTTCATGTAATGTTTGTATTTGCAGAATATGCTTATGTGATGAAAGTGACTGAGGCTGGTAATATGTATAGCTTTGGGGTAATAATGCTTGAGCTGCTAACTGGGAAACCAGCAATTAGTGAAGGAACAGAGTTGGCTAAGTGGATAATTCAGCATGAAGATTTGGGTGAAGTTGTTGACAGCAGAGTGAGTGGAAATTCGGTTCAAGTTCATCAACAAATGCTTCTAGTGCTTGAAATTGCTCTGCAATGCTTAAGTGTCTCTCCAAATGAAAGACCCGATGCCAAAGAATTACTAGAGAATTTGCTAACTTTGGGCCAACAGTTTGGTATTTAATCACACATCGTATAGTACCATTGTATTTCTACCTGATGTTATGTTGCTCAGACTCATAGAAAAGATGATGTCGGTTGCGTGTTGTATCCCCCAAAGGTAGTGCATTTTGGGATGATCTGACACGGGTGCAACAACATTTTTGGCTAGTCTGAAAAGCTTAGACCTCAATGTCCTTATTATGTAGTTTAAGATTTTTGCACCTCTTAAGAAAGATAATTAATAGTGTCAATCATATGTTTGTCTATACTATCCCATTGGGTGAGAGCAAATTCTTTCCACCTTCTTATTGGTTGGGAAGCAGGGGAATAAGAGGAAAAGTCTCAATCTGAACAAATTTATCACTCCTTTAGCCTTGCTGGGATCTCACTGATCTATGGTGAGGTGATATCTCCTGCTCCTCCTAAATAAGTTATAGTTGATAACACTTATTTGGCTCTAGACATGACTTACCATCATTGAAAGAAATCTAAAATAACACATAAGAAAACCTAATATCCCTCCACAAATCACAAAATATGGATACAACGCACAACATTTTTAAAAGTATAGATTCCATTAAGACATTGGTCAATGACTCACAAGAAAATCAATGCTTTGATATCAAGTTTATCACACCCTAACTAGGTGCTAGCGATTTGTTTAATATTCTCTTCTTATAATGCTAAATAATGCTTAAGTAAATCTTTTGTCTACTCTAAGGTGTCTTAGACATATAGCTGATACTAGCTGGCTGAAATTATGCCTTGGACTTGGTAAGCTCTCTTTAGGACAAACATTTGCTCTAAAAAAAGACCTAGCGTTTGGCCATGATTTTTTCTCTCTTTTTCAGCTCCGTAATATACGTTTGTCCATAAAATATTGAAAAAATCCGGAATTCAACTCGGAATCATAGGAATTTGAAAATGTTGTTGTTTTCACTTGAAACTACTCACAAAAATTCAAAAACAACTCCAATTTGTATCCATGGCCAAACCCAACTCCAGTTTTCAAGAATCATTTTTCACTTCGAAAACAAAAACTACTTTTTTCAAATACTCACAATTCTCATGGTCAAACGGCCCCCTAATGGCTTAGCTAGACAAAGCTATTTCCTTGTTAGCACCTTAATGTTACAGTTCTCAGTCATTTTATTTTTTTGGTACATTGGAAAGTACTATTAAAAATCCTAGAATCATTCATAAGCGACATTACCTAAATCAGCCAAGAGCAAAAACTCCATTTCCTTGATTGCATTTCCCAAACTAGCAAATCTTCGTGTCAGTGACCTTCATTAGCCAGGAAATCTACATGTGACAGTTCTTGGTCATATGCACATTGCACAAGGTAGAAAAGGGTATACAGTGTGTGCATCATATACCTGCACTAATAAAGATTAAATGACACAATGCAACTTCAGAAACCAGCCCAAAACTGAGAATCAACGAGATATCCCTCTATCCATGAGTATCTATTCTATCAATATTAAATGTAGGGGATCTCTCTATACATATAGATTTCATTTATGTAAAATGGTATGATCGACTTACCTTAGGCAGTATCAGCTACATGGGATTTCTGTTGGATGAAATCTTTTGTGAAGCTTGTCAAGAAAGTTTTAATCACTGAAACCACATCTTATGCTTCCTTTTGCAGCCGAATTTGTTATTCCTTGATTGATGAAGAACAGATCAACATTGACTTGGAAGAATATTTCAAAAGAAGAAAACGTGTTATAAGTGAGGTTGAACACTGAACATGAAAACCAGATTACATGATTATATTTGAAAAATGAGAAACCAGTAAAATAACACAGCAAAGTGACTCAAAACTTGTCGCCAAGAAGCAGTAAGAGGTATATACAATAATTTTATATGTACAAAATCATTTAGAAGCTGGAAAGTTTTGCATTTCTCTTTACACCAAAGGTTCAACTGAAACAAAAAAAGATTTTTAAATACTCCTCATATCTGATATTTTCCTTTGAACAATGAAAACAACCTTCTATTCTATCTCATTCCAAATTGCCAAGAAAATGCAAAATGGTGTTGCCTCTGAAACTCATTCCCTTCAGCTCCTATGTAATCTCCGGCTTGGAATTTTTTCCATCACAGGTTCTCAATTACACCCCACAGACAGCGCATCATGAAACCAGCTTAGGTCGTTGTGACTTCTATCCATCTCCTTTGGCATTCCAACATTTGTTTATGCAATTGTGCCAGAGGTCAGATCACAGGAAGACCTTATCCTTGTGTCTGCACAATTTCTCAATTTGATGTAGAGTGGAAAGTGCCATGAATACTTTCCACAGCAAATCTTTCTCTAGATCTGCATCATCAGAATATAGCCAAAACTTCCAGTATAAGCATGACTTTAATTCCATCTCTTCTGCTGTCATTTATTGTCTTGGAATCTTTTTTTTGATAAGGAATTGTCTTGGAATCTTTCTCATGAGATTTTATTGATTTTCATAAATCTGCTGAGAACTGAAGGATTTCTAAATGATGATTATCACGGTGTCATTATACTTGAAAGGCAGATGTACTCACACCCCCATACAAACCACTAATACAAAAGTTATGTCATCTTCTATCTGGGACTAGCAAGAATGATTTTGGAGATTCTTTTAGCAGGATGAGCTTCCGTTTGGTATCTTAAAACCTATTCCAAATGATCGCATACCTCAAGCCTAAGTACTATAGACCCTGTGAGGATTCATCTCTAAGGTCTTCACAGCAGCATGCAAGGCTCATATATAGGACTTCTTGATATATTTGCAAGTTGAATTCAGCGAACCCAAACGGGCTCTAAGCAGGTCAGGAATTAACTAGAAGCATATCAACATTTTGCAAAACCCTTTCAACAGACTCACGACTACAAAGGTAACTAGTCCAGGAATAAAAGCTTACATTTGTCTACCACATAAGTCCCTCTATTGATTAGAGTTTAGAATTATACGCAGCATCCTTCATGTTAATCGCTAGTTTTCCAGCATATTAGCAGCACACAGATGCTTCTTTTCATTAGGTATAAAACAGTTAGAACAGTAAGATATGTCAATCCAAATACAGCTAACCTCCTTTTACGAACCCACTCTGCACATTCCCCTTCTAACACCTGCGGTGGACAGCCAATTTCCTTCCTCTGCATACTCTGATATTTCACACAGCTTACTGGCAACTACTTTCTCTGGTTCAAGATGTTTATGAACTCAGTAGGAAGCAAGTATCAATCCAGATAATCCCAAGACATCACCATTCTCACCCAACCGCTGAGGAAAAACATCTGCTTCAACCACCCATCCGACTCTTCCTGACATATCAGCAATGCTGACCACTGACCCATATTCTCTGTCCATCAACTCAAACCTTTTGAAGACCATCATTAACCAATGCAGTTGCAAGCAAACCAGATTGCTAGAAAGGAAAGACTTCATGTTTGTAACCACTCTGCAGTGGAAATGTAATAGCGCTGGAGCTTTTTCACCCATCTATGCGGACCATCTCGCTTGTGGTACTCCTGTATGGAGTAAATAGAGCACCAAATTGGATGTTCAATAAATTAACCACATCCAAGAGATCAAAAGTTTTCTCATGAACGCAAGACGAAAAAGAAGTACCATGAAAAGACTGAATCAAGTCTAATGAGAAAGAAGATCAAGTCATAAATCACCTGAACCTTTCTACTGTCAGAAACTTGTATGAACTTGCACCTAGAAGTAGCTAAGAGATGCTACCAAACAAATATCATATTTCATTCCAAGTGGATTAATGTCCAACAATGAACTCGTGCACATTTCCATTGATATCAATTGAACTGCATCCAGGTGACTTCTTAACACCTAAATCCCTCATAGTTCCTCTGACCTTTGATACATCTTCCCATCTGCCAGCAGATGCATAGGTGTTTGCCAGAAGTGTATGAGTGCTAGAATCATAAGATTCAATCTCCATGAGCAGTTCAGCCACACGTTCACCAACATCAACATTGCCGTAAATTCTGCAGGCACTGAGCAAAGCTCCGTATATTGGAACTATAATCTCATTGTCTCTATTGGGTATCTGAGATATCATTACTTCAGCTTCACTTAGGAGCCCAGCACGACCAAGTAGGTCTATCAAACAACCATAATGTTCTAATTTTGGCTGAATTGCATGAATCCTACTCATTGCATGGAAATACTTGCGGCCTTCTTCTATCAAGCCCCCATGGCTACATGCACTTAACACTCCAATATAAGTGATATCATCAGGGCGAAATCCAGCTTGTTCCATTTCTGAGAACAGTTCCAGTGCCTTCCTAGTGTTCCCGCTCATGGCTAGAGCACAAATAATTGAAGTCCAAGATGCAGTATCTTTCTCTTCTAATTCATCAAATATTTCCACCGATTTTTCTATACAACCACACTTTGCATACATCTCTGTAAGGGCAGTACCAACAACGGCAGTAACAGTTATTCTGTTTTCCTTCATGTAATCATGAATCCATTCCCCTTGCTGCAGGGCTCCTAACTGAGCACAACCAGTGAGAAGAGCAACCAGTGTGTATTTGTCAGGTTTAATTCCCTGCATTTGCATCGAACGAAATAGGTCCATTGCATCATCAACACGATTGAATTGCACATACCCATTAATCATAGTTGTCCACAGAACTAGATCCCTTACTGGACTCCTCTCAAAAAACTTTCTAGCTTCATCCAATTGACCACTATTAACATACCCCGACACCATACTAGTCCAACATATCACATTTTTCATTGGCATATCATCAAATATCTCCCTAGCCACCATCAAACATCCACACTTACAATACATATCTACCAATGCATTCCCAATAATAAGGCTGAACTCAAGCTCTTCAACAACATATCCATGAATTTCTCTACCAAGTTCCAAGCTTTTCAACGCAGCGCAAGCTGACAAAGTACTCACAACCGTAGCTTCATCAGGCTTAACACCATTTTCCTCCCTCATCTTCTTGTAAACCACAACAGCATCCTGAAACCTACCACATCTAACAAATCCAGAAATCAATATATTCCACGCAACCGAATCTCTCTGAGGCATTTCATCAAACACCTTGTTCAAACTCTCCACATAACCAAACAAACCATACATATCCATAACAGAATTACCCACATAGTTATCAAACAAAACACCAGATTTCAAGACATACCCATGAATCTTTTCGCCTCCTTTCACCATTTTCAACTCACCAATAGCTTTAAACACAAATGGGTAGGTAAAATTATCAGGAAACAAGCCATGTATTCTTAATTCATCAAACAAGAAAAGGGGTTTCTTGAATTGACCCGTTTTCACATACCCTTTAATCATTACATTGTACATAAACAATGTTCGGTTCTCACAGCAACTGAAAATTTTCTTGGCGTAATTAAAGTCTGTATCATCATGAGTGGTAAAAGCTAATAGCTTGTGTAAAATGCCAATGTGTTTGTGGAAATTGAGAATGATAACTTGGGCATGGATTTGTTTGAGTTTTGTAATGGATTTGCAAGTCTTAAGAAGCTCAAAGCAAGTTTTAGTGTCAAGTGTATTAGAAATTGACCTAATTGAAGACATTATATTATAGGATTTAGGGAATAGAACACAGGTTGCAAAAGAACCAACTTTTTTCAATAAATAGAAAGGTATAAAAATATTGATTAATTATGTATATTATACATTACTCCCTCCGTCCACATTTAATTGTCATAGTTTTCTTTTTTAGAGTCAAACAATAATAAGCAAAAAAATTGAAATTTATAGTACTTTTTGTATAATTTTTGAATATCTAAATTTTTTGTTTAAAATATTGAATTAATGTAATCTAATTTAACTTTGAAAATTAATCAAATTGACTTTCAAAAAGTGCAACATGACAATTAAAAGTGACAGAGGGAGTAATATAAAGGCAAATGATGCTTTAGTAAATTATACTCAAATTGATATGGCTACGACTATGGTCAATATTTATTCAATTACCGTAGTTCAAATTTTGAGTTTGTTATCCAATTTAACTCACATAAGTTTATAAATGCCTTTCATGCAATATTATAGAAGGTCGATACATTATATATTCGTCTACTTTGAATATGAACATGTCCACAATCATACAATGGAGAAAAGTAGCCAATAACTCCAAAAGTTACATATTCAAGGCCTGAATTCAAGACGGTCGTCCATTGCTATTAGCCAACTACTCCAAAGGTTCAGGGGCTGGAGGTCAAGAGAGGAATTTCCATCTTTATACTCCTTCCGTTCCATAATAAATGGACATCTTACTAAAAATATTTGTCTCATATACTTAATCACTTATTAAATCAAGATAAAATTAATTAAAATTTTCCTATTTTACCCCTACGGTTAATATAGCATTTAGAAAGTTTAAACAAATTTTGAAGATCTAAGAATTTCTTTTTTCAAGAGATTAATCAATATGAACAAAGTCCAAAATAGTAAAGTTGATCAATCTATTAATGATTTCTTAATCACCATGTAAAATAGAAAATGTCGATCTAATACAAGATGGATGTAGTACCATTCATAAAAAGGATGGTTCATGATTTACAGAACTTCTCTAAGTAACAAAAGAAAGGTAGACAAGGAAAAGAACTAGTGAAAGATTTGGCAAAATCTTCAAAACATTAAACAGCAATGATAATTTATATCTGGGTGGCCATCTTAAACTTTCACCCCTTTGGACCTACATATAATAGAGTCAAAGCTGTATGTTTAATGAACTGCAAAAGAAACCTAGAAACAGATCTACATCTGGACTAATAGGATGAAACTTTTCAGGTTTCGATCATGGGCTCTGGATCAGAGGGTTCCGTCTGCGACTTGCCTGACTTACAAACGCTATTGAAAAGAATGTCTTTAATAACCTGAAAACCAAGGATAAATACATCCGACTGTCAAAACATTGCTCGATATTCAAAGAATGACATGCAACTAATGTAAGAATACAACAGTGTATACCTGAGACATTAAGCCATGAACTTGCTCGACAGTAATCTTAGCACTATCACGTGTAATCTTAGCAAGCTGAGATTCTTCCTGCAAGTCAAAGGACCAACACGTTTAGTACCATGCATGTTTTTTTTTTTTTTTTTTGAGAGTAACACGTTTAGTACCATGCATGTTGTATTCTGCAATTTACTGAAGCAAGTATAAGTAAGGAAGATAAAAATAAAGGACAAAAGACTACAGAAAATTGAAGTAAAAATATGATAGCATTCAATGCATAGTCTGGAGTTGCAGGTCAAGACTAGGTAACTATGGCAACTATGGCATAATCAAGCCCAATAGCGCAAATACAAATAGTGAAGTGAAACACTATGGCACATCATTACCTACCGCAGCAAATTACTGATGTTATGCTTCACAAAACATACATGAAAAGGGTATTGAAGTACCAAGAAAGCGAAAGGCTTCACCTTGGTACTTCTATCAAGCTCATCCCTTTCTACAAGTACCCACAATTACTCTACTTCTTCTCGTACCCACTATCTACAACAAACCTCTCACATTTCTTTATTGGGGCATTTGTGCATCCCCTCTTCACATATCCAAACCATCTCAATCTCACTTCCCTGATCTTGTCCACCAATATAGGTAACATGTAACAAATGGACGAAGTAGAAGGTACTACCCAAGTACTAAACAAGAATACTGCTAGTAGGAGAAATGGGGACTAGCCCCCCGCCTCACCCACCTAAAGGTGCTATAACACTACTAACCGTCTACCTTAATTCTCAACATCCTAACTTTCCTTTCTAGGATCAGGTCCACATTAAGCCGGAAGTGTGCTATGTCCAGCGAAATCACCTATACCCCTGTACTTCTTTGTCCTGCCTCTAGCACTCCTGACATCCACTATAACCAACCTCTCACGCCTATCGGATTCTGTAACTTCCACCACCACTAATTTTGAACAAAATGGTTACATTCCTACTAAAATAGGCTTTGGAAATGGGGGGAATAGAAATGGTTGGTTCAATTGTTTTTGGGATCTACTTTCCTCTGTATAAATATTGAATGTGCAAAGGGAAGTGGAAAGAACACATGAAGACTGAAAACCAGTGCCCAAGGCACAAGACTGGTTTACCAAATAAGTAATCACAAAGTTTATCCTCAAAATTTCACTTGGTTAGTTGCTACCATAATCATAGGGTTTTTGTTTTCCACTCATTTGCCTTTGACTGCTTTCTCATCACTTATATGTGTCTGCTCCCCCCTCCTACCCCCCAAAGAAAAATCTCAAACCCCTAATGTAACGACGAAAACACAGGCACCTGTTGGTATTAAACAAAGAAGTTCAATAATAATGGCAGGTCCCCTCTTTTACACCTAGTTCTGGTTCACAGATCCAAAATTTGGCAAGTGATTATTTTTCACCACTCTTACTTGACAAAAGTCTTTATTACGCAGGTTTACTATAATAGAGGGCCAAACCATTCATAGCTAAGATGAGATCATATTGACACATTATCATAATGAACTAGTTTTTTATTAGGGATGTTATTTCACACACATTCACATGGGAATGAGACTTTTCTCTGTCCACTATACCTTTCTTCAATATCTTCTGTTAAAGTAGAAAGAGAACTCTTCATTCATACAATCTTAGCCATTTCTCCATCTCATAAGAGCTTCAAGCACAAGCTATTGCTGAGAGTTGTATGAAACTAATCCATAATCAAATCGATTTTCTTCTTGTATTGCATTACTTTCTCCTAGTTGACATAAGCACGAATTAGGTGTTCCAGTATATACGGTTTTGCAAACTCTCACCATTTAAAAGAGAAGAGAAAAATCAACATGTACAATTGGAGGCAAATTTATATTTAGTTCCCTTAGTATATCCTTGCACATTTTAATTGTAAGCAGTTTCATAGCCCAGCAAAATATAATCAAGAGGCCTAGTATGCTATAAGCTACAAAGTTCCAAAAACAGCCACTCTGTGAGCACAAAATATTACCTAGGTTCATAATGTCTAAATAGGAATCACATGTCAAAAAGATTCAAAGATAATGGTTCAACAAACACAAGACTTAAGAACTGTCAAACTAATGTTCTCTTTTTTCAATTGGTCAAACTAATATTATCAAACAAAGAGATAGACTTGTAAGTTTGAGTATGCATTGTCAAGACTTGAGAGAAAACAAAAAAATACCTCCTTCTTCCTTTGAGGGGCTGCCACTAAGGGCCCAAAACGTGAATGGGGCAGTTGATTTTCAGCTTGCTCCAACTTTTCAGCTGCATGAGTTAATGGGATCAACTAATTTTGAGGTGTTTCAATATTGTGTAAACTCATGTCCAGGCATCAAATCATTATGATGATAAAAGAAAGTGGAAAAGGTAGGCAACAATGATATTACCAAGATCAGATATCTGTCCAGCAACATAGTCTCCATTTCCAAGCAAAGGAGAAGAAGAAAGTGTGTTCACCCAATACTTGTTCCATAGTAGGTCCAACAGATGGCAATCGAGAGAGGACTTAAAATACGTAACATCCAATGAATAATACTGCAAATTAAGAGAAAAGTTGGTGAGTTAACAGTCAAGAGTAAAGCTGAAGTTGAAGTCCTAGATTTAACATAAATGTGTAAGTGCATGCGCTCATGCCAATAAGCTGACCTGCTTGCAATGTACTCCAAAGTCTTCGATTTTGTTCAAAGGAATGGTCTGGTACTCTGAGATAGGGTCATCTGGAGGCTTATATCCTTCAGGATATGTTCGAAAGGCACCAATCTCAACTTTTCCAGCAGAAACAGTTCTTGTTGGATCAATAACAACTGCAAGAAAGGGCTCCTGATACTGCTGGTTAAGCATTTGTGTAGATACATCAATGCCAGAGAGCCAGCAGCCATAGCCAGGATGAGAATGGTACCACCCGACCACATTCTCCAGCCGACCAGCCTATACCATAAAGTCTTAGTAAGAGAATGGTCTGAACAAACTACTGGGACAAGCACACTCCAATTCAGAAAACCAATCCACACACAATGTATAAATCCTATATAACATTGTCTACAGATAAAGTATAATCAGCTCAAAAGAATTTCTAGGTGCAGCAAGATTGAATTTTGTGACTTGAGGAAGATTTTTGACCTGAAGTTACTGACTACTGAAGTTATACATATGTACAATATATATAGAGACTCCAAGACTATAATTATAAAAACACACATGAAGCAATAGATCCACCGAAAGAATTGACTTTTTGCTAATGATTCTAAAAATCTACATACGAAACTTGATTTTCTTTCCACGAGGCTCAAAATAGGTAACTAGTCAATGCAAACTGGCCCGGACACCAACAAGAACAAAGCTTCAATCTCAATCAATTCTATCAACTAACCGTCCTGCCCCTTTTGAACCCGTTTACAATATTTATTAAATCCGAAAAGTCTCTGTAAACTGACTAGTTTAGCGCTAGTGTACCCTTCTCCATTATCCACACCACAACATCAAAAAGAAGAAAAAAAGTGATAAAAGGCATTAACCTGCTTGTTGGTCTGTGAATATTCAACCATGTATTCATACGCATCAGCTTGAGCATTAACCCTAGTTTCAGTTCCTTCAACAGGAAGAGCAAAAGCGTCCATAACAATAATAGCATCTCCATCCGTCTTACCTTGCATTAGTCCCATGACCTCAATTGTACCTCCAGAACGCGCGTGAACAACCATCTTTAGAAGAGCAAGAGCAGAGATCTTCACGCGCTTGAAGTAGTGAGGGTCACTCGTCCACGGCTTCTCCCGCTGGAACTTAGTCTGTGCCGCATCGTCGTAGTGGAATATGGCATCCGACGCTGAGTTTTCCGGTGCCGACCCCGACGGCGCGTCCATTGTCACGATGTTGTTTTCTAACTCCCAGGTTTGTTGTGCCATCGCCGCTGACGATGCGTAAGAATTCAGAGCGTCCATTGGGAACTGAACTCCGGAGAAGAAAGCAATTACAGAGCTCTCTTCTCTGATTTTATATAAGTGAAAATATCACAAAATTAATTTAAAGAATTAAGAAAAAACCTTGTTATATAATTTAATTTTACATAGTATTTTAAAAATTAAAACTACACATTTAATTTCTTTGTACAATGGAAATTATGTACAGATATTAGTTTATATAACAAGGTTGTTAAATATATTTTTTTAAAATGAATATATTTATAGGTAGGGATATTTTATGGATTGGAATATTTTATAAGATTAGTTAATTTCACCATTTTTAGTCCAAATAATAGAATAAAATAAGTTTGGAATTTAGTTTTATTTAGGGCTGTTTGGAAAACCACCTAGTAATTGAATTTGGTGTAATTGAGTGTAATTACATTGTCTGTCCTGTTTAGTTGAACATATAATTACTTGATATGGACAATTGAATTATGACATTGAACTTTATAAGACCACATTTTTTCAATTTCCTCATAATTTAATCAAGTTTATCATCTTTCATCTCTCAATCCTTATAAATGAGGTATGGAGAAAATATATACAGATGTATCTCTATTTCGTAGAGATAGAAAAGTTGTTATTGATAGATTCTTGACTTAAAATTAAATAAAGCATATTCAAGTTGTTTGAAAAAAAAAGATATACAAACATAAGGATATTAAAAACAACGAAATAATGTGGAATAAAGAGTTGTACAAATACACATAAGAATGAATAGTATGCCAACAATATAATATGATATTCAAAGCACAAAAAAACATATGATACCCAATGAACAAGAAATTACGAGAATGATACTAATACCATCGATAAGAAAGAAGGTCCAAGTAGGACCACCACACATATCCTGCAGGAAATTAAAGCCAAAGATTAATTATAATAGAATTCTTTATAATGTTCATTTATTTTCTTAATAAATAAACTAGTAGTACGTTTTTCCAAAATTTTCTTCAAACCACTTTACGATTCTGTTTCAATTGTTGAAATGAGATGTGGAATAATTAATGCAAAGTTAATTTTGTTGTAACATTCTATATTTAATACAAATTTTTAATAACGTAATGTGTTGAATTAGTAGTAGTAGATAGAAGGTTTATAAAAGGCAGTTTTAGTTCAAATGCTCTAATTGTTGTAATTAACTTGCTATATAGCTTTGAATAAGATTAGTAAAAAATAATAATAATAAGAGATACCACAATATGCAGTTTATTATAATTTTGCTACTTTTTGTTATTGGAGTTTTGATGAATTTAGTAAATTCAGATAGATATATTGTTGGAGAAGGCTATGGTTGGCGTCCTGCTCCTTACCCTACTTACTATGAAGATTGGGCTACAACTGTCAAGTTAAAACCCGGAGATCAATTAGGTAAACTTTAATTCTTTGTATTTGCAATTTAGTTACATACTTGAACAAATAGAAATTTGTGGGGGTGCAAATGTAGCGTCTATAGGCTTTCTTATAATTTTGAAATGCTATTTTGGGAGCCAAAGGCGAGTGGTGGCGGAGCCACATATATTTGAGAAGTGTCAACTGACACCCCTTAGTCTGAAATTACACTGCGTAGTTAGGTAAATATATGTTTTTTATGTATATATATATATACATATAGACACTCCTTGGCTTCTATGTGCTTTAACTTCTTTATGTTTTAACACTCCTTAGTCGAAATTCTGGCTCCACCACTGGCTGTGAGGTAAGCTTTTTTTTCGGAGTCGATTGTACTTCCTTATTCGCAAGAATTTCCTTCCTCCGGTGTTGTCTTCTCACCAAGCACTCTTCTTGTCATTTCAACCTTTCCTCATATCTAATTTGGCCCGGAAGTTTTCTTTAGCCGTGTTTGGAAGGATTAAAGGTATTGACTAATTTTAGGGGTGTACATAGATGGTTCTTTGGTTCGTTTTTTTCATTTACCTAATCAAACCAACTAAATCGGTTTTATAACTTCATAAACCAAATCAAATCAATAAAGTTGATTTTGTGGCGAAGGTGTCAATTCACTCTCTTTGGACAAGGATAGCTCTACCCCTAACATCTTAAATGTGTACTTTGGACATGATTCGTAACTTTATTTGTCTTTTAGAAAGTTAATTTTTCGTGTACATATATACGTATTCATATATGTGTATACCATTTTATTTGTAGAGTTTAGATTCCAAAAGCCAGAGGATTTGCTAGAGATTGGAAAATACAACTATTATGCATGCAATTCCAACATTCCTTCAAGGCAGTACAAAGATAGTCCAGCAATAGCATTCATGTTGGTACCTGGAGATTATTATTTCAAATCCAGCAACAATACTAATTGCATCAATGGCCAGAAGCTTTATGTAAATGTAGCAGCTCCAATTGAAGATGATGCTGATGATAAGATTTGAGATAACTAGCTAAGCGCGTATTTCAAAGTTAGACAATAATAACCGAGTTCAGAATGACTGTGATCTTATTATATGTATACATTTTTTTTCTTTTGTTTTTGCACACATATAGTTTGAGTCAAAGACAATAAGTTCAGTTGAACTCACAAGACCTGTCGTAGCTATACGCCTTTTACTTGTTTCAGATGGCGGAAGAATGCCCACGGAGACACTCTCTTGCTGTTTTTTTTTTTCAATGTGAACGACTCTGATATGTATTACATGAAATCTATATTACATGTGAACTTTGTTGTGTATTACCAGAAATCTATTTGCTGCAACAACTAAAAACCACATTGGCGATTACTTTCACAAGACAGGGAGTTCAC
Organism: Solanum okadae; assembly: GCA_036553675.1. Classification (NCBI taxonomy): domain Eukaryota; kingdom Viridiplantae; phylum Streptophyta; class Magnoliopsida; order Solanales; family Solanaceae; genus Solanum; species Solanum okadae. Next base: position 10,647,039 of record CM071688.1, on the reverse strand, counting down.
ATAATATGTTATAAGAGGGTGTTCAAACAGAAATAGTCTTAATGTACAGAAAAGTAATCCTTTTAGTCCATATATACCATGTAATCGAAATAGTCCTTAATGTATGAAAAGTGATACATTAAGGGTGGAGGCAGTAGGAAAAGGGTCACTTTTTCTACGATTACGAGGTATATATGAATGACTGAAATAGTCCAACCCCATACATTAAGGACAATTTTGATCATTTAATTGATAAACAGATGTTAAAGAAGAGTAATATTGTCTAACATAATGTAATAAGTCTACAAAAAAACAAGTGCAGTATCAATGTTTACAACCTATCTGGTTGTGAGCAACTACTATCAACATTAAAAGCTTCTCCTCCACCAAATCAGAACATCTGATCTGTGAACAAGTCATGCAGATAAAAAATGTCTTCATCGTCAACGGGAGATTAGCTGAGGGGGCAAAGGGAGGTGACTAAGCAGGAGCCGCCCCTGCAGCTGCATATATAACCAGACATTCCTCTATGAGCAGTTGGTGCTTTCCCAACATAAAAAATGGAACTGATATCATTATCTTCGTCCATGGGCTCAGTGACTAATGCTCCTTTTTCACCTCTTCCTTACCTATAGGAAAATCTTCTCTTATGTCCTTCACCCCCTGCCCGGAAACAAAGAATGTATACAAAGATAGAAGGAAAAAGAAGTAACATTTAAGAACTACCTTTGCCAAATGATTATTTAGCTATTCAGATGACGAAATTCACTTATAACCAACTTCAACGCGATCTTTTCTTGCGATGCTATTACTTTTTTGTCAGGTGATGGAGGTCAAAAATACTTTTAGTGCTCCTCACTCAAATGTAAAGCCTTCTAAGAAAGTAGTTGGAGATGGAAGTCAATCACTAACTCACACTTGAGCATTGTTACAGAAGGTTGAAAAAGATTGAGCTGCTAAATCTTCAAAAGATCAAGTCAGTTTCCATTTGTACAACAAGAAACCAGGGTGTTAAAGCATCAATCTTGAACACTTATATTATTTTAGTTCTTCACCGGACAATTTGGATGTTATTGAATGTTAGAATCTGAAATCTTTAGATATATCATATCACCCCATGTGGACATGTGATGGAATCTCGAGCACCTTATTTCTAGATCTCAATTCCAAAACATCTTGAAGATTAAGGACGATTCGGGTGGCACAAGGAAGATTGATGCTCCAAATTTGGTGTCGCTAGAATACACAGGATGTCTGATTCTTGAACTGAAAGTTGCAAGAGACTCAAGACAACTGAAGCACTCAAAAATAGATTTGCTTTGCCACAATTTAGATTTGGCATGGCTTTGCAAATTGAACAAATTTCTATCAAACTCGGCCTCCATGTCTCAAGTTTCCATTCATTTTGACAAAGAAATTAAGTTCAGCGGGCACACACAGTTGTTATACCCCAGGCCAAGTTGACATTTTAGATATAGAGCCTCATCCCAGGAGACTTCACCTGCAATCAACAAGTGGAGTAGTTACAGTTTCATGAATCGTTTGATGTATATGAATAATTTGAGTCAGTCTACTTCTCATGAAAGCAAGCCTAGCCATTGACAATTAAAAGAAGTAAAAGCATACAAATTTGATCAGAAAATACTGTGGAACTCAAAAGTTGGAATTAATATTTTGTATTAATGTGACCGGAAAATACCGTGGAACTCAGAAGTTGGAATTAATATTTTGTATTATATTGGTGATGCGGTTAAGACCAAATACACCTATGACATATATGAAGATGTACTCTATCAACCTAGAAATATAATAATATATGAGATGTTTAAAAGCACACCAACGTGGTCATTGAGAAATAAGAAATTTTGAAATTCCGTTTTAGTAAAAATTTAATAAGTCGTGCAATCAATTACAAGAAATGATATAAAGATCAATTCAGATTATTAATGTCATCCTCAAGAATTGTACTGTGTTCTTCTTCTGTCCAAGAAGCCCCTTTTCACCATTCTACATGTGCTTCTGAAGTATGGTTATGCATTTTAGGATAATTAGGTAATGAGACATCCAGACTCGTTGACATTGATATCTTCAATTAAGATATTATAGTGATCCTTAATATCATCAGCTGATTTCCCAGAAAGTGCTTTTGCCATTTCCTCCAATATATTGTTGTTATCCTCATTGGTCGCAAGAGTATTCTCAAAGATTTTATCCTTCTCCTTAGTCCAGAAGGAGTTATTGCATGTCCGATCGGTGTTCATTTTCCTTTAGTTCTACAAGGGAAGCTCAAACATGAAAAAGGTAAGATTCAGAAAACGAATGAGTGTTAATATATGACCAAAAACTACTATAAATACTAGGCATCTAAATAAGATTTTTTGTAACCCGTGACACTTAGTAATCAGAAACAATCGTGGCAAGACACATTCTTTTAAATCAGTTATGGCTACTAAGAAAAGTAATGAGTGACTAGTAAAAGGAACAAACATGTGGTATACTACGATAGAAGTCCCCAGAGATACGAAACATATTATGAAAGCATTTGCATTCTTTACCTTTTCTATCGGACGAAATGTTTTATAATAAGAAAGAAGAGTAAGAAAACTATTTTCGTCTCAAGATAAGAAAAAATTATATTATTGAGAACATATTTTTGTTCTTGTTAGTGATGCAAAAAAAAGATCTATGGTCTTGTACCACATCATGGAAAATAAATCTTGTCAATCCAACATATGTTATCAAAAGAAAAACTCATATTCCCTTGTAACACAATCTAACCACTTAAAACTAGGGAATGTGCTATGACAATATATTTTGGACAAAAAAATCAAAAGGAAAGTTATACAAATTCTTGTTTTTCCTTTTTGAAAAACACTCAAATCTCTACACATTAATTTTCAACAATCGAAACCATGTTAAAGAAGAGTCCCTAGAAAATGTTGACACAATTTTTCTCTCCTGAGATAACAACAAGTATGTCAGTATCACTTTGCATATCTACACCAAAAACAATATATAAATCAACCATGTGTGATTGACTGCACATTCTCTTGTGTCGTCATTACCTTTATACATCATGAAATAGCAAATTATTGATTATTTGAATGGAAGATTTACAAAACCAACAAACAACAAAATACCAAGTGTAATCCCACAAGTCTGGGGACGGTAGAGTGTACGTAGACCTTACCCCTACCTTGAAAGGTAGAAAGGCTATTTCTGATACACACTTGGCTCAAGGAAAACATATAAAGTGGATCGAGAAAGGGAAGATTACAAAACCAACAACAACATCATATCCAGTGAAATCCCATAAGTGAGGTATGGGGAGGGTAGAGTGTTTATAGACCTTTACCATACCATGGGAGGCAGAGAGGTCATTTCTAATTGACCCTTAACTCAAGGAAAAACACATCAAAAAAGGAAAGTTTTACATAACCATGACAAAAAATCTTAAAGGGAAAGTCATGAAAGATCTTGTTTTTTTCTTTCAAAGAACTAATCATAACTCTAAAAATTAACTTTCCTAAACACAAAGCATGTTAAAAAAGAGTACCAAAAAACGTTAGCACAACTAGCAAAACCTGATGATCACAAAACACAGTCAAAACAATCTTCTGAGTGAATCAATCTACCGTTATAAGTTGTATCACCTATGAAAACAAACATTCAACTAAAAACGAATCAATCTACAGTTATAAGTATATATATGTGTGATTCCTTTTTGGTTGAATGCTTGTTTTCATAGGTGATACAATTTATAACTGTAGATTGATTCACTCAGAAGTTTGCTTTGATTGTGCTTTGTGATCATCAGGTTCTGCTAGTTGTGCTAATGTTTTTTGGTACTATTCTTTAACATGCTTTGTATTTAGGAAAGTTAATTTTTAGAGATATGATTAGTTATTTGAAGGGAAAAAGTAAGATTTTTCATGTCTTTCCCTTTGAGATTTTTTGTCATGGTTCTGCAAAGCTTTCCTTTTTCGATCTGCTTTTCCTTGAGTTGAGGGTCAGTCAGAAATGACCTCTCTACTTCCCAAGGTATGGTAAGGTCTATAGACACTCTACCCTCCCCATACCTCACTTGTGGGATTTCAGTGGATATGATGTTGTTGTTGGTTTTGTAAATCTTTCCTTTCTCGAATCATCATTATAGCTTCCTTTTGATTTCTTGTCCAGGATATATTTTGACTTAGCACATTCCCTAGTTATAAGTGGTTAGATCGTGTTACAAGGGAATTTGGGTTTTTCCTTTTCTTTTGATAACATATGTTGGATTGATAGAATTTCTTTCCCGTTATGTAGTACAAGGCCATAGATCTTTTTTTTTGCATCACTAACAAGAATATGATATAATTTTTTCTTATCTTGAGACCAATAGTTTCCTTCTTTGTAGTCTTCTTTCTTATTATAAAACCTTTCGTCTGATAGAAAAGCTAAAGAATGCAAATGCTTTCATAATATACTTCGTATCTCTGTGGACTTTTGTGGTAGTATACCACATGTATCTTCATGTTTGATCCTTTTACTAGTCACTCATTACTTTTTTTTGTGAGGGGATCTCTTCCCTTTTAAGTCTTTCTTGCCTACTAGGTTTCATACGAAGGACTTAGGTGTGTTGAAATATTTTTTGGAAGTAGAAGTAAATAGAAGCAAGAAGGAAATTTTCCTATCTCGGAGAAAGTACATTCTTGACCTACTCGTAGAAACTGGAAAACTGGCAGCCAAACCCTGTAGTACTCTACTAGTTCATAATGTGCATCTTATGAAAGATGATGGAACCCCTTTTGATAATCTAGAGAGATTTAGAAATTACAAATGTTAGGATCTAGCGGAATCAATGTACCATATGACTTTATCAGTTTCTCACTCACTTAAGCATATAATCTTCAGATAATAAACAACCATTTTATACCCTGCATGTTCACAAATGAACCACCCAGCACCAAGGTGAGTTTTAATACAACAAGGGTGATAGTTTAGGTAGGTAAAGCGAACAATGATAGTTGAGGTATGAAACTCGCAAAAAGTGATAGTTTGGATGTGTTTTCGACCATTAACTCTTAGACCATCTCCAACCCACCTCTATTTTACTCTCCATACTCTATATTTGGAGAGTAAAATAGAGAATGGGCACTCCAACCCACCTCCAAATCACCCTCTATTCTTCAAATTTAGAGAGTTGAATAGTAGTTCTCCAAATTTGGAGAACTACTATTCACACTCTCTATTTCACTTTTTCATTAATTTATTATTATTTCGATTACTTTCTAATTAACATATTATTTTACATATAATTCTATTAATTAAATATCTAATATTCATAATTCTTTTTTAAATGTAATATAATACTTTTAAATATTATTAAGTATATACTATTTTAATTTCAAATTAATAGTATTTTTATTTTTTTTTCTAATTTTCGTGAATAATAAAATTTTATTTTATTATTAATTTTCATTATAAAGAATACGCAAAATTAAAATGGCAAGATGAAAAAATTTAATTTATAAATACAATACATGATATGATAATTTAAATACAAGTTAACAATACAATACATAACATAATAATTTAAATACAAGATGACAATACAATATAATACATAACATAATAATTTAAATACAAGATAAAATACAATACATAACATAAGAATTAATTGATCACAACAATAATTTAGAAATCCGGTAGGTCGCTTCCAGATTTAGCACTATTCGGAAAAAATTAGGATATGATTTCGAGAATTGTTGCGATTGTGGTTGTGACTACAGTTGTGATGGTATACGATATGAGTTATTATTTAGCTGATGGTATATATCCTAAATGGTCTACAATTGTTCAAACTATTCGTGATCCTCATTCCCAACAAAAGAAATATTTCGCGATGAAACAAGAATCGTGCCGAAAAGATGTTGAACGTGTATTCGGAGTTTTGCAATTATTGCAGGACTGTCACATTTTTGGAGAAAGGAAGTGCTACATGATATAATGACTACATGTATTATACTGCACAACATGATAATTGAGGATGAACGTGATCTCAATGCACCAATTCAAGATGCCGTAGAGGCTTCAACTCCAACTATAGAAATGGTGATAGATGAAAATCTCCGGTTTGAACAAATTTTAGCTAGACATAAAAAAATTAAGGACAAAAATGCTCATTTTGAACTCCGTAATACATTAATAGAGCATTTATGCGAGCAACGTAATAATTTTGAAAATTGAATGTTTATGTAATTGTATGTCACTTTTATTTGAATTTGTCCCCTAATTTATGTATTATATTATATTTTCTTGCAATTTATGTTATTTAAAAATTTAGAATAAAAAATAATTTTATATCACATTAAAAATTATATAAAGTAATTATTTGGGAAAAAAGAAATAAATGATTTATATTATGAAATAAGAAATTAAGATTGAAACAGAAATAATAATATAATATTGAGGAGAGAGAAAAAGATTCCTTTTTAGAGAGTAAAATAGAGAATTGGATTGGAGTTGATTGTCTGAAAAAATAGAGAACTCTATATTTGGAGAGTAAAATAGAGGATTGGGTTGGAGATGCCCTTAGTAAAATTATTTAACTTATCCAAAAAGACAAAAACTCCAAAATAAGATGCCGTTACACCCTTTGTCCCTTGTGAAAACTGAAGGGCAATAATTCACATTAAATTGACACAAGCAGCTTGTAAGCAAGCATGTGGAACCTAATAAGCCAAGTAAAGATAATATGAACTCGAAACTTAATTGGTTGGCAAAAGTGTATGCATATCTACACAATAAAACCTCCTACTAATCACTAGAACTAGACCTAATTTATAGAAAGTTTTGTTTGTCAATGTCCAATAATTTAAGCCGACAGCCTAATAAGGATTTCAGAGATTATCTTATCTATATGATTTGTTGTTGCTTCAGAACCATTTTCAGAAATGAAAAACTCCACTTATGCCAGTTCCATTGATATTCACATACTATAATTAGCTGAACCAACCTTAGCAGACATATTAATAGTTATCCGTACCAACCTTAACAAGTGTTATTAATGCCATTTGGCTCCAATATAAGAACACTCATGAACTTGCAAACACTATATCAAATATCCTTAATACAATAGTTTAAAAGTCGACCTGCAGAACAAGTATAAGTTATTCAAAGGAAAGAACTGGTCACCTAATTTAAATGTGCTTCAGTCAATCTGACAGCTTGATAGAAGTTGTCATCTTGGATAAGACCCTTCTTTTGCTACCTGGGACTCCTCCTTTCCCACCAAAAAGGTAAAATGGATATTCTTGATTGCTCTGTATTAATAAAGAAATATGCATGCATTTCACTAACTGAATATCCTACTTCTGAGTATCTTTACAAAGTAAAAAAGCATAATTCAGAAGAAAAAACTAAACTAAAAAAAAGCTAAAACACAACTTAATTACCTCGAATTTCAAAGGCAGCTGGTCATTGATAAACTACGATCAAATTAACTCTAGCAAAATCCTGTCCAAAAATGTCATGAATACAAAGGTACATAGTCAGAGAACAACAACATAGTGGGAGAACTAATAGCTTTTTATTCTTCTAGCGCATAGATCCACTCTTCTATTAGGTCAAATATAGGATAGTCAGCATCCTTCATATTGATGGTTACATATCCCAACATATCATATATCATGCAGTACTGAGGAAGCTTCTTATCTTTAGATACAAAACAGTGTGGATATCCAGAAGTATCAATCCAACTACACCCAACCTCCTTTGACAATCCCATTTTGTGCATTCCTCTTCTGACGTTATCTACAGACTGCCAGTTTCCTTCCTCTGCATATATATATTTGAAAGCAGAACATGATAACCAGAAATTCCATCACTCCCCTCGAATTCAAGCAGCTTACTGGAAACAATTTTCCCCAATTCAAAATTTCTATGAACTCTGCAAGCTGCAAGGAGTGATCCCCATATTCCCAAGTTATTGCCCTCAACACCCAACTGTTTAGCAAAATTATGAGCTTCATCCAACCGTCCAACTCTTCCTAACATGTCAACCACACAAGCATAGTGCTCTGCTGATGGCTGAATCCCTTATTCTTCACCCATCAGATCAAATATTTGAAGGCCTGAATCAACCAATCCGGTGTAGCTGCAAGTAGACAGGACTGCCAAAAAGGTAACAGCATCTGGTTCTAAACCATTCTGCCGCAAAGAGTAGAACAGTGTTAGAGCTTTCCTACGCATCCCACGAAGGCCATATCCCAAACTCATATTTGTATGTGTCACAGAGTTCTTCTCAGGAAATTTTAGAAAACACTTTCAGCATAATCAATGATTCCTGATTTTGAATACATGTCTACCAAAGCAGAAACAACATAAACATTGTTCTCAAACAATTAGCGAATTGCAAAACAATGTAGCTGCTTGCCTATTGCTATACTTCCTGATTGGCTGCATGATGGGAGGATTGATGCTAAGGTCACAGCATTTGGCTTCACATTCTGCTCAAGCATCTCCTTGAAGACAACAAAGGATTGTTCAATTAATCCATTTTGAGTGTTTCCAGCAATCATAGCATTCCACGTGGCTTGATCTTTATCATATGTGAAGTTCGACTGGAATATTGCTCGTTCTTCTCTAATCATATTAGATTTGGCATACATGTCTATCAGGTAACTCTCCATCCCTTCAAATTGAATATTGTGCCTCAGAAGATAAGCATGGGTCTGTTTACCAATTTCCCTGTCCCTAAGATTTGATGCTGCAGAAAGCAGGATGGTAATTGTTATATCATCAATTGCAACCCATAGCTTTTTCATCTCATATACAAGCATCAAAGCCTCATTATCCAGTTCGTTCAGTACCAAAGCAGACACCACGGTGTTACATGACACAATATATCTTTCCTTCATTCCATTAAAAACTTTAAGTGAATTGCCAACATGGTTACACCTAGAACATGTGGCTATCAAAGCATTAAGCGAAATAACCTGTGAATCCCTGCATTTCATTATCAGACATGCATGTAGCTGTTGGGCAAACTCCAAATGCTGCAACTGTGAAGTTGCCATAAGAGCAGATACAAATGTCACATCATCAATAGTAACAGCAACCTCTGCTTCTACAGCTTCAAGAAAGAGATCAACTGCTTTAAAAGGAAAATTGTTCTGAATGTACCCGCTAATCATAGAGTTCCAGATCTCTGTATTTGTTTCACAAGTATTCTCAAATATTCTGGTCGCCAAATCAACACAGCCAAGCTCAGCATACATAACAATGGCAGCACTAACAACAAACAGGTCATTTATATATGCATTACCCAATTTCACAAGCAATCCATAAAGAAAATCAGCAACTCTAACTTCCCCTATTTCTGATACAGCAGGAAAAACATTAGTAAAACTAACAACAGTTGGCTTAATGCCTAATCTCATCATCATAACAAAACACCTCACTGCTTCCGAAAACCTCTTCCTTTTCACATACCATGAAAAAATAGTATTCCATGCAACAACATTTCTTTTATGCATAGTTCTAAACACCCTTTCAACAAAATCACAATCAGAACCATTATCCAATGTAAGACAAGTAGCAGAGTATATATTCAACAAAGAATTACTAACAATCCTACTAGGACGAATCCCAGAACTCAGAATGTGGCAATGCACAGCATTACCTACAAGAATCCATTTGGTCTCCGCGCAAGCCTTGATAACAGAGGAATAAGTATACTGATCACATACGGATGAACCCACATGTTTCAATCGAGAATAGAATCAAATTGCTTCATGGGGCATGTTATTACAGATAAACCCAATGATAATTGTGTTCCAAAGGACAGTTGTCGGTTAAGGAATTGTATCGAACAGTTGGCGGGCGAGATGGGGTTAAACGAAAGCGAATTGTTCTGGGTTTTGGCTCTGTGAAAGTGCATTGTTGGTCGGTGAGGATTAGGGAAGATTAATTTGGGAGATGGGTTAAGCTCAAAGATGGAGCCTGTGAGAAAGTTGAAGAAGACAATGGTTTGGTCTTACAAATACTCATCCACTTCAAAATTATGATCTTACAAATATTTGGTCTTACAAATACTCATCCACTTCTCATGAAAGCAAGCCTAACCATTGACAATTTAAAAAAGTAAAAACCTACATATTTAATCGGAAAATATTGTGGAACTCAGAAGTTGGAATTAATACTTTGTATTATATTGGTGATGCAGTTAAGACCAAATACACCTATGGCATATATGAAGATGTACTCTATCCACCTAGAAATATAATAATATATGAGATGTTTAGAAGCACACCAACGTGGTCATTGAGAAACAAGAAATTTTGAAATTCCGTTTTAGTAAAAATGTAAGACGTGCAATCAAATACAAGAAATGATATGATCATCAATTGAAATTATTAATGTCGTCCTCAAGAACTGTACTGCGAACTGACATGTGTTCCTATTTTGTCCAAGAAGCCCCATTTCACCATTCTACATATGCTTTTGAATTTTGGTTTTGCATTTCAGGATAATTAGGTAATGGGACATATCCAGACTCGATGGCATTGGTATCTTCAATTAAGATATTATAGTGATCCTTAATATCATCCGCCGATTTCCAAGGAAGTGCTTTGGTCATTTTCTCCAATAGATTGTTGTTATCCTCGTTGGTCGCAAGAGTATTCTCAAAGATTTTATCCTCCTCCTTAGTCTAGAAGGAGTTATTGCATGTCCGATCGGTGTTCATTTTCATTTAGATCAACAAGGAAAGCTTTAACATGAAAAAGATAAGCTCTTCAAGAGGATTAAGAAAACGGAGGAGTGTCAATATATGACCAAAAACAACCATAAATATCGGGCATCTAAAATAAGATTTTTTGTAACCTCTATCACTTAGTAATAAAAAAAACAATCGCGGCAACACACATTCTTTTAAATCAGTAATGGATACTAAGAAAAGTAACTTGAGCCAAGTGTGTCTCAGAAATAGTCTCTCTTAGTATCCATACCTGATTTAAAAGAATGTGTGTTGCTGCTAGTGGTGGGCATTTGGTAATTCGGTTCGGTTCGGTTTTTTTTTTTCGGTTTTTTCGGTTTTCGGTTATTGATTTTGTTGTACCGAACACCGAACCGAATTAATTCGGTTCGGTTCGGTTTTTTGTAATACGGTTCGGTTCGGTTTATTAAATTCGGTTTTTAATGTTGTAGTATTGTAGTTCGCCGGTGTTAGATCGCATTAGGTGAACGCCGTTTGCTGACAGGTAGACAACACTGGCCGACGGACGAACGCTGCAAATTGCTGGAGCCTAAGATTTTGAACGAAAAAGTAAAAAAGACAAAAAAAATTGGAACGAGAAATAAAAAATTGAAACGGACACTGCGCCTGCAACTTGGAGTTGGAAGAGGAGGTGCAGCGGGTGGGTATTGAAATTTAGAATGAAAAGTAAAAAAACAAAGTCAAAAATGAAAACTAAGGGATGCTGACCAATAGTCACTAGAAATTAGAAAATATATAATATAATATTAATAATTAAATAATATTTAAAATAGTAATGCATAAATTTCGGTAAAACCGAAAAACCGAAATACAAAAATTGTGTTACCGAAAACCGAACCGAAAAACCGAAGTAACAAAAAATATGAACCGATACCGAACCGAAAAACCGAAAAACCAAAACCGAAAATTGAAAAAATTCGGTCCGGTTCGGTGTTCCGGTTTTTCGGTATTTATGCCCACCCCTAGTTGCTGCGACTGTTTCTAATTTCTAAGTGTCAGGGGTTACAAAAAATCTTATTTTAGATGCCCGATATTTATGATAAATTTTGGTCATATATTGACACTCATCCATTTTATGAATCCTCTTGAAGAGCTTACCTTTTTCATGTTTGAGCTTTCCTTGTAGATCTAAAAAAAAATGAACACTGATCGAACATGCAATAACTCCTTATGGACTAAGGAGAAGAATAAAATCTTTGAGAATACTCTTGCGATCAACAAGGATAACAACAATCTATTGGAGGAAATGGCAAAAGCACTTCCTGGGAAATTGACGAATGATATTAAGGATCATTGTAATGTATTAATTGAAGATATCAATGTCATCGAGTCTAGATATGTACATTATCTAATTATCCTGAAATGCAAAACCAGAATTAATACTTTGAATTGATGTTTATATCATTTTTTGTAGATGTAGAATGGCGAAAAGGGGCTTCTTGGACTGAACAGGAACACAGGTTAGTGTCCAGTACAGTTCTTGAAGACGACATTAATAATGTGAATTGATGTTTATGTCATTTCTTGTATTTGATTGCACGACTTACATTTTTACTAAAATGGAATTTCAAAATTTCTTATTTCTCAATGACCACGATGGTGTGCACATCTCATATCTTATTATATTTTTAGGTGGATAGAGTACATCTTCATATATCTCATAGGTGTATTTGGTCTTCATAAAAGCTTCAGTTCTGGAGAGATATTTTTGAGTAACTTGTTGAGAAGACAAATGGTGCTTACACGTATTTCCTCTAATTGAATATCACGTGAAGAGCCCCTTCCAAGCTGGCAATACATAATAATGGAAATAGACTAGGGCGAAAACATGTTGTTCGGGACAATTAATGTTCTAGTATGCTAGTCTCTCCTTCAGTGATTTAGATCTGGTTTCAATTTGGTGTTGTCGCGATTTGCTGAGTTTTGCTCAATATTGAATTAATAGTTTTTTGTGGATGCTTGTTTTTTATGTCAAATAAATCTGGTATTTGACTATCGACAACAATTATTTTGTTGGGTGAATTGGTTGCTAATTTCTTGGAATCAAATATTATTGATGACCTTCTAAAGCTAGGCAATTCTTAAGTTTTTCATCGAGGTGAACCAGTAAAGGGAGACAATTTTTTAAAGCTAATGACGTGAAAGAAGTACTTAATAGAACAAATAAATGAAATTTGGCTTGTTGATGGCATTGACATGATCATGATATAAGATGTATGCATGCCTGCGTGGGCTTGTACAATCTTCAATGGACCAATCATGCGCTCAAGTGCCAACTTATACCAAGGGTTGGCTTGAAAGTCGGCCTTAATCAACAAGCACCTTTCTTAGTAAGGTTGCTTGTTTCCACTCATTAAGATTCTATCTACAAAAGGAGGTGCATGAAGGATACTCAAATTGCTCTCACTAACACTAGAGAAGGTGAGACGTCTTTCTTTCCTACCTCCATATAGTTCGCCTTAAAGCCTTAAAGGAGAAGGGGAAGAATCGTTATCTAAGTAATTGGTCTTTGTTGGTCGTTGTTCCAGTTGAGCACTCTCTCTTGTCTTTGTCCAATCCCATCTTAGAATCTTCCAAAATGTTATAGAATTTTCAAGATGCCTACAAAGAGAATATGTAGCCTTTTTATTTTATATAGGCAAGAATGAAAGGTTTTACGGTAGTCTCCAAGTAATCCTAATGGACCCTTGGGCTTAAAACATGTGGGTGGACCATTTTGTAGAAGCCCAACCTAGCCCAATGTAGTTGGATTAGACTTACGTCACGCAATCTTGACTTAAATAATTAATCCGGCTGTATTAACCCAAAATGTTCACTTGGGTCAATATGTCTTGAATTTATAACTTCGTTTAAATTTTGTATGGACTTAATCCCATAAAATTTTGCATGTCTTGATATTAACAAATTGCCTTTTCAGTACTGGATTGTATATGTTGGTGTTGTTTGTGTTTGTTAGCTTCTCCTATATTAATATTTTGGGTATTTTGAGTTGAAACTATAACTCAAACAATTAGAAAGGAGGAAATATGGCTATAAATTATGAGGGTAAGACAATTTTGGTTTCGGCGAATGAGTTTGCGAGTCCTCTCAGTATCAAGAATCCCTTAAAGAATTCACTTCAGTTACTACCCTTGTTGATTCAAGAAAAGCATATGTGATCTCCTCTTTGAACAACTGGGTGATTGATACAAGTACTAGTAATTACATGACACGTAATCCTAATATATTTTCTACCTTTCGATCACACAAAGAACCCTCTCAAGTAATGGTAGTTGATGGCTCAACACATAACATTGTGGGATTTGGAACCATTAAAGCAACCTACTCTATTGCCATGTCATATGTATTAAATGCCAGACTCTACTCAGAACTTGAATCCTAGAGACCCTCTTTTCATTTTGTAGGATGTCCAAAAGTCTATAGAAGAAAATGAATGGTTACAAAGACCATTTACAGAAGAGGAAGTGATATTGATCATCAACCAGTATGACGGGGACAAAGCACCAGACCCTGATGACTTCACTATGAATTTCTTTAAGAAATGTTGGGATATTTTGAAAGAGAACTGAATGTTGAGTACAAAAAATTTCCATCAGAGGAGTGCGCTTGAGAAATCATTTAATGCAACATTGATCGCTTCAATCCCAAAGAAACATGATTCAATTGAGCTAAAAAACTTTAGACCTATCAGTTTGATAGGAGTAGTCTATAAAATCATCTCCAAGTTGCTAACTGAGAGAATGAAGACAGTGATAGTGAAATTGGTTGATGAACACCAAATGGCTTTTTTAAGATGTAGGCAAATAATGGATGCAGCATTGTTGGCTAATGAAATGGTCAACTCGAAGGTCAGGCAGAAAAAACCTAGGATTCTGTGCAAGCTAGACATTGAGAAAACCTATGAAAATGTTAATTGGAATTTCCTTCTAAAAAAATTAAAGGACATGGGATTTGGTAGCAAGTGGATTGGCTGGATCAATAACTGCATTTCAAGTGTGAAGTTTTCCCTCCTCATAAATGGAAACACTGAAGGATTCTTCCAATCTCAGAGAGGTCTTAGACAGGGAGATCCTATGTCCCTATTCCTATTCTTAATAGCCATGAAGGGGTTGAATCACATGTTCCGGAAGTCAAAGACTAATGGGTGGGAGAGGATTTAATGCACTTGCTGGGAGAGGGAAGGAGCTGGAGATCACACACTTATTCTATGTTGATGATGCTCTTATATTCTATGAGGTAAAGGAGGCACAAATTAGACACATAAGGGCTATACTCGCTATTTAGTAGAGCATTTCAAGCCTCCATGTCAATTGGCTGAATAGTCATCTCCTCCCTATCAAGCAAGTTAACAATTTTCTTGGGCTAGTTGAGACATTGAGTTGCTAGGTAGATGCACAACCAACAAAATATTTGGAACTACCTTTGGGTGCTAAGAGCAAAGAGCTGGAAGTGTGCAATGTGGTGTTGGAGAGATGTGGGAGGAAATAAGCCCGGTGAAGAAGCTAGTATTTGTCCCTAGGTGGTAGGGTGACCCTCATCAAGTCAGTATTAGATGAATCACCTACTTATATGATGAGTTTATTTCCAGTCCCCAAGAACATTGAGAAGAAAATAAATAGGCTCAGGAGATCTTTTCTTTGGCAAGGCAACAAGGAAAGGGAAGGCTACAACTTGGTGAAGTGGGATACTCTCACACTTAGCAAAAACCAAGGAGGCTAGGATTGAAGTACCTAAGTCTCTAAACCAGTAGTTTACTCCAAAAGTGGCTATGGACATTCTGTATAGAATATAGAGCCTTATAGAAGAGATTTATATCAGGAAAGTATGGTTTATTAACCGATGGACAACTGAAGAGGTGATGGGCACATTTGGATGCAGTGTTTGGAAGACCATTAGAAGACTATGGACACATTTCAAAAACAACATATGTATTAGTGTTGGGGATGGACGGAAGACAGAGTTCTTGAATGAAAGATAGATAGAGGAAGACAGTTTGAGAAACCTATTTCCTCTTCTATATACATTGAGTATGCAGAACAATGACACTGTGCCTGGAGTCAACACGGTTGGAATCTACTTTTTAGGAGCGCATTGAATGATTGGGAAATTGAGGAGGTTGCCAAACTATTAGGGGTTCTTAATGATTTCCTAAGTACTTCTTAGAGGTTTGATAAGCCAATATGAAAAATACACAACAAAAGGGTCTATATAGTGAAATCATGCTATTGAAAGAAGAACTATAATATCCCACTGGTTGAACAAACCTTAGCAGACATATTAATAGTTATCTGGACCAACCTTAACAAGTGTTATTAATGCCATTTGGCTCCAATATAAAAACACTCATGAACTTGCAAACAAGAAAATCCTTAATACAACAGTTTAAAAGTCGACCTGCAGGACAAGTATAAGTTATTCAAAGGAAAGAACTGGTCACCTAATTTACATGTGCTACAGTCAATCAGACAGCTTGATAGAAGTTGTCATTTTGGATAAGACCCTTCTTTTGCGATCTGGGACTCCTCGTTTCCCACCAAAAAGGTAAAATGGATATTCTTGACTGATCTGTATTAATAAAGAAATATACATACATTTCACTAACTGAATATCCTACTCTGAGTATCTTTACAAAGTAAAAAAGAATAATTCAGAAGAAAAAACTAAACTAAGAAAAGCTAAAACACAACTTAATTACCTCGAGTTTCAAAAGCAGCTGGTCATTGATAAACTACAATCATATGAACTCTAGCAAAATCCTGTCCAAAATATCATGAATACAAAGGTACATAGTGGGAGAACTAATAGCTTTTTATTCTTCTAGCCCATAGATCCACTCTTCTATTAGTTCAAGTTTAGGCTTATAGCCAGCATCCTACATATTGATGGTTAAATATCCCAACATATCATATATCATGCAGTACTGAGGATGTTTCTTATCTTTAGATACAAAACAGTGTGGATATCCAGAAGTATCAATCCAACTACAGCCAACCTCCTTTGACAATCTCATTTTGCGCATTCCTCTTCTGACGTTATCAACAGACTGCCAGTTTCCTACCTCTGCATATATATTTGAAAGCAGAATATGATAACCATAAATTCCATCACTCCCCTCTAATTCAAGCTGCTTACTGGAAACAATTTTCCCCAATTCAAAATTTATATGCACTCTGCAGGCTGCAAGGAGTGATCCCCATCTTCCCAAGACATTACCCTCAACACCCAACTGTTTAGAAAAATTATGAGCTTCATCCAACCGTCCAACTCTCCCTAACATGTCAACCACACAAGCATAGTGCTCTGCTGATGGCTGAATCCCGTATTCTTCACCCATCAGCTCAAATATTTAAAGGCCTGTATCAGCCAATCCGGTGTAGCTGCAAGTAGACAGGACTGCTACAAAGGTAACAGCATCCGGTTCTAAACCATTCTGCTGCAAAGAGTAGAACATGGTTACACCTAGAATATGTGGCTATCATAGCATTAAGCGAAATAACCTGTGAATCCCTGCATTTCTTTATCAGACATGCATGTAGCTATTGGGCAAACTCCAAATGTTGCAACTGTGAAGTTGCCATAAGAGCGGATACAAATGTCACATCATCAGTAGTAAGAGCATCCTCTGCTTCTACAGCTTCAAGAAAGAGATCAACAGCTTTTAAAGGAAAATTGTTCTAAATGTACCCGCTAATCATAGAGTTCCAGATCTCTGTATTTCTTTCACAAGCATTCTCAAATACTCTGGTCACCAAATCAACGCAACCAAGCTCAGCATACATAACAATGGCAGCACTAACAACAAACAAGTCATTTACACATGCATTACCCAATTTCGCAAGCAATCCATAAGAACATCAGCAACTCTAACATCCCCTCTTTCTGATACAGCAGGAAAAACATTAATAAAACTAACAACAGTTGGCTTAATGCCTAATCTCATCATCATAACAAAACACCTCACTGCTTCCAAAAACCTCTTCCTTTTCACATACCATGAAAAAATAGAATTCCATGCAACAACATATCTTTTACGCATAGTTCTAAACACCCTTTAAACTAAATCACAATCAGTACCATTATCCGATGTAAGACAAGTAGCAGAGTACATATTCAACAAAAAATTACTAACAATCCTACTAGTATGAATCCCAGAACGCAGAATGTGGCAATGCACAGCTTTACCTACAAGAATCCGTTTGGTCTCCGCGCAAGCCTTGAGAACAGAGGAATAAGTATACTGATCACATACGGACGAACCCACATGTTTCAATCGAGAATAGAATGAAATGGCTTCATGGGGCATGTTATTACAGATAAACCCAACTATTATTGTGTTCCAAAGGACAGTTGATGGTTGAGGAATTGTATCGAACAGTTGGCGGGCGAGATGGGGTTGCCTTGTCTGCACGATTCGCTTAAACAAAAGCGAATTGTTCTGGATTTTGAGTCTGTAAGAGTGCATTCTTGGTCGGTGAGGGGTAGAGAAGATTAGTTTGGGAGATGGGTTAAGCTCAAAGAAAGAGACTGTGAGAAAGTTGAAGGAAGAGAAAGAAGACAATGGTTTGGTCTTACAAATACTCATTCACTTCAATATTTCAATTTGTTTTTCCAGTTTTAACCTAACAAGTTGTCTTTATGACCTATTTTGACTTTTTAATCTTGTGGTTTTAAATCAAAGTTATGTTAAATGTATCAAAATATTCTTTAATTTTGTGGTTTTAAACATATATCACGTGGAAAGTTGAAGTTAAAGTATTGCAAAAAAAGGAAAGGGGTTATTGTTTTTTAAACAGACTAAAAAGGAAATTTGGTTATTCTTTTTGAAACGAACTAAAAAGGAAATTTAGTCATTCTTTTTGAAACAGAGGGAGTAATTATTTTTAAAAAAAATAAATTAATGAATCTATAACTATTTATATCTATATCTATATCTTTTCTATATTTATATTACCTTAAAAACATGAACTCATAACTTGAATGTTGAATTACTATAATATCCCTAACTTAGGTTGTGACTTTTTTGTTGAGTTGTGACTTTTCCGATAAGTTGGAACTTTTTTCAAAGGGTTGTGATTTTTCGATGAGTTGTGGCTTTTTCAAAGAGTTGCGACTTTTTCAATAAATTTCGAATTTTCCAAAGGGTTGTGAATTCTCGGAAATGTCATGACTTTTCAAATAAGATACAAAAAATATTTGTTCATACTACCCTTTGTTGACTATAAATAGAGATAATATATAGTCAACCACTATTATGATGAACAATTTTTTTTAATCTTCTACTCTTCTTCTTGCATTTTAAAATTTTTTGTGTGATTTATTGTCATTGAGTGAGCTCGAAGTTTAGTGGAATATGAAGTATCACTATTCTGATGAAGTAAGCCGTTCTATCCTAAAAGGGTATATTCCATAACCTTGAGTACTTGAGGAAAATAATTTTGATGATATAATAATTATTTTTTTTGCTTAATATATACATTAGTATGTAATGTTCCAATATATGAAGTTAACATGATGTAGTTTAAATTCATTTATTTTTGTTAACAATTTCTCTTGTAATGTAGATATATGCTTCTGAATAACTTTTTTCAAAATTTAGAGAATTGTCACGATTTTTTTTTATGCTTAAGACAAAAGAATAACTTTATTTATCAATGCTACTTATGTGATTTAGATTGTCAGGAAGTTTGCTTCAAAATAGTTATTATTATATAAACATTACCCTTTTGTTTTACTTATTAACTATTTTTTAATATTTCAGTATTTTAGACGAAGAAAAGTTCATATGACTTGTAATAACGTCAGTTGAAGTTTGTATTAGTTTAATTTTTATTATTTACTTAATAGCTAATTTTTGTGAGATAAATATTTTCATAAATGCAAATATAATAACGTCAATTATATTTGTATATCAAATCTCTCTCGCTTTATACAAACACAAATTATGCATTGTATTTTGTATAAAGCGAGAAAGAAAGAAAGACAAACGAGAACTGGGCAGGAGAAGATTGTATTTATATAATTATAAGTGTATAAGACGAAGAGGCATGTATTTAAATTTGTATATACAGTTCTCTCTCGCTTTATACAAACACCTAGAGGCGGATTTAGGCATATCTAAGGTGTGTCAAGTGACACGGCTTCGTCGAATTTTTTTACCGAATATACCTATATAAAAAACAAACAAAAAACCAACTAAAGGTTAAGATAATTGAAAGGACACCCCTTGTAACAGATTGCGCCTAGCTCAGATGGCAGACGCACAACATAACGTGCGAAACATCACGGGTTCGATTCCCCGGGGATGTTTTTTCCCTCTCTTTTATTCATGTTTTTTGTTTGTTTTATTCACGTTTTAATTTTTTCTTTTCTTAAAATTATTAATTTTTTTGTTTAAAATTCAAAACAATAGGCCCCTTCATTAAAAACCTACGCACCCACTCTAATTCATTCAAAATCTAACAACTTTTTTTTTTTTTTTTTGAATTAATATAAAACTCAAAATCTCCTTTATCAATTAGGATTATAGTTAAATAAAAATAGTGTTGACTCCTTAAATCCTTGTATTTGTATATTTCTGACTTGTGTGAGTTTGTTCAATTTTCTTTCCGTTCTTGTTCATCAATCATTGTTAATCGACATCTCGAATCTCCACATCAGGTTAGTATTTTCTTGCTATTCTATTTTTTTATTATGTGCTTGAATTTTTATTTTTATTTGTTCATAAAATTAATTTTAAGGTTTACTATCTACTTGTTACAATGAAATAATTTAGAATTCATTAAATTGATTAAAATTGTCCGCAATCCTCAATTATTTATTGGGCAGATCACATCATATTAGTCTAAATTTTTAATGGAGAATATTATTCTAAAAAAAATAAAAATGTTCAAAGCCAATTTTAACGACTCAAGCTACAACTGACTTGGAAGAACAAGATAATGAATCAAACTTTATTTAATAATATGAAGATGTGAATGGTTTAATTTAAAATTTTAAAATATTATCTAATTAAAAGAGGCCTCAAATTTTTGGAGGTCTAAAACAAAACTTTCATTGATTTTCTTCTTGAGCCATTTTTGTCTCTTAAATGGTGACACTGCTTAGAAAAAATCTTGCGTACGCCACTGCAAACACCAACACAATTTATACATTTGCGTTTGTATAAAGTGAGAGAGGCGAGGGAGAGCGGCGAGCGAGATTCAAGGGAGAGAGGCGAATGGCAAAGTGTTTGCCACAGATCAAAATTACTTGAAATTGTGGTTATAATATTTATTTTGAATTAATAGTTTGCTATTTTATACAATTTTTCTATTATTAATTGGATCGTGTGTGCAATTTATTCACATACTTAAACAAATAGACATTTGCAAGGTGCAAATTCTGCAATTGCAGCATCTATAGGCTTTCTCATAATTTGGATATGCTAATTTGGGAGCAGAAGGTGAGGCTGTCCAGCAGGCTCCTTCTCTGGCTTTCCCTTTAAGGGACGTGCTTCCTTAGTTGTGAGAATTTCCTCCTCGTGTTGTCTCCTCACCAAGCACTCTTCTTGTCATTTCATCCTTTCCTCATATCTAATTTGGCCTGAAGTCTTTCTTTAGTTATGTTTGGAAGGATATAAAGGTACTAACTAATTTTAGGGGTGTACATATAGATGGTTCTTTGGTTCGGTTTTTTCATTTACCAAATCAAACCAGCTATGTCGATTTTATAACTTCATAAACCAAATCAAATCAATAAAAGTGTTGGTTTTTCTGGCAAGGGGTGTCAATTCACTCCCTTTGAATATGATTCATAACTTTATTTATCTTTTAGAAAGTTATTTTTCGTGTACCTATATACATATTGTATCTAATTTTACAAGCATTAATATGTTTTGGTACCATTTTATATGTAGAATTTAGATTCCAAGCCAGAGGATTTGCTGGAGAATGGAAAATACAACTATTATGCATGCAATTCCAGCACTCCTTCAAAGCAGCACAAAGATAGTCCAGCAATAGCATTCATGTTGGTACCTGGAGATTATTTCTTCAAATCCGGCAATTATGGTAGTTGCATCAATGGCCAGAAGCTATACATAAATGTAGCAGCTCCAATTGAAGGTGATACTGATGATAAGATTTGAGATAACTAGCAAAGCGCATATTTCAAAGTTAGACAATAATAACCAGTTAATGAGTTCAGAATGACTGTGATCTTATTATATGTATGCATGCATTTTCTTTCTTTTGTTTTTGCACACATATAGTTTGAGTCGAAGACAATAAGTTCAGTTGAACTCATAGAACCAGTGGTAGCTATACACCTTTTACTTGCTTCAGATGGCGAAGGGATGTTCATGGACACACTCTCAGTGTTTTGTTTTCAATGTGAACTTTGCTGTGTATTACCAGAAATATACTTGCTGCAATAACTAAAAACCACATTGGCAATTACTTTCACAAGACAAGGAGTTCACATAATATGTCAGAAGGGGGTGTTCAAACAGAAATAGTCCTTAATGTACAGAAAAGTAATCCTTTTAGTCCATATACACCATGTAATCGAAGTAGTCCTTAATGTACAAAAAAAGTGATACATTAAGGGTGGTGGCTGTAGGAAAAGGGTCACTTTTACTACGATTACAATGTATATATGAATGACTAAAATAGTCCAACCCCATACATTAAGGACCATTTTGATCATTTAATTGATAAACATACGTTAAAGAATAGCAATACTGTCTAACATAATGTAATAAGTCTACAAAAAACTAAGTGCAGTATCAACGTTAACAACCTATCTGTTTGTGAGCAACTAATATCAACATTAACAGCTTTTCCTCCGCCAAATCAGAACATCTGATCAGTGAACAAGTCATGCAGATAAAAAATGTCTTCATCGTCAACGGGAGTTTAGCTGAGGGGGCAAAGGGAGGTGACTAAGCAGGAGCCGCCCCTGCAGCTGTATATATAACCAGACATTCCTCTATGAGCAGTTGGTGCTTTCCCAACATAAAAAATGGAACTGATATCATTATCTTCGTCCATGGGCTCAGTGACTAATGCTCCTTTTTCACCTCTTCCTTACCTATAGGAAAATCTTCTCTTATGTTCTTCACCTCCTGCCCGGAAACAAAGAATGTATACAAAGATAGAAGGAAAAAGAAGTAAACATTTAAGAACTACCTTTGCCAAATGATTATTTAGCTATTCAGATGACGAAATTCACTTATAACCAACTTCAACGCGATCTTTTCTTGCGATGCTATTACTTTTTTGTCAGGTGATGGAGGTCAAAAATACTTTTAGTGCTCCTCACTCAAATGTAAAGCCTTCTAAGAAAGTAGTTGGAGATGGAAGTCAATCACTAACTCACACTTGAGGATTGTTACAGAAGGTTGAAAAAGATTGAGCTGCTAAATCTTCAAAAGATCAAGTCAGTTTCCATTTGTACAACAAGAAACCAGGGTGTGAAAGCATCAATCTTGAACACTTATATTATTTTAGTTCTTCACCGGACAATTTGGATGTTATTGAATGTTAGAATCTGAAATCTTTAGATATATCATATCACCCCATGTGGACATGTGATGGAATCTCGAGCACCTTATTTCTAGATCTCAATTCCAAAACGTCTTGAAGATTAAGGACGATTCGGGTGGCACAAGGAAGATTGATGCTCCAAATTTGGTGTCGCTAGAATATACAGGATGTCTGATTCTTGAACTGAAAGTTGCAAGAGAGTCAAGACAACTGAAGCACTCAAAAATAGATTTGCTTTGCCACAATTTATATTTGGCATGGCTTTGTAAGTTGAACAAATTTCTATCAAACTCGGCCTCTTGGTCTCAAGTTTCCATTCATTTTGACAAAGAAATTAAGTTCGGCGGGCACACACAATTGTTATACCCCAGGCTGAGTTGACATTTTAGATATAGAGCCTCATCCGAGGAGACCTAACCTGCAATCAACAAGTGGAGTGGTTACAGTTTCATGAATCGTTTGATGTATATGAAGAATTTGAGTCAGTCTACTTCCCATGAAAGCAAGCCTAGCCATTGACAATTAAAAGAAGTAAAAGCCTACAAATTTGATCGGAAAATACTGTGGAACTCAGAATTAATATTTTGTATTATATTGGTGATGCAGTTAAGACCAAATACACCTATGAAGAAGTACTCTATCACCTAGAAATATAATAATATATGAGATATTTAGAAGCACACCAATGTGGTCATTGAGAAATAAGAAATTCCGTTTTAGTGAAAATGTAAGTCGTGCAATCAATTACAAGAAATGATATAAACATCAATTCAGATTATTAATGTCGTCCTCAAGAACTGTACTGGAATCAGAACCTGTGTTCTTGTTATGTCCAAGAAGCCCCTTTTAGCCATTCTACATGTGCTTTTGAATTCTGGTTATGCATTTCAAGATAATTAGGTAATGGGACATATCCAAACTCGATGACATTGATATCTTCAATTAAGATATTATAGTGATTTCCCAGGAAGTGCTTTTGCCATTTCCTCCAATAGATTGTTGTTATCCTCGTTGGTCGCAAGAGTATTCTCAAAGATTTTATCCTTTTCCTTTGTCCAGAAGGAGTTATTGCATGTCCGATCGGTGTTCATTTTCCAATCTACAAGGGAAGCTCAAACATGAAAAAGGTAAGACTCTTCAGGGTGGCCCAGTGGTTTGGGCTTGGGACTTCCATGTTGGAGGTCTCAAGTTCGAAACCCCTTGCTAGCGAAAGCAAGGGTTTGCCTTCTGGGTCGAGCTCGTCGCACCGGGCTTGCCTAGTGCGGATTACCTCTCCTATGTGGTTTGCGAGCTATTGCATAGGAGCGGGGGTTTTACCCTGTGCGCACCAAAAGGGTAGCGGTTGCGGGTTTCCCTTGTCATCAAAAAAAAAAAAAGGTAAGCTCTTGACGAGGATTTAGAAAACGGATGAGTGTCAATATATGACCAAAAACTACTATAAATATCGGGCATCTAAAATAAGATTTTTTGTAACCCCTGACAATTAGTAATCAGAAACAATCGTGGCAAGTCACATTCTTTTAAATCAGTTATGGATATTAAGAAAAGTAATGAATGACTAGTAAAAGGAACAAACATGTGGTATACTACCACAAAAGTCCCCAGAGATACGAAGCATATTATGAAAGCATTTGTATTCTTTACCTTTTCTATCGGACGGAAGGTTTTATAATAAGAAAGAAGAGTACAAAGAAGAATACCTTTCTCGGCCTTTTGGCTAAGATCAAGTGTAGTATCTGTTCTTATCAGTTTAATATCTGATATGTGGGCCATTGGTCCACACGATATTAACTCAATTTTTAAGGGGAAGAGTCCATTAAGGTAGTTTGCTGCCTGGGCTCTTGCGTGTCGCCCATGCGTTGCACTACTGCATGGGCCTGGCGTACCCCACCATTTTGTGTATGATTTTATCTCAAAAAAAGAGTACAAAGAAGAAAACTATTCATCTCAAGATAAGAAAAAATTATATCATTGAGTATATATTTTTGTTCTTGTTAGTGATGCAAAAAAAAAAGATCTATGGCCTTGTACCACATAATGGAAAAGAAATCATGTCAATCCAACATATGTTATCAAAAGAAAAAACCTATATTCCCTTGTAACACAATCTAACCACTTAAAACTAGGGAATGTGCTAAGACAAAATACATCCAGGACAAGAAATCAAAAGGAAAGCTATACAAATTCTTGTTTTTCCTTTTTGAGAAACACTCAAATTAATTTTCAACAATGGAAACCATGTTAAAGAAGAGTCCCTAGAAAATGTTGACACAATTTTTCTCTCCAGAGATAAAAACAAGATGAATCTCATGATATTCAAGTAGGTCAGTATCACTTTGCATATCTTCAGAATCTACACCAAAAACAATATATAAATCAACCATCTGTGGTTGACTGCACATTCTCTTGTGTCGTCATTATCTTTATACATCATGAAATAACAAATTATTAATCATTTGAATGGAAGTTTTACAGAACCAACAAACAACAACATACCAAGTGTAATCCCACAAGTGAGTCTGGGGACGGTAGAGTGTACGTAGACCTTACCCTACCTTGAGAGGTAGAAATGCTATTTTCAATACACACTTGGATCAAGGAAAACATATAAAGTGGATCGAGAAAGGGAAGATTTACAAAACCAACAACAACATCATGTCCAGTGAAATCCCACAAGTGAGGTATGGGGAGGGTAGAGTGTTTATAGACCTTTACCGCACCTTGGGAGGCAGAGAGTTCATTTCTAACTAACCCTCAACTCAAGGAAAAGCATATCGAAAAAGGAAAGCTTTACAAAACCATGACAAAAAATCTTAAAGGAAAGACATGAAAGATCTTGTTTTTTCCCTTCAAAGAATTAATCATAACTCTAAAAATTAACTTTCCTAAACACAAAGCATGTTAAAGAAAAGTACCAAAAAACGTTAGCACAACTAGCAGAACCTGATGATCACAAAGCACATTCAAAACAAACTTCTGAGTGAAGCAATCTACCGTTATAAGTTGTATCACCTAAGAAAACAAGTATTCAACCAAAGATGAATCTATCTACAGTTATAAGTACATATATGTGTCTGATTCCTTTTTGGTTGAATGCTTGTTTTCATAGGTGATAAAACTTATAACTGTAGATTGATTCACTCAGAAGTTTGTTTTAATTGTGCTTTGTGATCATCAGGTTCTGCTAGTTGTGCTGACGTTTTTTGGTACTCTTCTTTAACATGCTTTGTATTTAGGAAAGTTAATTTTTAGAGATATGATTAGTTCTTTGAAGGGAAAAAGTAAGATCGTTCATGTCTTTCCCTTTAAGATTTTATGTCATGGTTCTATAAAGCTTTCCTTTTTCGATTTGCTTTGATATGCTTTTCCTTGAGTTAAGGATCAGCCAGAAATGACCTCTCTACTTCCCAAGGTAGGGTAAGGTTTATAGGCACTCTACCCTCCCCATACCTCACTTGTGAGATTTCACTAAATATGATGTTGTTGGTTTTGTAAATCTTCCCTTTCTCGAATCCACTCTATATGTTTTTCGTTGAGTCAAATGTGTATCGAAAATAGCCTCTCTACCTCTCAAGGTAGGGGTAAGGTCTAGGTACACACTACCCTCCCAGACTCACTTATGGGATTACACTTCGTATGTTATTGCTTGTTGGTTCTGTAAATCTTCCATTCAAATGATCAATAATTTGCTATTTCATGATGTATAAAGATAATGACGACAAAAGAAAATTTGCACTCAATCACAAATGGTTGATTTATATATTGTTTTTGGTGTAGATTCTGAAAAATGCAAAGTGATACTGACCTACTTGAATTATCGTGAGATTCATCTTGTTTCTATCTCAGGAGAGAGAAATTGTGTCACCACTTTCTAGGGACTCTTCTTTAACATGGTTTCCATTGCTGAAAATTAATGTGTAGAGATTTGAGTTTCTCAAAAAGGAAAAACAAGAATTTGTATAGCTTTTCTTTTGATTTCTTGTCCAGGATATATTTTGTCTTGGCACCTTCCCTAGTTATTAGTGGTTAGATTGTGTTACAAGGGAATCTGGGTTTTCCCTTTTTTTGATAGCATATGTTGGATTGACATGATTTCTTTCCCGTTATGTGGTACAAGGCCATAAATCTTTTTTTTGCATCACTAACAAGAACAAAAATATATACTCAATGATATAATTTTTTTCTTATCTTGAGACAAATAGTTTTCTTCTTTGGACTCTTCTTTCTTATTATAAAACCTTTCGTCCGATAGAAAAGGTAAAGAATGCAAATGCTTTCATAATATATTTCGTATCTCTGGGGACTTCTGTGGTAGTATACCACATGTATCTTCATGTTTGTTCCTTCTACTAGTCACTCATTACTTTTCTTAGTATCCATAACTGATTTAAAAGAATGTGCCTTGCTGTGATTGTTTCTGATTACTAAGTGTCAGGGGTTACAAAAATTTTTATTTTAGATGCCCGATATTTATAGTAGTTTTTGGTCATATATTGACACTCATCCGTTTTCTGAATCCTCTTCAAGAGCTTACCTTATTCATGTTTGAGCTTTCCTTGTAGATCTAAAAGAAAATGAACAATGATCGGACATGCAATAACTCGTTCTAGACTAAGGAGGAGGATAAAATCTTTGAGAGTACTCTTGCGATCAACAAGGATAACAACAATTTATTGGAGAAAATGGCGAAAGCACTTCTTGGGAAATCGACTGATGATATTAATGATCACTGTAATGTATTAATTGAAGATATCAATGCTATCGAGTCTGAATATGTCGCATTGCCTAATTATCCTAAGATGCAAAACCAAAATTAATAATCTGAATTGATATTTATATCATTTCTTGTAGATGTAGAATGGCGAAAAGGGGCTTCTTGGACAGAACAGGAACACATGTCAGTGTCCATTACAGTTCTTGAGGACGACATTAATAATCTGAATTGATGTTTATATCATTTCTTGTATTTGATTGCACGACTTACATTTTTACTAAAATAAAATTTCAAAATTTCTTATTTCTCAATGACCACGTTGGTGTGCTTCTAAAATGCAAAGTCCTTGTATGGCTTCAACCAGAGTCCCTGAGATTGGTTTGGCAAGTCTAGTGAGGTAGTTTAGGTGTGTGGGATGAAAATGAGCATAGTGATCACTTTGTTTTCTATCGATTATCTGCAACTGGCACTATCCTTCTTATTGTGAGGGGATCTCTTCCTTTTAAGTCTTTCTTGCCTACTAGGTTTCATACGAAGGACATAGGCGAGTTGAAATAATTTTTTGGAAGTAGAAGTGAATAGAAGAAAGAAGGAAATTTTTCTATCTCACAGAAAGTACATTTTTGACCTAGTCGTAGAAATTGGAAAATTGGATGCCAAACCCTGTAGTACACTACTAGTTCACAATGTGCATCTTATGAAAGATGATGGAACCCCTTTTGATAATCCAGATATATTTAGAAATTACGAATGTTAGGATCTAGCGGAATTAATGTACCATATGACTTTATCAGTTTCTCACTCACTTAAGCATATTGTCTTCAGATAATAAACAACCATTCTATACCCTGCATGTTCACAAATGAACCACCCAACACCAAGGTGAGTTATAATACAACAAGGGTGATAGTTTAGGTAGGTAAAGCGAACAATGATGGTTGAGGTATGAAACTCGCAAAAAGCGATAGTTTGGATGTGTTTTTGACCATTAACTCTTGGTAAAATTATTTACCTTATCCAAAAAGACAAAAACTCCAAAATAAGATGCCGTTACACCCTTTGTCCCTTGTGAAAACTGAAGGGCAATAATTCACATTAAATTGACACAAGCAGCTTGTAAGCAAGCATGTGGAACCTAATAAACCAAGCAAAGATAATATGGACTCGAAACTTAATTGGTTGGCAAAAGTCTATATACATATTTACTCAATAAAACCTCCTACTAATCACTAGAACTAGACCTAATTTATAGAAAGGTTTTGTTTGTCAATGTCCAATAATATAAGCAGACAGCCTAATAAGGAAAATTTCAGAGATTATCTTATCTATATGATTTGTTGTAGCTTCAGAACCATTTTCAGAAATGAAAAACTCCACTTATGCCAGTTCCATTGATATTCACATACTATGATTAGCTGAACCAACCTTAGCAGACATATTAATAGTTATCTGGACCAACCTTAACAAGTGTTATTAATGCCATTTGGCTCCAATATAAGAACACTCATGAACTTGCAAACACTATATCAAATATCCTTAATACAATAGTTTAAAAGTCGACCTGCAGAACAAGTATAAGTTATTCAAAGGAAAGAACTGGTCACCTAATTTAAATGTGCTTCAGTCAATCTGACAGCTTGATAGAAGTTGTCGTCTTGGATAAGACCCTTCTTTTGCTACCTGGGACTCCCCCTTTCCCACCAAAAAGGTAAAATGGATATTCTTAATTGCTCCTGTATTAATAAAGAAATATGCATACATTTCACTAATTGAATATCCTACTTCTGAGTATCTTTACAAAGTAAAAAAGCATAATTCAGAAGAAAAAACTAAACCAAAAAATAGCTAAAACACAACTTAATTACCTCGAATTTCAAAGGCAGCTGGTCATTGATAAACTACGATCATATTAACTCTAGCAAAATCCTGTCCAAATATGTCATGAATACAAAGGTACATAGTCGGAGAACAACAACATAGTGGGAGAACTAATAGCTTTTTATTCTTCTAGCCCATAGATCCATTCTTCTATTAGTTCAAGTTTAGGATAGCCAACATCCTTCATATTGACGGTTAAATATCCCAACATATCATATATCATGCAGTACTGAGGAAGCTTCTTATCTTTAGATACAAAACAGTGTGGATATCCAGAAGTATCAATCCAAATACACCCAACCTCCTTTGACAATCCCATTTTGTGCATTCCTCTTCTGACGTTATCTACAGACTGCCAGTTTCCTTCCTCTGCATATATATATTTGAAAGCAGAACATGATAACCATAAATTCCATCACTCCCCTCGAATTCAAGCAGCTTACTGGAAACAATTTTCCCCAATTCAAAATTTCTATGCACTCTGCAGGCTGCAAGGAGTGATCCCCATATTCCCAAGTTATTACCCTCAACACCCAACTGTTTAGAAAAATTATGAGCTTCATCCAACCGTCCAACTCTTCCTAACATGTCAACCACACAAGCATAGTGCTCTGCTGACGGCTGAATCCCTTATTCTTCACCCATCAGCTCAAATATTTGAAGGCCTGAATCAACCAATCCGGTGTAGCTGCAAGTAGACAGGACTGCTACAAAGGTAACAGCATCTGGTTCTAAACCATTCTGCCGCAAAGAGTAGAACAGTGTTAGAGCTTTCCTACGCATCCCATGAAGGCCATATCCCAAACTCATATTTGTATATGTCACAGAGTTCTTCTCAGGAGAAAACACTTTCAGCATAATCAATGATTCCTGATTTTGAATACATGTCTACCAAAGCAGCAACAACATAAACATTGTTCTCAAACAATTAGCGAATTGCAAAACAATGTAGCTGCTTGCCTATTGCTATACTTCCTGACTGGCTGCATGATGGGAGGATTGATGCTAAGGTCACAGCATTTGGCTTCACATTCTGGTCAAGCATCTCCTTGAAGACAACAAAGGATTGTTCAATTAATCCATTTTGAGTATTTCCAGCAATCATAGCATTCCACGTGGCTTGATCTTTATCATATGTGAAGTTCGACTGGAATATTGCTCGTTCTTCTCTAATCATATTAGATTTGGCATACATGTCTATCAGGTAACTCTCCATCCCTTCAAATTGAATATTGTGCTTCAGAAGATAAGCATGGGTCTGTTTACCAATTTCCCTGTCCCTAAGATTTGATGCCGCAGAAAGCAGGATGGTAATTGTTATATCATCAATTGCAACCCATAGCTTTTGCATCTCATATACAAGCATCAAAGCCTCATTATCCAGTTCGTTCTGTACCAAAGCAGACACCATGGTGTTCCATGACACTATATATCTTTCCTTCATTCCATTAAAAACTTTAAATGAATTGCCAACATGGTTACACCTAGAATATGTGGCTATCATAGCATTAAGCGAAATAACCTGTGAATCCCTGTATTTCATTATCAGACATGCATGTAGCTGTTGGGCAAACTCCAAATGTTGCAACTGTGAAGTTGCCATAAGAGCAGATACAAATGTCACATCATCAGTAGTAACAGCATCCTCTGCTTCTACAGCTTCAAGAAAGAGATCAACTGCTTTAAAAGGAAAATTGTTCTGAATGTACCCGCTAATCATAGAGTACCAGATCTCTGTATTTGTTTCACAAGTATTCTCAAATATTCTGGTCGCCAAATCAACACAGCCAAGCTCAGCTTACATAACAATGGCAGCACTAACAACAAACAGGTCATTTACATATGCATTACCCAATTTCACAAGCAATCCATAAAGAAAATCAGCAACTCTAACATCCCCTATTTCTGATACAGCAGGAAAAACATTAGTAAAACTAACAACAGTTGGCTTAATGCCTAATCTCATCATCATAACAAAGCACCTCACTGCTTCCGAAAACCTCTTCCTTTTCACATACCATGAAAAAATAGTATTCCATGCAACAACATTTCTTTTACGCATAGTTCTAAACACCCTTTCAACAAAATCACAATCAGAACCATTATCCAATGTAAGACAAGTAGCAGAGTACATATTCAATAAAGAATTACTAACAATCCTACTAGGACGAATCCCAGAACTCAGAATGTGGCAATGCACAGCATTACCTACAAGAATCCGTTTGGTCTCCGCGCAAGCCTTGATAACAGAGGAATAAGTATACTGATCACATATGGATGAACCCACATGTTTAAATCGAGAATAGAATGAAATTGCTTCATGGGGCATGTTATTACAGATAAACCCAATGATAATTGTGTTCCAAAGCACAGTTGTTGGTTGAGGAATTGTATCGAACAGTTGGCGGGCGAGATGGGGTTAAACGAAAGCGAATTGTTCTTGGTTCTGTGAAAGTGCATTGTTGGTCGGTGAGGAGTAGGGAAGATTAATTTGGGAGATTGGTTAAACTCAAAGATGGAGCCTGTGAGAAAGTTGAAGAAGACAATGGTTTGGTCTTACAAATACTCATCCATTTCAAAATTATGATCTTACAAATACTCATGAAAGCAAGCCTAACCATTGACAATTTTAAAAAGTAAAAACCTACATATTTACTGAAAATATTGTGGAACTCAGAAGTTGGAATTAATACTTTGGATTATATTGGTTATGCAGTTAAGACCAAATACACGTATGACATATATGAAGATGTACTCTATCCACCTAGAAATATAATAATATATGAGATGTTTAGAAGCACACCAACGTGGTCATTGAGAAATAAGAAATTCCGTTTTAGTAAAAATGTAAGACGTGCAATCAAATACAGGAAATGATATGAACATCAATTCAGATTATTAATGTCGTTCTCAAGAACTGTACTGCAAACTAACATGTGTTCCTATTTTGTCCAAGAAGCCCCATTTCACCATTCTACATATGCTTTTGAATTCTGGTTTTGCATTTCAGGATAATTAGGTAATGGGACATATCCAGACTCGATGGCATTGGTATCTTCAATTAAGATATTATAGTGATCCTTAATATCATCCATCAATTTCCCAAGAAGTGCTTTTGCCATTTCCTCCAATAGATTGTTGTTATCCTCGTTGACCGCAAGAGTATTCTCAAAGATTTTATCCTCCTCCTTAGTCTAGAAGGAGTTATTGCATGTCCGATTGGTGTTCATTTTCTTTTAGATCAACAAGGAAAGCTTTAACATGAAAAAGATAAGCTCTTCAAGAGGATTAAGAAAACGGATGAGTGTCAATATATGACCAAAAACTACCATAAATATCGGGCATCTAAAATAAGATTTTTTGTAACCTCTATCACTTAGTAATCAAAAACAATCACGGCAACACACATTCTTTTAAATCAGTTATGGATACTAAGAAAAGTAACTTGAGCCAAGTGTGTGTCAGAAATAGTCTCTCTTAGTATCCATAACTGATTTAGAAGATTGTGTGTTGCTGCGATAGTTTCTGATTTCTAAGTGTCAGGGGTTACAAAAAATCTTATTTTAGATGCCCGATATATATGATAAATTTTGGTTATATATTGACACTCATCCGTTTTTTGAATCCTCTTGAAGAGCGTACCTTTTTCATGTTTGAGCTTTCCTTGTAGATCTAAAAGAAAATGAACACTGATCGAACATGCAATAAATCCTTCTGGACTAAGGAGGAGAATAAAATCTTTGAGAATACTCTTGCGATCAACAAGGATAACAACAATCTATTAGAGGAAATGGCAAAAGCACTTCTTGGGAAATTGACGGATGATATTAAGGATCATTGTAATGTATTAATTGAAGATATCAATATCATCGAGTCTGGATATGTACATTATCTAGTTATCCTGAAATGCAAAACCAGAATTAATACTTTGAATTGATGTTTATATCATTTTTTGTAGATGTAGAATGGCGAAAAGGGGCTTCTTGGACAGAACAGGAACACAGGTCAGTGTCCAGTACAGTTCTTGAAGACGACATTAATAATCTGAATTGATGTTTATATCATTTCTTGTATTTGATTGCACTACTTACATTTTTACTAAAATGGAATTTCAAAATTTCTTATTTCTCAATTACCACGTTGGTGTGCTTCTAAACATCTCATATCTTATTATATTTTTAGGTGGATAGAGTACATCTTCATTTATCTCATAGGTGTATTTGGTCTTCATAAAAGCTTCAGTTCTAGAGATATTTTTGAGTAACTTGTTGCTAAGACAAACGGATTTAGTGCACTTGCTGGGAGAGGGAAGGAGCTGGAGATCACACACTTATTCTATGTTGATGATGCTCTTATATTCTATGAGGCAAAGGAGGCACAAATTAGACACATAAGGGCTATACTCACAATTTAACAGAGCATTTCAAGCCTCCATGTCAATTGGCTGAAGAGTCATCTCCTCCCTATCAAGCAAGTTGACAATTTTCTTGGGCTAGTTGAGACATTGAGTTGCTAGGTAGATGCACAACCAACAAAATATCTAGAACTACCTTTGGGTGCTAAGAACAAAGAGCTGGAAGTGTGCAATGTGGTGTTGGAGAGATGTGGGAGGAAATAAGCCCGGTGAAGTCCCTAGTATTTGTCCCTAGGTGGTAGGGTGACTCTCATCAAGTCAGTATTAGATGAATCACCTACTTATATGATGAGTTTATTTCCAGTCCCCAAGAACATTGAGAAGAAGATAAATAGGCTCAGGATATCTTTTCTTTGGCAAGGCAACAAGGAAAGGGAAGGCTACAACTTGGTGAAGTGGGATACTCTCACACTTAGCAAAAACCAAGGAGGCTAGGATTGAAGGACCAAAGTCTCTAAAACAGTAGTTTACTCCAAAAGTGGCTATGGACATTATGTATAGAATATAGAGCCTTATAGAAGAGATTTATATCAGGAAAGTATGGTTTATTTAACCGATGGACAACTGAAGAGCTGATCGGCACATTTGGATGCATTGTTTGGAAGACCATTAGAAGACTATGGACACATTTCAAAAACAACATATGTATTAGTGTTGGGGATGGACGGAAGACAGAGTTCTTGAATGAAAGATAGATAGAGGAAGACAGTTTGAGAAACCTATTCCCTCTTCTATATACATTGAGTATGCAGAACAATGACACTGTGCCTGGAGTCAACACGGTTGGAATCTACTTTTTAGGAGCGCATTGAATGATTGGGAAATTGAGGAGGTTGCCAAACTATTAGGGGTTCTTAATGATTTCCTAAGTACTTCTTAGAGGTTTGATAAGCCAAAATGAAAAATACACAACAAAAGGGTCTATATAGTGAAATCATGCTATTGAAAGATGAACTATAATATCCCACTGATTGAACCAACATTAGCAGACATATTAATAGTTATCTGGACCAACCTGAACAAGTGTTATTAATGCCATTTGGCTCCAATATAAAAACACTCATGAACTTGCAAACAAGAAAATCCTTAATACAACAGTTTAAAAGTCGACCTGCAGGACAAGTATAAGTTATTCAAAGGAAAGAACTGGTCACCTAATTTAAATGTGCTTCAGTCAATCAGACAGCTTGATAGAAGTTGTCATTTTGGATAAGACCCTTCTTTTGCGATCTGGGACTCCTCGTTTCCCACCAAAAAGGTAAAATGGATATTCTTGACTGATCTGTATTAGTAATAAAGAAATATACATACATTTCACTAACTGAATATCCTACTTCTGAGTATCTTTACAAAGTAAAAAAGCATAATTCAGAAGAAAAAACTAAACTAAAAAAAGCTAAAACACAACTTAATTACCTCGAGTTTCAAAGGCAGCTGGTCATTGATAAACTACAATCATATGAACTCTAGCAAAATCCTGTCCAAAATATCATGAATACAAAGGTACATAGTGGGAGAACAACAACATAGTGGGAGAACTAATAGCTTTTTATTCTTCTAGCCCATAGATCCACTCTTCTATTAGTTCAAGTTTAGGCTTATAGCCAGCATCCTACATATTGATGGTTAAATATCCCAATATATCATATATCATGCAGTGCTGAGGATGCTTCTTATCTTTAGATACAAAACAGTGTGGATATCCAGAAGTATCAATCCAACTACAGCCAACCTCCTTTGACAATCCCATTTTGCGCATTCCTCTTCTGACGTTATCGAAAGACTGCCAGTTTCCTACCTCTGCATATATATTTGAAAGCAGAATATGATAACCATAAATTCCATCACTCCCCTCTAATTCAAGCAGCTTACTGGAAACAATTTTCCCCAATTCAAAATTTATATGCACTCTGCAGGCTGCAAGGAGTGATCCCCATCTTCCCAAGACATTACCTTCAACACCCAACTGTTTAGAAAAATTATGAGCTTCATCCAACTGTCCAACTCTCCTAACATGTCAACCACACAAGCATAGTGCTCTGCTGATGGCTGAATCCCGTATTCTTCACCCATCAGCTCAAATATTTAAAGGCCTGTATCAGCCAATCCGGTGTAGCTGCAAGTAGACAGGACTGCTACAAAGGTAACAGCATCTGGTTCTAAACCATTCTGCTGCAAAGAGTAGAACATGGTTACACCTAGAATATGTGGCTATCATAGCATTAAGCGAAATAAGCTGTGAATCCCTGCATTTCTTTATCAGACATGCATGTAGCTATTGGCAAACTCCAAATGCTGCAACTGTGAAGTTGCCATAAGAGCGGATACAAATGTCACATCATCAGTAGTAACAGCATCCTCTGCTTCTACAGCTTCAAGAAAGAGATCAACAGCTTTTAAAGGAAAATTGTTCTGAATGTACCCGCTAATCATAGAGTTCCAGATCTCTGTATTTCTTTCACAAGTATTCTCAAATATTCTGGTCGCCAGATCAACGCAACCAAGCTCAGCATACATAACAATGGCAGCACTAACAACAAACAAGTCATTTACATATGCATTACCCAATTTCACAAGCAACACATAAAGAACATCAGCAATTCTAACATCCCCTATTTCTGATACAGCAGGAAAAACATTAATAAAACTAACAACCGTTGGCTTAATACCTCATCTCATCATCATAACAAAACACCTCACTGCTTCCGAAAACCTCTTCCTTTTCACATACCATGAAAAAATAGTATTCCACGCAACAACATTTCTTTTACGCATAGTTCTAAACACCCATTAAACTAAATCACAATCAGTACCATTATCCAATGTAAGACAAGTAGCAGAGTACATATTCAACAAAGAATTACTAACAATCCTACTAGTATGAATCCCATAATGTAGAATGTGGCAATGCACGGCTTTACCTACAAGAATCCGTTTGGTCTCCGCGCAAGCCTTGAGAACAGAGGAATAAGTATACTGATCACATATGGATGAACCCACATGATTCAATCGAGAATAGAATGAAATGGCTTCATGGGGCATGTTATTACAGATAAACCCAATTACTATTGTGTTCCAAAGCACAGTTGTTGGTTGAGGAATTGTATCGAACAGTTGGCGGGCGAGATGGGGTTGGCCTTGTCTGCACAATTCGCTTAAACGAAAGCGAATTGTTCTGGGTTTTGAGTCTGTAAGAGTGCATTGTTGGTCGGTGAGGGGTAAAGAAGAGTAATTTGGGAGATGGGTTAAGCTCAAAGATGGAGACTGTGTGAAAGTTGAAGGAAGAGGAAGAAGACAATGGTTTGGTCTTACAATTACTCATTCACTATTTGTTTGTCTAATTTTAACCTAACAAGTATTCTGTTTCAAAGAAAATGATCCGATTTCCTTTTTAGTCCATTTAAAAAGGAATAATCTTTTTTCCTTTTTTGGCAATATTTTAACTTCAATTTTCCACGTGACATGTTTCAGGCCACAAGATTAAAGAGCATTTTGGTACGTTTGACATAACTTTAATTTAGAACCACAAAATTAAAAAGTTTCTTTCTTTTTTTAAATTGTGTTCCAAGTCAAACTAGGTCATTATTTTTTAGACGGAGAGAGTAATTTTAGAAAAAAAAATTAAAATTTTTAATTTAAAAATAAAGATTTGTTTCTATTCTAAAATATATTAAATGAAAAATTGAAATCAAAAGAATTGTCAAAAGATGGAAGACATATTTTTAAAACTTTATATTCTTCAAGGAAATTATATTTTATCTCACAAAATTATTTAGTTACCAATTTCAAAGACATTTATTAATGAGTAAATTTTAGGTTTAGAAAACATAAAAAATCATATTAGCGTTTTATAGCTACATTTTTTCTATTTGCATGTTTGCTATGGAGCATCAAATTTGAATAAAATCACAGGCAACATCTGATTGCATAAAATCGCAAGCATCTGATTTGTATAAATCGCAACGATTTGTATAAGTCACGGAGATTCGTATTAAATGGATGTTTGTGTCTATGAAAATTGTGTTTGTATATGTATATGTAATTTTGTTGTAAAACTTAAGAACAAAAGAACAATATAAAGATAAAGACAAGAAGAATATAAGACAAGAGGAACAATATGAGATAACTTTCTTTCTTTCAAGTGTACATCAAATCTTCAAGTGTCTACAACATGAACCCTTATGCCTCTATTTATAGTGTAACATAGAGACATACAAAAGGTTAGTCATAAACATGACATTAACATGAATATAATGGGGAGGTTATGGAAGTGAAAGGTTACAAGAATAATGGTTATAAATGTGGAGGTTATGGAGGTTATGGTTATCTTCATAATGGAGGAAAGTATGGAGTAACTTCTTGATGTAGTGGACATCCACAATATATTATTTTATAATACTCCCCCTTGGATGTCCATAGATAATATGCCTCGTTAAAACCTTACTAGGGAAAAACCTCGTGGGAAAAAATCCTAGTGAAGGAAAAAGAGTACACATATCTTTTAATACGCTTTGAATGTTGCCTCGTTAAAAACCTTACCAGGAAAACCCAATTGGGATAAAACCATGGTTAAGGAAAAGAGTACAACGCGTATTTTTCTCCCCCTGATAAAAACTTTACTTGATATCTCGGAGACGATGCATTCCAATCTTATATCACAACTTCTCAAATATTGATGTTGGCAATCCTTAGTGAATAAGTTTACAAGATATCACTTGAATAGGTCTTGGAACGTCTATCTCACCATTTTGTTGAAGATCATGTGTGAAAAATACTTTTGGTGAAATATGTTTTGTCTGACCTCCTTTGATTGTATCCTCCCTTCAATTGAGCTATATATTATTTTCGTATATGGTGGTTAGAATATCCTTCGCAAAGAAAAATCACATATTTTCTGAATATGATAGATCATGATTCCAACCATACACACTCCCGACTTACTTCATAGATCAATATTATTTATGTATGATTTGAAGAAGTGGTTACCAATGTTTGTTTCTTTGAATGCCAAGATATTGTTATGCCTCTATATTTAAACAAATAGCTCATTTGCGATCGAGCTATATGCAGATCAAATAAATATTTTGCATCTACATAATCAAATCATTTCTAACTCAGAGATTGATCATTTCAATTTTATGCGTTGCTCGTCTTTTCTTCTCAAAGAAAATCACACATCTTCTATGTGTTGAGTCACTTTCTTTGTTAGTTTCTTGGCATAACTTGAATGATAATATGGCAATCCCCTCACATAACTTTTTATATGTATATCAAATAATCTTCTAGCATTTGCGTAACCATCAATCTGTAAGTGCACCAATTGCACTAATACATGACATTTTAAATCATTTTCATGAGATAAAAAAGATTCTTTCTTTGTGTTAAGCAATCTCAAAACCATTGGGTACTCAATGGAATTGCTTTAAGGCATTTTAAATCCTTCAAGGATTTTCATATAACTTCATCGTCTAGTTAGACATAATAATCATTCATTATGCATATTCAAGTATTTCATCTATTGCCAGACTGAAACAAGTCTCATTGCATCCACCATTGAAGAATATATCTCCATTTAATAATGTTAGGAATTTTGCGAAACCCTTTATCAGAGGCGTATTTAGGATTTCGGCTAGATGGGTGCACGATTATGAAAAAATGTATCTTAAATATAAATTTGATCGATTTGACTATTAATATAAACCATTAAATTTTAAAACTTATAGGTCCAAAATATATAATACTACTAGTTTTAAATTTTAAAATACACATTTGATTTATTTATATAAAAAATTTGCAGTGCTAAACTTTTTAGGAATTTGCAATGTAACACACTTGAAAATTTTGAAAGATTAAAGGGGAAAAAAGCAAAATTAGTTGAAACGTCAAAAG
Source organism: Solanum okadae (assembly GCA_036553675.1). NCBI lineage: Eukaryota > Viridiplantae > Streptophyta > Magnoliopsida > Solanales > Solanaceae > Solanum > Solanum okadae. The sequence continues at coordinate 10,606,882 of CM071688.1, read as the reverse complement.
TATAACTGAGAATCACTTGAAGAGGTGTTACTCTAAAAGACAACATAGATATAAAATTTAAATTTCTATCCTCACATAGATAGGTGCACCCAATCATCATCATCGTATTATTATATGATACTTTGAACATGGGTTCACACATCTATATTTAAATATTTTTTTTAAAATATGACACTACTATATATGATCTAGAGAGGGGAGCATGGGTTCACGTGAACCCACGGCACCCCCTCTAGATACGCCTCTGCCCTTTATGCCTCGAGGCACAAACCGCACTTTATTTCTTACGGTTATACTTTCGCACAATGATTCATTTGTACTACACTGATATTATATTTTGATCCATGAACTATAAGATCAAAAATATCACTTTTCTAAGTGAAATAAAATATACTTGAATAGTGCCAATCATTTATCTGTCAACACTATATGACAGATTCAAATTTAAGATCCTCGTAACCATTTATAGCATTGAATGCTACTTCATATCAAAGATACCATCGACAGTCATTTTAATATCGATTCCAATACGACATAACTTATCGAGATCTCTTCATTTATCATCGTTTTCATGTACCTCAACCTTTGCCAAGGTTTTATGAAGTGTTATGTCATAGTGCTCTTTCAAAGCACTTACCTCATTATCATGACCATTTTTATAATTTGCTCCTCTCCTTCCTTAAGGAGTTTTACGTTTGGAATCGATTGGTCTATCACGCTTCTGGCGTACCATAGACTCTCTCCTTTAAGGACTATTTATTAGAGCATTTGCAGCTTAATTAAAATATTGGGTCAGCAAATATATCTGGCCAATTATTTGCAACATTTTGCAAATGAATTATCTCGTGAACTTCAAGTTCATATTTTTTTTAACGAGGATCTAGATAATTCACCCCACACATAATTTTCAATTGCTAAACATATCTCCCCCTAATGTTAGGAATCTAACATTTACCCCCAACCTCATTTGGGGATTCATCTTTGTGTGTGGTGGAGCAATAAAATCATATGTGTACATCAATTCTTTTAGATGGAAATTATTTGATTCCTGACCCTGAACCAATTGTGATGGGAGAACCTTGTTGGCTTGATGCATACACGTTAAATAAACTCATTTCATACCAAATTTTATTTGAGAGATTTGTTCTCATAATCAATGGTCTAGCTATAATTGGAGGCAAACAATTTCTGCTAAACCAACCGGTATTATCAACATAATTTTATAGTTTGGAACTGTGCTCTTAATTTAACAATTTGAGCAAACAACCTTACAAAAACCAATTTGTAAGTTGATACAAATGCACATGTGACCATACCATAGATGCATCTATTAAATCATAATAGTAAGCGGTCCACATGGCAGGTGAACGGGCCCATATTCACCTTTTTATATGTTCCAAATAATTTCAGGGGATACAATCTCAACCTTAGCTAATACAATGATCATTTTATCATGAGAACAAGCAACACAAGAGAATTCTTGAAGAATCTTTTATTTCTTCAAACATATAGTCACATGAATTCTCAATTTCTTTTGCATCACATTTGAATCGGAATGGCCAACCGATTATGCCAACTGATATTTATTATAGTAAACTTCTAGTTTACTTTTGCATGTGATTCCATCATCATGCCCATATTTGTATACAACAAACAACGGGGAAAAATGGGTAATATTATACATAAATATTTATAAATCACTTTGGTGGTAGTAATTTGAAGATATTAAATCTTTCCATAATTTATAGTCTCAATATAATGTTTTTTTTCTTTTCAATTCTTCCGAAACTTAAAGTTTCTTTTGAGACTTACTACAACCCCAATATTATGAACAATTTAATTCCTCCGGCTAGTAACAAATTAGCCCTTTCGGAACTCTCAATTAATTTTGTGTACTACCACAAATTTCACAATGCCATTCTTATGGTGACCATTTCCTTCAAGGAAAAAATTATTATTATTGTCATGGTTAAAATTATCACATGCAAGATTTATTTCTTGACAACCAATGACAAATTTGTGTTGTCACACAACAATATTTATTTTGATCATGGCCACAACTTTTATAGAAAAGATTTATTTCTTTCTTTTGTCATACCACAATATTTGTGTAGTACTCAAAGTATATGACCAAAATGACCATTTATGTCAAAATATTTCCTTTCAATCTCTCAAACCTCCCGTAGAGGTGAGATGTGAAATTCATCCAACAATACATGAACATGTTCTTTTCCATATGAACACAAGTCACATTTTCTTTAAGAAATAGACCATAACCATTTGAACATGCACCATAATATTTTATTAGAAACTCATTGTCATGCTTTCGCATTTATCAAATTTATGTGACTCACCTCAACATCACTTTAAGAGGTCAAATGTACTACCACTTTGTATTCCTTTATTTTGATGGAGGATTTACAAAACTTTTCAAATTGGGTTGCACCAACAACAATGTTGCCAATAACTTTTCATACCACTTTAATGGATAAAAATTACCTTCACATTTTGAAGGATCATCTTAAGAACTCATACTGTTCTTTCTTTTAATTACCATAACATAATGATGACCATTAACATTTTACCACGCTCATATTCATACATTACATCACTTGTCATCTTTCAGACATATTATGCATTGCTACCACATTCACATAAGAGAATGGAGCGAATCAAATGGGTAAATTTCATGACTTTCAATCAAAAGTATACAACTTTATGTTAGTCATCATCATATCATCACTATAGTGCATTAGGACTTAAACCCAATATCTTACCCATATAAAGACGCTTTGGTCATAAATCAGTGGGACTTGAACCCAACTTCTTATTATCATGGTGCACCGAGACTTTACTCGATGTCTTACCCCCTTGGTGCGGTGAAACTTGAATTCACCGTCTTACCCTCAATCAATGTCTTAATAAACCAAATGCATTACCAAAAAAATAAATATTGAATACCATAAATATAATCTGATTTGACTTAAAATTGAGTAAAAATGAACAAAACTAATTAATTAGAACAACATGTTGGAACCATATAAAATCACAAGTTAAAACAAATTAAAACATTTTAATAGTCTCTCTCAACATTGTTATGAAGATAATCATGATTTACTAACCATTTTAAAATAGCCACAAAACAAACTTTGTTAGTACAAATAATATATAGGATATGAAGTATACCGTGCAACCGAAAAGTTTACTAGAATAATTCATAAAAATCAAGAAATACCTACCATTGATTCTTGACGGAGAATGAGCAAGTTGTACTGATAACGTGTTGTAAAACTTAAGAACAAAAGAACAATATAAAGATAAAGACAAAAAGAATATAAGACAAGAGGAACAATATGAGATAACTTTCTTTCTTTCAAGTGTACACCAAATCTTCAAGTGTCTACAATATGAACCCTTATGCCTCTATTTATAGTGTAACATAGAGGCATACAAAAGGTTAGTCATAAACATGACATTAACATGAATATAATGGGGAGGTTATGGAAGTGAAAGGTTACAAGAATAATGGTTATAAAGGTGGAGGTTATGGAGGTTATGGTCAGAGGCGTATCTAGAGGGGGTGCCGTGGGTTCACGTGAACCCATGCTCCCCTCTCTAGATCATATATAGTAGTGTCATATTTTAAAAAAAATATTTAAATATAGATGTGTGAACCCATGTTCAAAGTATCATATAATAATACGATGATGATGATTGGGTGCACCTATCTATGTGAGGATAGAAATTTAAATTTTATATCTATGTTGTCTTTTAGAGTAACACCTCTTCAAGTGATTCTCAGTTATACTTTTGACGTTTCAACTAATTTTGCTTTTTTTCCCCTTTAATCTTTCAAAATTTTCAAGTGTGTTACATTGCAAATTCCTAAAAAATTTAGCACTGTAAATTTTTTATATAATTAAATCAAATGTGTATATTAAAATTTAAAACTAGTAGTATTATATATTTTGGACCTATAAGTTTTAAAATTTAATGGTTTATATTAATAGTCAAATCGATCAAATTTATATTTAAGATACATTTTTTCATAATCGTGCACCCTTCTAGCCGAAATCCTGAATACGCCTCTGGTTATGGTTATCTTCATAATGGAGGAAAGTATGGAGTAACTTCTTGATGTAGTGGACATCCACAATATATTATTTTATAACAAATTTGTGTTTGTATATCTGAATAAAATTTAAATTCGTATACAATTTAATCGAGTTAAAACAATTGTATATATCAAATATCTCTCGTTTTATACAAACACAAATTATACATTGTATTTTGTATAATTTGTGTTTGTATAAAGTGAAAAGAGAGATAAAAACAAAAAGAGAATTGAGCAGGAGAAAATTTGTATTTGTATAATTATAAGTGTGTAGGACGAAGAAATATGTATTTGTATTTGCATATGCAGTTCTCTTTCGCTTTATACAAACACAAACACAATTTATACATTTGTGTTTGTATAAAGTGAGAGAGGTGAGGGAGTGTGGCGAGCGAGATTCAGGGAGAGTGGCGAGCGAGATTCAGGAAAGAGAGGGGAATGACAAAGTGTTTGCTACGGATCAGAATTAATTGAAACTGTGGTTATAACATTTATTTTGAATTAATAGTTTGTTATTTTATACAATTTTCCCTTTATTAATTGGATCATGTTTGCAATTTATTTACACACTTGAACAAATAGACATTTGCAAGGAGACAATCTCTTGGTGTTTTGTTTTCAATGTGAACTCTGACATGTATTACATGAAATCTATTTGCTGCAACAACTAAAAACCACATTGGCTATTACTTTTGCAAGACAGGGAGTTCACATAACATGTCAGAAGGGGGAGTTTAAACAGAAATAGTCCTTAATGTACAGAAAAGTGATCCTTTTAGTTCATATATATTGTCACGCCCCGAGCTACCCCCGATACGCGGACACGGGACCTAGGACCACAAGTGATCCCAAGCTAACCCTGCTGGCATGATCATGAGCATACTAAAGATAATAAACTGATGCGGAAGCTAAATCATAAATAAATCTGAAAAGATGGGGGATACCCATATACTATAACTGAGATATATGAAATCTGAGAGTTTAATACAAAAGAAATATCAAACTCAAAACACTAAGCTGAATCTAACTATGTCTGAAATAAGCCTCTAAACTGACTAGAAATGTTGGGACATGCCCCAACTAGATCTAGCAAAACTGAAACTAAAGACTAAAAGCGATGAAGATAAACATGTCACTAGTCCTCGAAGAATGAGGACTCACCACTGATGCTGCTGAACTGGAGATCGGAAATCGATCTAAGCGTGATCTGGATGCTGAGAACCTGAACCTACATCACGAGAAGATGTAGCGCACGTATGCGTCAGTACTTGAGAGGTACTGAGCATGCAGGATAGAGTAAAGCTGAAATAACATATAACTGAACAAAGCATACTGAGCAATGAAATAATCTGAACATGATATAGATACTGAATATACTGAGTACTGAGCTAACTGATGCAATGACCAATTTATAACATGCTGAGACTGAATACTGAATATACTGATAAATGGTCAATGCAATAGAGTCTGACTGAACTGTGGGAGCTACTAATAACCGACATAAAACCACATGAGCTAAATATGGAGTCTGATGTATACGCCCCATCGAGAGGACCCAATATACCCTGCCAGAGGTATAGAGGCATGCTGGCGTGATCACTAAACTGATGTGGCCCACAGAGGGGACTTACACCTACGTGGCTCGTAGTTCTGGGACTATATGGGTACGCTGAAACCCTAGTCCAACTCGGTATTATGCTACTCCCAATGAATTAACTGGTTAACTGGTTATGACTGAATTTCTGTAAGTACTGGATAGCTCGAAACTGAACATGCAAACTGAGAATGCAACAATTAATCTGATAATGATGCATTCATAAACTGAGGCATGTAAAACTGAATACTGAAATATCTGACCTAGCATGTGTAATTCAAGAACTAAAGAAATACATAGCTAGGGTTCTGAAATTCATGCGATAAACTGAGCAATAACATGATAATTTATGAATAGTTTCAATAAAAATTCCATCGATTGTAGCTAGTGATTGTCCGGGTCGGTGTGTGATCACCAAAGGTGAAGTAACCCTTCAGATGCTCTCTCCGCCCATGCCGAATACCCCCGGACCTGGAATGACTATGCATAGATCACCTCTATTTGTGTGGTCCGTTCTAGTGACAGCATTCCCACTTTTATTATCACTTCCGGTACTGGCAGGGGCAATTACCATGTTATTAACCGATCGAAACTTCTGATTTGGAACATTTAAATAACTAATTCATGATGATCTGCTATAATTCTAGAAACCCTAGGTCTGTTCATAGTCATGGAATCAAGAATCTGACTGAATTCTAGGGACCTAATGGGCGAAAGGAACCCACTAGTGAAATCCCACATACCTGGTGACGAATTCCACGGAGAAATCTTTCGATTTCGGGGCTGGAACTGAAGAAACCTTGTTGCGTTCTTGAACTAGGGTTCTTGACCTTTTTTCTCCTTCTTGATTCTAATTTTCTAAGTTTTGATTAATGATTTTGACTAAGGTAAGTTCTAGTTATGTTTCTAGGTTTAAACTGACTAAAACCTCATGATTTAGGGTTTAAACGACGTATCTAAGGGGTTAAACGAAATAGGAAAAGACCAAAAGACCCCTGAATTAACTGCTGTCGGAGTGATCGACGGAATGGACCTACGGGCCGTAGGTCAATCTACGGTCCGTAGATTGGGTCCGTAGTTCGAGTCTGCCCGATAGGGCTTCACTAAAACGGGCATAACTTTTTACTCAGAGGTCGAAATTTAGCAAACTCAGTGGCATTGGAAAGATAATTCAATTATCTATCTAACCATAGGTTATGGGACACATAATTCATTTTGTGCTAAGAGTTATGACCATCTGAAGTTGACCTATCAATAATTTTTCACCTAACTGGCTGTTGACCTTCATCTACGGTCAGACCTACGGACCGTGGATCTATTGACGGTCCGTAATGGTCGACCGTAGTTCGTGTCAGAGGCTGGGTAGGGGAAGTCTCGATCCACGGACACAGACCACGGACCGTGGTCTGATCTACGGACCGTGGGTCTGTCCGTGAGTCGGGACTTAGCCAAATTTTCTGAGCTGGTTTGGGGAGGGGTTGCAGTGGTGAACCACGGACCACCAGCACGGGCCGTGGTCTGACCTACGGTCCGTGGATGGTGACCGTAAGTTGCACCTGCAACTTCTCCAAAATCTGCATTTTTGGTCCGTTTTGGATACGGGGTGTTACATATATCATGTAATCAAAATAGTCCTTAATGTAGAAAAAAATGATATATTAAGGTGGTGGCGGGAGGGAAAAGGTCACTTTTTCTACACGTATTTCGATTACGAGGTATATATAAATGACTAAAATAGTCCAACCCCATACATTAAGGACCATTTTGATCATTTAATTGATAAACAAATCTTCAAAAAACCAAGTGCAGTATCAATATTAACAGCCTATCTGGTTGTGAGCAACTAATATCAAACTTAACAGCTTCTCCTCCATCAAATCAGAACATCTGATCTGTGAACAAGTCATGCAGATTAAAAGTGCCTTCATCGTCAACGGGAGTTTAGCTGAGGGGGCAAAGGGAGGTGACTAAGCAGGAGCTGCCCCTGCAGCTGCATATAAATCTGGACATTCCACTATGAGCAGTTGGTGCTTTCCCAACATCAAAAATGGAACTGATATCATTGTCTTCGTCCATGGGCTATTGACTTACTACATAATACTCTTCTTTTTGTCGTTTAAACCAGTTTCTTATTGTTGGTATTTCGAATATTTTTGCTACGCTTAGGTCTAATTCTTTTCCTTTTATTTGTTCAAATATACTATTATCAAATATTATTTTTTGTTCTAAATATTCTTCGTCTTGATGTTCTTCTTTATTTATTGTTTGTATATCTGCTTCAGTCATTTGTTATATTATAGAATTCATTATCTGATTCTATTTCTATGTCATTATCTATTTCATTTTCCGATAATTCATATATACTATCATTGCTTTCTAATTCATAATCTACGTACTCTATTTGTGTATATTTTTCATCGTCTATTATTATTTATGATATTTGTTTTCTCTTTGGATTTTTAGGTAATTTACGATCTCTAGCTATATGTCCTAATTTTCCACAATTATAACAAGTACATTCCGTTAAGATAGAAGGGAAAAGAAGTGAACATTTAAGAACTACCTTTGCCAAATGATTATTTAGCTAGCTATTCAGAGGACAAAATTCGCTTATAACCAACTTCAGCGCGATCTTTTCTTGTGATGCTATTACATTTTTGTCAGGTGATGGAGGTCAATCACTAACTCACACTTGAGCATTGTTATAGAAGGTTGAAAAAGATAGAGCTGCTAAATCTTCAAAAGATCAGGTCAGTTTCCATTTGTACAACAAGAAACCAGGGTGTTGAAGCATCAATCTTGAACACTTGTATTATTCTAGTTCTTCACCAGAAAATTTGGATGTTATTGAATGTTAGAATCTGAAATCTTTAGATATATCATATCACCCCATGTGGACATGTGATGGAATCTCAAGCACCTTATTTCTAGATCTCAATTCCTAATTCTCTTGAAGATTAAGGGCGATTCAGGTGGCACAAGGAAGATTGATGCTCCAAATTTGGTATTCGCTAGAATATATACGGTATTTATGATTCTTGAGATGAAAGTTGCAAGAGAGTCAAGACAGCTAAAGCACTCAAAAATAGATTTGCTTTGCCACAATTTAGATTTGGCATGGCTTTGTATGTTGAACAAATTTCTATCAAACTCGGCCTCATGGTCTCAAGTTTCCATTCATTTTGACAAAAAAATTAAGTTCAGAGGGCATACACAGTTGTTATACCCCAGGCCAAGTTGTCATTTTAGATATAGATATATAGAGCCTCACTTTAGGAGTTTTCAATGCCTGTGACTGTTTTGCTATTGAGTTGCCATCAGAGGAGACTTAACCTGCAATCAACAAGTGAAATGGTTACAGTTTCATGGATCGTTTGATGTATATGAAGAATTTGAGTCGGTCTACTTGTCATGAAAGAAAGCCTAGCCATTGACATTTAAAAGAAGTAAAAGCCTACAAATTTGATTGGAAAATCCTGTGGAACTCAGAAGTTGGAAGCTAGCACGAAGGAGCCTTACAAAGAGGGTGAAATAATAATTTTTATTAGATTGGTGATGCAGTTAATTTCTCTCTAAAGTTTATTAATCTATTGGTGAGGTAAGATTATTTCTAACTATCATTTCATTGGTGTTGTTTATTTAAGTCAAAAAATTACCAAGCAGTATCAAGATTTCAATATATTTTTGTAGACATGTGGATTTGAAGGTTTGTTATCAGATATATCAATAGATGTCAATCCTTGAAGCAGTTGACTCTATTTTTGAGGTTGGCGTTATGATATACACACAACGTTGTATATACTCTTCTTTTCCCCTTTCTTTCCTCTTCCTCATGCAACAGATTCAACATCTCGGAGCTCACTTACTCCTTCATGTGATGAATATTGTGACTTTACATTTTGTACAAGTACAGCTTCACAAAGGAAAAATTGACTCCTACTGGATCATAAAAGGGAATAATAACAAATATTATTAATGTCATCCTTGAATCAGTCCACTCTTTATGGTTATCATGAAGTGACAATATTTTAAAAGGGAATAACGTTCTTTGAGAAAGCTTTCTCTAAATGAGGTCAATTTAGACTATGCTTCACGAAAGTTGTGGGTTTATATCTTGAAAACCAAACATCCGGTGTTTCAAGTATTCCAGAAGTTTCATGCTGTGGTGAAAAGGGAGACAGGTAGAAGCTAAAGCGTCTCTACACTGACAATGGAATTTGAGCAGTAATATTCAAGCAATGAGATCAGACATGAAAAGACAATGGTGTAGCTGAGAGAATGAATCTCACCATTGTTGAGAAACATTGCTCAAAATGGCTAAACTGCTCAAGCAGTTGACTCTATATAGTGGATTCGATTCCACAACATTAAGAGACAAGAAGAAGTTGTAATATTTGAACAATAGCTTTTTAGTATAAGCACACTTTTATGAAATGAGTGTTCATTTGTGTTGGTCCTGAATCTGTTGTTGCATTTGGTATAATAGTTGAACTTGGTATAAGAGCTAAGGCCTAAGGGTACACCAGTTTTCGAAACACTATGTGGTACCTGTGCACCTGATGTGCCAACATCTGTTTCCTTTCGATGATTGAGGACTAAATTTACTCAGCATCATAAGGAAAGAATGCTGGATGGAAATTGCAGAAGCGTGACAAAGAGCTGATTATCAAGTTTTGCAGCAAAATTGAACTACAAAATCAGTTTTTTAAGGTATGTTTGCACATTAATAATAAGAATTATGTGACCATAAGGAGACATACTGCCTGATTGCCTCATTGAGATTAGTTTTAAAGAGACAAGATTAGTATTCTCTCTAAACATGGTTGCAACTTTCAAGCTTGGTTAACTCATCAACTGCGGTTCTTTGAGAAAGCTTTCTCTAAATGAGATCAATTTAGACGAAAACCAAATCTGATATGATGAGAAGAAAGGGCAATTTTTTTCTACCTTTGATGGAAACTCTTGCACCAATAATTGATATATGGCTGCCTTCAGAACTTTAAACCAACTGGGAGTCTTGCTGCAAGAACAAAACTATGTGATAAGGAAAGCAATAAAAATGTACACTCCATTGCTGCAGGCACACACTGGTGACAGAAGGAAAAGGATCACTGTTTTCTATACATTAAGGTCTATACTGGTTAAGTGGTATTTATGAAAGACTAAAATAGTCCCACCCCATACATTAAGAAGCATTTTGATCATTTGATCGATAAAAAAATCTCAACGGTCCAGACACCCCACCCTCATCCCACTCCGCTGGTGGTGGGCTGGTGGCTAGTAAATTACTCATTGTTCTCATTCTTTCAGTCGTACCAATTTGGTAGACAACTCCTCATAACACTAGATATGTTTTATGATAAGGTAGCCATAAGAATACAGAAATACACTTAGCTTAGTAGCATTTGATTCTAGTCTGAACCATTAGCTTGTAAGAGGTTTTTGGCAAAAAGATAAACCAACAAACTACATAAACATGGAGCTTGCAAGAAATCAAATTGCTACCATTTTCTTTTGAAAATTTTCAACCAAAATCCACCTAGTCTCTCAAAAGCGTTTGAAGATACACAAAATCTTGCTCCATAAAGCAGATTAAGAATAGATAAAGAAGAGCAATACTGTCTAACATAATGGCATAAGTCTTCAAAAAAAAAAAAACAAGTGCTTCTCCTCCACCAAATCAGAACATCGGATCTGTGAACAGGTCATCCGGATCAAAAATGCCTTCATCATCAAAGGGAGGTAACTGAGCAAGAGCCGCCTCTGCAGCTGAATAGCGGGGGATTCCGCTTAAAGCAGCATCAAACAGCACAGGATAAGAAGTTGGTAATTTCCCAACATCAAAAATGGTAGTGATATCATTATCTTCATCCACGGGTTCAGTGAGCAATGCTTCAAGTTCACTCCCAATTCTAGCGATAGGATGACCGTAAGTTCCACTGCTAGGAGCAGTACATGATTGTTTGCTGGGTAATAGGGAACTTCCAGCATCAACATTCACATCAGACTCAACATTGACAACAGCATTATGGTCTGTGGACTCTCCTCCAACAACTTCTATCATCTGCTCCGCATTGATGCTTTCTCGAGGCAACATGCTCTCATTGCTAGTGTTTGGCACTGCTTGTGATCCTCCGTAAGGAGACCCAATCATATCCTCGGTGTGTGGAACTTGGGAAGTTCCAGTGGCTTCAGCATCCTCCTTCTGCCTAGATATACTTCTCCAGTCACCTTTTTCATTTATTTCTAAGCCCCGGAGAAATGACCTATAGCAGGAAAGATAGAGAAATAAGTTATTATCAGCTTTGAAGTTAATCCAGGAAACAAGATCGCAGGACAGCATAAAAGGGACTCTTCACGTGATATTCAATTAGATGAAATACGTGTAAGCATCGTTTGTCTTAGCTACAAGTTACACAAAATATCTCCAGAACTGAAGCTTTTATGAAGACCAAATACACCAATGACATATATGAAGGTGTGCTCTATCAATAATATATGAGATGTTTAGAAGCACACCAACTTGGTCAGTGAGAAATAAGAATATTGGAAATTCCGTTTTAGTAAAAATGTAAATCATGCAATCAATTACAAGAAATGATATAAACATCAATTCAGATTATTCATGTCGTCCTCAAGAACTGTACTAGAAACTGACCTGTGTTCCTGTTCTGTCCAAGAAGCCCCTTTTCGCCATTCTACATCTGCTTTTGAATTCTGGTATTGCATTTTAGGATGATTAGGTAATGGGACATATCCAGACTCGATGACATTGATATCTTCAATTAATATATCTTCATCAGCCGATTTCCCAGGAAGTGGTTCTTCCATTTCCTCTAATAGATTGTTGTTATCCTTGTTGACTGCAACAGTATTCTCAAAGAGTTTATCCTCCTCCTTAGTCCAGAAGGAGTTATTGCATGTTTGATTGGTGTTCATTTTCTTTTAGATCTACAAGGAAAGGCTCAAACATGAAAAAAGTAAGCTCTTGAAGAGGATTCATAAAACGGATGAGTGTTAGTATATGACCAAAAACTACCATAAATATTGTGCATCTAAAATAAGATTTTATAATTGACCCTCAACTCAAGGAAAAGCATATCAAAGCAGATCGAAAAAGGAAAGCTTTACAAAACCATGACAAAAAATCTAAAAGAGAAGGCCATGAAAGATCTTACTTTTTCCCTTCAAAGAACTAATCATAACTCTAAAAATTAACTTTCCTAAACCAAAGCATATTAAAGAAGAGTACCAGAAAACGTCAGCACACCTAGCAGAACCTGATGATCACAAAGCACAGTAAAAGCAAACTTCTGAGTGAATCAATCTACAGTTATAAGCTTTATCACCTATGAAAACAAGCATTCAACCAAAAGGAACCACACATATATATACTCTTCTATCCCAGTTTATATAATTTACTTTCCATTTTAGTTAGTCCCAAAAGGAATGACACATTTCTATTTTTAGTAAAAAAAATTAACTTTAAAATGTTCATTTTACCCTTAATGAGATGATCTATAGTCACACAAACATTTATGACTTATTTTACCCACAGTTTTCAAAAGTCTTTCTTTCTTTCTTTCTTTGATTGCGTATCAAGTCCAACTACCTCATATAAATGTGGTCAAAGGAACTAATTGTTACAAAATGTATATAGACATCATTCTTAGTAATGTACATAGGCATAATTAGATAGTAAATTTGTAGAAATCTCTTATAATTAGTCAAGGTGCGTGAAAATTGGCCCGAACACTACGGTCAACAAAAAAATAATTAGCTAGCAGATTTGTAGGATTCCCTCTTTATTTTCTTTCCTAAGTTAGCACCTAATGTATTATATTTATATCTTGCTTACCTATTGGAATAAGATCATCAACTTCCATTCAATGGTATCAGAGCCTATAGGTTCCTTGATGATCTTGTTTTGGCTATGTTTTGAAAGGCAACTCGATCTTGTTTTGTTGTCTTACAGAAACAGAGTTGAATCAATCACTTTCGGTCAATTTGTGTCACCGCCACTGTGGGAGGAGGCAGATCATCCTTTCGATCACTTTCAAAGTGATCAATTTCCACCACGCACCACCTACATCTCTCGTCTGTCAGGCACACGTCGACGTGTGGAGGCGCGTGCTCCATCAAAATCTTTCAAAGATTGAACATCTGGTCGTCTTATCAGTTTCGACATACCCTGAGTTTTGTTTAGTGTTGAAACACTGTTTGGGTAACTCTTCGTCACTTCTAGGTTCATATTGTTTTCTGAAAACTACTTACAAGCTCATATTTTCCCTGAAGCTTCTGTGATTTAGATCTGGTTTCTATTTGGTGTTGTCACGATTTGTTGAGTTTTGCTCAATATTGAATTAATAGTGTTTTGTGGATGCTTGATCCTTATGTCAAATTAATCTGATATTTGAATATCAACTACAATTATTTTGTTGGGAGAATTGGTTGCTAATTTCTTAGAATCAAATATTATTGATGACCTTCTAAAGCTAGGCTTTTCTTAAGAATTTCATCGAGGTGAACTGGCAAAGGGAGACAATTTCAAAGCTAATGGCGTGAAAGAAGTACTTAATAAAACAAATAAATGAACTTTGGCGTGTTGATTGCATTGACATGATCATGATATAAGATATATGCATGCCTGCGCTCGAGAGGCTTAGGGGCCTGTACAATATTCAATGGACCAATCATGCGCTCAAGTGCCCAGCCTATACCAAGGGTTGTCCTGAAAGTCGTCCTTACTCAACAAGCACCTTTCTTAGTAAGGTTGCTTGTTTCCACTCATTAAGGATTCTATCTACAAAAGAAGGTGCATGAGGGATACTCAAATTTCTCTCACTGACACCAAAGAAGGTGAGGACGTCTTTCTTTCCTACCTCCATACAGTTCGCCTTAAAGCCTTAAGGAGAAAGGAGGAGTAGTTATCTATGTAATTAGTCTTTGTTGGCCGTTGTTCCAGTCGAACACTCTCTTGTCTTTGTCCAATTCCATCTTAGAATCTTCAAAGATGTTATAGAATTTTCAAAATGCTTCCAAAGAGAAATGTAGCCCCTTTATTTTATATAGGCATTGATGAAGGTTTTAGGGTAGCCACCAAGTAATCCTAATGGACCCTTGGGCTTAAAACATGTGGGGGGACCAATTTGTAGAGGCCCAACCTAGCCCAATGTAGTTGGATTTGACTTAAGTCATGCAATCTTGACTTAAATAATTAATCCGGCTTTATTAACCCAAAATTTTGACTTGGGTCAATGTCGTGAATTTATAACTTCGTTCAAATTTTGTATGGACTTAATCCCATAAAATTTTGCATGTTTTGATATTAAAGAATTGCTTTTTCAGTACTGGATTGTATTTGTTGGTATTGTTTGTGTTTGTTGGCTTCTCATATATTGATATTTTGGGTATTTTATGTTGGAAACTATAACTCAAACAATTAGAAAGGAGTAAATATGGCTATAAATTATGAGGGTAAGACAATTTTGGTTTCGGCGAATGAGTTTGTGGAGTCCTCTTAGTATTGATAATCCTTTAAAGAATTCATTTCAACTACTACCCTTGTTGATTCAAGAAAAGCATATGCGGTCTCCTCTTTGAACAACTGGGTGATTGATTCAGGTACTACAAATCACATGACACGTAATCCAAATATATT
This sequence comes from Solanum okadae, assembly GCA_036553675.1. Taxonomy (NCBI): domain Eukaryota; kingdom Viridiplantae; phylum Streptophyta; class Magnoliopsida; order Solanales; family Solanaceae; genus Solanum; species Solanum okadae. The sequence continues at coordinate 10,591,513 of CM071688.1, read as the reverse complement.
TTCTACCTTTCGACCACACAAAGCACCCTCTCAAGTAATGGTAGTTGATGGCTCAACACATAACATTGTGGGATTTGGAACCATTAAAGCAACTTCCTCTATTACCCTGTCATCTGTATTAAATGCCAGACTCTACTCAGAACTTGAATCCTAGAGACCCTCTTTTGATTTTGTAGGATATCCAACAGTATCTGTAGAAGAAAATGAATGGTTACAAAGACCATTTACAGAAGAGGAAGTGCTACTAATCATCAACCAGTGTGATAGGGACAAAGCACATGTCCCTGATGACTTCACTATGGATTTCTTTAAGAAATGTTGGGATATTTTGAAAGAGGGCTTAATGTTGAGTATACAAAATTTCCATCAGAGGAGTGCGTTTGAGAAATCATTTAATGTTACATTCATCGCTTTAATCCCAAAGAAACCTGATGCAATTGAGCTAAAAGACTTCAGACCAATCAGTTTGATAGGAGTAGTCTATAAAATCATCTCCAAGTTGCTAACTGAGAGAATGAAGACAGTGATAGTGAAATTGGTTGATGAACACCAAATGGCTTTTTTGAGATGTAGGCAAATAATGGATGCAACGTTGTTGGCTAATGAATTGGTCAACTCCACGGTAAAGCAGAAGAAACTGAGGATTCTATGCAAGCTAGACATTGAGAAAATCTATGACCATGTTAACTGGAATTTCCTTCTAAAAACTCTAAAGGACATGGGATTTGGTAACAAGAGGATTGGCTGGATCAATAACTGCATTTCAAGTGTGAAGTTTTCCCTCCTCATAAATGGAAACACTGAAGGATTCTTCCAATCTCAGAGAGGTCTTAGACAGGGAGATCCTATGTCCCTATTCCTATTCTTAATAGCCATGGAGGGTTGAATCACATGTTCCTGAAGGCAAAGACTAATGGGTGGGATAGGATTTAGTGCACTTGCTAGGAGAGGGAAGGAGCTGGAGATCACACACTTTTTCTATGTTGATGATGCTCTTATGTTCTGTAATGCAAAGGAGGCACAAATTAGACACATAAGTGCTATACTCACTATTTAGTAGAGCATTTCAAGCCTCCATGTCAATTGGTGGAAGAGTCATCTCCTCCCTATCAACTTAGTTGACAATTTTCTTGGGCTAGCTGAGACATTGAGTTGCTAGGTAGATGCACAACCAACAAAATATCTGGAATTACCTTTGGGTGCTAAGAACAAAGAGCTGGAAGTGTGCATTGTGGTGTTGGAGAGATGTGAGAAGAAACTAGCCCGATGAAAAAGCTAGTATTTGTCCATGGGTGGCAGGGTGACCCTCATCAAATCAGTATTAGATGGATCATTTACTTATATGATGAGTTTATTTCCAGTCCCCAAGAACATTGAGAAGAATATAAATAGGCTCACGAGATCTTTTCTTTGGCAAGGCAACAAGGAAAAGGAAGGCTGCAACTTGGTGAAGTGGGATACTCTCACACTTAGCAAAAACAAAGGAGGCTAAGATTGAAGAACCTAAGTCTCCAAAATAGTAGTTTATTCCAAAAGTGGCTATGGAGATTCTGCATAGAATATAGAGCCATATGGAGAAGATTTATATCAGGAAAGTATGGTTTATTTAACCGGTGGACAACTGAAGAGGTTATGGCACATTTAGATGTAGTGTTTGGAAGACCATTAGACGACTATGGCCACATTTCAAAAACAACATATGTATTAGTGTTGGGGATGGACTGAAGACAGAGTTCTTGAATGAAATATAGATAGAGGAAGACAGTTTGAGAAACCTATTACCTCTTCTATATACATTGAGTATGCAGAAAAATGACACTGTGGAACAAGTCTGGAGTAAACAGGGTTGGAATCTACTTTTTAGGAGAGCATTGAATGATTGTGAAATTGAGGAGGTTGCCAAGCTATTAGGGGTTCTTAATGATTTCCCAGGTACTTCTTAGAGGTTTGATAAGCCAATATGGGAAATACACAACAAAAGGATCTATATAGTGAAATCAAGCTATTGGAAGATGAATTATAATGTCCCACTGATTGAGAGACGGCCCTAGAAACTGCTTTTGAAGGTGAAATGTCCATTGAAAGTCTCATGTTTTGTTTGGATACTAATCAGAAAAATATGTCTTACTCATGAGGCTCTACAGAAAAGAGGCATGCAAATTTGTTCAAGGTGCTTGTGTGAACCGGAAGCTGAAGTGAACAACCATCTGCTCATACATTGCCAAATAGCTGACAATTTGTGAATATGCTTTATGCATTTGGGGGGTTAGCTAGGTGATGCCAAAGACTACTTTAAAGCTTCTGAAGACTTGGCTAAGAGTTGGAAGCAGAGGGAAAAATGAAGAATGGTGGAAGCTCTTCCCAACATGTAGCTATTGGTCCATATGGCAGAAAAGAAATACTAGGTGTTTTAAAGGACAAAAAAATTACTTTTCAAAGGATTAACAAGTTGTATTAGTCTTCTATTTCTTTGGTGTAAACAAGATTTGGTAGGGGAGGTGGTAGAAGTAGTTGATTTCTTAGGAAACTTGTAATTTAGTTACCTTCATAGGGGTGTGCCCATCACACTATGGGATGTAAGTTTCCAATTCATCATTTCTTGGATGATGAATTTTTTTGTGAATACAAAGTTACCCTTATTTCAAAAAAAAAATGCCAAAGTTGGCCTTCAATTTGATTTTTGTGAGTAAACTTATTATAGATCTTAATTGTTATATTTCATTCTTTCCCGATCATGCATGTTTTGGGATCTTGCCACACATAAGGTCATTGGTAAAGGAATTTTTTTTCTTTTTTTTTATGACAAGGGAAACCCGCAGCCGCTACCCTTTGGATGCGCACAGGGTAAAAACCCCACTCCTATGCAATAGCTCGCAAACCACATAGGAGAGGTAACCCGCACTAGGCAAGCCCGATGCGATGAGCTCGACCCAGAAGGCAAACCCCTTGCTTTCGCTGGCAAGGGGATTCGAACTTGAGACCTCCAACATGGAAGTCCCAAGCCCAAACCACTAGGTCACCTCAAATATTTGATGATCTATATATCCTTAATAAATATGAGCCTCGATTTGTTGTCTGCACAAGTGTCATGGCTTTATTTGAAGCACATTATCGATTGGGAAATCATTCTTTACTTTTGTTAAAGAAGCTCTGCCCTCCGTTTCAAAACGTTCCTTCTTTGAAATGTGAATCATGTCAATTTGCAAAACATTATCGCAACACATTACGTCAAGGGTTAATAAACCGATTGAGTAAGCTTTTGAGCTAATTCATTCTGATGTTTGGGGACCACGTCCCGTTGGTTCCAAAACTGGACATAAGTATTTTGTCACTTTTATGGTTAATTTCTATCAAATGATTTGGATTTATTTCATGAAAAGTCGCTTTGAAATGTTTACACACTTTTGTGTTGAAATAAAAACTTAATTCAATACTTTGATGTGTATTTTAAGGAGTGATAATGCTAAAGAATATATGTCAGACTTATTTCAATCCTATTGAGAAAACACGATATTCTCCATCAATCGTCATGTGTTGATACACCTTCTCAAAATGGAGTTGATGAGAGTAAGAATAGGCATCTACTTGAGACAGCCCAAGCACTTATGTTCCAAATGAAGATGCTTTGAGAAGGAATTTCCTCTGGCAAGGAAATAAAATTGAGAGCAGTTTCAATTTAGTAAAATGGGCAGAAGTTCAACAAGGGAGGAATAATGGGGGTCTGGGAGTAAGGAAGCTCATGTTATATAACCAAAGTTTGCTAAGCAAGTGGCTATGGAGGTACAACCAAGAGGAGCATGCACTATGGAAAGAGGTTATACAACACAAATTCAGCCAAGAAGGGGAACGGTGTTCAGATGAAGTAACAACCACTTATGGAGTGGGAGTTTGGAGGACTATCAGAAGCTTTTGGCTGACTGTAGAAGTTAATACAAAAGTTAAAGTTGGGAGGGTGGGGGGGGTAAGGTTTTATTCTGGAAAGAAGACTAGACTGGTCAAGGATCTCTTCAAAGTTTGTTTCCTGGATAGTAGCAAAATCAGTGAGATATGGTCTCAACAAGGGTGGAATTTGGTATTTAGAAGGTTGTTAAATGACTGGGAGATAGAAGGGGTAATTGAACTACTGAATATGATAGAAGGTTTTCCAAGCACTAACTTGGAAACAGACAGTCTATTATGGATACAACACCCAGATGGAAGATTCTCTGTCAACATATGGTACAAGTGGGGTCTATCAGTAACTGGAGGAAGGAAAACAGGGCCATGGAGTGCTGTTTGGAAGAGTGTGGCTCCCACTAAAGTGAAGTGTTTTGTTTGGCTAGTAGCTAGGAGAGCCTATTTGACGCATGAAGCATTACAGAAAAGGGGCATCAACATAGCCTCTAGATGCTTACTATGCAAAGAGGCACTGGAAACCAACAAACACTTATTTTTGCATTGCAAAGTAACAACACAAGTATGGGCTTTATTCTTCAATTTAGCTAGCCTAAACTGGTGTATGCCAGAACACACAACAGATTTATTGAGTTGTTGGATTAGAAGGGGGGGCAGCAAGAGTCAAAAGAAGTGGTGGAGGACAGTACCTGCGTGTATCTGGTGGAATATTTGGAAGGAATCAGAGGATTTTTGAAGGAAAAGAATGCGCAATACAGAAGATTAAATGGAAAGTAATTACTTCCTTAGGTTTTTGGTGTAAAGAACAAAATATAGAAGAGGAAATCCAATTAGTTGATTTCGTAGGTTCTTTGTAAGTATTTCTGTTTCTTTTTTCTTCTTTTTTTCTCTTTTTTGTTAAAACTTTTTGGACGTGGCCAGCATAGCCCTTAATGCTGAGGAATACAAGTTACCCGTTTCAAAAAAAAAAAAGTTCCTAAAAAGTTTGGGTTGATACACTCTCTAAAAAGGTAACATCATCTGGTTCTAAACCATTCTGCCGCAAAGAGTAGCACAGTGTTAGAGCTTTCCTACCCATCCCATGCTGGCCATATCCCAAAATCATATTTGTATATGTCACAGAGTTCTTCTCAGGAGATTTTAGAAAAACACTTTCAGCATAATCAATGATTCCTGATTTTGAATAAATGTCTACCAAAGCAGAAATAACATAAACATTGTTCTCAAACAAATTGAGAATCGCAAAACAATGTAGCTGCTTGCCTATTGCTATACTTCCTGACTGGCTGCATGATGGGAGGATTGATGCTAAGGTCACAGCATTTGGCTTCACATTCTGCTCTAGCATCTCCTTGAAGACAACAAAGGATTGTTCAATTAATCCATTTTGAGTGTTTCCAGCAATCATAGCATTCCACGTGGCTTGATCTTTATCATTTGTGACGTTCGACTGGAATATTGCTTGTGCTTCTCTAATCATAATAGATTTGGCATACATGTCTATCAGGTAACTCTCCATCCCTTCAAATTGAATATTGTGCCTCAGAAGATAAGCATGGGTCTGTTTACCAATTTCCCTGTCCCTAAGATTTGATGCCGCAGAAAGCAGGATGGTGATTGTTATCTCATCAATTGCAACCCTAAGTTATTCCATTGCTAACTTTGTTTCCTATGATCGCATATCTTCCACATCTAGATCCTTGAGTGTACTGTGAAGGAGGCTTTGAATCATCCTAGATGATCAAATGTGATGCTTGAGGAAACACATGCATCAGAGAGACTTATGGGGTACTATTCAGACACCTTTTCTCCGGTTCCCAAACTCATTTATGTCTGTTTGTTCATTTCTCTAGTTGTTTTCGAGAATTGGCCTTTACACCAGTTAGATATCAAAAATGCATTCCTTTATGGTGATCTTCAACAGGAAGTGTAAATGGAGCAACCACCCGATTTTATTGCTTAGGGGGAGTATAGGAAAGTCTATCATTTGAAGAAGTTTTTGTATGGCTTCAACCAGAGTCCCCGAGATTGGTTTGACAAGTACAGTGAGGTAGTTCACGCGTGTGGGCTGAAAATGAGCAAATGTGATCACTCTGTTTTCGGTCGACTATCTGCAGCTGGCACTATCCTTCTTATTGTGAGGGGATCTCTTCCCTAAGTCTTTCTTGCCTCCTAGGTTTCATACGAAGGACTTAAGTCGGTTGAAATATTTTTTGGAAGTAGAAGTAAATAGAAGCAAGAAGGAAATTTTTCTATCTCAGAGAAAGTATATTCTTGACCTACTTGCAGAAACTGGAAAATTGGCAGCCAAACCCTGCAGTACTCTACTAGTTCACAATGTGCATCGTATGAACGATGATGAAAACCCTTTTGATAATCCAGAGAGACTTAGAAATTACAAATGTTAGGATCTAGCGACATCAATGTACCATATGACTTCATCAGTCTCTCACTCACTTAAGCATATTATCATCAGATAATAAACAACCATTCTATACCCTGCATGTTCATAAATGAACCACCCAGCACCAAGGTGAGTTTTAATACAACATGGGTGATAGTTTAGGTAGGTAAAGCGAACAATGACAGTTGAGGTATGAAACTCGCAAAAAGTGATAATTTGGATGTGTTTTTGACCATTAACTCTTACTAAAATTACTTACCTTATCCAAAAGGAGAAAACTCCAAAAGAAGAGGCCGTTACACCCTTTGTCCCTTGTGAAAACTGAAGAGCAATAATTCACTTTGAATTGACACAAGCAGCTTGTAAGAAAGCATGTGGAACCTAATAAACCAAGTAAAGATAATATGGACTCGGAACTTAATTGGTTGGCAAGAGTCTATATGCATATTTACTCAATAAAACCTCCTACTAATTACTAGAACTAGACCTAATTTATAGAAAGCTTTTGTTTGTCAATGTCCAATAAATTAAGCCGACAGCCTAATAAGGAAATTTTCAGAGATTATCCTATCTATATGATTTGTTGTAACTTCAGAACCATTTTCACAAATGATAAACTCCACTCATGCCAGTTCCATTGATATTCACAATTTCACATACTATAATTAGCTGAACCAACCTTAGCAGACATATTAATAGTTATCTGGACCAACCTTAACAAGTGTTATTAATGCCATTTGGCTCCAATATAAAAACACTCATGAACTTGCAAACACCATATCAAAGAAAATCCTTAATACAATAGTTTAAAAGTCGAATTGCAGAACAAGTATAAGTTATTCAAAGGAAAGAACTGGTCACCTAATTTAAATGTGCTTCAGTCAATCTGACAGCTTGATAGAAGTTGTCATCTTGGATAAGACCCTTCTTTTGCTTTCTGGGACTCCTCGTTTCCCACCAAAAAGGTAAAATGGATATTCTTGATTGCTCTGTATTAATAAAGAAATATGCATACATTTCACTTACTGAATATCCTACCTCTGAGTATCTTTACAAAGTAAAAAAGCATAATTCAGAAGAAAAAACCAAACTAAAACAAGCTAAAACACTACTTAATTACCTCGAATTTCAAAGGCAGCTCGTCATTGATAAACTACGATCATATTAACCCTAGCAAAATCCTGTCCAAAAATGTCATGAGTACAAAGGTACATAGTGGGAGAACTAATAGTTTTTTATTCTTCTAGCCCATAGATCCACTCTTCTATTAGTTCAAGTTTAGGCTTATAGCCAGCATCCTTCATATTGATGGTTAAACATCCCAACATATCATATATCATGCAGTACTGAGGATGCTTCTTATCTTTAGATACAAAACAGTGTGGATATCCAGAAGTATCAATCCAACTACACCCAACCTCCTTTGACAATCCCATTTTGCGCATTCCTCTTCTGACATTATCTACAGACTGCCAGTTTCCTTCCTCTGCATATATATTTGAGAGCAGAACATGATAACCAGAAATTTCATCACTACCCTCTAATTCAAGCAGCTTACTGGAAACAATTTTCCCCAATTCAAAATTTCTATGTACTCTGCAGGCTGCAAGGAGTGATCCCCATATTCCCAAGACATTACCCTCAACACCCAACTGTTTGGCAAAATTATGAGCTTCATCCAACCGTCCAACTCTTCCTAACATGTCAACCACACAAGCATAGTGCTCTGCCGACGGCTGAATCCCGTATTCTTCGCCCATCAGCTCAAATATTTGAAGGCCTTCATCAACCAATCCGGTGTAGCTGCAAGCAGACAGGACTGCTACAAAGGTAACAGCATCTGGTTCTAAACCATTCTGCCGCAAAGAGTAGAACAGTGTTAGAGCTTTCCTACCCATCCCATGCTGGCCATATCCCAAAATCATATTTGTATATGTCACAGAGTTCTTCTCAGGAGATTTTAGAAAAACACTTTCAGCATAATCAATGATTCCTGATTTTGAATACATGTCTACCAAAGCAGAAACAACATAAACATTGTTCTCAAACAAATTGCGAATCGCAAAACAATGTAGTTGCTTGCCTATTGCTATACTTCCTGACTGGCTGCATGATGGGAGGATTGATGCTAAGGTCACAGCATTTGGCTTCACATTTTGCTCTAGCATCTCCTTAAAAACAACAAAGGATTGTTCAATTAATCCATTTTGAGTGTTTCCAGCAATCATAGCATTCCACGTGGCTTGATCTTTATCATTTGTGAAGTTCGACTGGAATATTGCTTGTGCTTCTCTAATCATATTAGATTTGGCATACATGTCTATCAGGTAACTCTCCATCCCTTCAAATTGAATATTGTGCCTCAGAAGATAAGCATGGGTCTGTTTACCAATTTCCCTGTCCCTAAGATTTGATGCCGCAGAAAGCAGGATGGTAATTGTTATATCATCAATTGCAACCCCAAGCTTTTGCATCTCATATACAAGCATCAAAGCCTCATCATCCAGTCCGTTCTGTACCAAAGCAGACACCATGGTGTTCCATGACACTATATCTCTTTCCTTCATTCCATTAAAAACTTTAAATGAATCGCCAACATGGTTACACCTAGAATATGTGGCTATCATAGCATTAAGCGAAATAACCTGTGAATCCCTGCATTTCTTTATCAAACATGCATGTAGCTGTTGGGCAAACTCCAAATGCTGCAACTGTGAAGTTGCCATAAGAGCGGATACAAATGTCACATCATCAGTAGTAACAGCATCCTCTGCTTCTACAGCTTCAAGAAAGAGATCAACAGCTTTTAAAGGAAAATTGTTCTGAATGTACCCGCTAATCATAGAGTTCCAGATCTCTGTATTTCTTTCACAAGTATTCTCAAATATTCTGGTCGCCAGATCAATGCAACCAAGCTCAGCATACATAACAATGGCAGCACTAACAACAAACAAGTCATTTACATATGCATTACCCAATTTCACAAGCAACCCATAAAGAACATCAGCAACTCTAACATCCCCTATTTCTGATACAGCAGGAAAAACATTAATAAAACTAACAACAGTTGGCTTAATACCTAATCTCATCATCATAACAAAACACCTCACTGCTTCCGAAAACCTCTTCCTTTTCACATACCATGAAAAAATAGTATTCCACCCAACAACATTTCTTTTACGCATAGTTCTAAATACCCTTTCAACTAAATCACAATCAGAACCATTATCCAATGTAAGACAAGTAGCAGAGTACATATTCAACAAAGAATTACTAACAATCCTACTAGGATGAATCCCAGAACGCAAAATGTGGCAATGCACAGCTTTACCTACAAGAGTTTGTTTGGTCTCTGCGCAAGCCTTGAGAACAGAGGAATAACTATATTGATCACATACGGATGAACCCACATGTTTCAATCGAGAATAGAATGAAATGGCTTCGTGGGGCATGTTATTACAGACAAACCCAATGATAATTGTGTTCCAAAGGACAGTTGTTGGTTGAGGAATTGTATCGAACAGTTGGCGGGCGAGATGGGGTTGGCCTTGTCTGCATAATTCGCTTAAACGAAAGCGAATTGTTCTGGGTTTTGAGTCTGTAAGAGTGCATTGTTGGTCTGTGAGGGGTAAAGAAGAGTAATTTGGGAGATGGGTTAAGCTCAAAGATGGAGATTGTGAGAAAGTTGAAGGAAGAGGAAGAGGAAGAGCTGAAGAAGAAGACATTGCCAAACGCATTTTCAACCTCAAAACTATCACTTAATCCAACAAAAATCGCAAATAAAATTTTCAACTGCTGCTTCTTATTTTCAGTTAAGTTATAGTACTAAAAACAATGGTCTGGTCTTTACAAATACTCATCCAACCTTGACCGAGTGGCGAAGTCAGGATTTTCAATAAGAAATTTTAAAATCTAAAAAAATAGACATACAAATAGTCGAAGGGATTCGATTTCTACTCTATATATCTAAAAAATATTTTAATCATGTATAAATTATAGAATTTTCCGTCGAAGGGGGTTTGGACCCTCTTATTGAAAGGTGGCTCTGCCACTGCCTGGTCCCGAAAATACTTGGGAAAAATTTCAGAAGTGGTGTTTGGTTATATAAATTTCAAGTTCCTACCTACTAGAAAAAACTAATATTTGGGTCAAGTTCTAATATTTGAAAATTTAAAAAAATTTAAAAATTACCTCAAACTTTTATATTTTATAAAAAAAATATTCATTATCTATTAATTCCAACTAATATTTATTATTACCTCCCACAAAAATATTTGAATTCTAATTTGAGTGATAAAATTGAGAAAAAAGAATAATTTGTGTTTAACAGGTTATAATTATAACTGAATCGGTGACAAGTTTAAGTGTGTGATTAATGTATTGTCTTGCCTTTATTGTTATTTTGTTATTGTTGATTGTTATCAATTATATTGTAACGTTATTTTATTAACAGAACATATTCATTATAAAATGATAATATAAATATATGGGTATTTTTAATAATTTTTAGAACTTATGGATATAAATCATATTTTTTGAAATAATAAAATATTTTTGGAAAATTTTGGGGTCAAACACATGGTAAATCTTCACCAAAAACTTCACTCAAATATGATTTGCCAAGAATATTTTAGAATTTGAGGTCAAACGCTAGCTTCAATTTGTTTGTCTAGTTTTCGTAGTATTAATTGTTCTCTTTTTTAGTTACAGTCACTTAATAAATCTAGATAAATATAATGTTATATATTATGAAGAAGTTATTAGAAGATTTTGATAAAGATTTATCAACAAATCATTTCAGCTATCAAAATTATCATTATCGTTATTAGAACACATTTTTTTCACCACTATTGCTATCATCACAATAAATCATACCGTCATTAATATTATTACTGTTACCAACAACTACTCCCTCCGTCCCATTTTATGTGGCAACATTTGACCGGGCACGGAGTTTAAGAAATAAATGAAGACTTTGAAATGTTTACCAAATTGTCCTTTAAAAAGTAGACTCACTTTTCTCTCTCCTCATAAATGTATTGGAATATTATTTTAAGATTAAGTGGGACCAACAAAGGTAAAAGAAGAATTGTATCTTTAAATACTTACCTTATTAGGAAATGTGACATTCTTTTTGGGACTGACCAAAAAGGAAATGGTGTCACATAAAATGGGACGGAGGGAGTAACATTTTTACTAGCATCACTACTACATGTTGCGATTACAAAAATTTCATTATCAATCATCATTATTGAATGATTAACACGATAAAAATCATCTCCAGTTACTATCACCAAATATATTTGTTATCATCCCACAATTTCTAACAACTATTGTTGTCGCCACTCCTCTCCCATAACAATCATTATCATCGATTACCATAACAAAATTGCATCATTAATTCTAGGGATAAGGGTCTGAAAAATATCTCAATTTTGGTCGGATTTGTTGTTGCGATGCTAAACTTTCATAAGGACCTATTACCTCCCTAGACTATTTAATACCGTATGTTTTACCCCCTGAACTATTTAATAGTGTATTTTAAAGGTATATATGTGCCCACGTGGACACATTACTATTTATAATTTTGCATTATTTTTTATGTCCACGTGGGCAAATATATATGTTTAAAATACAGTATTAAGTAGTCTAGGGAGGTAATAGGTCCTCATGAAAGTTTAGTATTGCAACAGCAAATTCGACCAAAGTTGGGGTATTTTTCAGACCCTTATCCCTTAATTCTACTTTATAATTTAAGAACTTATTGATATATTATCCTCTTTAATTTTAATATATGTAACATTTCTTTAGTCTACTAGACATTATGTCTGTGCTATGCATGGGCCTAATAATTTCTATTTAATAATTTTATTTTCAATCAATTAAAGTAACATTTAACATTTGAAACATTTATCAATATACCAATTTCTGTATTTTCATTTGCATTTATATTATTCAATTTTTTAATATTTTAAAATCCAATTTTCAATAAATAAAAACTGTTAATATATGTTTTTCCTTTTATTTTGTTTCCCTTATTATTCCTTGCTTAGTTATTTAATTATTTTTGTCCCTCCTTTTGCTCTTTGAATATGTTCCATCTTTTGCCAATTTATTTTTATTCTTTTTCTATTCTTTTTAATTTCACTTGTTACCTTCTTAAAAACTCAAGTTGTTGACCTGTTGTTTGGTTGACTTCCGATATATAATAAAATATTTTAAAAACATCATATCCCCTATTCTAATTATTGAAATTATGTGATTTTAATTTTTTATTTTATTCTTAATAAAAAGTTTTTACAATTTTAAAGATGCTACAATTTTCACTCTAACTTCTTTTCAAAGATAAATTTGAAGTAAAAATATCCTAATCTGACATATATATAAGACTTGTTAATGAGTTTTTTTTTTTTTAATTTTTCGTGTTAAATATACATTTTAGAGTTCGACTAAATTCGAATTCATGCCGGAAAGTCTCATATAGCACTCCCTAACAAACTCCGTATTCAAGAGAACTCGAACCTGGTACCTCTGATTAAGGATGAGAAGTACTTACCATTCCACCACCACCCTTGTCGGTAGGAATATTATGAGTTAATATTGATGTTATCTGTCTTAACTAACGTGTTAGATACATGCATGAAAAAACAAATATCACATTATTATATATTTTAATTCACGCCTTGCCAATTCAAAATCTGAAACAAAAATGCTAGTTTTAATTTTGACTTAGTTTTGAAAGGATAATAAAAGTAATTTTAAAATTCAGAACTATAAAACCATTATATATCCAATATATGAATGAAAAAAGTACAAGATACAATAAGTAATATTCTCACTAATATTTATTGATTATCTTTATTATTTAAAAACTTGCATCATTAGAGTCTAGACACGATGTATACATATTGGATAAAACTTTCATTTTTCTAATTGATATTTATTGATTATATTTATTTGTTTTCTTTTTTAATAACCTTCTTAATTGTCACTAACTTTAAATGGCTCAAATTTAACTTTAAATAAATTAGTTAATCAAAACGTACAAAAGCTCTTGTAGCTCAGTTGGTTAGAGCACCCGTTTAGTAAGCGGGAGGTCTTGAGTTCGACTCTCAACAAGAGCATTATTTGTTTTTAATTTATTTTTTATTAATTATTTTTCTGTTAAAAATATTGTATCAAGATTAAATTATATGAACACTAGATTCTAAGTTCTAACACATAAAATAAATATTTAAGCCAAAAATAGTAGATTAAAATTTCAGGTAAATACTAGGAATTAGAACTCTAGATAAATACTAGGGATTAGAACTTTAAAACAGACAAAGAGGGAGTTAGAACATTACAATAAATCCAAAGAACGAGTTATTTGGATGATATACACTCTTCACTTTACATATATTATGTCATGTTGGTATAGTGTGAGGCGACCCGTGATTTAAAATTAGGGCACCATCAGGATTAACTATTAAGAAAATGTTGGTTTTTAAAGGCAAACAAAAAATCACAACCCTTTGCAGGGTTCAAACTCACAACATTGAGCTCTAAAGTTAAACCTTCGACCAATGCATCAAGATGACTTTTGTTAATTCGGGTGCACACTTAAATATACAAAAATTTAAAAGTTGTTAGTGCACGTGCACCCTCACGGTGCATATGGGTCCGCCTATTTTTCAATAGATACAATTTGACTTGAGTTCAAATATTTAACAAGTATAATTTTTAGAGTGAATGATCAAACACATTTAAGATATGACATTTTTGTGAATATCATTTTTGAACTAGCAGATGTGTAAGTAATTTATACATGAACTATCATCAACTACTTATTGAAACACAACTCGATTAGTATCTAATGATGCAAGTACTAGACCACTCTCTCTTTTTGTTTAAAAATGATGTCAAATGATACTCCACGTTGGATAAATAATATCATTGTATCAAAACTTAAATAATTGTCAGATTAAAAGTTAAGAGACAAGCTCCATCTCAACTTCATCCCATTGATACTTCTCATCAATTGGTTAGCGTACCATTTATTCAAATATTATATTTATTAATATATAAAAGAGAACTCTAGGCCCGCCTACGTGGTGCCACCACAAACAAGAATTCTCTTTTAATTTATTTATTATTTACAAAACTAGCCTTTCTTTTCATGAAAAGTTATGATTTTAATGAAAAGTAGTGACTTTTATGAAAAGTAGTGACTTTTATGAAAAGTTACGACTTTTCTGAAAAGTTGTAACTTGTATGAAAAGTAGCGACTTTTATGAAAAAATATGACTTTTATGAAACGTTGTGACCTTTCCGAAGAGTTGTAACTTTTTCAATGAGTTGTGACCCTTTCGACAAGGCACAATAAGAATTTGTTCACACTACCATTTTTTTTTATAAATAGAGGGATTTTCTGTCACTATTATTTGTAGGGTTTTTTTTCCCGCTATAGGGTAGTCAAATTCAAATTCATTAATTAAGTTTCTTATGAAGTTTGTTTCATTCTTCAAAGTTTTCTTCCTCCAATTTCATGGAGTTTAATCTTTACTATAAGTCATAGTGATTCATGTAACAATGACAATTTTCTTTTTTCTATCTTGGTGACTTTCTTTTACCTTTGTTAAAAAATTTCAGCACAGATGATTGAAAATTGATCTTCTCTTTTGTCCCTTTCTATAGGTTTCTTCATATAAACAATGAAAAATGATTTTAATTGCAATGCGACATTACTACTCTTGCACTTCTCCACCCACAACTCATAACGCTTTCGAAATGGTTGAATTCATTACATTTGGTTCTTTAGTACACAAATCTTTCATTTCTGCCACTATTATTTGTAGGTTTTTTTTGCAATAAGACAGTCAAATACATATACATTTATTAAGCTTCTTATGAAGTGGGTTCCATTTCTCAAAGCTTTCTTCCTCCTATTTTATGAAGCTTAATCTTTTACCGTAAGTCATAGTGATTCATGTATCCCTTGCAATTTCTTTTTGCTATTTTTGTAAAAAAAAAATTGAACTCTGTTAAAAATTCCAGTGAGGATGATTGAAAATTTATCTTCTCTTTTGTCCCTTTTTACAGGTATTTTCATATACTTTTTGGGAAAATTGCTTGTGGATTGTGTTATATTTGATAGCATACAACAATAAATATGTGATTACTAATATGGAACCAATGATGATGTTTGTTAAAAGAACCAAACAGATTGCTCTCTTGCTTGTCACAGTTAGTATATTATTTTGATTGTTTTTTCTTAGGTACAAGCATTTTGTATGGATTGAGGTATACATATTATTGTCTCTATTGAAGAAAATTACTGAATTTTTTCCAGCAGATAATGAAAAAAACATAGACACAAAGGCTCAAAAAAAAGCTCATAAAAAAAACTTGGTTTATTATCAATTCCTTCCAAGATTCTCCAAGTAAAAGTTTATCCCCTATTTCTTCACTTCTCAATCCTGGCAATAGTAATGACTATTCTGAGACAATGAGGAAAAACATTTATGATACTCACAATTTTATGGTCATTTTTAACATATACAAAATACAACATACTATAATAAAAAAGATATTGATGGAAGTTCATAAGAAAGGAGTCGAAGGTCCTCCATATGAATTTAGTTAATTATGTTCTTGTATGGACGTGATGTTCCACTTTAATAACTTGGGAGTGTTGTTGTTCAAGGTTTTTTGGTCTCTTCTTTAATGTCTGATGTTGTTCTTTATAACTTCTTGGAATTTATAAAATTTCATTACTTCTGACCAACTATTTCCACAGAGATTTTCTTAGACTTCTTATACTTAAAATCTCTCTATGACTCATAAATTTTGTATAACAAAAATGAAAATTAAAAAAAATATATATTGCACTTTAAGATTTCAGAAGAATGTTTTACCTTAAGATAAATGTTCTTGACAATGTAGTGTATGTATCGAAAATACGATATTACCAAATGACCATATGTAAGCTTAGTAAGATAGTTCAATCCCGTGCGAAGCACGGATAATTTACCTAGTTTATTAATATAATACGATACATTATAAAACAACCATAAAATAGTTTGAAATAATTTTCTCAAGAAAGGAAGTACAAACAAAACTTGAAAAAAAGTAAATAAAATAAAGGTGCACTTCAAATATAATATTACAATATTTGCATGTTATTTGAATTATATTTGGCATAACAAAAGCCAAAAGGAAGATCGATCTCTGTGTCTCCTCTCTCTGCTGAATCTCCGATCAAAGAAAAAACAAAAAACAAAGACTCTTGTCGTCTTCTTCACTTTAATCCCTCCGTCCGTCCACAGATCAATTCATTCCACACTTTGTTTCTTTGAAAACTACCCCAGAATCAACCACTGACAGTCATTTTTTTTTATCATATTTGGGGTTTTCGAGTTTAATTGTGTTAAGAATTGAGGGTGAATTGTGCCTGGGAAAATGGGTTTCTGATGGAATGGCAAAAGAGAGTTTCTGTGTTAATGAAGCTTTTCGGTTATTGAAGAAGAAGAAGTAAACTATATGGGGAGTTCACAGCAGCCCGGTAGCTTTGGGGACCCTCAACAAATCTCCTCTGATAATGTTAATGGTCTTTGCTTGGCTATTTCTTCTAGTTTGTTTATTGGGTCCAGTTTTATCATCAAGAAAAAGGGTCTTCAAAAAGCTGCTGCATCTGGCCTCAGGGCAGGTACTTTTTACTTTTGTCTTTCCTTTTCGGTTGGATGAAATTTGTATAGTTTTTGGTCCATGTATTAGAAATGGCTGAAATTGAACTTGGGTTTTCTTTAAATATCTAATCTTTTTGATGGGATTAAAAAAAAATTGTTTTATGAACTGAGTTGGAATTTAGGAAATGCACTCTGTATTTATTGGTCCACCACATGAGAAATGCTTGAAATTCAGCTGGCCTCTTCTTTTATAACCATGGTGTGGTGCAGCCTAAGCGCACAAAAAATAATTTCACGGATACCTACCACCTTCCACCAACAACAACGGAGAATAAATCACCTAGTGTTTTGTCTCTACTAGTACTCAACCACTTCATTGGCCATTAGGCGCGACTTGGGTGTGACTTTTTCGTTATGTTCCTACGACTCTATGACTTCAGGAAGTTGTACTTTTGTTTGGTTCAATTATTATTTCTGGTGTCTTATTATATTTTTTTAATTGGTTGAATGGATTACTTTGGGGACAGCATAATTTCTTGGTGTTACTTTTTTTTTACTCTTTTCTTTTTTCTGTTTTACTTTCTGGTTTTGCTGAATTTACTGATATATTTGCTGGAGTTCATTGTTCCACAAAATTTCCTAATATGCTGAAAAGATGAAGAATTTGTGACATCACTTTGCCAAAAACAATTGTTGAGCATGTTAACAATGAGTGAGACTCTTGTTACCTTACAAGTAAATATAATATGACTCAAAGATATAATTAGGCAGTAAAAGTTTCCTGTTCTGAATTGCTTTATGACATTCTTTATTGTTTTGAACATACCATATAGTGATTGCGATCAATAACCGGGAAACATTGACACTTGGTTTAGACAACAAATCTTTTGGCACTAGAAATAAAAATCTTTGTGTGGATTTAAACCTATATCATGTGAGGTTCTGAGATGGTTTGAAGTATATCCTTAAGATCTCTTTTGCTTAATATATAGTTGAAAACTAGAATGGGAACCGAACATAGGAGATTCATTATTATCTGGGAGACATTGTGGATGATTGCAGGGAATATTGATATGAGATCCTTGTCTATTTCTCATTGGTTTTGGGTTTGGTTTAGTTATCCACTATAGGGAGAGTTAGAATAAAGATATGCTAAGTGTGGTCCTATAGCTTCACATATATTAGATGTATATGCTCAGTTGAGATATTTTACTTTTACCTTATCATAAACAATATACTAGATTTATATGGTTAGTTTGGTCCCACAGCTTCAGGTTACAACAGGCCTATTAAACAACAGAGGCTTCACTGTTTGCTGCACTCCTGATATTTAAGGTTTCATTTACTGCAAAAGGGGATAACTACCTGTGTGCAGGATGTTTGTAAAAATCAACTTCTTTACTCTATCAATGTCCACTTTTTATGAGCTCTCTTAGGTTAAAAGAAGATTCCTTTTGTTATTAGCTAAACAGAGTTATAATTAAAAAATACTTAAAAGATGTGACCCTCTTAAGTGGAGTAATTTGACATTATAATACCTTTATTTCATCCATATCAAGAGCATGTTAGATATAACTATATGTCGGATTCATTGTAATTTAAACATTTTGGTAGGAGTGTTTTTCATGATAGCACCATCCTTGGTGATTAATTATCATGATTCTCATATCCTTTTTTGAGAGAAGACACACGTTAGTCAAAGTAGTGTCATCCGACACTGCTTCGTGGGAAGTTGCATATAAACAACTAGTGTCTGGAACGCGCGTTGCGCATATACTTCCTTTAAAGAACCTAAGTGGATTATACCATCAGTTTTCTTTATTTTCTTTTTCCTTCCATGAATTATAATGCTTGTGTTAATTGCGATAAGAAAAAAAGTTATAAAAAAACAAATGATAAACTTGAAGTTCCAAATGAGAGGCTTATAGGTTTAATTTACCCCAAAAAATAATGAAATGGACAAGAAGGCTAAACACCATGAATTTTTTTATCCAAACCATCAAACAAATATATAGGTATGGGACTGGGGGGGGGGGGGGGGGGAATAAAAATGGATACATGTTCAGATGCTAGATGAAAATTAAGAATTGAAGTTTATTGGCAAAATCAAACTTGAGTTTCTAAGAAAAAAGTACCAAGCAATCTTATCATACGTGGGCAAAGAAAAAAGGAACTTGAGTGAAAATGGGAAATAAGAGAGGAAAGTACAAAACATATGTTTAGCATTTGTAAGTCTTTCTTTCCCGTTCACGGTGACATTCCAATCGTATAAAGCTCTCAGCATTTATTAATCATAAATGAAAGTATTTAAGGACCATTAGTGGGGAATTATGTTTCCCGAACTCTTCAAAAATGTCGTTGGGTGTGTGTTGGATCCAACAAAAATAGTGCATTTTTGAAGTATCTGACACGGGTGCGACAACATTTTTGGAGAGTAGAGTCCGTGCAATATAGGTGGGGAATATGAATTGAATTATATTGGTTCATGAATCACTCCTTAAGCTATTACATGAAATAGTGGATTAATAAATAGATATCATTGCTTGTAATAAAGGTTGACAGTCTAATTAATTACTCCAACGAAATAAATCGCTCTTAAATTGGATACATTTTCATCAAGAAAAAAAGCTTGCTAGAGCTCACCATTCAATGAACCACATTTCTTTTTCTTATTATTTTTTTAAATATTTATTTGAATGTATATTTACTTTTCTGTACAAAAATGTTATGAAAATAATGTTTCCTTGAAGGACAAAGACGTCGTTCAATATTTGACGGACATTTTGGTGATTCAACTTTTAACTTTTTTGGAAATATAAATTAAATGACACCACTTCATGGCGTAGTCTGTCTTTGATGGTCAATAGCGTCGACTTGTGTAACTGAGGTGGGGGTTTAAGACCTGCTCTGTACATGTTTTGCATATTTTCTCATTGTTTCTACTTCTAAGCCTCTTTTGTCAAAATAAAAATAAAAATACAGGCCAGTAATAATCAAACCCTGTCCTCCAGCAAAAAAGCTGAATAAACCAACACACCAACTAACATTTCGTAACCACAAAGTGAAAATAAAATAATCAATCCCTGAAAAGTAATTATTTTAGTATAACATAAATGGATTTAGAACGATAATTTTGAAAAGAAGTTACTCATTCGTTTCTGTAACTTGCAACTTCTAGGTGATTGAAATTGCTGGTGTTGCTATTCTCAAACTTGTCATCTCTCATGTTGTTATAGTTGTTTGTTCACTTCTTTATATGTGGACACTACTTACAAAAGATCATGGGTACGCCATTGTTTGATAATACGTGTTCAAGATCTCATCTGTTTTATTCCTTCCTGAAAAGATTTCATCTGTTTTTTTTGTCCATAGCTTTTGGAAGACAAGGAATTTAAAACTGATTTCATAAATGTGGTGTTCTACCTACTTTCAGAGTCTTCTCAAAGAAAGTATTATATGAGCATGCTACAACATTACGTTCTGCTTCTAAAAAATGCTTCCTTATTTCCCATGTCTTTAGTTATCTCAGGCATATCTCATATCCTTGCCCATGTGCCTGTTCTTGACATGGATGCTCTCATGCTTTATCTAGAGCTAGTGCTACATAAGCTATTTGTGAAGGTTATGGATAAAAAATGTAAGAGTGCATGCAATGTGCATATAATGACTAAACCTTTTCCATTGTCTTTCAATTTATATGTTGGTTTATTGGTCCCTTTAATAAGTGGGTTCATGATACGACTGTGATTTATAGGGGTTAGGTTATTTTGGCATTAGCTTCGGTTTTCATCTAATGTTTCATTCTTTTTGTCAAATGTGTGCTGCAGTAGAATTGTCAATCAGATTGACCCATATATAATCCTTCTTTTTTCATCTGCAATTGTCCACATGACAATTGTTTTATAAGAAGAAAATGAAGTGTCTCATTTCCCCTTTCCCTTTCCTGATTCTCCAAATAATTTTTTGTCCACAGTGCTTCGGTCTAGTGGTAAGATTGTAACACGTGATGTCTGGGCCAGGCGGATATCACGGGTTCGAACCCTTCCATAGACAAAAGCCCTGTATTTAAGTGGAAAATGGTAGGACGGATCAATTATTCGATAAGTTTTGAATGGTCTGACACTGGAAGAAAAATGGATTATTGGTGGTGCTCGGCTTTCAAATATATCATGAAACTGTTGGATAAGAAATGAGTTGCCTCTTTAAAAATCTTACACATCTTAGATCTTGGATTTAAACATTATAATCTTGAATAACAAAGTTAGCTTCTAAAAGTTAATTCAATTTCCATACCTAGAGGCAATGTGACTTATTTTTACATGCTATGGCAGGCTCTGGAGGCTATTCTTACTTGATGGAGCCGCTTTGGTGGGCAGGAATGATAACAAGTTAGTTATTCTATCATATTCAATCTTTCTGATATATGAGGATTTGTGCTGAATTGTTTCCTCTCTGGTCCAAAATAATGTCTTTTTGTGACTTGGCATGACTATTGAGATGAGAATTGAAATGTACAACATTTAAATGTATATAAAAAGAGATTCGTTTTCCTAACTCATTTTTCTTTTCTTTTCTTTATATTGCCAAGGAATATGAAAATAGAAAAGTGGTGTTGCAAACAGTCAACTAATGGAACTTATGACTTGGTATCAGAAAATAAAGTTCATCAAGGGAACTCCTTGAGGAAGTAGATGCTATCTAGTAGACTATTTTCTACAAAGTAGTGACCACGACATTGGATTGTTATGGGGATAGTATATTCTTTATGCTTACTTTGCTGTTTGAGTCAATGTAATTGCTTGTGAAGTCTTACACAATATAGAGCCTTGGTGAAATTCTCGTTGTTGGTTTATAAAAGTCAGGCATCTATGATGGTTCAAAGGAAAGAGAAAAAAAGAACTTTGCTATTAAGGAATATGGACAAAATGATTCAGTTGATTTCAACTTATTTTTGATAAGGTAAATGATCTTATTAATTTTGGGGGAATCCCCTCGTACAAGAAGTATACCAAAAGGTAGATAAACCTACATCAAAATTTGGTTCTCTATGGAAGTCACCCGTTCATCTATGCAAACAAGAACCTCATGGGTGCACCAAGGGGGAAAGAAAAGAAAGAAGAATAAGAAAAGGGGGAACCTCAGATTATTTCAGCTTATACGATATATTAATAGCTGATCAAGGGGGAAAGAAAAGAAAAGGAAAGATTCCCTGTCACAGAAAGTACTTGACTTGTGAAAGGCAACACAAAATTCTCGGTAAAAGAATAAGGATAATTTACTGTAATAGACATCTATGTCAAGGATAAATTACTCATATTGAGTTGTCTGAGAGATTATGGATGATATTTTTTTCCCCATAACTCTCCCTTTGTAGCTCCAACATTCAACCAGCTAATGATTGGAACCACTTTAGACCCTGCCGTTTCCATGCATGTTATATAAACTGGTTTTCTTGGCAACTAAACTTATTGAATATGGGGAAGGATAATTTTGTATTCTCAATCCAGTATGAGTGAATGAGGAATTGAGAAGTTAAAAGTAAAGGAAGAAAAAATCAACTATTTAAGATAGCATTAACATGTAAATTGTTGTTATTTTGCTTATTTTGTTTCATTAGTGTGAGAGAATAGAAGGGCTTTCAGGATCTAAGGGGCTGAGGGTTCTCTGAAGGATATCAATATATGATATATCCTAAAGAAGTCCCTCTGACTGATCAAGCCACATTATATTTGTCAATTTTCTTAATTCTCTAACAAATAACGCAAGGATATTTACTTCAGTTCTTCGCATTTGCTCTACTTTGATGTGACTAATATGGTCTTTTACTTGTTCAAAAGCCTCGATAGGAAAAATATATGCATTTACTGAAAATACTTCCAATATTGCTTGTAAATAAGTTATATCTCCTTAAGGCTTTTGCCTCCTCCACCTCTCCCTACAAAGGATATGTTTTTATGGGGCTTCCATGCTTGTTGGTTTATTTTTATTTGAAGTATTTTAACCATGTACATGTTCTCCTCACCTTTCTATTTGAAAAAAAAAAAGAGAAGACAAACAAAGGTTGATGTGAGTGCATTGCTTCTGTGGCAGTGATTGTTGGAGAAATTGCTAACTTTGCAGCTTATGCATTTGCACCTGCTGTCCTAGTCACACCTCTTGGTGCACTCAGTATTATTATCAGGCAAGAGAAGGCTGGAAATGATTGTTCAACTTTGCTATCTGTTACCTTCGAGGCAACATTTATTTATTTATTTATTTTGCAGTGCTGCACTTGCTCATATGATATTGGGAGAAAAACTGCATATTTTTGGAATGGTTGGTTGTGTTCTATGTGTTGTGGGCTCAACAACCATTGTTCTGCATGCTCCTCAAGAATGTCAAATTGAGTCTGTAAAGGAACTCTGGGACCTTGCCACAGAACCTGGTATGCATTTGAATGCTGACAAAGCCGAGTCCTTCTTGACATTTTGTGAGCATGGAAGTTTGATTGCTTAGTTTGTCAAAACTTCTTACTGACAATAATTTGCTAATTTCTTACTCATGGCAGCATTCCTCCTATATGCAACTTTGGTTATAGTGGCAGTTGTCATAATCATTGTCCAGTATGCTCCAAAATATGGACAGACTCATATAATTGCTTATGTTGGAGTTTGTTCACTCGTTGGTTCTATTGGGGTAGGCACTCAGCTATCTGGTTGGAGTTCGGCTTTTCATTTTTACCCTCCCCCATCTGGGTTCTCTTTTTCCTTAAGCTTGTTATTATTTCATCATTCCTACACGGGCTACATCCATGTGATCTAATTGTGATTTTTGGAAAAAATCTTAAATGATTTGGCAGGTTATGAGTGTCCAAGCACTAGGAATAGCATTAAAATTAACGTTCTCTGGGACGAACCAGTTGTTGTATCCTCAAACATGGGTCTTTGCAGTTGTCGTAGTGACATGCGTGTTTACACAAATGAACTACTTAAACAAGGTAATTAGAATGTACGCTCAGTTCTTTTTGTTGTTATTTTATGCTTGGATATATTAGTCATTTGTATGGAAGTTCTAAACATTAACTTGGTGTATCTTAATGCTCTTGGACTTTCAGGTGTCAGCATATATCTTCTTCTTGTTGCAATTTTTTATTTTTTTTAAAAATAACTCCATTGATCATTGATGTGCAAAAACTTACAATTTGAATTGGCATACCAAACTTTGTACATGATCATTGAGAGGAGTTCACTTCTTGTTGCAATTTGACTTACAATAAATGTAATGAAGTTTGTTCAGTTAAATTCCTATTGACAAAATAACTTACGCTACATCAGAAGCCTAGGCTCTCTCTTTTCATAAACCTCACACCTCTATGTGGTCTCCTAGAGCACCAAGAAGGTTGCTTCTTCACGTGGCTAGCAGCCAAAGGGGCCATCCTTACATCTGAGAATAAGGAGGAGTATGAGGATAACATATGTCACATGGTGTTACATGTGCGAGCAATCTTAGGAAGATGTGGACCAATTGCTTTTTTCCTGTCAGGTAGCAAATAGACTATGATGTACTATGTAAAATTTGTTTGGAATGCATTAGACTGGACTAGGTAGCTGCTATCAAAGATTTGCTCCTGAGTTGGACATTCAGGCGAAAATGGAGAAGTAGAGCACTGGAAGTAGCTCACTTAAAGCAATGCTAATGTGGATATATAGAAGAGCTGAACAAAAAAAATATTTATGGAAGGGTTTTTTGAAGGGGTGGAAAATCCAGTTGTATAAATGAGGAATGCTTTTGTTTCTTGTAACTATTTTGGAGCATCTACGAGGTGCCAGTTATTACCGATGATCAGATAGTGTCTTGTCAAGTGCCTTTCTTAGAGAATCAACATGCACATAATTGTGAGCGCAATGACCTTGAGGAAACTAATATCTCCACTAAAAATAAAACCTTCACATGTTTGTTGTTTGATGATTGTTGAACGTTACTGAGAGATAGAGCTCTTTCTGCAGATTAGTGAACATTTCAAAGTCTCATAATCAAAACTATTTGCATTTATCATTGCAGTGCCCCTTAGCTACAATCTAGATGATTATCATAGAAATATGGATGCCATACAAGATTGGAAAGGTCAGTAATTATCACACCACGAGTACACAAGAGGGAATAAGAAAGGGTCGTCTGAGATGGTTAACCATGTCCAATATAAGCATCCAAATGGACTGGTCCTTCAGTGTCACAATATGATGATTGAAATTGTTGAAAAGAGACTGCGTAGACTTGGAATCACATGGAGAGAAATTTCCTTAAAGGACCTATAATTTGTTGAAATCAATGCAGACTCAACTAAGAATTGAACAAAATGGAATTAAAGAATCCATATAGATCCATACAGGCAAAGACAACTAGAATGGATTGATGCTTAGTTTATCGTTACACTTACAATAAGTTGTCATTAGTCTTTTTAGTTTGGTAAGAGACTTGATTATTACCTGGGGAAAGTTAGTGGTTTAGAGAACATCTAGTTTTCCTATTTACTAGTATAACAAGGAAATTTGCCTGAATAGACCCAAATGGATAGACACACATTCATTTAGACGATTTGGAATAGTTTGGGTTGAAGCCTAGTTGATTGATTTCGCTGTTGAACTTATGTCGCTCCATGACTGACTACATAAGACTACATTTATAGCTGCAGAAACCATGTTGGTCATTTGTTACTCAAAGGACATTTGTATTTCTGATGATTGTTTTATCTATTAGCATATCCTTGTGTTTTCCTGGTGTTTTTCTCTCTGCTTTTTTTTCGGGTTGGGGGTAAATCATTGTTTTTATGTACCTTCAGACCAAATTTTTCTCACTTTTCAAATGCAGGCTCTTGATACATTCAACACAGCACTTGTATCACCAATATACTATGTGACGTTTACATCACTCACAATAGTTGCCAGCGTCATCATGTTTAAGGTGCAACAACTTTTCTTTTCTAATGTTGTATATATTAACTGATACATCACACTGTATTCTTTGAACTGTTCAAGTTGATTCAATGAAAATATTTTGAAGAAGATAGATTTTAAGATACTGAGAGACATTTTGTATAGCTCGATAATAAATGATAGTCATGAATATGCATAGTTGTTGATTTTTCTTATGGATGAGAATTGAAAAGGGATTACTCTTCTTTTTGTGGGTGGAAATTTTCTTTATCATCTCACCTAATGATCTTTTGCCCCTCTGAGATGCTCCTATTTTTCATCTTAAATATGGACTTTTTGAACATCTAGTGCATGGTTGTAGTGTAGGAGGTCAGTGATCCTAGACTCCTGGTCATCTTTTCCGACAATTCTGCCACCTCGTTAGTATCATGTTACTTATGTAGTTGCCTAGGGTATGCATGAAGGCTAAAAATAGAATTCCTGTAAAGGAAACATAGATGAATCATATTGAACCTAACTAGACATAAACAGGATCAGGAGTGAGTAGTGACAATGGTGCAGAGGAATGTGTGCTTACCAGCTAATGTGGGTGGGGAATAATAAAACTTTGCAAGTGTAGTATGATTGCACGGCAGGATCTCGTAGACCTCCATTTTGGTGCATGAGAAACGTAATTGAAAAATATAAGGGTTGAACTTTAGAACACTCGTAATAGTTGTACTATGCTAAACATTGATCTAGAGGAGACTGACCTTATATGATTCCAGCGAGATGACCAGTGACTAGTTAAAGGAAAGATAAATAATATTACGTATTTAAGATTAGTCACCAATGAAATTGAAATTTCCTTAACATAATTGATGAAATTGGAGTTAAAATGAAAGCAACTATGTTCTCTCTTCCTCCACCTCCCATTGATGAAATTGGAGGGGTGTAAAAGCAGCCATTTTTTTTGAATAATTTTTTACCATTTTAATAATTCTTGAGGACTTCTCCTTTACTTGCTTTTCTGAAACTGCCTAACTAGTAGAGCTTGGCATATAACAATTTATACCCTTAAACGTATCTAATCAGTATTTTTTATCACAGGACTTCTCTAGTAATAAAGAGACAAGATTTGTTCAAACAAGCCAATACAAATGAATTGTGAATATTACTAGAGAATTGATCGTCTAATGGGTGAGGGAGGGGTATCGGCTTACAGTTATAGTTTATATGTTTTTGATGGAGTAAAAAGATTACATTCGAGGCATCAAGAAGATGCAAAATAGCAAAAGTACATGGAAGCAAAAAAGATTTTGATAGCTCCTAAACATAAAATTAGACTAGAATTAGGGAGCTTACCAAATCCATAACCTGCTATATGCTATTTATAGGAGAGAGTTTACACCAATTAAACAGATAAGACATCCAGCCTTGAGGGAGCGCATTAGAGTTGAAATTCCATCAACGCATCTCGTGTTCCTCTCTGTCCAAAATGCTCCAATAAATACAGGCAGGTGCCATTCTCCAGATATCCCTGATGGTTTTATCAACTCTCCAGACATTCCAGCTCTCACATGCATTCCATACACTGAACATGACCAGCTAAGTCCAAAAATCGAGTGAAACATGCTCCAAAAGTCTGCTGCAACAGTACAGTGGAGAAGTAGGTCGCTGATGCTTTCTGAGTTGGTCTCGCACTTGTAGCATCTGTTGACTATTTGAAGAATTCCTCTTGATAGATTATCCTGTGTTAGACAAGCGTCTTTGAGAGCTGTCCAACTGAAACAAATTACTTTTGTCAAGCGCTTGGTCTTCCAAATATCCAAGGCCATTTGTCAATCATAGGATTGTCGAAGGAGAAGTTATTATATCCAGCCTTGACAGAGTATAGACCATTGTTAGAATTCCCCCATTTCATTCTGTCTATTGTCTGCACATTTATTGCACAACTTTCTAACAATATGAGTAGTTGTAGTAGATCATTCAGTTCCCAAGCTGCAAGTCACAGTTATAGTTCATATGTTTCTTTGTCTTTTCTGTTTGGATAGATCCAAAAGATTATGTATTTAAAGTGCATGGCTAACAAGTGACTTTATGAAGTCTTTTTCAGAAAGCAACTACCTATGTTTATAAATTAACGGTCAAAAGCTGCATTATTAGGGTATTCAGCGCATTTCATAAAGCAATATTCACGTGATGCCTTTCAAGCATGAAATGCTTATTTACCCTGGCAAACCCGCTGGAACTTGTGGTTCCTGGATAAGTTGCAAATCTATCCATCCTCTCCTGCTCATTGACCATAAGTACTTGTTTTAATTGCTGGAATAGCTGCTTTCAAGTGTTGAGCCATAGTGATTGACAGTAGTTAAATATTTAGATATGTTCAACTTGTGTTTGAAAGGCATCCTCTATCTTCAACCATCTCATGTTCTTCTAAATTGTCTTTCATGCTTCTTGAGCAGGATTGGAATGGGCAAACTGCAACACAAATTATTACGGAACTCTGTGGATTTGTGACCATTTTGTCAGGCACCTTTCTTCTTCACAAAACCAAAGACTTAGTTGAGGGTATCCTTTCAAATTTACCATTAGCAATAATATAATTTACATTTTGTGGGTTTTGAGTTGATAATTATTTTTCTTCCGTTCACAGTTTCTTCACCATCTGCATTTATGCGATATCCTAAATACGATGAAGGAGGAGGCTCCAGTGAAGAAGGCATTCCTCTTAAGCATCGAGAATCCATGCGATAGCCAAGAATCAGTTGAATATCACAGTGTTTTTCTTAGGAGAGACAACAACTATTGTTCCTTCCTGTTCTACTCTTGGACAACAATAAGATGGAAGAAAGTGTTTGGCTTGTTAGCTAATGCAATAGTTGCTTTACACAGGCTAACATTAGTTTGTACATAAAACTACTCCAGGACAAAGTGTAAGTGGGAGTCCAGTTACCGGTATATCACTCTTGTCACTGGCAGTGGAACTTCCTCAGATACTCGTGACATCGAAGCTGACATCTCCCCAGAACTAAAGGAAAGACATTCAGGCAGGTGGTTGAAGAAATTCTCTAAATATCTTAGTAAAGTTTGAAATTGATGCATTTGGGAATACCTAATTCTATTTAAATGGAGAGGATCATATGGATCTCACCCATTCTTGTATCTATTTTCCTAATTTTACTTGTAAAAATCTCCAAATGAATGAAAGCCTCATTTTTTTGTTAGAGGATACACTTTTTTTTGGCTAACTGGTTATAGATATATACATTGAGCTAACACTTGGCCAAAAAATTTAAATAGTTTGTTAAAGGATAGACTTGCTTGACTATATGTCTAAACCTTTTGAGTTTTCTGTGTTTTGGAAAAACTTGAGTCGAGGATCTATTGCAAATAACTTCTCTATCTTCGCAAGGTAGGGGCAAGGCTGTGTACACACTATCCTCCTCGTATTCCACTCATGGGATTATATTGGATATATTATTGAGTTTTGAAATACTTAGTTCAAGTCACTAGATGCAAGCTCAAAATATCACCTTATTTTTTTTGAAGTGCTATTTTGATTTGGATAAAAAAAAACAAATGAAAAAAGTGGTTTTGAGTTGGATAATGAATTTTGATCTATTTCAGGTCAAATTGTCCAAAATCATTTTGGTACAAATAAACTTTGAACTCATGACTTGCATTTCTTTTTGAAAAATGAGTTTCTTGAGTTTAGGGTTTATCAGAAACAATCTCTTTATTCCCACAAAGGTAAGAGCATGGTTTCTATACACTTACCCTTCCCAAACCTCATTTGTAGAAATATACTGGGTATATTATTATTGTGTTTGATCGAGATGTTCATTAGCTCTACTCGATTTGAGTTGTTCAAATTTTGCTCAACCAACCTATTTGACACCCTAGTATGTGATATTATCCCTATTATATTCATTTACAAGTAGTGTATTGAGTTATCTACTGGAAGTGAAAATTGTTTTATAGAGTAGCTTTCTTTGTGTCTATAAAAACATACAAATGGAAAAAATGACTGTTAACAAGTAGATCCCAATCAAGAAAAACTTGAGAAATCAACACTGATATCCTACCCCCACCCTCACCCCTCGAATTCAAAATTTAAAGTTTATGAATTCATATAACTATTTCACGTAAATATTCAATAGTAACTAATATTTATAGATATTTAACGAATTTCTTAATACGTAAATAAGATCTGAACAAAAGTTATTGAATTCACGTGAACTCAATAATTATATATGTTGGAGACCCACATGTACCCACTTCCAAATTTGCATTATATAAGTGTATTTAAAATAATATTTTATTTATCAAATACTAAAATAATATTTTATTTATCAAATACTAAAAAATAAGTTTAAAAAATACTTATTTTTTCAGAAAAGAATTGAATATTTTCCGTGGATCGATTTTTTTATACCAAAAATACCCTTTATGAACTTAGTTGAAAGGTTACTTTCATTTTTTGGTACTATTTATGGTGATATACAAGAAATTAATTAGTTACCTGAGAAAAAGAAAAAGAGAAAAAGAAGCAATATATGATTAAGAAGACTAGGGACTTTAGAGTATAAAGTTGCAAATCCAATCACTATATATATATATATATATATATATATATATATATATATATATATTGTCCGGTGAAATTTGATAAGTAAGGTCCAGAGATTACAGATTACAGAGGGTACTCAGGGTAAGTAAGTATATGAAGACTTTATCCTATCTTTACGGAGTAGAGAAGTTATTTTCAGTAGATTCTCGATTCAAGAAAAGTGTTTTTTTTACATATATAAAAAAAATTAGAAATCATAAAAGAAAATAGAAATTCTTTGACTGCGTACTTAAATACATATATAAACTTAATATTTGGCTTCTAGCTCACATGTGAAATGTTTTAAATTTTTAACAATCTATTACTAGTATATCTTTAGACTTGTGAAACACGATGTTAATTAAGTAGAAAAAAATTTGAATTTGCTAAGACTTCTTGAGTAAGATTATGAGAATTATTTAATAGAAGTAAATATAAATAATTGATTAAGAATTACAAAAATAACCTTGTAATAATTTGCTGACTCTAAAATTAAGTTTCATTCTTATAATAACCAAAAACAGTGGAAGATGAATAAACTTGAAGTATCAAAACTCACTAATTAAATCAAGTAAAAAAAATTACACACACAAAAAAGGGTTAAAATTCTTGAAAATTGGAAATTTGATGGCATGAATTAATAATCCGATAAATCCGGCAGTAATTTCAAAAATGTTTGACCATATTTATATATGTTAGAGTTTAGTCATATGAAAGTCTTTAGATAGTGATTGATGGACAATAAGTTTAAATTCGTAAAGAAAGAGTGTATTTTGGTCGTTACTCATTATTTGAGGTGGGTAATTATCCCCATAATATTTTATCAATTTAGTTTTTGTGAGTATGGACTATAGTGTGCACAACTAAAATAGAATATCTAGAATGCAAAATTAGTCACATAGCATATGATGAAGTGGAGGTGGAATTAAGGAACAACACATAATTACGTTATATCTAAGAAAGGAAATTTCAAGTATTTTAGGGATATATATATATATAAAATCAAAGGAATTGGGAGATTGATTGATGATGATGTCGTGCATTGTATTGGAGTAGGGTGGATAAAATGAAGGCTCGCATCTAGGGTACTGTATGATAAGAATGTGTTTTACGGTAAGTTCTACAAAATGATGGTTAGACCTACATTGTTGTATATATAGGGCAAAATGTCAGTCAATCATGAAAATTCACGCCCAAAAAATGAAGATAGCGGAGATAAGTATGCTCAGATGGATGTGCGAGTATATTAGGAGAGATAGGATAAGAAACGAAGTTATACATGACAAGGTGAGAGTGACCTCTGTGACGAACAAGCTGGTGGAGGAAGCGAGACTGAGATGGTTCAGGTATATGAAGAGGAGGTGTGCATATATACTAGTAAAGAAGTGTGATTTTGTGAGAGGTTGGCTATATCAGACTTTGGGAGAGGTAGATGTATTATACTGAAGAAAAATTGATTGAAGGTGATTAGACAAGACATGACACATTTTCAGCTTATTATGGACATGACCCGAGGTAGAAAGATACGGAGGTTGGGAATCAGAGTAGAAGAATAGTAGATAGATAGTATTGTCATACTCTTATGTGGGAGAGGCAGGGGCTAGTCCACTCTTCCCATCTTTTCATTATTATTAGTATTAGTTAGAATTCGTGTAGTACATTATTCTTATTATTTTTTACTACTATCAATTGCTTAATTTGCTTTATTCATCTTAATATTTTGTTGTCGTTATTTTTCTTACAATTATGCTTTGATAACACTTCTTTCGAGCCAAGAGTCTATGAAATGCAGTCTCTCTACCCCATAAATAGTAGGGATAAAGCTTGCATACATCGTAACCTTCTCATACTCCACTTGTGAGATTATACCAAATATATTATTATTATTATTGTACAGACTATACTGCAAGTATAATATGACGAGTGTAATTCTCAAAATCAAAATCATGGTTTTTTTGTTTTATAGGTAATTAAGTCCGATGACTTTAAGTTTTAATAATTTTATTTTAACTTTCAATTTACAAACATAATGAATTTTTTAATACAAATATATTATCCAAGTGAAATTTATTGAATTTGGTCTACCTCGTAGTTAAGCTTCTACCTTCGCCCCTAATTAAAATAATTTTAATATTCTAGATATATAGTACACATATACAACAATAATTTAAAAAAAAGGGGGGGTCTAAGAAACATGAACTAGCTACTCTATACCTAAAACACCTATAATTAAGGAATAAATAATTAACAAAGGAATGATATGTACTTGGTGGATATGGTAAGATAGTTAATATTTCAGTAATTTTGCTAATCAGATAGCTAATTACAAAGGAATGTTAAGTTACGCTTTCTTTCATGTATAACTAATCACATTTTTTATTTACTCACTCTATCTCAAATTATTTATCATAATTTTAAAAATAGATATTTTAATTTCTTTATCATTTTAGAAATTTATGATAAATTTTTTTTTTCATTTTATTACTAATAGTAATTATTCTTAAAATCATAAACACCTCAAGTATATGATAATATTAAAATTATTTAAATACTAAAAGAAGGAAAACTTATGCGTATAAGCAAACATATACTAGTTAATTACTTAACATATCTATAGTTTGTCTTAATTACAGTTCGCGACCTACTTTTAGCTATAATTACGCGGCTCATCTTTTTAGTTTTGTATAATTTGCACGTTTGTATAATTCAGAATTTGCATAACTTTTGTATAATTCGGAATTTGTATAACTGTTTACATTTCTAATGTTTGTAATTGTATAAATTCATTATTTCGAGTATGTACAAAAATAACTGAATTATACAAATATACCCGCAAATTATATAAACCTGCGAATTATACAAATGAGACAGTTTAAATTGTAGTTACACCGCTGTAAATCTGCAAACTATATAGTTATAAAGGAGAATCACGACACATATGTATAATACTTTAGACCCAAAAAGTTGTAAAAATGGGACCCACACTCCTAAATTTCTTTATATAAAGAAAATATCTGTACACAAAGTTGAAGTGGTTGAACTAAAACTTTTCCCCTAAAATGCAAACTGCCCCCTTAACCTTCCACGCCAAACAAAACCACCCCAATAATTTCTCAAATTCAAGTAGTCTTATTTACAAACACCATAGCTAACAAAACCATATAATATGGCTCCTTCTCCTCCTCAAGATGATTTTAGCTTCCCAACAATCACCAATACACCGCCACGATTCCTTGAATCACCACCTTTATGGAGAACAACGTCAGTTGCTTCTA
The DNA here is from genome assembly GCA_036553675.1 of Solanum okadae. Classification (NCBI taxonomy): domain Eukaryota; kingdom Viridiplantae; phylum Streptophyta; class Magnoliopsida; order Solanales; family Solanaceae; genus Solanum; species Solanum okadae. The sequence goes on along the minus strand of CM071688.1, from coordinate 10,557,767 downwards.
GTCGCCTCCAGAAAAACCCTAATCATGATCATGAAGAAAATTTGGACACGTATCCATTGGTATCCAATACGTCCAATTACATCAACCAAAGAAAGAGCTTCTCACACATAGAAGGTGTTGCTGCCATGAAGAGAATGATTGAAGATGAAGATGAAGAAGAGGAGAAAATGGACATGTTATGGGAGAATTTGAATGAAGAAATGTCTAACAAAATTATGACAAAAACTTCATGTGGGAAAAATACAAAGAAGGTGGAATATAAATGTGTTAAATCTTTGAATCTTTCCAAAGCAAGCAAAAGGCCAAGCTTAGTGGTTCTCATCAAAGTCTTGAAAAAGGTGTTCTTGTAATTTCATACTTAATTTGCTTCTTCAACTTCATTCAACAAAACTAAACTTTGATCAATATTTTGCATCTCTTCCTTTAATTAATTTAATTTGTTGCACATAATCTTTTTTGAGTTTTCTTGTATTTTTCTAATGCATTTTCAATGAAACCCCACCTTCCACCTCATCCCCCATCACTACCCTTGTAATATATAGAAGTCTTAAATTGAACAGACAAATCTGTTCATGAAAAAATATATAATTATTATGAAAAGTCATCTCTTAAGTTTTATAAATATAAAGAAGCAGCCTAAGAAAAATATGCAAGTATATACAAGAACTTTGTTGTATCCTGAAGGAAATTATTTATATTTTTCCCCAATATATATATAGGCAAATATCTCTTTAAGAAAAGTAATCTTCATGCATGAAAGTTATTTTCTTCTTCAAATTGTATTCCCTATTATTTTTCTAACACTAGCTACCACCTAGCTAAAAGGGAGGTGTGAGGGGTTGAATAATTAAACACATTTATCTATATTATATTATATATACACACATCTAATATATTGGTTTGGTAATTGACACGCAAGTAATTGGACATAGGTTGTTGCCATGCTTATTTCATTATTATTTTTTATATTTTTGAAAGTGATCTTATTTAGGTAATCTTTGGTACAAGAAAATGCTTGTAGTATTAATTAAGAGAAGGATTTTTGTATCTTTTATTAGTTAGAATGCTATAATTGAAATGTATGTCCAAAGAGTTTTTATAAGATCAAAATGTCAAGGTCAAGATATATATGTTTTCAAATTATATAGGTAATAGTTGAAATTACTTGAAAAGCATGTGCCATCTACTGATTTAATTCTATATTGATTGATAATTGATTTTTGTTTTCTACAAGTAAATGTACAACTAGTGTTTTACCTATAAAATATAATTCAATCAGTGTAGCTCTATCCATTGAGTTGAATTTCTAGATAATCATTTAACTTGTAGTAAATAATCAGTAAAGTCATTTAATTTAATTTTCTTTTTTAAAAGTAATTTTATTTTATCTAATTAGCTTTCATGATCATTTAGTCTGAAATAAAAAATTTAATATTATTTTAATACTGTGACAAAAAACAACTTTTTCTGGACAAAATTCTAGTTGATTCCTGAATCAATTTTTGATTAATTTTTTGAGTGAATATTCTACGACAAAGAAAATCGAATCTGCTTTGATTTTTTTAATAGAAATAATTGAAATATAATATGGACCTATTTTGATTTAATCGTTGGTTGACAAATGATTTACTTAAAGTATCATAAAAACAAAATAAATGGGCTATCAAACTCAAAATAATAAGAGAAAGGAAAACTAAGCAAATATCTCATAAAAACAAAATAATTACAGACATATACCCTTTTACATCCATATCCTATTAAATAATTACACTATCTATCCTCAACTAATTTCACTTAACTGATACTAAAATTAATTATCATATGCCGTGTTGGTATCATTAAGACGAATAATTTCGCTTAATAATTGATACTAAATCAGTAAATATATATTGTATTGGTGATACCACAACAATATACATATACTCTTATAGTATCATTGACTAGTAATTTCTGAACAAGAAATTTTGATGATACCATATATATTGATTTAGTATCAATTAAGTGAAATTATATGATACCAATACAATATATGATACTGATTTAGTATCAAATCTGAAGCCAATTAAGTTCTATCTTGAAAAATAAAACAAAAATTAACGTTAAATTCATGATTCAAAATCTTCATATAGACAAAGTTTGCAACTAATATAAACAGTAATGAAAAATTGAAAATGATGTTACTTCCGCCCACTAGATTTATTGTTTTGTTCGTTGAGAAGTCATCTTGAGGTCAGATGATGAGAACCCACTTGGCCACTCTCCCCTTCCCGGGCCGAGGCCCTCCTCAATGGATTCTAATTAGCTCTCGTCATCTCACTAAATCCTATAGCGGAAACTCAAATTGAGGCGTTGTAAGCGAGCAAAGAAGCACTTCTTGTAACCAAAACAAAAACCCCATGGATCCGCAAAGGAAAGACTTGTTATGGACCACCTTACACACGAAAGATTGGATTACCTAAATTATGAGTCTTATATACTGTGTTACGATCAAGGGTAATCGCCTTTTAGTTATTAAAGATAAATTATGTTATAGACTATAATTAAAAAAATAGCCCACAAAAGAGAGTAGTAATTAATCTAAAACAATGCATTTATGTAATAACTAGGTAAATTGCCCGCATTTCACGCGGTGATAAACTACCCCAATTAGGTTACATCTTATTGAATTTATTATTTATTGTATAAAAAAAAGATTAAGTTAACGCAAATACAAAAGTACATCTTTTCTAGAATTTCTGCTTTTCCATTGGGCATTTCTTTTCTTCTTTCTCAATAATCTCGTCCCTTTTTAATTGTCATAATTTTCTTTTTTTAGAGTGAAACGATAATAACTTTAACTAACATTTTATGATGTATTTCTTCATCATATTGATATGCAAAAATTTGAAATTTATAGTATTTTTCGCATAATTTTTAAATATCTAATTTTTTTATTTAAAATATTGAATTAATGTAATCTAATTTAACTTTGAAAATTAATCAAATTAACTTTCGAAAAACGACAATTAAAAATGGACAGAGCGAATATATACTCAGTTACCCTCCTGTGTCTCTCTATCCAAAATCACCTCTGCACCATTGCTGATTTTTCTATATTCAGGTAATATCTCTGCTTCTATATACTAAAGTAAACACTGCTGATTTGCTTTTGATCTGATTGTTTTTTTTTTCCTCCTTATGTATCTTTTCTGATTTGCATTCTTTTATAATCCATCTGCTGCTATGTTATGGTATTTTGAGATTGTTCGATAACATAAATATTCATAATATAGTGAAACCCTGTTTGGATAATGCGAGAATTTGCAGTGTAAATTTTAACAGATAGCTTAATTGATCATAGAATCCTTTCTCTTTTCTGTTTGACCAAATGAGTGTATTCCTTGTGTTTACCATTTCATTCATGCCAAACAAAGGAATTTTGGGGGTTTTGCCTCAATATTTTTTTTCATTTGTGAATATAGGTTTTTTTTTTATAAATTGAGGCAAAACCTCCTATTATAGGATGTTTTAGATTACAACAAGCTGTTATTGGAAAGATGGATTAGTTTCAGTTTAATGACCCATTAGTTTATCGAATTAATCCAACATCGACCAAATACCATAATCTATTTGTAGACTCTATGCCACTAGCAGGTTTGTGTTAAAGGACAGTGTCTTTTGACGCTCCTCAAGCTATGGGAATTCCCTACAAGTGTTCATGATGAAGTATATTTTCTGTAAGATTTCCAACAGGTAGTGTGATGCACGACGTATTGCTTCAAATCCTGGGTCTGTTTGACTATGCTAAACTCCTGATAGTAAAAGAACAAGAAAAGCAAAAGCAAAGAAACTAATGGCTTAGCCTAGTCAAATAATTTCAACGTAATAAACCAATTTTAATACAATGGAAGGCAAAGTCAATTCATCAATTCATATTTTTCAGAGTTTTAATAAATTAAACTCAACTATGCAAGAAAAGCTAAACACTTGAAAAGAGAGCATTTCGTGTGGTAGAAAGAAATTGGAATAAACACAGAGGTGGAGGATTTGTGGCTTAGGTCGCAAGTTCAAGCCCCACACCATGCAAAGCGAAGCCTGGTATTTAAGTGGAGAAGGGTAGAGGGACGGGCCCATTATCCACCGAGTTTAGAAGGCTGTGATTGGTCCAACGGGCAGGTCACGGTTATCAAAAAACTATCTGATTCAAGATGTGGAACGTGAAATTTAATTCTTGTTTGGAGCCTTTTGAGGATAATAAGTAAGAAGATATTCAAATTAAAGTCATGTTAAGCCGCGTAAATTCTGGACATTTATTTGGACCAATTAAAACCTTAATGAAGCATGTACAGTGACACAACCCAAGAACTATATATAGAGGACAGCTCATTATATGTGTCGTATTTGTGGGGTTGTATAAGTTGAAAGACCAAGTTAAACTTGGTTACATGTTGTAGGAACAAATATGATATATGTGAGCATCAAAGGAGTATAAATTGATGGAGCAAGTCCACTGAAGTTAGTGCATAAGAAGGGTGAATCCTAAGTAATCCTTTACATCTTAATTTGGTCACATATTTGAGGAAGCATTGCAGCATATCTATTAGTATAGCTGCTGCCGCTGTTTTTGTTGGACAACATGATATAGGAAAAGATGTAATATTGGAAATGGAATGACTTTTGAAGTGGAAAGACAGCTGAACACTTGGCTTTAAATCAGCCATGTGAAGGATTGAATTGTTACTTATATTTGATGGGATTTATTAGCCAAGACCACTGCTGTGGGTCGGGAGAATCATGAGCAATCTTATTTTGAAATTTACTTAGGCACATCAGGTGGGGGATGTGCCTATTACTCCCTATTTTATGAAAGGAACGATATATTGGGATTTAGTCCAAGACGGTGTAGATGATAGCAAGACAAGGATCCCAAACACTATTTATAAAGGAGAAATCAAGTCTTTTGCTGGGTAAAAATAGAGAGGTATGAAGGAGAGAAGCTCTGTGGCTCTCCATTTCATTTGCTGTATAAAGAGAACCTCGGAAGGGGAAATAGAAACCAAGCAGCTACTTGGTCATTTGGGAAAATCACAGCTCTCCTGTGGTTTCACGTGAACTCTCAATACTACTCATTTAAATGGGTAATCTTGGTACTTTGCATATACTTTACTTGTCAAAAGTTCTCTTTAATTTCTTAAGTTTTGTGCCCAGTTAAATAGCTTCACATAAAATTAAATGAAATAATTTGTTTTTGCTCTTTCGTTCCCACTAAATCTCCTTTTCTACTCTTCTATTTCACTTTACATCCATGAGTCCAAGACAACCCGTCAATGTTAGGTGGTCATGATTTCTCCTGGTATAACCTCGTAATCTTTATATGTAGTCTTATCACATCATCCGGTAAGAACAAAAGTCCATTTATCTGTGGTGATCTTCGCTCTTGAATATATCATGTTTGACACTCAGAAGGTAAAATGCAGATTATATAATTATGTGAACATTTTTAATCCATATTTATCATCAGGAAGCAACGAGCAAAAGCAAAATTGCAGTTTTGGTACCTAATTTTTAGTCGTGCTTTTTTCCATTCTAGTTTTTTTTTTTTAAATGGTAAGTAGTAGTATAAACAGAAAGAACACAAAGCTTGTGCCAGATTACACCCAAAAAGCCATCCCATCCTACTTTCTTTCAACAAGTGTTGACAAAAAAAGCTTGTAATGTAGAGGATACTGTTGTTATAAGGTTTATAGTTGGTAGTATCCATGATCTCCTTGAATTATCGGTGTTTGATTTCTCTTTTTGAAGTACCAATTTACTTACCATAATGGGTTTTAGTAATACAACTCATTTCAGATTTACATGCAGATACACTTCTGTGTTATATGTAGTTCTGCTAGCAAAAAAGTTAAATGGAGTGGCTAGTAATCATCGTTACAGTGGTTGTGCTGTGGGTGGCTTCACTCTTTAAAATTCTTCACGAATCTCTCTCTGCCTCACAAGTTGAAGTTTTGAATGATGGTATGGGGTGACTTCTCTACTAAATGTCAAATCTTGTTTTCTTTTGCATTTACTGGCTGCCTCAGTTTGTTATGCACTATTCTTTAGAATCTAAATACAGACACGCATATGGCTTTCCCTGTAGTGTTTGTTGTACAGCTAATTGCTTCTTCTTTTTTTTCTTTTTTTTTAGGATTAGCTAATTGCTTCCCTTCTTAATATGTAAATTCTTTGTAAGTTTCAGGTGGGGTTTTTTGCAAGAGAAACGTGTTGTTGGTTATTGCCCATCCCGATGATGAGTCTATGTAAGGTTGAACGTCTTAACTTTGAGTTATTTGTTCCTGTCATGAATTTTCTGAGCAATGCAAACTTTTGAATAGCTATAGAGGGAGTTGCAGGCTAAGACACTTTGAACTGTATGTTAGTTTTGATCAAGATTATGTGAGCCTTATGTATGTCTAGTTTTACACTAATGCAAAGTTGCTCAGTTGAAACAAAATTTAATTAGTTGAACTCGTAGGCACATTTACTGAATAATAACTTAATAAGTCTCCATGAATTCATACGTCCATCTTGAAACGTGGTGGACTAGAAATTTGGTGGGCTAAACTATAAGATTCAATTTTTACCCCTTTGTTAAATAGGTCCTTAAAGAACTGGAATATGATTTGTCTTTACACAAAGTATGATTTCAATCTTTCTGTTTTCGTTTGTTTTGTTAAGCATGCGATGTCCTAATACATATGATACATGAAAATCTACAACCTAAAAAAATGACATTCCTTTCTTTTTCTAAAGTTCATCAAATTTCCCTTACGCTTGTTCTAAGAGAAGCATTCCTTCTTGGACAATATTTTTTCCTTGCAAATTGTGTTTAAATATTCTCCATCCGTTTCAATTCTTTAATCGCACGGTCTTAAACATGCCATATGGAAATTTTAGAATTTAAGAGTTGCCGAAAAAGGAAAGACAATCTTTTTAAAACGGGCTAACAAGGAAAGTAAGACAAGCAAATTGAAACAGAGGGAGTAGTTGGTAAGAAGGATCACAACTCTCGATGTTAGTTGATTGTTAACTTGTCTCTAACTGTAGAGGTCAGTTTCCTACATATGACCTTTTAATGTTTAGGCAATCTTAAGTAATCAATATTGTATCTATTTGCTGTACAAAGCATCACTGTTGAGAGGACAATGACTTATGGTGCTTTTAACTTCATACTGCAGGTTCTTCACTCCAACCATTAATTATTTGTCTTCAAGAGGATGTAATTTGCACATATTATGCATGTCAACAGGTAATGCTCTTAGAATATTTCAATTTATGTTGCAGATGCTGAATCCAAAAATTTCCTTTATGCCTAAGTATTGAGTGGCATGTGTATTTTGGTTGCCGTATATCTCAAGACGCAAAAAGTAAAACCTAAAATGAATGTTGATTTTTGAACCGGTTGAAATATTTAAGCAATTGATTTTTAAAGAAGTATGATCCAGTTCAAGCAGTGTTTGTTAAACCTGAGGTTCGCTTTCTGGATTTGATTTATTGCAGCTATTTGCAACTTTAAAGTGTTTAATTGATTAGAACACAAATCACTAGAACTGTTCTTTACAAATCTTTATCCTAGATAACCAATAGTCTATTACTGATGCTAACTTTCAGTATATTGTTTCTGCTTTGTCACATTATATTGAAATATAGGTAATGCAGATGGTATAGGCAATGTCAGAAAAGAAGAACTTTATTTAGCCTCGATTGTGCTTAAGGTGATGTGAAATTTTATCTGAATAGAAATCTGAGTGATGCATTAATGCTAGTTCTGTGATCTTTTATGTTGGCTTTTATGCAATTGTTAGTGCATTCCTCTATTTCTGTGAATTACTATAACAGAAGTTCTTGTAAAATGTTGGAGAAAGCAGTTAGATATGAGTCGTTGATCTTTCTGTTCTCTTAATTACTCATGTAGGTTCCACAAAAGCAAGTGAAAGTCCTTGACCATCCAGATCTACAGGTATTCTGATTGTATCAGAAGGGTATATCTCTATGTTCTTAAATGTCTAAGCAGAGTTTAATGCTTAGTTCTTACCAGGATGGTTTTGGCAAATCATGGAACTCTAAGTTACTGTCAAAGATTATCAAGGAGGAAATTGTCAATTGTGCAATTGATTTGGTAAGTGATTTCAGTAATTATCTTGTTCAGCTAAGATGCCTTTTCAAGTAACCTTCAGTAGCTTGTGCTTCTTCGGTTGTTCTAAATTTAAGCTTCCTCCCATTGACTTCATTGTATAAGTGGCTTTTCTACTTCACTAGATTAAAATCTTGATCTGAGTTGAATATTAAAGAATATAGTTTTCATTATTCCTATTTCAGATACCACGAATCAATTTGATTTTATTTTCCCTCTACTTAATTGGAGTCTATATGGAAGAATTCACTGACTTCATTGGGACCTACCATTCTGGATTTTAAGTAGAGAACCCAAGAAGGGATTACATATTCCTTACGTGGTGTCTACCAAATATACCAAGTACATTTGAAACAAATGCATAATTTTAATGTGATAAACTCTTGTATTTATGCAAGCTTTAATGTTTGGTATAATAGAGGACAGTCTTTCAGAAAGGAAGCTGAAACTTCCATAAAGAAATATGGGGTAACCTCATGAAGTTCCGATTTAGGGAATAATGCAGCGGTTGCCTATTTCATGGTTCACGTTTTAGACAATAAATTTTTCATCACGAAAATAATCAAGACTGCAAAATGCTGTAAATAACTGTAGTATTTTATTTCAATACAGTCAATATTACAATCTCAAAAAAATGATTCTTCTTTTCACAAATAAATTCAAGGGCCTTCGAGTTTGGCCTTGAACTTTGTGTATTTTAATCCAAGCGCTTGGAGCTTGATCTTGAATTTTAATCTTGACCTTTGAATACTTAAAACACTTGAATATTTGCAACTTATAGAGAAATGTGTACCCTTTGATCTACAAACTGCTCTAGCTTCTACATTGACCCTGCCTGATCAAACACAAGTTATTATCTGCCAAAAATGGGTAGTATTGCTGCCGGGTAAGGATGGAATTGAAGAAATTAGGCTTGAGCATCTTGTAATCATTTATGAGGTTGAGAAGGAAAATTGACGAAAACCCATCATTGATTACTTGAGTTATGGGATACTGTTCGAAAATCCAAGTGAAGAACAGAAATCTGTCTTAGTGCACCCACTTCCCTGACTACAAAGATACTTTGTTTAGAAGATCATTCAATGCAGTACTCTTGCGATGTTTGGAGGAGGATGAAGCTCTACAAACTTTGCAAGAAGCACATTCTGGGGTGTGGATCACATCAATTTGGGCTAAAACTCTACTTCCACATAAAACTTATGGGATATTATTGCCAACAATGATGAAAGATTGCTTTGACTATGCTAGAAGATGTAAAACTTGTTAGTTGCATGTAGAATTTTATACATCAGCCACCTGAAGTGTTACACCTGACTGTTGCATTTTGGCCATTTGACATTTGGGGACTAGATGAGCAGAAGTTGTTGCTCTCAAGGAAGTAAAGAAAGAAAATGTTGCAAACTCCATTCGAGTAAATATCACACTTTGACATTCCTTGTTATATAACAATGGACAATGGCAAGCCATTTTGATAACGAATTGATGAATAAGATTTGTGATATATTTGTCTTCAAGTAGCGTAAGATTTTATAAGATTTTCCTTTTGTTTGTATTCAAAGTGTTGCCTTACGAGTTATTTGTGAGCAGAGGGAAATCTTATTTATGCCACCTTTTCATCTCATGGACACTTGTTTTCCAGGTCATAACTTTTGATAATTATGGAGTCTCAGGTCACTGTAACCATCAAGATGTTCATCAAGGTGTACGGTAAGTTATTCATCATAGTCTGGTAGCCGTTGGTAGTAATTTTGCAAATGAAATTAGCCACCATATTTTGGTATTACTTGGAAGTGTTCTTGCAGATGTTCTAAAGGGAGTTATTTAGTATTGACTATTGACAGTGATATTTAATACTAGCAAAGTTTCATAGTGATCCTGTTTCTTTCTAGTTTGATATCTTGATTTGGTGTTTTGAACAAGCATCATTGTAAGGGATTCTTTACTTTTCTTTTGTTGAATCTATAATTGATTGACATGCCGATAACATGTGTATTTTGTATGACAAGGAAAACATCGATGAGTTGGACACTCTTCTGTAGATGTAGGACTTCAAAATAAATCTTCTTCAAGATTCAACAAATTAACTCAACCATAATTCTCTCATTATGATAGTTAGGTTAGCACGTTTACTTTAGGTCCTATATTCTTGGAGTCTTTTAGTCATATCAGATATTTATACACCAGTATAAACTACAGAGAATTATAATAGTTTTTCTCTTTTCATTTTTATTGTTTAATAATATCAACATGAGATGAGCTTCGATAGAGCCGTACGGCTAGTGAGATTCATACAGCTGATTTGAACTTGGGTTTAGGATTGAGAGGTGTAGTCGTCGTTGTAGTATATTTCTCCCACTAGTCTTCTAGAATTTGGTAGTGAAATATGTAAGGCTTAAAATTAGTAGCCCATCTTTATAAAATGGTTTCTTTATATGCAGAAAACTGTTGCAAGATACTTCACATAAAGAAGTTGAGGCCTGGGAGCTTGTGAGTTCTTCTCTTGTCTCTTTACTTTTGGTACTACTTGTAGATTTTTATTTTAGTATCTTGGGACTATCATAATACAACAACAGCAACTAAGTGTACGTTTCAATCTCAAGCAAGTTGAGGTCAACTATATAAATTCTCACTGACCATGTCGTTTCATTTAAGCTCATCTTTTTCTTGGGAATATCATAGCTAGAAAAATTTAGATGTTAATTGGTTTTGAATTTTGTGACACTCTGATTGGCATCTTTTCCATTCGTAACTTTATGGTCTAAGGTTTGAAGTGGGAGCTTCATTATAAATCATTCTCAGGTTAGCACTAGCATATTGCGCAAGTATAGTGGACCAGTTGACATATGGTTGTCCCTCCTATCTGCCAAGTTCCATTTAAGTGGAGTGGCACATTGCTTTCTAAACGAACATCCCAGAAGGAGCTTAGCTGCAATGGCTCAGCACAGCAGTCAGTGGGTTTGGTATGTAATACCCTTGCTATGATACATGATTAAGGAAAGTTTCGAAACAACTAAAGGGAAATTTGTATTCCCAGTTTCTCTTTCCAGGCATTCATGAGTATGAGAAGACACATCAAGTATAAAGAAAATTATCTATAAGAGACATCTATAATAGTCTTGATTTTAAGTTATCACGCAGTAGAAATGTAGTTGCAGATACACTCTTGGGACTAATGCATCAGTGCTTAACCAGATGCTTATAACGTTTGCTAGATTGCAGTTCACACACATACCTTGTTGTAACTATGTTTGGGTTACCTTTTCAGGTTTCGCAAGTTATTTGTTTCTTTCTCAAGTTACACATACGTTAACTGCGCTAGGAAGATCAACTAGATACATGTTAGAGTTGTTGGTTCAAGAAGACACTTGAAAGGAAGATCAACTAGATGATGGTTCAACAACACTTGAAATGGCAATGGTAAGTAAAGCCACATAGTTTTGGATCATCTAAGTTTCTCTTGTGAGTTTTTCAAAGAAAAACTTCCGATTGACTAAAAATTGGAGAAGTGTTTGAATGTTTTTTTGTGGTTGTAGAATAGTTGGAACTATTTCACTTAATTAAATTGAGTATAAATGTTTTGAGCTCTTTTTTTATATTTATAAGTAATAAATGCCTAGTGCTTTTGATGAATAATTTGGTTTTGATGCTATGCAAATCAATTGATTTTTCTTTTTACTTCTTCTCTTCTCTATCTTTTTTTTTTCAACCGTAGGTATGTCATTCTTATTAGGGAAAATTGTATATAATAGCAAACTATTAATTCAAATTAAATGCTATAAATATAGTTTGATTTAATTGTACCTCACAGCAAACTATTGCTATTTCACCTCTCTCCTGGTGAAGCTCGCTCGCCACTCTCGTTCTCTCCCTCGCGTCTCTCGTTTTTTATACAAACGCAAATGTATAAAGTGCGTTTGTGTTTGTATAAAGCGAGAGAAAATTGTATATATACATATATTTTCGTTCCCCTCTCTCCCCTCACCCAGATCTCGTTCTCCACTCTCTCAGATCTCGCTCTCTCACTCGCCTCTCTCACTTTATACAAAAACGCAAATGTATAAAATGCGTGAAAATTGTATATATACATATATTTTCGTTCCCCTCTCCCAGATCTTGTTCACTCGTCTCTCTCACTTTATACAATTGATCTTTTTGAATATGTATATCAAAATAGATTATACAATTGCTTTTTTTTGTATATGTATAGCGAAATATACATATTTATGTTTGTTATAGAGTGCAATTATGCAAATTTTGCTATAGCATACAAATATGAATTTTGTGTTTGCTATATATGAAAGTTGCTCTTCTTATAATGATTAAGTGGGCGTTAGATATTTGAGAAAACTACACAAATTGGATCCATTAGGTAAAGTATTTACTCAGATTGGACCCAATCCAATATAGGCCCAAACTATTTATCCGACTGCTCCATTGTCTATTCACTGAACCACTACTTCTTCATCATTGATATCATTAGAATATATATACTCTGATGGTACTTATATACTTTGATGGTATCAAGCCGTGATTGAGCAGTCTTTTCACTGGAACATTGTATGCTCCTCTTTGATTCCATCAAAGTATATCTATACTCTAATGGTATCAAAGGGTAACTGAGTAGTGTTTTCACTGAAGCATTGCTTCTTCCTCTTATATTTATACTTTGATGATATTAAACAGTAAACACGCATAAATAGTTAAAAACATGAGGGTATGAAAGTAAAGAGGTAGCTGCTTGTGAATAGTTTTCTTTAATGTTAGTGAAATTTTTTATCTCAAAGACTACTGTTTTTTTAATAAAGTAAATAGGTGACAAGTCCCTATCAAAATTTTGAAATATTAAAAGACACAAGTTAGAGAAAAGGCCACGCAAAAGTTAACAAATGTGTTTTAAGTAAGCAAAGGGGAGAAGCACAATTCAAGTGGCAAAAGGATAAATTCTATAAATATATCACTTTGAGACAAATTCCTCCCTTTTCTCCAAACACATTGCGTGACTTCTCCTCCTTGTATTTATTTTTCATTTCCTTTTTGTTTAACCAAAAGTTATTAATCTTCATGCTTCATCTCCAAGCATTCTTCTTTATTTCCCCTTTTCACCACAATTACGAAATGATTTTAACGACGTCGTTTGTTTGAAAAAAAAATTTATTATTGTAAAATATATGTTATAAAGATGATATATTGTAATATAACAAGAAAAACTGATTTCAGAGAAAACTTGATTGCTATAAAGGATGGTTGTATACATAATTATCAGTTAACCTACAGTAAAATAGTATTACTTATCATAACAAGCCTAATAAGGTAACTCAGGCGATTGTATGATAACCTATTATAACTAGATAAATTACATCAAGAATTTAAAAATTATTTATTTTATTCTTGAGGAAAAAAGGGAACAAAGCATAAAAAGTACAAGATTTAAAAAGCTAGTTTTGATGGTAAATATTAAACAAGGAATGCATGTCTTACATCTTTCTCCTACCATCAAATCCCCCCCCCCCCCCCCCCTCTCCCCCACTTTTCCACCTTACTAATTCACCTCTTATCTACTTCTCCACCCCTTGATAATCTCCCAAAGTAAGCATCTTTCTCTTGTGTTATAATATGTAAGTAATGGGAAGGACATTCATAGCTTGTCTTTCTCCATTTCACCAAAGAAAATGTATCTTTCATATTACAAATAGTGAAAGTATGGCTCTTTTTGCTTCATTCACTACTGAAATCAAGAATCTCCAATCATCACTACTATCCAACAATTCTTTAACTCTTCAATGGTGTGTAGAAGCCATGACTCTGCTGAAAAAACTCCACTCTCAATTTCTTCTCATCATATTGGAGAAATCAAAGGTAATACCTTTTACATGGATCAATGATGACATGTTGAATTTATACATGAATGAGAGTTTAAACCTCATGGAGCTTTGTAACATGTTGAAGTCATCAAGTTTTAAGATCAGCATGTTTCATCTAACAATTGATACTACAATCAAAAATCTAAATCACTATGAGGCAAAATCATTTGCCAATATGCAACCAATTGAACAAAGAGACAACAAGAGAATTCATATTCAAGAAATGCAAAGGGATTGTTGTTCAAGTTTGATTTGCACAATTAGAGTTGCAATGAGTTTATTATCTTACATTCTTTTAAATGTTTTTATGTATCCAACTAAGAATTATAAGTTTGAAGTTGTTGATAGGATTTGTTGCAAGTACTCTTCTCCAATTAAGTCATTCAAGGACTCAGTTAATGAACTTGCCACTGAATTTCAAAGGAAATATTACAAAGATGGAGAAAGAGTAGTAATAAGATTTTATGAGTATGAAGAAATGGAGAAGGCAATAATGGAAGCAAAAGAAAAGTTTAAAACTGGATATGAAGAAGAAGAAATAAAGAGAATTAAAGATGTTATTCTTCAGAAATCTATAGCTCTAAAGGTTGGTTTGGAGAAGTTTGAATCACAATTTAATCAAGTATTTGAAGAGGTGCTAAAAGGAAGGAATAAATTGCTCCAAATGGTTGGTAAAACCAATGGAATTTTTAGATAAGTCATTCTCTACTTCTTGTGTATATTTCTTCTTCATTTTTTTTTCAAGGGCAGAGTTGGTAAGAAAAAATATATATCTTATTATGGTCCACTTTATATGACATTATCATCATAATTTTCTCATTAACTATTAATCATATATAATTGAACTCCATGTGTCTCAATTTATATATCGATTCTTTTTAACATCCTTGTTAGAAAAAAATTGACTTTGTATTTTATCCTTAATGAAATAATTATATCACACAAATATCAATCGCTTGTTTTAGATGACAAGATGTAAACAATCTTTCCTTTGTTTAAATTTTTTTTATGCTAAATTAAACACCACCACATGAATTGACATAAATTAGAATGAAGTAGTATTTATGCAGTAGTTGTGACCGAGAATTAAATTATAACATACTACAAATCCCTCCATATTGTTAAACAAAACCTTATAGAGGAAAGACAAAAAGAAAAAAAAAAATCAATGCACAAATCATCCCACGTTGGCAGAGTTCAAAGGACTGCATATTGAAAAGTATGATGTAAACAATCTACCCTAAATTCCTAATGCAAGTACTAGTGGTTGCCTTAACGGCTCAAACTCATATATTATTGCTCCAAAGCTCCCTTTTGTTGAGGAAAGACACATCTATGTAATTAATATATTGGTAACGAGTTTTTTTTTATTAAGATACGTTAATTCTCATTCAAATAATTTAATTTTTATCCATCATGATTGGTGTAGATAGTGAGTGTGTGCCAATCACAAGGAGTAAAGCCACTACTAAACGTTGGAATTGTCATGATAAGACTATAAATTGAATGAGTAAAAATAGTATCAATTCATCCAAATATTAGAAACAATAAATTGGCACCCTGCTTCATAGAAAAAGAATACATATAGTTAGGTATTTTCTTCACCAACTCCTGTAGATACAATGGAAAATGGATAGAATGCTTCACACTAGGAGTTGGTCAAGGCAATGAAATTAATAGAATGGAAGCTGTAATGGTGGTGGTATGTTCTTTGCACCAGAAAGATGAGATGAGATGAGCCAGCAGAATCCACCTTGCTTTGCTTTGCTTTGAATCGATAAGGCTGGGGTGTGTATCGCTTTCTCTAGAGAATTTTGGTAATGTACAACAGACACAATCACAATGGCTATGGAACGATGACCCTCTTTCCAGCAAGCAAGTACAGTATAGTGACGCATATAACAAAAAAATTGAATCATCAGCCAAAACCAGGACTCACTCAGCTTTTACTCTGTCTCAGACTGAGAGAGAATATTCCTCTGCTCGTCTGATCTGTGACGGAACAGCTTAGCTATCTTTCGTCTTTCACAATCCTGCAATGTACATACCAAGTGTTAGAGGAAAATGGAAGGTTGTCTATCTCCACAGTTGCGCTTGGAAGCAACTTAAATTTCTCACCTTGAACATGTTGAGATAAAAAGGTTTGTCTGGGTTCATCTTTCTCAACTTATAGTATGTATATGCAAAACTCAGTTGATCACGGGGAGTAAACCGGTCAACCTCATTGAACCATAAACAAGAAAACAAGTTTGACATTGGTGTGTGAGCCCTCACAATAAAAGATCCTTCTGGTACATCTGTCAGAAACATGTAATGACATTTTGCCAATAAGAACACAGAAGCAGAAAGGTATTGCACGAAATTAAATAGAGAACAGTGAACCGTACTGCTGTGAAGAAGTTTGTTTGGATCAGATGCATTAAATCTTTGCAATCCATCAGCCTGATAAAATGCAAATTGTTCATCTATGACAGTATGATTGTATTTGTTAAGTTTCTTGTTTTGGGCAACTTCTTCCCACACACAATGCCTGTCATAGTGATTGGAAATTGCATATTCATAACCTTTACGCCACAGAAAGTACTCCAAGATGAGTAGGGGATCAAGCTGCAGCCGAAGCTTGCTATCTAACCATATTGAATACCTGCATAATTTCAAATGAAAATGCTCGTAAAATGTTTTTGGAAAATAAAATAAAATTATAAGCTACTAAGATAGAAATTCTCCCTTCCACCTCCTCTTTCTCAGGGAGAGGTGCTTTATTAAGCAATTCACATTCAAGCATCTCAACTTTTTAATAAACGAACAGAAATTTGAAAAGTTCAAGCAAACAATTATATGCATAGAAATGGAAGGCCCAAAAGAGAGGATAAAAGAGCAGTTTACAAGAGTATCACTGACTGTATCAAAAGTCCATCTTGCACCAATAGATTACAGTTGTCACTACTGAGTTAGATGACCTCATCGTTCACCTTTTGCTAATACATTCACAGATAATACTACATTTTATTACATGCAATGTGGAGTAAATCATATGACAGTGGTATACACTACATGTTGGATAAGTATGGAAAGGGAAGAAAAGGGGTAGGCAAGCAGCAAGATGAAGGCTGAGAGATGTGTGTCATTAACATTTTATGTTGTATCTTTCCCAACACCACCACACAAACAAGGAAAAGCAGAAACCCAGGCAAATTATGGAATCCTGAAAAAAATAGCTACCAAAGTTGAGAGCACCAATGAGTTAATGTAAAATTAGCACCAGCAATCCTCTGAACTCATAGTTATGGCATTGCCAGTTCACATAATTGACTTTTTCAAATATAGTTTATTCCCCAGTAGACAGAAGGGAAAGGGTAATTAATGCCGATCAAAAGTAGACCAAATTCCAACAGTCTCTTATTCAGTACCATCTCAGCATTTTGATTATTTGCAGAAACTAGTACATTTGCACTCATCAGTTGACTTCTGTCTATACAATATCTTTTAAATGGTGAAAACAACACATTGCTGCACCACTCAAAGTGAAAAAACATTAAACCCAAAAGAGACATTATTTACTTGAAGCTCTGCCTCTACAGTGAGACTAATCCCCACTCAAAACCAAACCATCATAAGACGCTATCATCAATCTAATATTAGAAAAAAGCATGCACCAATTTTACGACTAGATAAAAAAAGATGCTAATGGAACTGCTATTTTGATGCACTGCAGGAAGCATGAAGCTAATGCTGAGAATGTACCAAATACAAATGATGTCCTTTAAGTTAAATATTAAGCCAGTGCAGACAACTAAATGCATTGAGAACGAATTTGTTTTTTCCTTCTTTCGTTCTTTTATTTTTTTGATTTGGTAAACCCCTGATTGGAAGTGAATATTGAGTGCTAACTAGCTATAGCATGGTATCATACAAGTCGAATATAAGCAGTAACATACCACAAACAAATACTACACAAGATTGTAATTCCAGTTACCTGGCTGAAGTAAAGAGTCGATGAGACAATAACTTTGGTATCTTTCCCACTCTCCGCATATCAGAAAATGGAAGATTCTTTACCACTACGATCTTCCATAAACCTACAAAGCCCATGCTGTCTGGCATCTTACCTTCAGCTGTAAGAGTTTTTAGAGTAGCTTCATCCACAAACATAACAAAGCAAACATTTTTCTTTGATATACGGGAGACCTGGAAAAGGAATTTAAATTAAGAAAATGTTATACAATGCAGCTAACGATAAGTTTTGGTAAAATAATTCAAAATCTCGTATAAACAACTACAAAAGCTATTGACAGAACCGAAACAGGTGAATCACAGTAGACTGTTTCCCCTTCTTTTTTTGATAAGTAGGTCATCCAAAAAAGACTCTACAACAACAACATACACAGTGTAATCCCACAAATGAGGTATGGGAAGGTAGAGCGTACGCAGACCTTACTGCTACCTTGGGAGAGAAAGAGGCTGTTTCCGATCTAGATGCATTATAAACCTTAACTGAAATAAGCTAGGAGCAATGTTTTCAAAAATGGTACTGACAAACCAGTTCAACTGATTTAACAAAGTTGCCACACAACTGGATGGGCTACAAGTCTATTTTTCACAAAGAAAAAATTGGTCAAACCGAGAAAATCAGAAAACCTGTAGAACCAAGACTGAACAAGCTGTGACTCTCTGTGCTTTTCATGTTCTTTCGGTTTTTTCTTCAGTTTTGAGTTAATTCTTGAACATAAAGACCATGATCCAAATAAAATACAAGTGTTTAACATGGCTAAGAAATTACTCTATCTTGAAGGAAAGTTTAAAGCCAGCAAGAGAGAGAGAGAGAAGAACAAGGCAAGGAGAAAACTGCTTATGATGCTAACGAAATATCCTCTCAGCTCTATTTGTCAATATCGAGAAAGCTAGTTTGGCAGAGATATAAATTTGACTGATCACATCACAGTGATGATGGGGCTTTCACTGTTAGCATGTCCTATAGATTGGATAGCAACCAGCATAGCAGAAGCCAGTAAAGCTTGTGAAGGAACATGTGGAGAAACTCAGCACCTACCAAGGTAAAATGTTTTAAATGGTTGGTTATGAGGGCTTGCCTGACACATGAAGTCCTGAAGAAGAAAGGAATGACTATCGTATCTTGATGTTCACTGTGTGGGAAGAGAGAAGAGACCAACAATCATTTGTTTTTGCACTGCAGTTCCACAGCACAGATTTGGGCCATATTTTTCACCCACAGAAAACTAAGTGGAGTATGCCTGTTGAGTTGTTGGATTAGGGGGAGCAGCAAGAGGCAGAAGGCTAGGTGGAGATTAATCCCCCATGCATATGGTGGACAGTTTGGAGAGAGAGGAATAGTAGAAATTTTGAAGAAACATCCAAGTCCATTCATAAGGTTAAATGGAATTGTAATGTATCTCTCCTATTTTGGTGTAGACACATAAGTTCAGAGGAATCAGAACAGCTCGTAGAAATTTTAGGATCTCTGTAAGTAGTACTTTATCTGCTCCAACTTTTGAAGGTCCAGCATTAGCAACTCCTTTGTAGAAAAAAAAAAGAAAAAAAGCTTGAGGATAAGAATAAGGGAGATAGGATTCTGGCGGGATGATGAAGTTGAAATGACAGGGTGAAAGAAAAGGGAAAGATAGACAAAAGAAAGATAAGAGTTTGATAGGTGGACGTGGTATTTCACCTGGGGAGAACACTCTCTCTCTAAAGTCAATCTACATGTTTTATTGCATCTTTGGATTGAAATGGGTCATGGCACAGACCATAAAAGAAGCACATATGAAGTGGAGCTTGTGGAGAGATGAAACCATCAAAAGGATCTGACTAATGATCCCTGCTGCTACCTTCTGGGTTATTTGGAATGAGAGGAATAGAAGATGTTTTGATGGAACCTCAAACTCCAAATCACTCCCTCAAAACTAGATGCTTGCTCTTACTCTTTTGCTGGTCTAAATTGGCTAATGTATCTACCACTGAACAATTTTTGGAGTTTATTAATTTCCTTCTCTTAGGAGTTTAATTAATGGCTTATTACTTTTTAAGTGGGAGAATACGAATTAGGAGCTTCCTTAAGTTTTTTTCCTTTAAGCAGATGAACATCTTATATGATACATCTTGATAGGGTGTATCCCTATGTTGCTCGGACTCTTCAAAAATTTCAACGGGTGCGTGTCGGATTCGCCAAAAGTAGTGCATTTTTGGAGAGTCCGACACGGGTGCGGCATCAAAAGTGAAGAGTCCGCGCAACTAAGGACTGTATCCTAAGGATCTAAAGGAGATTAAACACTACTTTACTAGTAAATCTTCTCTTTCTCCTGTCAGCTTTTGACCAGTTTAACAAAAGTGTGCACGAGTTCCTTCCAGCATCGACATGGAAAATACGATTTTGCTATGTGTGTACCAATATACACGTAGGCAAAGTTTCATGAGTTAGCATCCATGGAAAAGAACATCTAAAATTGTTATCTCATCCAAAATTACGAAAACTAAAGAGAGAAGAATTTGGTCATACCATTTTGCCCACTGGTATTCTCAAGCGATCTGAATTTCCGAAGATGCATGAAGCTACAGCAATGTGACAACTGCTAATGTATTTTGCATCATCTTCTGCCAAGTCAAATCCGGTACTTGGAGTTCCTTCAGGGCCTCGAACAAAACCACAGTTTATTTTTTGATTGTGTGCAAGAAAAGATTCTTCCCGTTCTTCCAGACTTTGATGCCCAGAAAATCTAGGTTCCCAGTTTGCATCGTCAAAAGGTTTGTCCTCTGTTTCCGTGTACTGCAATGAAAACCTTGAAAACTTTCGACTTTCCAGAGGTTCCACAAGAAGAGCACTAGCATTCAAAATTTTCATCTCACAAGCTGCAAATGTAAAGCATGATTATTTAAGTCCTGGGTAAGGGGATGGGGTGGGCTAATGTCCAAGATTTTGCACATAAACTCATTCTATTAATTGCTAAATGCAAGAAATTACAGAAATTTCCTGATGTTTGGAAATCCAGAAATCTGAGAAACGATGTCTCATACAAGGGACAAAAAGGGCTTGAATCCTGGCATGCTGCCTTGTCAAGATCCGAAGTTTTATACTTGACATGAAAGACTACTAATACTCTACAGCACCAGACCATGATGATTGTGACGAGCAAGACAGAAATCACACATTTAGCTAGCAGATTAGCAGACTGGAAAATGAGTACAGTGAGATGGCTAAAATAAAAGATTTTGAGCAACATCACTCTACTTCTTAGACGAGACTTCTCATGCAATATTCTACTCTAATACCTTTCTTTTTGGGGAAGATTTTTAGAGATTGGGAAGACTCTAATCCCTAACCTTTTTTACAACTAACATGCTCTAATACCTAACTTCATAATTATTATATAAATTACTAAGGGGTCATTTGGTAAAGTGTATAAAATTAATGTTCAATAGAGTGTATTAGTAATGCTTGTATTAGTTATGCTTTCATTAGTTATGCATAAATTATTTCTTATGCATTGTTTGGTTTGGTGTATTCAAAATAGTATGCATTGTATAAAACTATTATTTACAAAGTTTTCCTTCACAATTATGGTGGAAAAGATGTAAAAGCTCTTTAGAGGGGTAATCGGGTCTTTAACCATGCTAATGCATGTATTAAATTCCTTTGCATTACTAATACCTAGAAATCCATAGTATTAGTAATACACTCCTAATACACAATAGAGTGTATAACTAATGCTTGCATTAGTTATACATAGCATGAAAAAGTGTACCAAACAAGGGGCTACTAATACATAGAGCTAATGCATGCATTATTTTTGCTAATACACTGCCAAACGACCCCTAACAGTATCTGAAGTGTTGATGACCTCCTACTATCATTAGCATCTCAATATGCTTTACATAAAGATGCTCAGCTAACAGCTGTCTCTTGTTTCTTTTCGGTTTTTCCTTGACTGCACACAACTAAATACGAGTAGCAATTATTAGTTTAACTTCCCAACGATATACATCGACTCAACTAAAATCTTTCTCTAATCTAGCAAAATATCCATGACTAGCCTACATTAACCTCATCAAGAAAGCTCAAATTGTAGTTATATATTATGAGAACTATTCCTAAGTATGATATACTACATTATTTAGTGAATTTGGTTCTCTTAGTCTTTCTTATTTACTTCATCAATTATACATATAAATATATATAGGTGAATCAGGTTCACTAGCATCCCACAACAAGTCTCTATTTTTACAGACACAGACTTCTAAATTAATTATCCAGCATGTAGATGTTGAATATCAAAAGTGCCTTTTCTTTAGGCTAAGAGTAATAAGGAGCAAATTTTATTAGGTAAGTTATACAAAGCGCTTAAGCAAGTTCCCATAAGAAAATGTTCCAATGTCCCCAAGCACATCTCTTCAGTTTTCTCTGTCCATGTTAAAATCAAAAAGTTCAGACATCAAGTTGACTCAAGGAATACAAAATTGTCTGAAGACAAAATAATCATAAAAATAAAGTCACCGGGCACCAACAAAAATAGGAAATAATGTTACCATGCTTCCTTGGCTTCCTTCTGGATACTGGCCGCTTTTCTGACGAAGACTTTTTTGAGGGGTGACCATCAATGAAGCTGACACGTCCAGAGTTTGTGTTAGATTTTTGGTGATGAGAACTTGAAGAGGATTCCTTATTGGAAAAGTCCTTGGATGTTTTACTAGCCTCTTTGGCATGATTTTGATAGTTATTTCCAGCAACATGTGTATCAAAAAAATGTCTGTCATTTATGTCCTGGGATTCGGCAGCAACATTATGGTTCCAATCTTCATGACCACCATCATCATATCCGTCTGTATGTGCATCTTCTAAGTCAATTCCATCATCATATCCATCATCTGCATCCACCAGTTCTCTTTTCTTTCCCTTGTCAGCATCACTCGATTGCTGGTTTGGCAAATGATGTCCATCTTGTGAGTGTTCAGCATTCTCCAAGGAAGCTTGATATTTGGCTTCATATTTTCTCAACTCATCGCGTCCAGCTTCGTTGTATAAACCGTTTCCACCATGATCCAATCCTTTTGAAAACGACTTCTTGTCACCTTTCTTCCCATCTGGAGGACTTAGCTCCTTATCCAAGTCACTATCTGGATTCCGCTCCAAATCCTCCTCGTTGTAATCATCATCCCTTCTCCGGTCATCCTTATCCCAATAACGAGAATCCCGGCCATGATTTACTGACCCATGTCCAAATTGGAGAACCTTCCCTTGTGTCCGTGTCACATTTGTAAGAAAATCTGAATCATTTTCCACATCACCATCATCTTGAAAGTGATTATTATCTAACTCTGCAACAGCATACAGGGAAACTGTCTAAATATTGGAGAATATATTTCTAAAACAGAACTGGAAGATTTAGCCTAAACTGTCCAAAACAATGAAAAAAGATACAGCTGAACACACCGGAACATCATATGCAGACCTTGCTTGTTTGTTTGTTTTTAACTGAATATGCAGACCTTGCTTGTTTACACTATTTCTTTAATTGCCATCCATAGTCAACCTTTTTTTAAAAAATTTTGACTCTAACAAGTTGATTGGGGCATCTAGCTTTACATTATGATTATTTATTATTTTTGTTAACCCAAAAATCTCCGAGGGAACGCACATTTTGAAACCTGGTAAATAATGGGTCCGCACCTCTACCCTCGGGAATCAAACTCATCACGTGTGTGTAATCCACACATGCTATACTATCATCACTAAACCAAACACCTGTGGGCACATCTAGTTTTACATTTATTATGTTGTCATCTTTAATCCTAAAATTCTAAAAATGGAAAGGGCAGTTTCAAGAGATGCACAAATTATAGATCATGAAGCCAAATTCATAGATCATTCCAACTTTGCCAGTTCTTTGCTCACAGATAAATACTTTGCCTCATAAACTCAAATTATACTCTAACCTCTTACTTATTAAAAGTAACACTCAATTCGCACTTGGAATACAGGATACTTCAACATACTGACTCACACAATTTGGGATGCATCCCAGAAGCTAATATATCCCGTGCACGTGCTGAGGCTTCAACTCCCACATACTATTACTACTCTCACATTCATTCTATGGAACTCACATTTCACTTTGTTGCATATTTATTAGCAAGCCACTCCTGTAGCACTCTTCAATGTCAACCATCTATGTTAATTATGTGTTATATTTTCATCTATCATGTCATTCTTCCTAAAGGTTGAGCCTAGATATCTGAATAGACTGCACTTGGGAACCACAATCCGTGTAATCTTACTTTACCTTCATTTTTCTTGTGACGAAATTTACAGTGCATATGATTTTTTGACTTATTTAACTCGCCATAATAATTAAAACTCTTTACACTCAAGAGTGCTTCTCCGTAGTTCCAGCATCCGTTTGGTTCACTTACGAGTTCTGTCAATTAATACATCATACTCTACAAATAACAACAACATACCCAATATAATCCTATATGTGGGTCTGCGGAGGGTAGAGTTGTGCGCATACCTTACTCCTACCTTAAGAAATAGAGAGATTGTTTCCGATAGACCCTTGGTTCAGGAAAAAGCACATTAAAATAAGTCAAAAAAGGAAATAGCTAAAGTGAAGAAACCGTGGCAAGATACTCTACAAATAAAATCTACAGATGTACCATAAAACTTAATAAGCCCAAATATTGTTAAGTAAGTTTACTTACCAATTCATCGGTATTTTTGTACCGTTCTAGTCTCTTTTTTTTTATGCAAGGGAAACCCGCAGCCCGCTACCCTTTGGGTGCGCACAGGGTAAAACTCCTGCTCCTATGCAATAGCTCGACCACACGGGAGAGGTAACCCCACACTAGGCAAGCCTAGAGCGATGAGCTTGACCCAGAAGGCAAACCCCTTGCTTTCACTAGCAAGGGGTTTCGAACTTGAGACCTCCAACATAGAAGTCTCAAGCCCAAACCACTGGGCCACCCTGGAGGATGAGCGTTCTGGTCCATTGTGAACATTCAACCTCATAACAAGGTCATAATGTGACATTCCCTAACTCGGTGATACTTAAATGTAGTCTAAACTAAGAAACATTATCCAATTAAAAAAACTAATCTTCTTACTTCAGTTTAACTCAGTTCAACTGCCGAAAACCAAACTACTTATAAAAGCAGAAAATGCCAAATTATTTTATCATTTCCACTTTGGCATAAGTCGTTAACTCCCCAGTTCTGGTAAATAAATAAACTATGAAATATTACCAAAGTAGCCAACTCTCAATTCCAGAATCATGTTGCAACCATTTTCCAAGTCATCTACTGTGTTTACCCTCCTCAAAAAAAAAAGTCATCTTCTGTTTTTTTGGTTGATCGTGAACTCTTAAAACATTCAATTATTTTTCTTATTTGTCTATCTTAATTTTACCCAATAATCTTAATTTAACTTCAGGTCAAAAATTAAGAAAACTAAGACTATCTTCAAATGTTGTAAACCTCACAAAACTTAGAACTCCCATTTCCACAAGAATCCTTTAGAATTTGCACTATCTAAAGACCAAGACTAACTAGGGCCACAGAAACCCACAAAATTTGGCATTCTCATGTTTATAATTACCC
The DNA here is from genome assembly GCA_036553675.1 of Solanum okadae. NCBI lineage: Eukaryota > Viridiplantae > Streptophyta > Magnoliopsida > Solanales > Solanaceae > Solanum > Solanum okadae. The sequence goes on along the minus strand of CM071688.1, from coordinate 10,532,150 downwards.
TAGATCTCCAACTACTCGAAAACCAAAAAAGCTAAAACTGCTAAACCTGCACACAATTTAGCATTCCCATTTCTAAAATCATCAACATTTCAAACAACCAAACCAAAACTAACTGAAACTGCTGATAAGCACCAGTATTACCAAATCCCATTTCTAAAAAATTCTCCGAATTTCTACTACTCAAAAATTGCAAACCGTCAAACTTGGCATTGTGAGTTCTGCAAAAATCCTCTTAAATTACCTTTTTCATTTCTTTTTTTAAAACAAGTAATGAAGTAATGGATTACATAGGAAGGCATCAAGGAGATGCATAGTTACAGGATGCTAATAACAAAAGAACTAAAAAGCTAGTAAAATCCAAAAACTGTCCTGCACTAGTTACTTGGGACAACATTATCCAAGTAAAGAGATTAACTAAACATTTAGCTTTAAAAGAGTGACTTGGGAGCTAAGATGCCACCAAAACACCTTCTATATCTCTCATTCCAAAAGGCTCCAAAAAATTAGCAGAATATTTACATTTACTCACAACCAACAAGAACAAACCATACCCTTTTTAGTACACACTATAGCAAGGACAATCTCATTATAGAACTAGGACAAACCCCATCCAATTACTCCCCACCGGCCAACTTGCACTTCCACCAACCCATCCAACATCCTGCTATAAACCACAAGAACAAAAATCCAGCCTACCAATGCTAAACAAAATAAGCTCACAGTGAGTGTTGTAGCTGAGATTTCACCTTTTGATCCTATTACGCTAAACTCCTAAACTTGCAAAAAACTTCCAACTACCCAAAAACCCAACAAAATCTAGCATTACCCATCTCACTCCCCCCAAAAACAGATAACAAATGTAACAGAATTCGTAGTCAATGATAGCGCAAGGTCTCAACTAACCTTTATTTTGAGATGTGAAATAGAAGAAAGCAGAGACGGAAACAACAAAGGCAACGAATAGAATAACGATTATAGCACCAATCGAGATCTTGCGAGTAGTAGACTTCAATCGACGGTGATGATTCCGCAATTGCTGCTGCTGTTGCTGCTGCTGCTTATTCGAACGAATCCCTACCGATACATGATCCGATGCAACTCCGTTCCGAACAACTCCACCACCACCATTGTTTATAATACCTATAGCACCCGATTGTCTGTACTGAGCCATTCGAGCATTGTAGAACCAGAAAACTTCGTATTACAGCCAAGTTGAAGAGTGTATAATGGGGTTTTTGAGGCAAAAATGGAGATTTTTGTGACCGGAAAATGATGAAGAATAAGGAAAACACAAAAACACGAAACTCGTGGATTCCGCGCCGGGCTTTACATAACACTTTTTTACTCACCTCTCATAAATATTTGTCAAAATCCCTATGTTAGATCCAAATTTACACAAGCCATTTTTCTAATAACTTTTGTTTTTCTTTCATTTTTGGCATAAATATTAGTATCTTACTAAATATATATTTTTTCACTAATAATGGGAAAGGGCCAACAAAATTATTTATGATGATTTTCCATTCGAAGATTAGTATCCGCATTAAAATTGGCTAATTTAAATTCATATCGCTTAGAGTCTCATTCGGAAAAAAGCCTTTCATACGCAAGCTCGAATTCGAGAGACTTATTCTTTTTTTAAAATAGTTTGTCCTTCGGAATGGCTCAGTTGGTTTGGAGGGTCGTTATCCACACGGATGATTCGGAATCGATCCCCCCTCAATGTCTTCTGAGTCGAGTCTGTCGCATAGGACTTGCCTAGTGCGGTTTACATATTCTGTGTGGTTTGCAGGCTATTACACAGTGGGGGTTTACCCAATGCGCACAAAGTGCTCACCACAGAGTGCTCACCCGAAGGGCAGAGGTTGTAGCGGCTGCGGGTTAATATCCTGGGTTCCAAAAAAAAGAATAGTCTCATTTGTTGTATTATTTGACCAAAATATTCAAACATTTAGAAATAATTAAAATTGAATATCTCTGGTTATTTTTAAAAATTAATCAGGAAGTTTTGTTAAAATTACGACACAAAAAGATCTTCATTGGCTGCACTTGAAGAAAAGTACCAAGATGTAGAACAAAAAAGATAATTGCACCTTAAAATACTAATTCGTGTTACAAAACAAATTTACTGCTTCGTCAAATTTAACTGATAAAATTTATTATAAATTTGAGAGAAATAAAAAAAATACGCCATTACTTTTGATAAATTAAAATGATCAAAATTATTTTGAAATATATTAAAAGGATTACTTTAAATCTACTCCAAATTTAAGAGACTGTTTTTATAATTTCTCGGGTAATGAACTTTCTATTAAATTATTGTTGCTTGCAAATTCCACACATTAATTTAATTTTTTTGATTTTTTTTTACTATTATTGGCCACCAATATAAATATATACAAAATTCACACAATATAAAAGTGATGTGGCAGCTCTTTCTTCACTAAGGATTATGTTTATTTATTTATTTCTTATTATTTTTGCTTTTTACCTTATTCTTTTCATTTAATTTGTTCGCTTTAAAAATATTTTAAAAAACACAATATTAAATAAAGTACTGTTTCTTAAAACTCCTATTAAAGGATTCATACGTCTCTATCATAACAGTTCATATATTTAATAATACTACATTTTTAATTTATTAATTTCATGTATATCTAAGCTTCAAAAATAACTTAGCACATGATCTTCTCTTCAAACCACAAACTTAAAACAATTTTTTTCAAAATAAATTAAATCTCTAGATTTTCTTTTTCTTTTACTGTATACAAACAAGATTAATTTAAATTTGTATTGAAAACTCATTAATTACCTCCTAATGTTTGCTCAACTATATCATTAATTGTAGAATCAGTATACATATCATTGAAAATATTTTTTGAAATATATTACATTGATCATTCACATTGAAAGTGTAAAAGATAAATTAATTTTCAACATTTTTTTTCCTTTTTTATTTTATTTTGTTTTATCTTTTTCTCTTAATTTTCAACATGAAGTACGCCAAAGATGCATTAGAAAAGATGGGTATCTTTTAGCCAACTTTTTCTTTTTATAAGTAAAAATACCATTTCATACATGGTTTATATAAAATATATATAAAAATTGCTCATTTTAAAATTTAAGAAATACATCACTATTTAATAATAATACAAACTATAATTTTATTTTTGGTTGATGAATAAGCAGACCAAATTAGTCATGGCTGTAGAATAATGTGTTAAACCATACTAACATAACAAATTTGTTTGAAGAAATAACTATTGTGTCGCTGGATAGAGTGTATTAAAAGAAATAATGCATGTATTAATTTTGTATATCAGTAATATTTTGTTTGGTACATTTTTAATTTATGTATTACTAATATATTGCGGACTGAGGTGTGTATTATTAATATACATGAAAATTCATGATAGTAGTAATGCAAGAGATTTTAATGCACGCATTAGCATGGTTAAAGACCCAATTGTCTCTTAAAATGTTTTTTTACATTTTTCCTACCATACTTGTGGAGGGATCTTTGTAAAATATTTTACAAAAAAATTTATGCAATGCATACTATTTTTAATACACCAAACTAAACAATGTGTGTAAGAAATAATTATTACATAATTAATGTGAACATAACTAATACATGCATCATTAATGCTAGTATTTCTAATATATTTTTTTTAACATTATTCTTATGCACCCTAGGGGTGTGTAAAAATTGAACCGACCAATAAACTAAATCGAAAAAATGATATTGATTTATTTGGTTTATGTATGTTTGTAATGGTTTTATAAAAAAAAAATTGGGTTATCCATTCGATTTTGATCTTTTAATACTAGGTAAATCTATATATAACCATTAAGATTGTAGTAATTTACTCATTTACCCCTACATAAATATAATATTAATATCAGTATCTTACTGTTTACTACCTGATGTTTTTATTTTATGAGCATTATGTAAAGTTACATTAGTATCTTATCACACCAAATTGTTGGAGTAGTCATATATATGTTCGTCTTATGAGCATTTTTGTATTGGTCAACCCGTATTGTTAAGGACCACAAATCGAAAATTGATTTTAAAAAAATATCATATTAATTTAATTAGTTATTGGTTTAGCATATTTAAAAATCGAAAACTAATAAAATGAACTTATAGTACATTAAATCAAATTGGACCGACCAATGCACACCCCTAATACACCCTACCAAACGACCCCTATATTTTCCGTTTGGCCATAGATAATTTTAAAAATATTTGGGGGGAAAAATTGACAAATCTTGTTTGGTCATATAACTTGCCATTTGATAAATATTTTTGGGAAATAATCGAGATTTTCAAATAGTAGAAACAATTAGTATTTTGATCAAATTTTATTATTTGGAAATTTTTAATAATTATCACAATTTTTTTTTATAATAAAAGCATCCATCATTTATAATTTTGGACTAAATTTCAGAATCATAATTCAACGTATAAAATTTATATAGTTATATACATATTTTATCAGTTTTTATTCGAACTTGCCTTTTGAAGTCACTTTCAATTATAAATAGTAATAATATTTTTTTTGTATATAAATCAATGATATTATCCTCCTATTTTATTTTATTTTCAAATTTATATTAATTATGTTTGTTATGATTACTTTTTACGAAACATGTTTATTGCAAAATGATAATATAAACTTATAAATACTTTTAATAAGTTTTAAAATTTATGAATATAAAATTATATTTTTTTTAAAAATAAAATTTTATCCCAAAATTCATGACAGAAGTCAAAAATAATTTGCCAAAAATATTTGTGAATTCCTGACCAGATGTAGTAGCAATTTAAATTGAAGTTTTGATAAATGGCCCTTGATGGTCAAAATACTGGTTGAGCTAAGCGAAAGGACATAGTTGGTCTTCCTGTCCCAATTGAGTGTAGAGCTCATTTTCAACATTTTCTTGTGCTTCTCATTCATTTTCTTGAAGCAGAGCTGGAATCTGAATTCTGAGGTAGAGTTCTAACTTTTCTTTTTATTTGTTTTGGAGTTTTGGGTGTTTCTTTATTTGGGTTGGATTGAACCCTTTTATGCCTTGGAAACTCTACTTGTCAATTTGTTCTCCAATTCCTTTTAGTAAGTTGTTTTTCCTCATATTTATGGTTTGTTTATCTTTGGAGAAGATTGCTGCTTAAAGTTTGTGCATTTTGATTTCACTCAAATATTTTAGGGCACTTGTTTAACTGGAAGTTGGTTTTTGATAGTGGGTTGATGCATAAGGAAATTGGTAGGGTACAAGGAGATGAAAACAAGGTTTAATCTTGGTTATGTATTCCATCCTGAATAAATAGCAAGATCCTTTGGTTGGGAGTGGGAACAAGTTATCCTAGATAAGTTATTCCACCATTTATATGAGATAATTTATTCCGTTACAAAAGTATAAATGGTGGTATAAATAATCCCATTACGGACTAATACCTTCAACCAAACACAAGATAAGATATTATTATACCTTATACCTCACACCATACGACTGCTAATAGTTTAAGAGTGGAAGTCTCTTAACCATTCATGAACATTGCAGTGAAAATTATTATAATGTGAGAAGGTAGAATGATATACATAGACACCAAGCAAATGCTGATTGTGAGTTTGAGTTATTTGACATGTGAGTTTTCGGGAAAAAATTTGAGTTCCGGGACTATTTTATGGAGAGAAATTAAGTATTACTACTTGCTAGTCAAATTAGAACTCATATGTATAACAAGTGGTTATTAAGAAAAGACGAAAGAAAATGGGATAATCGACTTGTCATTATTGCAACTAAGAGTAGCTGTTGCAGTACTATGTGAAGAGGATTAATTGTATAAAGGTTGGGATAAAGTGGTGAGTTTGTTTCAAAAGAGTTTACAAAAAATATAAATCTCTGGCCTCATTCTCGACACTGAGATATATAGCACAAGACTTATAAGTTGATGACTCGATTCGAAAGGATTGTCTTGGTAATGTGGAGAAGATTACTATTTCTGTATGTTAGGTTTCTTGATTCTAAGTACTTGATCGTAAGTGCTGCAATACATACAACAATGATTCGACTTGTTCTCATGTCATTTATTGGAGAAGGTTATTTTATAGTGTGTCCTTACGTTACTTTCCAAACAAATTCAATAGTTCTTCTTTTGTTGTTGGTAACTATAAATTCAGTAGTTGTTTTGTACTCTAATTTTTTTAAGGGAGATATTTGTTTTGGATTTAAGCAGTTTTATGGCATGAAAATTTCAGTTTCTCAGTGCATTTCTGAAGTCCCACATCCTTACATGTCCTACCTTTGTGTTTTATATGAGCTGCGAAAAGTTCGGCGTTTCTTTTAGGTCTTCGAATGTCCTCTATATCTACTCATTCAGCCTGTGCTTTATGGTGCAGGGATGCTAGGAAAATCATTTGCTACTCCTTTGCTGACCTTTAACTCTGCATCATGCTTCTCCTCTCCTGGTGTGAGTATAACTTCTTCCATTTTTGTAGAAGCCGTTGAGTGGTTAGATTCATCTCAAGGGGTGGCATTTAATCCCAAGATCCATCAGTTTAGATTCTCTACTTTTTGGTATACTGCTTATATAAACGAGATTTTTCATTATTAATAAAATTATTTATTGTATCAAAAAAAGATCCGTAAGTTATGGCTGGGGTCAATAGATCCAAATTACTATGTTAATCACTTCATGTTCTATTTCTTTCTTTTATTACTCCGTCCTACTTTATGTAACGATACTAGTTTTATACAGAGTAGACAATGCTAATTTGACTTATATAATATAATAGTAGTAAGGATCCTTCGAGGACATCCGATAGCAAAATTATTCTTACATCAGTAGTAATGAGAGAATATATTACAATATCGGTTGGAAAATAGATATAGAAAACATCACATCAAAGGTAATAGTTAAATAAATTTAATATCCTGAAAGTTGGGTATAATAATTGTATTAATGGAGCACCCAAGGGTGCGATATGCTAGTCAATGAAGTGGATGAAAATCATGAGAGAGTAGGTTCAAATGTCAGTAGACACAAAAATACGATGTGTGTTTTCCCATTAGCCTAAGTTTTGGTGTACAGAGTGACCACTGACCGATACATGTACTTGGAGATAACAAATATCCAATGGAATAGTTGAGCTGTGCCGAGTGGTCCGGAGACACTGCTACAATAGAAAGTATTAAAGGAATGGAGTCAAATAGTTTGAAATAAACAAAATTGGAACTGTCATATAAATTGGAATTGAGAGTTTTCATTTTTGAAGTTATTAATCAATGAACTAATTTTATCTTTGTTATCTCTCATACTTACAAACTCGGTGAATTTGTAACAACAACATACCCAGTGTGATCTCAAAAAGTGGGGTCTGGGGAGGGTAAAGTGTATGCAGACCTTACCACTACCTTAAAGGTAGAGAGTGATTGTTTCCAATAGACCCTTAGTTCAAGGAAAAAAGTCTAAAGCAGTATAGAGAAAGAAATAACGCAAATGAAGAAAGTCATGGCAAAATATTATAGACAACCTGACAAATCATCCTAAACAGTAGTCATAACAAGATAAAGCGATAATTGAAGGGTTAAAAACCAAAGATAATAACCAAACTCAAAGGACAAGAAACTACAAGAGCAATAATTCCACTAATAGTACGACTATAGTATAGAAGAATAAGCGAGACAACACTCAACTATCTAACTGACCTCCTACCCTAACCCATGTCCTCTATAACCTCATATCTAAGGTCATGTCCTCGGTAAGCTGAAGTTGCGTCATGTCTTGTCTAATCATCTCTCCGCACTACTTCTTCGGCCTACCTCTACCTCTCTTGGAACTATCCATGGCCAAACTTCTGTGAACTTGTGATGTTACAAAATCTTCAGCTAGTCTATTTTTGTGGAACACCTATATCATCTATGAAATGAATTCTAGGGAAGTAAAGAGCATTTCTGTGACATGATTTGGTTTGAAAAGGGGCCGAAAAGAGCAGAACATATATATTTAAAAAGGAGTTTTATAGCCGACCTCAACTAATTTGGGAATGAGCATAGTTGATTAATGGATCAATTGATTCTTTCAGATTTGAACCTCAGAAAGACTGCATGCTGTTAAGTTGAATTCGTTTTTTTTGTTGGCCTTGCATTTTAAACCAGTCTCTCATGAGACTTGAAGTTTGTCCAGCCAGTAGTTAAGATTCTGTCTAAGCGAAGATCATTACGCAGATATGTTAATTTAATAGCTGTGTGGTTGATGATTTTTAAGGAATGGTTAACTGAGGATTCATATATCTGGACGACTAGTTTTTAGTCGAGGAATAGTTGGTTTTCTTGATAACGATAAATCTTTCATTGTTTATATGATGTTCAGTCTTCTATATTACCCTAATATACTCTCTGGCGAAAACATAGCTCATACTTTCTTTTTCTTACTCTACAGTGTGATTCCATCTCAACAACAGCAAACACTCTAGTAGGGTATGTAAATTGCTTGAGTAGCATTACATTTAATGTCACTAGGGGATCTTGGACGTCCAATTATCCATCCAAGAAATGGACGTTGCATTCAACAGTTACTGACAATATAGTATTAACTGAAGAAGAGAAGAAAACATGGAACGATAGCAGACAAGCTCTTTCTGCATTAAAATTTAGCCCAGATGAAGAAGACAAAATATTAGGAAAAGCATTTGGCCACATACATTCGCCTTACTGGTATGAAGAACGGAAGAAAGAGGTTCCACGACTAGAAGTTGTGAATGAGATACTGGATTATCTAAGGAGTTTTAGCCTTACTGATGATGATCTCACTAAACTTGTCAAGAAATTCCCAGAAGTTCTTGGATGTAGCCTTGAAGATGAAATGAAAACCAATGTCGAAATTCTGGCAAAGCAATGGGGAATTGAAGGTAAAACTCTGAGAAATTTGCTTCTTCGAAATCCAAAAGTTTTAGGCTACAATGTTGATTGCAAAGGTGATTGTGTGGCTAAATGCACTCGCTGTTGGGCTCGATTCTAGCTGCATTCTTGTTTTTCATTCTCATACTTTTCTATATGTATAACTTTCGTCAACCATTGTATCTAATTATTCAACATCGAAAGTAAATTCATACAATATCAGATTTCTGTATTGCACTGAGATGTGACTCAAGTTTAGATCAAAGTATGTTACAGAGACAATGAAATGAAAAAAATCAGAGCAGTTTTTTGAACTTTGATTTCATTTGGTTTTTGATTTTTTGGAGTTGTATACCAAACCAAACGTTTCTTTTAAGTTTGGTTGGTTCGACTCGATTTTTTCGATTTTTTTATGTCCAAATTGGAGAAATTATATTGACTTAATTCATGTATACACATTTTTACAGTTTTTCAAATATATGATTGAGTGAATGAATAACAAATCTTAGACCCAAATCCCACTAAAAATATTTGCAATAGCTTCTTTTTTTCTTTTTTTTTTTAACTCTACAATTGTATATACAGAATTTAAAAGGAAAAATTGTGTGTCACACTGATTAATGAGTCTAGCAATTACAAATGCAGAGTGAACATAGATTAAAATAAGATAAGCAAAATGGTTATAACTGTTACTAGGAAAATGATTTTCTCATGTTAAAAAATCTTTGCAGGGGTGGCTCAATGATCAGCCTAGTAAAGCATTTGCTTTAGGCTTTCAAAATTTTGAGACTCGAAAAATTTTCATTGTGAATTTTATGATTTTAATTTCACATAAAACAATATTAATGATTGTAAATTTTTCTTACAAAATTTACGTAAAAACTAAATAAAGAAAGAATTGATTGAGGAAAATGAGTTGATTTGGAGAATATTTTCCAAACATTTAAGCCAATCAAACATGAGAAAATTGCAAAATATTTTCCAGAAAATGTTTTCCTCCCTACCAAACACACCCTATAAGTTATCATATTCTATGTTCAAGTATAAATTATTGAAATCTTTAAAAAAAAGTCATCAATCTTCGTATATCTTCACAAGTGAAATCTATTTCCCAAGATACTCTTAATAATTCATTTTAATAAGATATCTCTCATTTCCCTCTTTTGTCATTTTTATATATGTTAAACACTAACAACTTTTAATTTTGTCATTTAATATGGAGTTCATTGTTTAAAGGGAAAAAAGATTGATATATCTCTTAATTTTGTCATTTAAAGCTCATATATTCTTTCTTTTTTTATAATTTATGACAAGGGAAACCCGCAGCTGCTACCCAAAGGGTGCGCACAGGGTAAAACCCCCGCTCCTATGCAATAGCTCACAAACCACATAGGAGAGGTAACCCGCACTAGGCAAGCCCGGTGTGACGAGCTCGACCCAGAAGGCAAACCCTTTGCTTTCACTGGCAAGGGGTTTCGAACTTGAGACCTCCAACATGGAAGTCCCAAGCTCATATATTCTTATTATAAAAGTTGCTCATATTATGTCTCTCATGTTATACAAATAATTCATATATATCATTTTTCTCTAATAGAAGAGAAAAAATAATTTAAAAGTAATATTTTTATATAGGGATATATGTAATCCTTCTCTCACGTATTTTTTCTTTTTTCTTTTTGGTTTAATGAGTAATTTGGGCTTATTATTTTGATGGTTAATTTTTTTTTTTTACTTTTCTTGTAAAATTTATCATATATGCCCAAATTTTTTATTTACATATACAAAAAATAAATTACAATATAGCTGAAAAAATATTTTTATTTTTCTTACTTTTTTTTCTCTTTTTCCACTCACACTTCTTTCTTTTTATTTCCATATTTTAACACGAAAGAATGAAAGAAAAAAAATAAGAATAAGAAACTCAAATAATGATAATCAAAGAAGTAAAAAAAATTAATGCGTGAGAAAGATCAAATATATCCCTAAGTGATTTTTTTAAAAAAATAAAAAATTAAAATTATTTTTTCACTTTCATTAGATGAAAAGGGTATATGTGAGCCAGTTTTATAACGGTATGGGTATATGTGAGTCACTTTTATATCGGTAGGAGTATATGTGAACCACTTTTGTAATGAGGTGTATATCAGCTCTAAATAAGAAAGTTTAGGATTATATATCAAACCCTTTCCCTTGTTTAATTGATGATTAAACTATTCTTGTATCAATACAAATTACTTATTCTTTGTTGTTTTCTTTAAAAAGTCATTCAAGTTGAAAAGTAATATCTACTTTTTTTATATCGTAACACTCTATTTTTAAGCCAAAAAATCGAAAAAATGCTAAAGCATTTATCGACATTAGTTAATTGTCATTGGATTCAATGTCACTATAAGTTTTGGAGACATTTACAAAGAGTGATAATTGTTACTAATTAAAAAACATATTTAGCGACGACAATTAATTTATTGTCATTAATTAATTACCGCTAAAAATAATTTTTAATATAGTAAACTCACTATTCGACTCGATTTGCCACCCATCGAAGTCTCTTTCATTTGCTAAAATAAATGCTGACATAGTGGTTAATAAAGTAATTTTATTCTTTCCTTTTCATAATTTACATCTCAATGAAATTTGGAATATAAGAATATCAGTAAAGGTACAAAAGACAGCAATCTAGATATAAAGGGGAAAAAATAATTACAAAGAGCATCAATAATTTTATCTAGAAAATACATATATAATATATTTATATGTATTAATTTATCTCACAAACAAAAGAGTCATAATCAAATATTCAAAAGCACACTTGCATACACTCATGCAACAATTTCTCTCATTTTATTCCCTCTAACCCCCTACCCCCACCCACCCAAGAATTAAAACAGAAAAAAGAGAGAAATTAATTAAAATCTAAGCATTTATTTAATAAATAATATGCATTGTTTTTTTTTAATTTAAAAAATTATTAGTTAATTAAGGGCACTTAGGCTTGTTGCCATGAGTCTTAAGCCTAGCATAACAAGGGCAAACTTCCTTGTTTCCATAAGTGCCTGGTGGAACACACTTGCATCTTGCACAACATGTCTTGCATGCCCTCATGCACATCTTCTTTCTTGACGACTTCTTGCATCTCCTCGCACATGCGTATCCGCAGTCTGTAAAAATTAATTCAAAATAATATTATAACTTCTCTTGATTTCACGGCTAGAAAACAAGATATTAGTAACAGACAAAATTTTATAACTAAACAACAAAAAATTTGATCCATGCTAATCTCATTTAGCTACAGGCCTACAGCCTTATAAGAACAGATTAGCTAGGGATTATCGACAAAATCAATTCAAAATAATATTTAATCTCTTTATAACTTCTCTTGATTTCACGGCTAGAAAACAAGAAATTAATAACAGACAAAATTTTATAGCTAAGAAAAAATAAAATCGATCTATGCTAATCTCATTTAGCTATACAACCTTATAACAACAATTAGCTAGGGATTATCAACAAAATCACTTCAAAATAATATTTAATATCTCTCTCACATGTATACATAAACAAACTTACATCCTTGACATATACTTACTAAATTTAAGTTATGGATTCAGTTGAACCAGTTAAATCCCATAAATCAATTCTTGGTCGATATTAATTTTTTTTTTTAGCACATGTCCTTGTATCTTACCTATAGAATTGAGATGACAAGTAATACTTTTAACTCAAAATTAATAATATTGTACAACTTACGTATCCTCTTAATTGGGTGAATTTTTTTGTGAAGAGCTCCTTCATTGCCTGCCTCCATCTGCATAACACAAAATGAAACGTTACATATTAAAAACGTTTGCATAAAATTAACAATTTTCCTTTGTTTATTATGTTACGATGATTTGCGAGTTATTTATTATAGAAAAAATTACATAAATACACAACTTAAGATACCATAATCTCCAAAAATTCCCCTACATTTTAAAAAAATTACAAAAAATCTCCTCTCGGATACATCCATTCCCTTTCGAATACCTCCCCCATTAAGTAATATAACATTTACAATGTATCAGTCTATCAGACAACCAATAAATGTATTCAAGAGCAATGAAAAATCCATTTTTTTTGTAAAATTGGAGAAACTTTTGGGATAGGATGAATTAGCCCTCAAATGTATGAAATTTCTGTACTTTATACTATATTATACGAATAATACCTGTTCAGCAGCAGCATTGGATAAAACCTAAAATAAGAAATTATGTTTAGGATTAGGAAAACTAATTAATGAAAAATAATTAACTACTATATAAGTGTTTATTAAACTAAATTTTTTAGCTACCTGTATGAGGAGGATGAAAATGAGAAATAATGTGAAAATCTTCATGTTATTATTTTTTTATTTTTTTTGTATAGAAGAATGGAAGTGAAATGAGAAGAGAAGAGGGATAGGGTTTTATATAGGCATATATTTTGTGCAATTGGGCAAAGGCATTTAATGTGCCTTTTGAAAGTTGATCACATGAAGATATGGTTTGTTGCAATATATCACAGGCTTTGAGTTGAGTGCTTTTTTTATTTTAATTTTTGGGAAACTTTATTTTATAAATTTTTGAACTCTTGTTTGGAAGTGTATCTCTGATCACTTTACTAATAACTTTTTAGCTTTTGTGTGAGTTACACACAGCTGTGGATTCCTATGCTTGGATATATAGAAAAATAATAAATGGTCCCCATAACAAAAGGGAAATAACCTAGATGATAAGACAGAGGCGAATCAAGAATTTTAAGTTTATGATTTTTAGATTTTATGATGTAACAACTTACTGATTTGAAGAAGATTATGTTTACACGTTAAATCAATATTTTTTTTACTACAAATACGAAGTTTGGATTAAAATTGCTGAATTCTGTCGAATTCATAACTAATGTTCAGGTAGATTCACCCCTGATCACACAGACCCTTGGGGATTGAATTCGAAAGGGTGTTTATCGTGAAACTTTCCTTCAGGAAAATCCACATCGGAATGGAAGGGGAAAGTTACTCCCTCCCTTCCTCCACTTTTACCTGTCATGTTTCTCTTCGTGAGAGTCAATTTTACTAATCTTAGGAGCTAAATTGATTAATTCAGCATTTTAAATTTAGATGATCGGAAACTACACATAAAATAATATAAATTGCAATCCTTCCCAGGTTAATATGATTAAAAAATACATCTTAAAATGTGGCTCAAAATTCATACAATTTATTTCTGGTGAAATGTTGACAAGTAAAAACGAGCAGACGGAGTAGTTGTGACACCCTAGCTTGAAATAAAAAATTTCACATCAACAATACACATGAGAGATGTTGAGTATATAAGTAATTAAGCAGACCTTATTGACTCGTTTTAAAGTCGTGCAGGCCTAGGCCCAAAGCAAACAATATTACTAGCGGGTTAGGATTATAATAGTAATAGCTAGTCACATAAGGGCAAGTTCAACATTCAACCATTAAGGCTTCCTTTGTAGATATAACACCCAATGACCACTTTTGACCATCTAGTTGATAAGTAGCCATTGTCATGGAGTAATACATTTAGCAAACAAAATTCAACGATTATGTCTTCGAGTTTCACTTGTAAAATTTAAAACTTAGATCATGACAATAACTTATTTTCAATCACATAAGCAATTACAACTTCATGACAATGTCGATTTCTCAATCACTGATGCTAAAATAATGTAGTTACTATGAATTTATTCACATCTTTTGAGTTAAAATCCAAGGGAACAATAGGCCCAAAATTTTAAACGTTGGGCACAAAAACGTCTGGCTAAAACGGACAATACCTTGAGTGTGACACCCCATTTTGTGAATAAGGGGAGGCAACTTGCTGAGAAAGAGAAAGGGGATAAGACAGTTTGCCAGTAAACATATTGCTCCCTCTATTTGAAAAAGAATGACCTACTTTTTTTTTAGTCTGTTTTAAAAAGAACGACCTCTTTCTTTTTTTGATAATATTTTAATTTCAGCTTTCCACGTGGAATGTTTAACACCACAAGATTAAAAGGCAATTTTGTACATATGACATAACTTTAATTTAGGACCACAAGATTCAAAAGTCTTCTTCATTTTCTTAAACTCGATGTCAAATCAAACTAGTACACTCTTTTTGGAATGAATGGAGTATTGTAACTTCCAAAGGAAAAGAACACGAGAAATTTAATGTGCATGCACAATTTGTTGTTTTGCACCAATTGCTAGGCTGGCTATTTTTGTCATATAGTATCATTATTCTTTTTTATATGTATCTGTCCTCCATAACATCAAGCTCACAAGATATGGAAAAAGAAAAGTCACTATAGCCAAGCACAAAAAATAATGACAATGACAACAATAGTAAAAGGTAAGGTAAAATAACATACTTTAAAAGGAAGTTTATTTGCTATTGGATTACAACAACAACAAATGGAATCCACGATAGCGGATAGAAGGTAGAACTATTATTTTCTATAGACCCTCGGCTCTGCTATTGGATTATTTGGAAGAAATATATATGACTACATATTATCATTGTTTAATATTAAACCTTTTAAAGGACTTATAAAAGACTCCAAGATGAATTACATAGTAAATATGCATAGGTCATAGGCAAAATATATTGTGCAAATAGAGTCACACACTTATAGAAAAGGGATTTAATTTACAAACAATCCACAAGATTATCATAACAACTCCATGGATTCCCAGGGGTCGAACCTGAGACATTTAGTAAAGGGTGAAACAGTCTCACCGCTGCACTACAACTCCTTGAATTCATAAAGCCAATAGTCAAGGTATAAACAATTTTCGAAACAAGATAATATCCTTTCACTTCCTCATGTCAATGTGCATGGGATACAATGTCAAACACAACAAATTCTACACTTAGATTCAACCCTCAACTCATAATTCTAGAGATGCAAGATTGAATATTAAACCCTTGTGATCAATAGAAAATCAAGTACACTCATAGTTCTTACTTGCACATAATTTCATTAAATACTCAATTTTTAAGTTCCAAGTCAAATTAGCTAGTAGGGCCAAAGCATAAATAATTAAGGGTAATGCTAAATGATCAGAAATTTAAAAAGTCTATAATATCCTTTTTATTTTAAAATAAATTGACTTTTTTTCATTTTTTAATTAAAAGATATTAAAGATAAAAGGGTAAAAATGTTCAAAAAGATAAAATATCATAGTGTGAATTGTGAAATATGTTATTTTATTGGTCAACAGAGTTTTTCAATAATTAAAGAGTCTTTGAGCATAACACATGGTTAATCAAACAAAAAGAGTATGACAATTGACACATGACCCCATAAAGCTTTATTGCTTAATAGAAACTGTTATTGGACAATCTTTTTCAGTTCACTGCTACTTATGTGGACAGAAAAACCAAAATCCAACAAGTCACGTGCATGTCTTGGATACATTTGTACTAAGTTATGACAAAATAGTCATGAATTTGGATTTAAAAAACTATTATTAATTAAAAAAAATTAATAGTAAATTAAATAAAGCAAAAAAGGTTAAAAGTCTATCTTCTTGGTAGCAAATTAAACTATCACAAGGGAGCACACCTTTATTTAATTGTATTCTCAATATTTTTATTAGTTAATTGTATATTGTAATGACAAATGCATGATTATTCAAGCCAAATATAACTACTTCTCTATGATTATTCAAACCAACAAATAATGACATGGGTCGATATTCTTTATTTATTGTATATGTTGTATCAAAGACACAATATCTCACCAATAAGAGTTGTGGTAAGTACTCCTTCATGCTTAATCAAGAGGTCTCAGGTTCGAGTCACTTTGTTAGGGAGCACTTTTACCCACAATGTGAGACTTTATGGTGGAAATCAAATTTAATCGGGCTTTAATATAGATACTGAATATTAGGTGAGAAACCAAAAAAAAAAAAGTTGACTCAATATCTGCACAAATCTTAGAACATATTATCATCTTTGCATAGTTTGGGGTTTTCAAATATCAAAACAAATAATTTGTGTTGGATTTTTAAATTTATGAACCACATCAAACTAATAAAATTTGAGTTTTTCAACCTAGAGTTATTTTCGGGTATTTCAGATTTTTGGATTTTACCGATAAAGAATTCATACAAACATATAATTAACTTGTGCTTCAAGTATTTCTTTAGATCTATCAAAATACAACTATCTAATGTGTTTTTTTAAAGAAAATAACACAAAATATGAGATGACTGATGACACTAAAATATTCAACAAAAAATAATAATGAAATCGCATAAAACAAATATTACAAATTAATAAGTTATAATGAAAATGACCATAATTTAAAAGTACAAAATCATGCTAAAATAAGTCTAATAAGTATTAATATTAATTATATGACTAAACATTAAAGATAAATTAAAATTAGGTTACACATCTTAATTGACTAAACCAAGGTAAAACTAAAGAACAAATATTCATTATTGTCATTTTTAGTGTTGAATTGATTTTTTTATTAGCATTAGTATTAATTTGAACTTTATTAGAATTACTAACATCTAAGCACTATAACCTTTATAGGACCTTTCAAAATTCTAAGTCTCAAACTTGAAATAATATTTTAAAGTATAAAAACTATGAAATGTATAAGAGATATTTAGAAATTAAATAATATCAAAGTAAATACTTTTATGTATAAAATAATTTTAAACTATATATATATATATATATATATATATATATATATATATATATATATATATATATATATATAATGTCGGGTTGGTTATATTGATCTCCTGTTGACTTTAGTTAAACCCAAATCAACTCAAGTATAGTCTATTTTTTTCAATATCAAACCAAGTCAAACCAAATCACTAGTCGAATTTTTTTTCCAGTTTGATTCGATTTTTGTGATTTGATTCAGTTTTTGATCCAATTCGAAAATATATTTACAATTTTTAAAATTTATTTTATACATAAAAGTATTTACTTTGACATAATTTATAAATATTTCTTACACTTATTGATAATTTTTATCTTTTTACATATTATTTCAAGTTTGAGACTTAGAATTTTGAATGGTCCAAAAAAAGTCATAGTCCATAAATATTAGTTACTATAATAAAGTTCAAATCAAAATCAAATTAATACTAATAATGTTTACAAAAAAATCAATTCAATACTAAGAATGACAATAATTTTATTTTAGTTTACATTGACTCAGACAATCAAGATACCTAACCTAATTATAGTTTTTCTTTAATGAATAATTAATACTTATTAGACTTATTTTAGCATGATTTAGTACTTTTAAATTATGATTATTTTCATTATGAGTTATAATTAATTTGTAATATTTGTTTTATGCGACATTTTTTTTGTTGTTGTTGAATATATTAGTCTTATTTTCTTAAGAAGCACCTTAGATAATTATATTTTGGTAGGACTAAAGAAATATTTGAAGCACACGTTAATAATGTATATGTTTATATGAATACTTTATGGGGAAAAAAATCCAAAAATCCCAAAAAAAACTGAGGTTGAAAAACCCTTAATAATTTGATTGGATATATAGATTTAAAAATTTAACACAAATAATTTGCTTATATATTTGAAAAATTCAAATCAACCTGATCTATATATGTAGCAGTAAATTAATTACCTCAAGCAAGTCAATGTATAATTCAAGTAGAACAAAATTGTTGTCACGTGCTACGACGCATAGTCCATGCAACAAAGCTAAAAGTTAGGATCTTGTGTTAGTTGAATATAAATTCACGTATCTGTGTCATACTTATTATATTTCTAATAATTGATGGAATATTTAGGATTCGTTTGATCATAAATATATTTGGGAAAAATTTAAAAATTAGAATTTGATCATAATTATTATTACTTGGCAAATATCTTAAATTTCCAAGTTCTTGGGGAAAAAAAAAAAAGAATTTGGGTTGAATTTTAGTAGTTGAGAATTTTTAAAAATTTAATAATTATCCCAAGTTTTTATATTTTATAAATTACCCAAAAATTTATACTGTTATATAAATATTTTATACAATTTTTACTCGAGTTTGCTCTCCGAAGTCACTTCCAGTTACAAGTAGTAATAGTAGTTTTTCTATACAAATTAATGGTATTTTTCTTTCGTTTACTTCCTCTTTTTTCAAATTCATTTTAATTATGTTTGTTGTCATGTCTTTTCACGCAACATTTTTATTATAAAATGATAATACAAACTTATGGTTATTTTAAATAATTTTTAGAACTTATGGATATAAATCATACTTTTTTAAAAAGCTAAATATTTCTTCCAGAATCTATATGGTCAAACGCTTGGTGACACTTCACTCAAAACTTCACCCAAAAACGACTTGTGAAAATATTTGAAAATTTATGGCCAAACACTAGCTTAAAACTTGCAAAAAATTTAAAATCTTGAAAAATAAAAAAAAATCACTAGATAAAATTTGCAACTAATCAATGATACTTAAAATTGATAAAATTTAGCCTACATACTCTAAGATAAATATTTTACCGAAAAATGATACTTAAAGTTGAGCTAGACACAACCTAACAGACTCAAACTCCACATTCACTATGAGCCGCGTTCGAAGGAAAGAATTTGGGAGCTTATCATATGAAAGGATTGGAGGAGCAGTTTGACACGACTAAGTCCTACTTGAACAAGACAACTAAGTAGATGAAGAAATTTGTAGACCGCAAGAGGTGTTTCACGGACTATAGAGTTGGGGGCATGGTCATGATGAAGTTTAACCCAAACAGTTTAAGACACTATGAGGCATGCACCACAATCTATTTCGCAAATATGAGGGCCTATCTAAAATCCTTTCTAAGGTGGAAAAAGATCCCATACAAACTTGACATGCCTCCACACCTTAAGATTCATCATGTCTTCAATGCCAACATGCTTAAGCCATACTACGAAAACAAGAATGACCCAAACAAAGGACAATCGAGTCATGTGCCTTTTACTATCACCGTCTTGCACGATTGAGAATACAATTGACTATATATCAGGCTAGGTGAAAGCAAGGTCAACAAGCTACCACTATGTTCCTCATCCATTGGAAGGGACAATCACCAGAAGAAGCCACATTGGAGCGGTATGAAGACTTGTGATAATTCAAAGACAAGATTTGAGAAAATTTATGTAGCAGCAATACGCCGCAGTCGTCACAACATCTGGTGTGGGAGAGTGATTACCCACCACATAGGCACCACGTGGTATAAAGTTGTCTATGTGGAAGCTTACTTGATAAGCAATTGTGGGAAGATTCTTGAGCAATAGAGAGTTTCTTGAAAATACGACTAGAATATCTAGGAAGAATTCTTGAAAGACCTTAGAATGTTCTAAGCATATAGAAATTCTAGAAGTGACTTATATAATAAATTTAGTCTACAGACTTATAATAAATATTTTTCCGATGATACTTAAAGTTGATGAAATTAATACCCACTCTTTTCTTTATAGTCAGATTGGGGAAAAAATGAATTTCATACTCTTCATTTAATGCTGATTTGACCATTTATTCAAGGTTAAAAGAGACTTTTGGATTTAACATAAAAATTATGATTTAAAATATTTAATTTCATTTTAACATCAGTCAAATAAACTTATATCAAAATCCAAATACTATAACTAAAACTAAAACTAAACTGGAATCATGTGTTTGGGCAAAATCCATCTCTTTCCATCTCTATGTTCGTTAAACTTATTTCCTTTCTTGATTTCATGAAGCCAACCTTAACAGACATCTCTTCCATTTTCGTAGATGAATGATCCGATAAATCAATTCAATTAGATATTTTTTTTAACTCACATTTTGACATATAAAGATTAAGAATCAAAACATAAATGGATATAACATCATGACACATAAGGGAGATACAATGAAGAGGAAAACTTACAATTTAATTTTGAAGAATTCAGGAAGAGATTCATGTTGGAAGTGATTTTTCGACGCAGCTCAATGTATTGTGGATTTAATTTTGTAGAATTCACGAAGAGACTCATATTGGGAGTGATTTTTCAATGGAATTCAACCTGAATTTCTCAACGCAACTCAACCTATTGTGGGTGAGATGTACTTCATTGAATTGAAGTTCCCACCTCTGCCGCAATAGGTTAAGTTGCATTGAGAATGAGAGGTATTGATAAATCATCATTATTATTTATAGGAGAGGCAAGAGGCTAGGGTTTTCTAAGAGTTGTTATAATATTTTCAAAAAGTCTAATTTACTTCCAATTTTTATACAAATATCAAAATTGTGCTCTTTATTTTTTAATATTTTTTTGGAACTATACTAATACACCATCCGTTCATTTTTACTTGTCACTTATTCCTAAAATAGATTTTAGTTTTACTTGTCATTTATTCCTAAAATAGATTTTCATTTTTACTTGTCACTTTTGACATATATAACAAGAAAAGACAATTATTTTTTTCATGTTTTACCCTTACCATTAAATACTATTTTTCATATCATTTTTCAAGACTCAATACTAAACGTTAATTAGTAGGAATAGTATGGTAATATATCTATATCAATAATTATTTTCTTAATGAGTGTATCAAGTCAAACAATGACAAATAAAAATGAACGAACGGGAGGAAGTAGTATACAGTAAAACCTCTATAAATTAATTCTCGGTAAATTAATAATCTCTCTAAAATGATATTTTCCTCCAGTCCCGACTTGGGCCAATGACAAAAATCACCAATTTCGATAAGATAATAAGATAATATATTTCCAGAACCCCTATATAAATATATGGTCTCATTAATATCATAAATTAATAATTCTTTAAAAGTACAAATATATCTAAGATAATTTAGTGAAATATGATTCTATTGTGTTCTGTTTTTTCATAAAATTTAAATCTAGTTGAAGTTCTTCTCTAACTTTTCTTATTGCATCCAAGAGCGTCGATGTTGTCTATTTGAACTACACCATAAAATTGTGAAAAGTTCTTGATGTGATAAGTGCTTCCTTACGCATAACTGGTTCCAAAGGTATAGTATCATCTTCAACTTCATCATCAACATTGTTTTTCCGATGGTATCCACAATTTCTTCTAATCTCTGGACCTCTGAACATGTATCACTTTCACCCGGATAATCCAACAAGTTATTGACATCCATTTTATTGTGATAACCGAGATCATTAATCATGACCTCAAGTTCATTAATGATGTTTTCACAAGTGAGTTCATTCAAATTCTTCGAGATTGCATCCCCCGAACGAATTTTTCAGTGTCGAAAATAATTTGTTATTGTCTTTTGCTGAACATTTTTTGTCTAAGCAGGGATAACAAAATTGATAGCATCCAAAACATTAATCTTTGTTGGATCAGTTTGTCCCACTTCATAGCCTTCTAATATCCTACAATAAAATCTGTTATGATAATACATCTTGAAAACTCATATTATCCCAAAATCACAAGGTTGAATTTTGGATGTCATGTTGGGTGGCAAGAAAAACAATTCAATATTTTGTAGTCCTTCAATATTTCTATTATGGGTTGGACAATTATCTACCATAAGCAAAACTCGTCTACCATGCATTTTGTTGTCAAACGAACTAATGTATTCATCAAAAAACACATTTGTCATCCATGCTCTTTTGTTTGCACGATAGTGACAATTCAATAAATATGATACATAACTTAGTAAGATACAATAATTTTGATGTATTCGTTGTACTTTATGTATAATGTTTTTTTTTATGTGAAATTAATAAATATGATACATAAATTAGTAAGATACAATGATTTTGATATAATCAAAATTAACCTTCATTAAATCTCAAATCATTCTTTAAATTAATAAATATTAATTTATTAATTAAATAATATCTCTATAAAATAATAAAATTTCATGATCCCACCTATATATATATAATATATTAATTTATAGAGGTTTCACTGCATATGGACTTCACTCCCAATTTACTATTTGTTGGATGAATCAACTTAAAAAGACGCCATCCAAATAGTCTCTTAATTACTATCTCCTAATTGGTGTTGACTTTGATGTTGACAAAATCATACTATCATTTATAAAAGTTACACTTTTTATGACAAATCACTTTTTTATACTTTTAGTCACCCATATCTAAAGACGAATTTATTGAAGTGATAAAATTTGTTGTCCTTGATAATTGAATTTGTTGTAGTGATATATATCCGCACTTCTAACTTGAACGGTGCTAGCACATGAGTTGTACTCAGGGGCGGATGTACATTGTGTCCAGGTCCGAACCCCCTCGGTAAAAAAATTACACTATATATAAGGTCAATTTTTTTGTGTACGTGTATATATTTAAAATGGAACCCCTGAGCGTATAGCTGAATTTCTGCCTCCGCCACGTGTACTTATAGCTGAATTTATAGTACTTACATTAGTTAGTAATTTGTTATCATAATCAGTTAGCATTAGTCAAGCTCATATTTTCAAGCATTCATTACGTAGATAATTTTATTATTAGTATTATAAGATCATCATCAATTTAACATGCATTCTGGAAAATTCATACTATTGTTCCTCATGCAATAACTAAAAGTCATTTGTTCTGCCTTCACATCTTCATATTTCTGAACTTCATCTGGACTAAGATTCGTAATTGTATTCCAATAATAGTTATTATTATAACATTCTTGAGGATTTGATTCTTGATATTGACATCCATTTATCGAAAAATCGCGATAATAAGCTTTGAATGGTCCTTGGCTCCAATCTACATCTCCAACCCAATTTGTATCATTCCATATTGTTGCTTCAATGTGCATTTTGTTTGTTGGATAATTCACTCCATAATTAGTATTGTTCTTAAAAACTCTTATTGGAACATCATCAGCATAGAATCTTCATAGAAGTAAACAAAAATGTTAAAACAACAAATATGTATTATACTGACGATGTATATAACTTAAAGACTAAAAATACTTACACGATATGATATTGATTCCAAAGAATTCGATATGTATGGAAATCCTTTGTAGGATCAAACTCAAGATTGAATTGTTGCTCTCTACTTCCTCCATCATTTGCAAATATATTTGTATTTAATGTATATTTTCCATCTCCTCCAAGAAACTCAAAATCAATCTCATCATGACGTATTCCAGGATCTCCATTAATTGGTAGTGATGTTAACTGTAAACGTTCAATCATCAAATCGATTAATTAAACAGAGACAACTATATTTTTCTATATATATATATATATGTTCAAATAGGTTATATATTCATCGTTAAGATTCATAAAATGTGTACAACTTTGACAATGAAGCTATAAGCTTGTGTTAGGGTTGAAAAATATTGTCTTATATATACCTTACTAATTGTATCAATATGTTTAAAGCATGTTATTAAGTTTTTCATTTAAATCGATCATTTATTCTATTGAGCCACCCCTGACTGTTGCTTGCTTCTGCGAAATTAGAACCATCCATTTGAGTAAGTACTTGCTAGTTTTATTTAAAAAAAGAGAAGTTAAATGTATTAATCGTTTACCAGATACATGTATATATATATATCAAAAAAATGTACGTACGTAGAATGTTGTTATTACTCCTGTACTGTTCTTGTTTGGTATTTTTAAGTCGATGCTAAAATCTCCAGAACCAAAATGTTGATTAGAGATAAATCCTGAACCTGAATTCAACAAAATGAGTTAAAATATATTATATTGTTTTTATTTATATGAATTTGATAGAGCTAGAGATTGATATTTAGTTAAATAATTACAAAACCTGTATATTGGTCCATCATTAGGCAAACTTCTTTTCCCTGGTCAGTAACAATTATATGGTCACCTCCATATTTTTGATAATAATTTTGGTAAAATTGAACCTCATTTGCACTTACACATTGATTAACAAAAAAGAAAATACAAATGAAAACAAGAATAGCTTGAAAGCTAACCATAGTGTACTCAAGCACCAAATTGATAATTTGTTTGGTTGAAAAATGACTAAAATTCAATTTATAGAAAATTTAGGTGGAAGAAAACATCAACACTCTTATAAGTACGTGTATCAATTTATGCGACACATTTTTTTCTTTTTAGTCAAACTTAAAAGAATATTTCTATTTGATACTCTTTCTATCTATTTTGTCATGATTTTCCTTGTTTAGAGTCAAACTATAAAAAATTTTACTAACATTTTTACAAAATGTATTTTTCATCATATTGATATACAAAAAATTGCAGTTTATAGTTTTTTTTCGTGTAATTTTTGAATATCTAAATTTTTTTGTTTAAAATATTGAATTAATGTAATTTAATTTAACTTTGAAAATGAGTCAATTTGACTTTCAAAAAGGACAACATGACCAACAAAAGTTGACTGAGAGAGTAATAATTTTAACTTTAATGAGATGTTTTATAGTCATACAAATATTTATGACTTATTTTAAGTCACAAGTTTCAAAAATCTTTTTTATTGAATATCATATCCAGTCAAACTACATCACATTAATTAAGACACGGGAAGAGTTATTGGATTTATGATAGTGGGAAAATGATATTTAGGGGAGTAAAAATGTTTGCATACGAAAATGTCCATATAGGGAAACATGCAATGTGTACACCCCTAAAATACCATATACATATCTTTGCTTCTTTAAAAATGTATCCACATAATATATACATGTAAAAGGTAATTAGACAGATAATTTTAATTTACTTTTTAATACTCAACCATAACCTACCCACTAAGACTCATAGTTGGTTAGATAGTATCTCAATAAAAACACTTAGCACATTAAGTATTATCACTCTCTTAATTTAGTTTTCCCTAATATGAAAATCAACTTCAAAAGGATATCAACCTAGTCATTATAAATTTATAAATTATAACACTACATAAATCAATCAAAATAACCTCTCTATCTCAACTCTGAGGTAGAAATAATTAGGTCTGCATATACTAGACTCCATTGTATGGGACCAGATGGGGTATGCTATTGTTGCACACAAATCAATCGTTATATGCGGTTGAATTAAGAGTGTAAAATGGAGATGTTAGATTGGAATTGGGTAAATTTAAATAGGTAGGTTAAAGTCCGTTCAAAAGTTATTTGAGCTAAAATGAGCTAAAAATGGGTTAGACTATAAAATCAGTGCAAAAGGACATCTTGACTTGAACTCTACTATATGAATTATTTTTACATTTTTAGGCATTATTGTTAAAAAGTAATTCAATTAATGAAGGACATAAAAGTAGATCAATTGATTTTGAAGATATTTTCATCGTTCAATATTTAACGTGGAATTCATACCTCTATAATATATTAGTCTTTAAAATTGTGCATTGCACGATAATAACATGTCAATTTTATTATACTAAAAGAAAGAATTGTTATATAAAACGCAATTAATGTAATAACATTGATGAAAGACACAAGTATTTTGATATTTTTTTTAAAGCATCAGACGGATAATTACGTTGTAATTACCTAAAGGAAATACACATATTAATCAACAATTTAATTATAGAAAAGTTTATTCATACAAAGATTATAGAAAGGTTTGTTCATCCACATCTTTGTGAACTCATTTTTTTAGGAATTTACCTCAAAAAGAGTGTGGCTAGTGAATAAAGTGTTTGGTCAAAGTAAAAAAAATGTGATCCTTTTTATTAGCCAAGCGATTGAATTAATAATATCCGCTTCGCAGAAATATAAAAATCACCATCTCATTTTTTCATTTCTTTGATGCTATCATTTTTTTCCAGAGAAATCGGATTGAGATGCATAATAACCTTTTTTTTTAAAAAAAAACTCGAAAATAACTTCTAAATCAACTAAGGATAATTTCCAAAACACTCAGTACCTCAGTTTTTGTTTCAAAAAATTTCCAAAAGTTATTGGAAGGCCAGATCGATAAGCTACTATATTGTAGGAACCATGCACTATATGTATCATGTATATATTATAAAACATGTGATTTATATTATTTACTAGCGGCGATTTGCTCATGCTAGTACGGACCCAATCTCTAAGGTGGAAAAAAATATAAATTTAGCATTGGCTTTTTTCATGTACGGGCTCTTCTATATGTTTTTTGTTTTTTTAGTTTAACAAGATTTTTTATTCAATACTTTCGAAATTTGCTTTTACTCGTCCACTATACTAAAAATATATTATTACCGATTCAACAATTTTGTTGGGCCATATTTCTGGCTAGATTTGTAAAAAGAATATGTTTGGAGCTTCATTATTAAGGCTATTTTTTTATTTGGCTACATGCAATTGAGTTTCACATGAAATCGTTATATCTAAATACATGAAGTGAAAAGAAATACACAATTGAACATTCATTATTTTGGCTAAAAAGTGTATTTGTATAAAATAATAGAGTTCTAGGTATTTCTTTTACAAACTTTTTTTCAGACAAGCATATAATTGGAATAAATGTTATTGTATCAAAAGAAGACATAAGAAAATACAACATTGTGGCAAAATATATGTGGTATTTCCAAAACTCCACTTGAAAGTTGATTTGCCAATTTTTCATCAACCTCATGCATCCAAAAAAATAAATAAAATGTCTTTAAACCAATATAATTCTACTTTCCAAATTATTATTATTTTGAATAACATAGGCTTTAAATCACATAAAAGATTATAAATAGAGAGGTAATAAAATAATTTAAAATATATTTTTCATAAAAAAAAATAAAAAAATCACAAGATGTCTATAAGAATCAACTTTTAAGATGTATAATTATTTTCTTGATTTAATTACTTCACAAATCCACAGTAGGATTTACTTTCCATTAAGTGGCTTCTAATCACTTGGAAACTAATTGATATTTTTACCATATTTTGGAATTAAATCAGATTTACTTTCCATTAAGAGTCTCATTCCTCTCCTATATAAACTCATATATGTCTTATCATTTTCTCATCCCTCACTTTTCAACTCATAATAAGAATGATTGAAGATGTTGCAATTCAATTGAATCAATGAGTATTCATGTTGTAAGATCTTTAATTCATTGTTTTTCCTTTAATTTTCTCCATTTTTTTTAATTGATTATGTTATTAGATCCATGTACTTTTTAATATCTTACTTTTGTAAGGAAGTAAAAATTGATTTGCATAGGTTATACAACCACTATTATTGTATGGACTCTTAATTTCTACCAACATACTCTTTGTTGTCAAAGATTATGGTATCTAAATGATCTAAGTTTGTTTACAAATGTAACACAATAATAAGTAAAATTGATCATCCTGATCTGCTCTCCATCTCTAGGAAGATTGTGTCCAGGATCTGGTAATCTAAGCCTGGCTTCTTCTGGTCGGCTCGCATTAGCCTGTGCTTTATTACAGGTAGTCATTCCCCCGTTCCTTTAGTCTTTTCAAGAGTACTTTTTTCTTAAGTCGCGGTCATGTCTTGCCCCCCAGTATAGTGACCGCTTCCATGTTTTCAGTTTTAGAATCTGATTTTATAGAAATTAGGTTGATTTTTGAAGTTAAAAGTGAAACTAAAATTTCTAAATTTTACTCTTTTTTCTTCAAATTTAATTTTTTTAATACAATTTTGAGTGTTCTGTCAAGGTAAGGATGTGGTAAGATCCATTGGATTAGTTTTGATTTTTTGTGTTCACTTGATTTTGATATCACATACATATTTCTTCTGGCTCTATACACTAACTTGTCATAGATTGCATTGGATTTTAGACATTAGGTATTTAATAAAGGACATCATAACTTGGAACCCCTATAAAGAGCCTAATGTTAGATACAATTGAATTATACAATGATGATAGTGTGAATTTGCTGTCACGTTATCCTACATTAGAAACTTTGGAGTTATTATTATTCTTTGATTTTTTTTTTATCATATAGAAATTACTTCTCCAAATTTAAATAGACTGATGTTCTCAGTTCATTTGAATCTGGAAACGAGAAGTCTTTAGAAATGAGAACAAATTTTGAAAGACTCCTCATTTCCATGCTTCACATGGCTTGCTAATATTAGTCTTGTTATATTTGAAAAAGTAATTTTAACATGAAAAAAAAAAACTTCAAAAAATAATAACGACTTCAGAGTTTTTAATGTCAGACTATCTGGATAGTAAGTTCACAATATCTTCATTGTATAACTCTACGGTATCCAACTTTAGGTTCTTTAGAGAGTTCCAAGCTATGAAGAGTCCTTTATCAAATATCCAATGTCTCAAATCCAATGTTATCAATGGTGAGCTAGTGTCAATATATAATCAAAGAAAATAAGTAAGAAATTAGCATCACGTGAACACAAAAGAACATTTTCCACTTTTCTTTCCATAGAAAAACTAACCAAATGGATCTTGCCACATACTTGCCTTGATAGAATGCTCCAAATAAGAAAAAAAAAATTGAATTTTGAAAGGAAGAGTAAATCTTAGAAACTTTAGTATCACTTTTAACTTCATGAGTGAATTTAATTTCTATAAAATGATTTTATAAAAGAACAAGGAAAAATTAAAGGAAAGGAAATGAAGTAAAGATCTTACAACTTGGTTAGTCATTGATTCAATTTTCATGAACTCATATAGAAGATTCATGATAGAATTGATTGCAATATATTGTTTGAATTATGGGATAATAATTATTTATCATCAACTTCTATCTACTTTAATATCTTCAAGTGAAAATTATGTCGATTTTTTTTATATTATTTATTTTATATTCTGATTGTACTCGATTCGAAATTTTTGCACTTGTCTAGAATAGGTATTTTGTATGGTTTTTGAAAGGAAATTTCTTGTTTGTGTTTACCTTGTCAATGGAGATGTTTGGGATTCAAATATTTTTATATTAAATTGTAAAAGGTGGTAAGGATTAATCTATCTAGTTAAATTAGAGTAGTTGGACCACATGGTCCCGTAATTTGGGCGTAACATATGCCCTACAATTGTAAATGAGAACAATAGACATTTATATTTGTACAAAATTGAACAAGTAGACATATGCAACATTTACATGTCGCCTGCTTCATCTGCAAAGTTTCCTCTTGTTCATAGCAAAGAGAGCGGATTCGTTCAAGCAGGTTAATCACATTACCCTTTCTGGGGTAGGGGAACAGTACGATGTCATTACTTTCTTTTGCTCCCTCACTCCTTGAAGAAGAGCGAACAACTGATCTTTCCTGCTCCTTTCGAACCAGAGTCCTATATGAAATTTGTGTCGTATGTGATGTATTACGTGTATTAGACAACATAGAATATGTGTGTTGGTTGTTCAACTTTATATAAATTTAATTGCCTATTTATACACACTCAACTCTAAACCAACATATTTTCTCCAAGCAAGGGAGGGTTACTATCGATCAGATGAGACTCTCAAGTGGGAACTATGTTTCAATCCACACTCCACACTTCTTTTTATTGAATATTTTGAAGTCTCAAACGGTTAAAACTTATGCATTATGTAAAATCTATTATTATTTGCTTAAAAAAAAGTTAAATTTGCCTTTTGTTTAAAGGGGCAGAGCCAATGCATGGGCTATTTATACATAAGTAAAATTATTTTTTTATGTATATATAATTGATATTAAACTCCCTTGGCTACTTCTTGTGTTTATTTTTTTCCGTAATTTGAACCCTTAATGAAAATCTTGATTTTACTACTGTTTGGTATTTTCTTTAAACTTCAAGCACTATAACAAGTGAATACTATTTTAATATAATAATATTAACTTATCAAATTCAGCGCAATACTATTTCACATTATATGATCAACTTCTCAAAATTTTGAACTAGATTTCATTATTCTAACTTTATATTATATTTTTTTCATTGAAAAATTTCATTATTTACATTCTTACTATATAAGGTCTAAGTATATATTCTACTCTTTCCAGACATCACTTTTACAATTATACTAAGTATGTTATTATTATTCAATTTGTATATGTCAAAAAAAAGGAATATATTAAAGAGCTCCCTATATTAAAACCTCTAACATTGAAAATGCATGCTATTGCTCTTTCTGTTAAAATACTCTGGTGTTCCTCTTTGACCAAATGGCATGAACATGTTCCATATAAACTTGCTTTAAAACTTGTGTTTGTATTGAACTTCCTTTAGTCATTTTCTATTGCCATTGTTGAGTTGAGCACCCTTGTCAAAAAATTATATTATATATGCAGCCTGCAGGTTAAATTCTATTACTTATTGATATATATAATTTTGAACACTTTTTAAACAAGCATACTTAGGGGTGTTAAATGAGTGGATTGTGTCGAAATTAGAGATATTAGAATGAGTTAAAATAGAAATTGTGTTAGGTCTTGACCCGCTGAAGTTTACTTTGGGCTCAAATGGGTTGAACTCAAATGAGCTAAAACTTGGGTTGGGCCATGACCCGCCCAATTTCACCCGTTTAATCTCAATAATTTTACATATTGTTATTTGACTTTTATAACCACAATTTGAATTTCAAGAAATTTTAAAAATAGAAGTTACAAACGGATAGATGAATCCTAAAAAATATAAAATAGATAGTAATTCATACCTTCAATATAGGAACATACATTATATTAATGCAAATAATGATTTTAAGATGGATTGAAATGGGAGATTAAATTGAACTCAATCTTGAATGGTTGGAGATTGAACCCAATTCAAATTATCTTGAATCCAACCCTTAAAATTCTGAGCAAATTGAGTGGGTTACCTATAGTAAGACTCATTTTTGACACCTCTAAACACATCCTTCGACGCGACGATAAGAGTGTTCAAATTTTCCCAAAAAGAGAAAGAAGAAGATAGAAAGGTTCGGTCCCAATTGGTCAGAACTAATTATAATTATCGCTCAGAATATTCTTGATAAAATAAATTGAAATTGTTAGTTAATTTTAATTTTGAAAATTTGTCAAGTTCATTAATATTACGATTTAAACTAATATAAATTTAGTTATATAAATATATATAATCTTTTAAAATATTTTTTATATAGACATTAATTGTATTTTACCAAATACATAATATACTTTGAAGGATAAAATTATCGGTTAACATTTTGCATAAAAAAATCATGCTTTAAATTAAAAAGTAACTTTAAATTCTGAGCATAAATTAATAAATCAGTATTTATTTTCTTTGATTATCGGACCTATGTTTATATATCTAGGTCACTCCGTCACTGAATTAATATTTCACTTTATTAGTACTCCCTATACTTTTCCTTAATAAAACCAACACAACTAAAAAAAAAATGCTAGGTTAAACAAGACGAAAATGAACACACTATTTAATAAACTTTAATATTTTAAATATCTTATTTATTTTCCTTTTTTAATCTTTGTAGAAATAATTGGATGAAAATTTGATCAAAGATTAAATGTTTTTTTTTAAATTTCTTTTAGATAGATCGGAAACTCTTTAATTTTCTATTATTATTCGAAAGAGAAAATGGAGAAGAAATTACAATGAGAAATCAAATTTCATTAACACAATTTAGTAGTCAACAATTGAGCTACTAAAATTCTTCTTTATTCACTTAAATGAGCTCATTGATAAATCATAAATGTGGCCTTTATGTTGATCTCATTTTCCATTTATGCCCTCCAACTTTGGGTGTGCACAAATAGACGCTTAAATTTGTATAAATTTGATCAAGTAGACACATGAAACCTACGTGACATAATACATGTAGGACACTATATATGACGCAAATTGTCATGTAGGATGCCACATAAGACGTGTGTGTCTATTTGTTCAACTTTATACAAGTTTAAGTGCTTACTTGTGCATATTCAAAGTTGAAGGATATAAATGTGAACTGAAACCAAGTTAAAAGATATATATTTACATATCATGCCAATATTTATTACTAGCTTTTTGAACATGAACCTATTTTTTCTTCTAAATTTAAAAAAATACAACAAATCGTGAATGTCCTACTATATTCACATAAGTTGGTAAAATTAAACTTGTTATATCTTCTGTCTCATTTTATGTTACACCATTTAACTTAACACAATGTTTAAAAAAGAAATGAATTTTTTTGAAACTTAGAAGTTTTAAAGAATCTCAGATATTTGTATAGTCGTAAATCAAATCATTTCAGTAGGGTAAAAGAGGAGTTTTAAAATAAAATTGTTTCTAATTATAATAAGATCACATTCTTTTGAGATAAACAAAAAAGTAAAGGTTGTTGCCATGTAAAATGGGACAATAATTTTTTTTTTTAATTAACCCATACTAGTGTGCTTGAAAAAAAAAACCATACTTAGATATTTGTATAGTCGTAAATCAAATCATTTCAGTAGGGTAAAAGAGGAGTTTTAAAATAAAATTGTTTCTAATTATTATAAGATCACATTCTTTTGAGATAAACAAAAAAGTAAAGGTTGCCACGTAAAATGGGACAATAAAAATATTTTTTTAATTAACCCATACTAGTGTGCTTGAAAAAAAAACCATACTCTAATATTTGTATAGTCGTAAATCAAATCATTTCAGTAGGGTAAAAGAGGAGTTTTAAAATAAAATTGTTTCTAATTATAATAAGATCACATTCTTTTGAGATAAACAAAAAAATAAAAATTGCCACGTAAAATGGGACAATGAAAATATTTTTTTAATTAACCCATACTAGTGTGCTTGAAAAAAAAAACCAAATGTCAAAACATTTCAGGAGAAATGAAGCAAAGAAAGAGTCAAATTAGACTTCAGTCTCTCTCTCTTGTTCTCTTTCTCTCTCTACTCCTGCTTGTCTCCCTCCATTGATGATGATGATGATGATGGTGTTCTTCTTCTGCAGAATCTGTTAAAATTTCGCACAAAAGGTACAATTTTTTGGAACTTATTTTAATTTATTATTTATTTTTCTGTAAATTAGTTTTCAAATGAATAAAATATTGTTATTACTTTGACGTATCGTGGGTAATGTATACAGACATTCCTTGTTTGAGATTCTGCAATGTTTCCTTCTGATTCGATCTCTGTATATTTGTTGTTTTTACAGTTTTTAAATGGTTTTTATTAATTCATATTTATTTTTTTCAATTTGGTTATTCTCCAAATTATATGCATGTGGTTTGTGTATATAATAATGTAATGTATGTATAAGTCTCACTCACCTGCATGTATAGGTTATTAATGGAGATCTGGGTATGATTTTGATTGTTTTTTTGGGGTTTATGCAGAATTTTTTGGCGAATTTTACAATTGGTTCAAATTTTGTCCAGCTATGTGAAAAATGGGGGTTTTCCAGCTTGTAAATTGTTAAAGTTTAACCTAGGGGAGCAACACAGGAGCTGAATTTGGCAGCATTGGGGGAAATTTTTTGGCCACGGTAAATACCCCCTCTTATTGAAGATTAAGTTTGTGAAGTGGGTTTGGTCTAAAATGGAATTTTTTGTCAAAGTGAAGCATATCAGGGAGCAAATTTATCCACATTGTCCCTTTCTTCAATGATTTTTCCCTTTGATTTATGCTTGTGGTTTCATTGATCAAGCAAACCTGAATGCTATACTAATGTAAGGTAGTTACATTCTGTAGGAAGCAAGAAGAGTTTCAAAGTGGAGCGTTGTTGCCAATGTCAAAATCTGCTTCCCCTGAACTGAGGGTCAGGAAGGTTTCATTCTCTTCTCAGAAGAACAGGTCTGTTACTCCCCTGTCATGTGAATGTAAGATATGTAAATGTGCTACTTGGGTTGGTTTAAAATGTGTACCAACACATTAACTAATCAGAGAATTTGTTCCAGAACAATTCTTTTATATTTTTGCTTGAAGTTAAGTAGAGCAGTTTACTTCCTGGTGGCTGAGCTTTGCTGATTCATCTATCTTTTATTTTTTCCATACACAGAACACTTGGAGGACCAGGGTTTATTGGGCATATACAATCACTTATTTGTTACCTTTTATTAATTGTCTTAAGACAGAAATCATTTCCACATTGCTTGCTTTAACTTTATCCATTTATGAGGCATACAATGATTTATATTGACAATAAAAGATGTTATTTACTTCCAGTGAGGCCAATGGAACTGCTGAAATGGATGATCAAGAAAAGACAATGTCAACGGTTGCTCAACTTATTGAGCAGCTGCATGCAAATAAATCTTCCCCACAGGAAAAAGAACTTACTACAGCACGCTTGCTCGGCATAGCCAAAGCAAGAAAGGAAGCACGAGGTCTTATTTGTTCACATGGCCAAGCAATGCCATTATTCATATTCATTCTCAGAAATGGCACTCCTTTGGCAAAAGTAAATGTTGCTGCAACCTTATCTATATTATGTAAAGATGAAGACTTAAGGTTGAAGGTTCTTCTAGGTGGATGTATTCCACCTCTACTTTCAGTTTTGAAGTCGGATTCCACTGAAGCAAGGAAGGCAGCTGCAGAAGCAATTTTTCAAGTGTCATCTAGTGGCCTTTCAGATGATCCTATTGGCACTAAAATATTTGTTACTGAGGGTGTAGTACCAACTTTGTGGGAGCAACTTAACCCAAAGCAGAAGCAGGATAAAACAGTAGAAGGATTTGTGACTGGGGCCTTGAGAAATCTCTGTGGTGATAAAGATGGATATTGGAAGGCAACACTTGAGGGTGGTGGAGTTGACATTATTTTAGGACTTCTTTCTTCTGATAATGCTGCAGCTCAATCAAATGCAGCTTCGCTGTTGGCCCAAGTAATGTTGGCACTCAGTGACAGCATTCCCAAAATAATTGATTCTGGAGCAATCAAAGCTCTTCTAGGCCTCTTACATCAGAAAAATGATGTGTGTGTTCGTGCCAGTGCAGCTGAGGCTTTAGAGGTTCTTTCTCTCAAATCAACCAAAGCAAAGAAAGCTGTTGCTGACTCACAAGGTGTGCCGATTCTCATAGGGGCTGTCGTAGCCCCATCCAAAGAATGTATGCAAGGCGAAGGAGGAGAGCTTCTGCAGTGGCATGCGATACAAGCTTTATCCAATATATGCGGTGGAATGTGTGCCCTCGTGCTGTATCTTGGTGAACTTTCTCAGTCCCCAAGATTAGCTGCTCCTGTTGCTGATATAATTGGAGCACTTGCTTATGCTCTTATGATCTTTGAGCTCAATGCAGAAGAACGTTTTGACGCAACAAAGGTTGAGAATATTCTAATAATGCTTCTAAAGCCACGGGATAATAAGTTGGTCCAGGAACGTCTCCTTGAGGCAATGGCAAGTCTTTATGGCAATGCTCATCTGTCAAATCTCGTCCACCAATCAGAATCTAAGAAGGTTCTTACGGGCCTTATAACAATGGCCAGTGGTGATGCACAAGAGTATCTGATACTCTCTTTAATACAGTTATGTTGTGATGGAGTGAGTATCTGGGATGCAATTGGAAAGAGAGAAGGAATTCAGTTACTGATATCACTGCTGGGGTTATCCAGTGAACAACATCAAGAGTATGCTGTTGAGATGTTTGCAATCCTAACTGACCAAGTTGATGACAGCAAGTGGGCAATCACTGCTGCTGGTGGGATTCCGCCACTTGTTCAGTTACTAGAAACGGGGTCTCAAAAGGCTAAGGAAGATGCAGCACATGTTATGTATAACCTGTGCTGCCATAGTGAAGACATTCGTGCCTGTGTTGAAAGTGCTGGAGCTATACACTCGTTCTTGTGGCTTCTAAAAAATGGTGGACCAAAGGGACAAGAAGCATCAGCTAGATCCCTAACAAAACTAATCACTACTGCTGACTCGGCTACTATAAATCAATTGCTACTGTTGCTGAAGGGAGATTCACCAAGCTCAAAGGCCCATGTAATTAAGGTGTTAGGTCATGTGCTTACCATGGCATCTCAGAGTGACCTTGTACATAAAGGGGCTGCTGCTAACGAAGGGCTAAAATCACTTGTCCTAGCTCTGAATTCCTCAAATGAAAAGACTCAAGAATATGCTGCCTCTGTCTTGGCAGACCTATTCAGCAGTCGGCATGATATTTGTGACAGTCTCGCAGTGGATGAAGTGGTTAATCCTTTCAAGAAGCTTTTGACTAGCAAAACTCCAGTTGTTGCAACACAGTCAGCTCGAGCCTTGGGTGCTTTGTCCCGTCCAACAAAAGAAAAATCTACAAATAAGATGCTTTATATTGCTGAAGGAGATGTAAGACCACTGATTAAGTTGGCTAAAACTGCATCTATTGATTCTGCAGAGACTGCAATGGCTGCTTTAGCCAATCTGTTGTCTGATCCAGAGATAGCTGCGGAAGCACTGGCTGAAGATGTTGTTTCAGCTTTTACCCGAGTTCTAGGAGAAGGATCATTAGAAGGTAAGAAAAATGCATCACGTGGCTTTCATCAAGTATTGAGGCATTTTCCAGTGGGAGATGTACTGACAGGAACTGCTCAGTGTCGATTTGCTGTTCTCGCTATTGCAGAATCCTTAAAAGCAATGAGTGCAGATGGAACTGATGCTGCAGACGCCTTAGATGTTATTGCACTTCTTGCTAGGGCAAAGCAAGGCACACATTCGACATACAACCCCTGGTCTACCCTTGTTGAAGTTCCATCTAGTTTAGAGCCTCTTATACATTGCCTATGTGAGGGATCTCCAGTGGTACAAGATAAAGCAATAGAAATTCTATCCAGGCTCTGTGGAGATCAACCAGTTGTGCTAGGTGACCTGTTAGTGTCAAGATCCACGTCAATAGGTGCATTGGCTGATAGAATAATGAACTCTAGCAGCCTAGAAGTAAGTGTTGGTGGGACAGCATTGGTTATTTGTGCTGCCAAGGAACACAAAGTTCAGTCAATGGATGCACTTTATGCATCTGGGTACTTGAAACCTCTTATATATGCATTAGTTGATATGATGAAGAAAAACTCTAACTGTTCTTCTCTAGAAATTGAAGTCAGAACCCCTAGGGGTTTCACAGAAAGAACTCCATTTGGGGAAGGAAATGAGTTTGAGGTTCCAGATCCAGCAATGGTCTTGGGTGGTACTGTTGCCCTTTGGCTGCTATCAATAATTTCATCATTTCATATAAATAGCAAGTCCACTGTTCAGGAAGCAGGGGGACTTGAGGCTCTTGCTGACAAGCTTGCAAGACACACTTACAATCTACAGGTAGACATTGTATAATTCTCACTGTCTTTGTGCTGCAGGCCTCTTCTTTAAGAACCAAATTTGATTTCAACTTGGAACCATATAAGTGTTGATTGGCTAATTTTATTCAGTACTTTTGGTTTTTGGACCTTGGTTCAGGTTATTATTCTTTGTGCGGTTTAATGTAGACTGATTGAATACCTGATGGAGCCAAGTGTCTGTCGGAAACAGCCTCTCTACCTTCACACGGTAGGGGTAAGACTGCGTAGTGCGTACACAATACCCTCCCTAGACCCCACTTGTGGAATACACTGGGTATGTTGTTGATTGCGCAACTGATGGCCGCTATTGTAAAACTATTTAAAACTGTTGAATGTTTCATTTACCTGACTTAACCAACTATGTAGCATCTACATCGAGAATCCGAGTATTGTATACGTCATTAGTCCGATCCTTTGTAGGAACTACCCATAATAACGAATTCGCAAGGCTGTGAGGTATCATCTGTATCAATTACATACTTCTGGATTAGGGCCAACATTTTATGTCTCACTTCATGTTTTTGGATCATGATAAAAACTAATGCATTTGAAGTGTCATGTCTCATCTTCTGTTATACTGATTTCTCTTTGTCTTGCCATGTGCTAGCTCTTGATAGAAACCACTTGAGTTGCTAAATGGAATTTTTTCCGAGTACCTGAATATGCAAGTTTACCCTCTCAACTTTGGCAACTGAGATGAAATTAATGAAAAAATAATTAACAAATTAAAGAAAAGGTTGATAAGCAAGTAACTGATTCATTGTCTCCTTTGTTGAGTCCAATCATCAGAAGTGATGAAGGTTCACATGCTCTTTTTGAAGTTTTTATCTGGTCAAGCGAACTGAAGAAAAATTTGTTATGGCAGGCAGAGTTTGAAGATGCAGAGGGCATGTGGATCAGTGCTTTGCTTTTGGCTATTTTATTCCAAGATGCCAATATAATATCCTCTCCAACATCCATGCGTTTTATACCCTTGCTTGCACATCTTCTGAAATCTGATGAAATGATTGATCGATTTTTTGCTGCTCAGGCAATAGCTAGTCTTGTTTGTCAGAGGGACGAGGGAATAAATCTTACTATTGCGAATTCAGGTGCAATTGCTGGTTTAGTGAGCTTGATTGGTCACATTGAAATCGATATGCCGAATCTTGTTTCTCTCTCTGAAGAATTTTTATTGGTAAGAAACCCTGATCAGGTTGCCCTGGAATATCTTTTTGAAATTGATGATGTGAGAGTTGGTTCAACTGCGCGCAAGACTATCCCTCTACTGGTAGATCTGTTAAAACCGCTGCCTGATAGACCAGGTGCACCTCCATTGGCTGTGTGTCTCTTGATACAAATTGCAGATGGTAATGATGCAAACAAATTAATGATGGCTGAAGCTGGGGCGCTGGAGGCTCTAACGAAGTACCTATCTTTGAGTCCTCAAGACTTGACTGAGGCAACTATTTCTGAGCTACTGAGAATACTCTTCAGCAATTCCGATCTTCTCCAGTATGAAGCAGCAGTTAGTTGCACGATACAACTGATTGCTGTTCTTCATTTGGGGTCAAGAAATGCAAGGCTGAGTGCTGCTAGGGCTTTAAATGAACTTTTTGATGCTGAGAACATCCGAGATTCTGAAACATCAATTCAAGCCATTCAGCCATTAGTTGACATGCTTGATGCTGCATTAGAAAGTGAAAAGAAAGTTGCTCTTAGCGCCTTGGTTAAGTTGACATCGGAAAGTGATTCAAAAGCATCACTGATGGCTGATCCAGAAAGGAATCCCCTTAAGAGTCTACATAAGATTCTTTCTTCAGCTTCTCCTTTGGAACTGAAAAGTGATGCTGCCGAGCTATGCTTTGTACTTTTTGGTGATCCAAAAATCAGAGCATTGCCGATTGCTTCTGAATTTGTAGATCCCCTAGTAATGCTAATGCAATCTGATGCAGAACGGGCTGTGGAATCAGCAGTTTGTGCTTTTGAGAGCTTGTTGGATGATGAGCAGCTGGTGGAGCTTGCATCAGCTTATGATCTTGTTGATCTTCTGGTTCATCTGATTTGTAGCTCA
This sequence comes from Solanum okadae, assembly GCA_036553675.1. Classification (NCBI taxonomy): domain Eukaryota; kingdom Viridiplantae; phylum Streptophyta; class Magnoliopsida; order Solanales; family Solanaceae; genus Solanum; species Solanum okadae. Next base: position 10,492,115 of record CM071688.1, on the reverse strand, counting down.
AACCACCGGCTCAGCGACGCGAGTATTTGTGCACTTATTAAGTTGGGTAAAGACCGAACTCCCCGCAAGATGGATATGGTCAAAGCAGGCATAATAGAAAATTGCCTTGAGCTGCTCCCAACTGCATCCAGTTCCCTATGCTCCACTATTGCAGAACTCTTCCGCATATTGACAAATAGTAGTGCTATTTCGAAAAGCACATCTGCTGCAAAAATTGTAGAACCTCTCTTTATGGTTTTACTACGGTCAGATATTGGACTGTGGGGACAGCACAGTGCTTTGCAGACTCTTGTAAATATTCTAGAGAAGCCACAAAGTCTTTCAACTCTGAATCTTTCTCCTAGCCAGGTAATTGAGCCTCTGATTTCCTTTCTTGAATCTCCATCTCAAGATATCCAGCAACTTGGAACCGAATTGTTATCTCACCTCCTTGCACAAGAGCATTTTAAGCAGGATATAACTACAAAAAATGCTGTAGTGCCTCTTGTGCAGCTAGCAGGCATTGGTATTTTGAACTTGCAACAGACGGCAATTAAAGCTTTGGAAAATATCTCATTAAGCTGGCCAAAAGCAGTTGCTGATGCTGGCGGTATTTTTGAGCTTGCAAAGGTTATTGTTCAAGACGACCCTGTACCGCCTGCATTGTGGGAGTCAGCAGCTATGGTTCTCTGCAATGTCCTATGCTCTAACTCTGATTACTACTTCAAAGTTCCCCTGGTGGTTCTTGTAAAGATGCTGCGTTCAACAGTCAAGACCACCATTACTCTTGCACTAGATGCACTTATAGTTCATGAAAAGGCCGATATTTCATGTGCGGAACTGATGGCTGAAGCAGGCGCAGTTGATGCCCTTCTGGATCTGCTAAGATCTCACCAGTGTGAAGAAGCATCGGGAAGATTACTTGAAGCCCTTTTCAACAATGTCAGGGTACGACAGCTGAAGGTATCTAAGTACGCAATTGCTCCTCTGGCACAATATTTGTTGGATCCACAGTCTAGATCGCAATCTGGTAGGCTTCTTGCAGCTCTTGCTCTTGGTGATCTCTCCCAGCATGAAGGACTAGCTAGATCGAGTGATTCTGTCTCAGCCTGTCGAGCTCTGATAAGCTTACTTGAAGATGAACCAACAGAAGAAATGCAAATGGTGGCAATTTGTGCATTGCAAAATTTTGTAATGAGCAGTAGAACAAACAGGAGAGCTGTTGCAGACGCAGGTGGAATTTTAATGGTTCAAGAACTGCTTATAGCCCCTAATTCAGAAATTGTAGTACAAGCATCTCTGCTCGTAAGGTTTTTATTCTCAAATCACACGCTTCAAGAATATGTATCAAACGAGCTTATCAGATCTTTGACAGGTAACTTGCTTGTTAAGTAGCCCCCCCTCTCCAATTTATGTTCATGTTTTTACTCTTCACAAATTTAAAGAAAAAGCAAGACTTTTGAAACTTGTGATCTAAAACGAGTCTTAGACATTTGTGCGGCTATAATCATCTCATTAAGGGTAAAAGATTTTTGAAGTTAAATTGTATGCAAGACTAGCCTTAGACATTTGTATGGCTATAAATCACCTAAATAAATGAGAATTTTGAAGTTCATTTTTTTCTAAAGGTGACATTCTTTTTGGAACAAACTAAATAGGAAAGTGTGCCACATAAATTGGGACAAAGGGAGTACTTTTTTTAATTTTTAATTTTTGGAAGTCTGATGACGATGAAGCACCTACATCTGGTGAAGAGCTTTTATGGAAATATACATGAACCATCCAAAGCCTACACGAAAATAATATTACATGCAATCTGCTAAAATTCCAGAAAAGGAGTCTTCAGATGTAAATCTCTGTTCCAATATTTTACCCTTAGAAAGTTTATGCTGCAATTATTTTTCTTTTTACATTTTGATTTTTATGCCCCCACAAGTTGAAGTAGGGTAAAGTCTTGAAACAATAAATTGAAAGCTATAGCTTTCCAGTCATTTTAGAAGCTATCACTTAATTGAAAGCTACAGATTCAGAGCCATTTTCAGAAACTAGATCTGTAAGCTAAAGATAGTGCTTCAAAGAATTGGACAGCTGACAAAAGGAAAAACATAAGTGCACTAGATTGGTAGACATAAGACCTAATGCCATTAAATAAAACAAACCTACTTATAAACAATAAAAATAAAACAACCATATTAAGTAACAAGATGTCAAACCGTTACCCGATGCATATTCTTTCATTGTCTAATTTTGCTTGTAGCGCTCCAATGCAGCTATTAATCTTTCTGATCTATGAATTTCGAAACTCAAATTTTCCATGATCTAATGTCTTAAGCTAACCAAATCCTAAATCTTTGTTGCATGCCTTTTGTTCTCATCTCTTTTTTGTTCCTTCTTCATGTCATGACTGTAGTACAAGTATTTCCTTTTCCACTTATCTGCTAAAAACACTTTAAAATTCCTTGAAATGCAGCTGCACTTGATAAGGAATTGTGGAACAAGGCAACTGCTAGTGAGGAGATTCTGCGGACCATTCATGTTATATTTTCTAATTTTCCCAAGCTCCATGTTACTGATGCTGCTACACTTTGTATCCCTCATCTGGTGGCAGCATTGAAGTCTGGTAGTGAGGCTGCACAGGATTCAGTATTGACTACACTATGCTTACTCAAGCAATCATGGTCAACCATGCCAATGGATGTGTCAAACTCACAAGCAATGGTTGCAGCTGAAGCCATTCCAGTATTGCAGATGCTAATGAAGACTTGCCCACCAAGTTTCCATGATAGAGCAGACAGTCTGTTGCATTGCTTACCAGGTTGTTTGACAGTCACAATCAAGCGTGCAAACAATTTAAAGCAGGTGATGGGAGGAACTAATGCTTTTTGTCAATTGACTATTGGAAATGGTCCATCACGGCAAACAAAGGTAATGAGCCATTACTTTATAATTGTTGATGAAGCACAAAGGCTTTTATTATTCTAAAATCTGTTTTTACTTTTGAAATCATTCACTTATCATGAGAATGACAATTTTGTACAATCACAGCCTACATTAACTATGCTAGGGGTATATGCGTTAAGTACCATCACAGCTACTCTGAGTATAGTAGGGTATGTGTATTGCACTGTCACGACCCAAACTAGGGGCAGTGACCAGCACCCGATGGGCCTGGCACTTGTAGAGCAAATCCTGTTCAACTAGTTATAAAGCATGAACATCCCGTACAAAGGTTCAAAGCTATCACATAGTTGAATTAAGTCTCGTGAGATGTAGCTCAAATACAATATCAAGTACATATAAACATATCCACAGTGAGTCAATGGAGACCCTAATACATTACATATATGTAGGAATGGACATGTCCCGACATGTGAATTACAGCTACATACCCACTGTAATCGCACAAGTGGCGTTTGGGGATGGTAGGATGTGTGCAGGCCTTACCTTTACCTTTGTGGGTAGAGAGGTTGTTTTTGATAGACTCCCCCGACTTAAACAAAGTGTAATCAGAGTAGAATTGGAAGGAAAATAATGGGAGCAAAATAGCAAGATACACAGAGCAAATAAAGCTTGAAAGATGGTGTTGTTTCCTCTTTTTAGGTCTTGATGTTTCATGTCTATATATAGGTGGGGTGTGGGGGTTGAAGGCTTTATTTAATTGGTAGAGTAGTGACAGTTTAGGGGTCCTCTAGAATTGCTTAAATTCCAAGTGATCCTAGACTTAGATATTCTAAAAGTCAATGAAGTCGCTGGTGGTTGGAACATTTGTATCTGGAATATACTATATTAAAGAGTATAATTAACCCATCCAAATATTATAATTCCCTAGTTTTTTTTTTTTTTTTTTGAAATAAATTCCCTAGTTTTTTTTTTCCATTAAAAAAATATCAAATTGTGAATCCTTTACAAATGTAATCCTTGTACCATAATCTCTCCACTATTTAAAAAATGTAGAGCATCGAAGATCAACTTCCTATTATAAATATAATCTCAAAATAGCAAATTTATCCTGTAATTATACTCGGAAAAGAAATATAAAATGATTTTTTGTTTGAGGAAGAAATAGAATGTCGTCTCACATTACTTAGATTCTCAGCTCTGGGTGTCGAGACATTACTTTGAAGGTATTTAAGGCATGCGATAGGGGTGCTACATGCACATTGCTTGTGTGGTTGAATGTTTAATTACATGATGTCTTATATAACTCTTTGCATAAGACAATGATGAGTTCCATGGATCTCTATAGATAATCACTATGTTGCTAGTACTCTTTAAAAATATTGTCAGGTGCGTATTGAATCCTCCAAAAGTAGTATATTTTTTAAGGATCCAACATGGGTGCGTCGGCATATTTGAGAAGTCCGAGAAACACAGGATAATCATATTAAGCTCATGCAACAATTATAAGATCTAGTCATGCTAAGAACATTTTTTGTGATATTTTTGGGTGGTTTCTTTTCTTTCCTTTTTTATTCTGAAATTTTATTCGACTTGCAGTTTACTTGATTATACTTCATAGGAACTTCCAAGAGAGGAATATTTAGGTTTAGGAATGTGTTAAAGAACCTTATATATATAACAGCTTCTTGTTTTGGTGATCTGCATTTCATATTAACAATCCATGGTTCATGATTAGGTTGTGAGTCATAGTACATCACCAGAATGGAAAGAAGGCTTCACATGGGCTTTTGATGTACCACCCAAGGGACAAAAGTTACATATCTTGTGCAAAAGCAAAAACACATTTGGGAAGGTAAATAGCTTTATATTCTGAATGTCTGGTGTGAAGTTTATATTCTTTGACCAATAAACTTCCAGTTAGAACACCCTTCGGGGTGTCCCAGTGGTTTGGGCTTGGGACTTCCATGTTGGAGGTCTCAAGTTCGAAACCCCTTGCGAGTCAGGTCACTCCTACTTAATATCAGTCTCAGCATTTCTGATGTGTATACTTTTGTTTCAGACCACTATCGGGAGGGTAACAATCCAAATCGATAAAGTTGTTAGTGAAGGCATGTACAGTGGCCTTTTCAGCCTCAGTCAGGACAACAACAAGGATGGCTCATCACGGACTTTAGAGATTGAGATTAGCTGGTCCAGTAGGACTCATAGCGATAGTGAGTGAAGAGAAGCAAGACAGAAATAATGCAAACTTGAGGACCCAAAGTCGGAGCTGAACCTGGTAAAGAACAATCTCTTCATACTCCAGCCTAATGCAAAAGCTGTTGGGGTAAAGTTCAAGTTTTTTCATATCTAAAGCTTTGCTACCTGTGTTGTAACTGTAAAAAATAGTAAGATATTTGTAAGTACAGAAAAGTTGAGAGAGGTTCCCCATGGTACAAGGTAAGTCTTACACCTAGCTTTTAAGCACCAAATTGTACAGTTTCTGCAGTTCTTAGAAATATCAATATCAAATAGAGTCATGATGAGAAAAACGGATCCTGTTTATTTCAAATCCCAGTGGTGTATTTGTAATGCAAAGTAGCAACAAATGCCAAAGGTGATTGCTGTGCAGAAGGCCTGGCACATTAAAGTTTATTAGTTTTGCTTCATTCTTTTCGAATTTACTTACTTACTCTGTCCAACTAGATTTTCAGCTCGACGAGTGAAGTGGGATTAGTTTGATCAACATGACAAAATTACTAATTTGCAGCAACTACTAGTGCAGATCTTGTTCGTTCAACAGCTATTTTGGCAGTTGAACACAAAATATGTGCATTTGAATCAACAGCTTTGGGGGTATGTCCTGTCAGTTACCATCTTAACATAATTGGTTTTGAGAGATAGAAGAGGGAAATGGAAGTTGCAACAAATTAAACCACTTGTCAATTAATCTCTCAGTCGACAATGGTAGAGATGAAATTATATACTCTCCGTTTCAATTTACTTGTCTTTGTTATTGAGCATGAAGTTTAATTAGAAAGTAAGATAGACTTTCGAATTTTGTCAGTCTTAAATTAAAAAATGGCAATAGTACCAATATATACCATTCAACCATTTAGTATATCAAAATATATATATATATATATATATATATTATTGTAAATTAGATGGTCCAAAGGTAGCGAGCTGTAATGTACTCTTAAAGATATGTATAACGTACCAAAATATCTCCTAATCTTGGGTCTTAAATATATTAGGTGGAATCTTGGAGTTATTGACAAAATTTGAAAAAAAAATAAAGCAAATAAATTGAAATAGAGAAAGTAATGATTATTAGTTGGATATTGAAAGATTACAACATTTTCCAATCATTGTATTTTAGTAGTAGTGAGCTTTCCAGTTGATTTGCCCAATTGAGTAAAGGGTCGATATCTGCAAATAGACGTTCGCTAGCCTTTTTCTTTCATGCCCCAACCTTATACAAGATGTTGCTCACTTTCTCTCAATCATTAATGGCTTATGTACGAGTTAGCATACGTGCTCCTGATGTCAAATGGACGGGTTGAGTTAAAATTGGAGATACTAAAGTTGGTTGAAATAGATATTAGATTGGGTCTTGACCTGTTCAAGTTTACTTTGGGCTCAAATGGGTTTTAAAACGTACCGAGTCTTGACCCACTTAATCTCAATAGTTTTAATACATTGTTTTCTAAATTTTATAACCACAATTTGAATTTCAACTCAAGAAAATTAAAAAAGAACAAAATACAAAATGAATAGATAAATCCTAAAAGATATAAAATCGATAAGTAATTCATACCTTCAATATAGAAATGTACATTACATTAATGCAAATAAAAATTTTTAAGAATGGGTTGAAACTAGAGATTAAATTGAGCTCAATTGAGGATTTGTTAAGACTTGAATGGGTAGAAATTGAATCCAATTCAAATTATCTTGAGCTCAACCCTTAAAATTCCAAACGAATTTGACGGATTACCTATAATTGAACTCATTTTTAACACCTCTAAATCATATACATATACGCGGAGTCTAAATATTCCTTACAATTTGTGAGTATCAATCAAATACTTCCACAAGTATTCTAATAAATCCAATAAATATATCATTTCACAACTGTTTTCTGCTAATTTTTCTTCCTTCTACTAAAAAAAAACTATATACGACCAATTTGTTTTGTTTTTTTCTTTTCTCCAAAACAAAAAATAATAGCCAATGTGAAAGCAAATGGAAAACCCAAAGATACTACTCTTTTTTTCCAATTCCTACAAATCGACGGCACGTGCCAAGTCATCGACTTCAGTCTCATTCGCACGTGCGATCAAAATGGAAAACCGGCGGGCCCCACTTAAAACGGCTTTTGCAGATACATGAATATATCTTGTAGCGGTGACATCTCATAACAACCCTGCAACTCAGAAGTAGTGGCATCTGTGTAATTAAACGGAAAATCAAGGGCAGTTTTTTCCCACTCACTCAGTTTAACCTTCGGTTCGCTCTGAACTTCCTTCTCGCATGTGAACTCCGGCGAAGGTATGTGCTCCGAGCAGCTGGAATCGGTGTAAAGTTTCGGAAGAGAATCCGTTGGGGCAAAGTACGTGAAATCATTGTAAACGTGGTGGGACGTCGAAGACGGCTTTGTTGAAACTGAAAACGGCATAATCTCCGGCTTTACATCACCTTCACTCACCGCCGGCGACATTTCAACATTCATTTTTCGAATATTCAGTTGATTCTTCTCAATTGTACCCTTCTTATTGTAGATTCGACATAAAACCCAATCGTCAAGCTAAAAAAAGAAGCAAACATTCGATTAGTCAAAAAGATCAAATCTCAAATCACTGAATTACATTTACAAGTGTATAATTCAGTTGATTTACTCACTCTTAAGCTATTGTTCTTGTTACGAGCAGATCGATCAACATGAGCAAGTCGATATTCGTGCATAATCCAATTTGTTTTTTCTCCTTTCGGAGCTTTGCCTGCGTAAAACACCAAAGCTTTCTTAATTCCCATCGATTTTGGACGACCAATCGGCTTATCCGCACCTGTCGCCTTCCAATATCCATTTCCCGCAGCTCGATTCGGCCGTGAACCGTTCGGATACTTCCGATCTCGCGGCGAAAAGAAATACCACTCTTTCTCACCATACAAAGCCAAATCTGAAAAAAAAAAAATCAAAAAATCCTCATCAAAGTTGTGTACAAAAACAACAGCTAAGTAAATAAAATGATGAAAAATTACCAGGTAGATCCCATGGATTATACTTGTAGAGGTCAATTTCAGCTATAATCGGAACAGCAATCGGCTGTGAGGCGCATTTTCGACATAAATAGTGCATCACAAGCTCTTCATCAGTTGGATGGAATCGAAATCCAGCAGGAAATTGCAATTGCACCATTACGTTTTCTTCAAAAAAAATGATTTGAATTGATATGATTTATGTTTGTAGTTACAGAGAAAGAGGTGCTTTGAAAGTTGAAACGTAGAACATAGGGGAGGAGAAGCAAATATATAGGAGGTGAAAGGGACACGTGGCTAGAGAAGGAGGCAGGGCCTAGAATAAACGTGAGAGAGAAGGAAAAAAAGAGAAGTAATATAAAAATGTAAAAATAAAGTTGATGGACACGTGTCAACACATTTAGTGGGTATGTGGATAAGTAAGATGAGTAGGACCAACGGGGTTTGTAGTGCATTTATGGAGTACTTCACCCTTAACCAGAGATCTTAAGTTCGAGCCCTGAATATGAAAAAAATCTTATTTGGAGCGTCAGCTTCAAATTGATCCTGCACTGCATGATCTAAATTTAATTGAAGCTTTTAATGTGAATTCCAGACACCGAGTGAGAAACAAAATAAGATAAGTGAGATTTTGTCACTGCTTACGCATTTCATTTTGTATGGGAGTGGTAAAATGAGAAAGTAGGCGGAAATAGCCTTGATTTTTGGAGTGAGTAAAAAAAGTTAGTGGAGGTGGAGGTATATTTGGTGATTGACTTGACTAAGTCATCACTTTTTTAGGTTGACAAAACATTTGGGATTCCCTTTTAAGTTTAATGGTGTAGGCACAACAAAGGATGGTGATAGAGTGGTGAATATATTATCTTATGATTAATTAAAAAATTTAAATTTGAGTTTTTTAAATATAAAATTATTTTTATTAGAAAATGTTTGCTCTTAATGTGTGTGACTTTTTGACATAAATTTAAATTTAATCGAATTCTAATAAATTGGATACCAAATAAAAATCAACTTATTTTTTAGTGGTGTGTGTAAATTTTATCGTTATTTTCAATAGGTTTTCGATTTAAGAAAAAAACAAGTCAAAGCAAGATAGAGGGAAATAACAAAAAGGAAAAAATCTTGGCAAAAACTTACTAATAAGCAATCTGTCAAATCATCATAAATAATAGTCATAATAAGATAAAACAATAATAGAAGTATAAACAAATCATATATATCAACCAAACTCTAAGGATAAAAAATTATAAAAAGTTGAAACAACATAAAAAAATAAAGAAAAACAGTATTCAACCATCTAATAATGTCGTATCTTAATCTGAGTTCTCCATAATCTCCTTAATATGGCTTGCACGCATTAAGTTATTAGACTGTCACTCTCAATAATGTGAACACTGTCTTTTAATACTCCCTCTGTCTCATTTTATGTGGCACTTTTCGAATTTCAAGATTCAAACAACTCTAACTTTGACAGTAAATTTTTCATAGATCTTTTAAACATTTTGAATTATCAATTGTTGTGACCTATAGTACTTTTTACGTAGTTTACAAATATATAAATTTCAAATTAAAGATTTCATACGCAAATTCCCGGTTAAATTTAAATTGTTTGACTCTCGAAAAACGAAAAGTGCCACATAAATTGGGACATGGGAAGTATCTATTCAATTCAAAGATAAGAGGGAATATTAAACACAGATTAGGATTAATTAGCTAATTCATTGTCAGAGCATATAAACAACGGTTTCGATTAATATTTTCTTTTTAATTTTGTTTAACGACAAAAAATAACTCCGAATTACTTTTAAAAATAATAATAATATAGTAGCTTGCTTTTGTACCACCTCGACCTAATTAATTCGACTTCAAACCTAGTAAGACAATAATATAGTACCACTCTAGGTATCTAATGCTCCTTATAGTTTTTTTTTGTTTCAACTTAAATGAATAAATCATTCTTTTTAGATCGATTAAAAAAGTGAATCGTATCAATTGTGACAGAAAAGTATTAGACAACATACCTAGTTGGATGAGCATTTTAGGATGACCAAAAAAATAATATGATACTCACTTTTTTTAAAGCCAGAAATTAAAAAATAGCTTTTTTCATAAGTAATTTTGGACATTGACCTTAAAAGTATAAAATACTGCTTTGTAATATTAATAAATTTTTTTTTATTACTCTCCCAAAATAAGCTCAGGTTCGTTTGGGGTGGGTGGGTGGGGGGGGGATGGTTTACGCATTGGATTAGGTCACGGTTTTCGGTGTATCTTAGGTCACATTTAAATCAATTATTATTTTTCTTAAAGCATATTCAAGCCACGTTGATATTTTTGACTTTAACAAGACTCAATTCTATTGGACATTCAAATATTTTAATTCCACCATTGAGCTAAAAAAGCTTTAATATCTTCTAGTGTGTTTTTATTCATTGTATGTGTCGAAAGCAACGTTTTATATTAACCATAGTGTTAGGATCACTTTGCGTCCTCCTGATAGGTATTAGATAATAACTAATTATATCCACTAAGAATAGGAAAATAAAAAGGTATTACCTAGTATTTAATTATTATATTTATTGAAATTTGAATTTGGTGTCTTGTAATTTTTAATTCAATTTACTAATCACTAGGTGACTTCAAATATAAATACAATATTTAATGTAAATGTATTAATTGTGCAACATTTAAAAAAAAAAGAAAAGTAAATTAGCATAAATCACTCTCACTAGTATCTCAATTTTTGATAATCAATGTCACTGAAAACTCTTAAGGTCTTTTTAATAATAAAAAAGAATTGTGCCACAAGATTTTTTTCTTCTTCACTAATTTCACTATATCACTAACTATTACTTATACAATATTAATACATAATTTTTTTTTCCACTTAGAATACATTGCTACAACATTGATATAAATACATTCTGGTGATGAGTACACTAGAAAAATACTCAAATACATTAATACAAATGTATACTAGTGAACATATACACTCAAAAATACATGATACAAATGTATAACAAGAAACTAATACAGTTGAATACATTAATACAAATTTATAATAAGTTGCAGATACAATTAAATGATACATAAGGAATAACGAGGAACAAGTACCCTTGATATACTAATATAAATGTATAATCAGTAGTAGCAGATACAAACAAATATAATTGATACAAAAAGTATAACAAGGACCAAATATACTTGAATAAATTGATATAAATTCATAATTAGTTGCATGGCTATATATAGTTGTATTTTTTTTTTTTATTCAAGTATATTTGGTCCTTGTTATACTTTTTGTATCAATTATATTTGTTTGTATCTGCTACTACTGATTATACATATAGTTGTATTTTTTTTTTTTATCATCCCTTTTGAAAACCTAAAGTGATCCCAATTACTCTCATAAGAGTTTCATCAACATCTAGTAAGAACAAATGTCTAATGTGAATAATATTGATTGATAAATTAAATCATACCTTTTCAATCAGTGGTGTAGTCATGTTCATATTTGGCTGTTAAGTTAAACAATATTCATCGAAAAATTAAGTATATAAAAAACTACTTATAAATTAGTTTTTGTTTGTTTTTATTAATTTTTGAACATTCTTTAACAAAAAAATTGATTTCGATACGGCTTTCATAACATTATTCTACTTCATTGATGGGAGATATATACCATCCAATTGAAAAAACCATCAAGAATTCAAATCTCTACTTTTAATAGAAAATTTTCAATTTTTTCTCAACAATTTTCCAATCTTTTTGTAAGACTATATATCACCACACTACACTTGGACACAAAGGAGAGAAAGTTCAATGTTACACGGGAAAACTATATTCATTCTTTACTATCCACAAAGAGAAAAAGGCAAAAAAGTAAAACATGAATAATTTTGGTGTGACTAGATAAATGAGCATGTGCCACTAACACGAATTCAATATATGTTATTTTCTTTGTCCTAATTTATGTGGTATTGATAGAATTTCAAATGCTGGTTAAAAACTTTACTCCCTCCGTCCCATTTTATATGATGTACTTTGATTTGGCACAAACTTTAAGAAAAATGGAAAGACCCTACAATGTTCCGAAAATACCCTTATTAATAAGTCTAATTTGTTAAATAAAAAAAAAATACTATATTTGACTTTGAATAGAAAAGTTTATGACTTTTCTCTCTCTCAAAAGTTAATGTCACATCAGTCATTAATATAAATCCAAAATAGTCCAATTCAAGAAGGGTAAAATAGGGATAATGTCATTAAATATTTACCAAATAAGGAAATGTGTCATTCTTTTTGGGACTGACCAAAAAGGAAAGTGAGTCATATAAATTGGGACAGAGGGAGTATATGTTATTTAAATTTTAAATTTATTAATTATTGTGATTTATAGTATTTTTTACATCAATTCAAATAATATATATTATCTCCTTTATCCCAGTTTAATTAAGTGATATTGATAGTATTTTGAGAGTCAACCAAATTTTGTATATGACTTTTAAGTATCTTTAAGTTGCTAATTATTATAATTTATATATTTTTGTAATATATTTTTAAATATATAATAGATTAAAAGAAAAAATAAGACAAACAAAGTAAAGAAATTTTAAAAATATCCTCAACTAAAGAAGTAGACATGTCGACGGACAACTGCGTGCTTCTACCCACTTCTTATTTATCACTCTTTGTCACTTAGCTACAAATAGCTAGAGGGAAATGGAAGTGATATATATATTCGTTGATTAGGCGATTATTCCACCTTAGTTTACAATTCTACATGAAGAAATAGAGGCTATCAAGATAAGGATACCATGTTTTGATTCGATGCAACTATTCTTGATTACTTCTATTTCTTTTTGCAATTTGATGTTCGATACTTTATATTGAAGCTCGATTATTTTAAATTTAAATCGTGAAAAGCTTTATTCGAGGGAATGAACTTCTTATTACAAATTTTTTTATGTTCAAAGTTCGAATTTGAAACCTTTGATTAAGAAAGATGCATCTCCAACCTGAGAACTATTCTTGATTTCAATGTTATAGAAAGAAAGGAAGGAAGAATAATGGACACGTCATTAAGAGTGCACAACTAATGGATACAAAATTTAAGAATATCAAAAAAAGGGTTTTGATTCTTATAATTATAATAAACTAATATGTGTAAAACAAAATAAAAATACCTTTTAAGTGATCTTTTGGTATTGCATATGTTATATCATTTCAATAATGACACGTCATTTAGAGTACACAACTAATGAATCAAATAAAAACTCAAAATATAAAGTTAGACATTTTTTGTTACACATGTTATAAAGAAGTCAAAGGGTCCAAATTTTCCCCTTATTAACTTCACGAAATGGTTTAGATATACCCCTTGTTAATAGTTGGGGTTGGATCTACCCTTTTCGTTTTAAATATAGGCTAAATTTGCCCTCTTTGACTTATGACAAAAGCTTTCGAAAAAAGTGATCCTTTTTTACAAAGGTTAATTAAGGTTTAAATTTGCCTTGAACTTAAAGGAGCAAGGATTTATATCGACGATAACAATATCACGTTATTCTTCAATATTCAAAATCTCCAATTATTAGATCTCTATCTCGAAGCTCAAATTAACCACCTTCAAACCTCAAATAAGCTAAGGAATGAATAATATTGCACTAATAAGTTGGATTCCCACATTTATTAGAATTCTATTGACATAACTCCATCACTAATCCTTTTAAAATTATCTATTAAGAAAGAGCTCTATATCAACCACTTAATACCAAAACAAACTTAGATATACACTATTCAACTCCTAATTAAATCAGTTGCATTAATATAATTGTGGCAATTAAGATGAAGGTTATATAGTACTTGATGGGTGATAGTCTTTTAGCGGAGGTAATTAATTAAATAAGAAAAAAATAGTACAGATGAAAATGATTTTGTACGGATTTGTTTTTTTTCGTAATTGGACAAAAATAATTATTATAGTGGTAATGATCTAGAAAAACAAGGGATGAAAATTGAGAAAATTGAAATTTTGGACCATTTCTTTAAGTGGAGGCAATTTTTAGATCATTTTGCAAAATTCGTGGATAAATTTAATCATTTTTCTTTGTGAGAAAAAAGCCAAAATATTGAAAAGCCTTCTATCACTGGTTAATAAACGAAAAATAATCAAATATAAATGGTAATAGGATTGTTCAAATTCCATCATTCTTAATTAAAGAGGTTATGATTCGATTTCTGAAACGTCACCTCAAAAATAGATCTTTCAATACGCAAATTAAAATTTAATTAAATTTCAATACGAATATTTTTAAAAAGCACCTCACTTGGAAAAGTTGGTAAATCAAACAAAAGGTTGGGGGTTGGCAAGAGTCTTTTAAAACTAAGAATTTTATTTTCCAAAGTTTTTTGCAAAAAAAGAAAAAGGAAAAGATGGGTCTACGTGAAATGAATCAATCATTTTCACACAACAAAATTATGCCAAAAACTTAAAACCTACCAGAATTCGCCGCCATTTTGACAGCCACATAATTCCCTTCCCCACTATTCAACAAAATGTGAATAAGTTAAAAAGATATTTTTTTCGTTTTAATTTGTTTGTAAGTATTTGTTTTTTATAGTGTTTGAATTTTATATTTTGTTTATAATTTAATATATTTTTAGTTTAAGATCACAAAATTTGAAAGTTTTCTTTATGTATTTTTTTCCTTTTTATAATATCTAAAATTTACTGATTCGACTTTTTTAACTCACTATCACGTTTATCGGATATGAAAAAACAAAGCAATGGATGACGTTAAAAAAGTTCAAATATTACGATGTTGTTCGTCACTTTTATAGAAAATATTTTTTAAATGAAAAAAAAGACTATGTCCGGCCTTTCAAAGTGATATCGTTCATCCTAAATGGAAAAGTAACAAAAATATTTAAGACGAAAGTGATTGCGTCGCTTTTAACCCTACCTTTTTAGGCAGTTTTGAGCAGTGTATGCATACTATATGCGAAATTGATACTTTTAGTTGAAGATAAAAAGAAAAATCATTTATGTCACTACACTTTTTTTGATGGTTGATCAATGTTATCGTCGATACATATTCTCAGCCTACTTGAAGATTTTGTTTTTAAATTCTTTGTGACAAAATGACAACAATAATTAAGAGCCCACAATCACGCATGCCTTGTACTAGTTGAATTGTGCGTATTTTGCATCACACATTGTATGTTGTAATGAGCGTTGGGTTTAAAGGTTTTAAAAGAAAATAAAGGGTTGTGATTTTTACGAAATATTGTGTCTTTTTTAAAGGGTTATGACCATTTGCAAGTTTGTACCTTTTCTAAAGGGTTGAGACCTTTTTAAAAGGTCGTTTCTTTTTCAAAGGGTTGGGACCTTTCTGAAAGGTCGTTTCTTTTCCAAGGAGTTGTGACCTTTCCGATAAGGCATAATTAGCACCTTTTCATACTATCATTTGTTGGCTATAAATAGATAGATTTTCTCTCATTTTTCTGCATCGAATTCTTCCCTTCTTCTACATACATTTCTTACAAACGAAATCAATCTTGTTTGTGTATGTGGTTCCGTTGCTGTCTTTTTGAGTTCGTTGAAATTATCGAAGTTTAAGGTATCACTATTTCTTTAATAGTTAATCTGTTTTATCTTGGGAGGAATTAATCTACAACCTCAAATACTTGAGGGTATTAAATTTTTTAAGAACACACAGTTAGTTTTATGGACTGGAATAATTCGTTTGTATTTCTTTTTATCTTTTATTGTTTCTGACTGATTTACTAATCTGAATACCGAAGTCAACAATAAGTGCCCTAGCTATCTAGAATAGTGCTTGAAACCACTGATAAGATTATGCTGCAACAGGCGTGACCAAAATTTATGGCAATATCTCATCCAAAAGAACAGTAGTTGTCCTTTCTATCCATAGATTTATGGATAAGTTTCACACTATTTGGTGCATGCTAATTACTACCTCTCATCCTTCGAACTCTGTTAAATATAGAAATAAAAGTATGAGCTCGAAATATTTATTTTTATTTTACAAATCATATGTAATTATGATTTTGTTCTACATTGACAATAGCAATTATTTAACCATACTATACATCTAATTCTGGATTCACCTTATGTGAATGATGCGTAAGAAAATACAAAATAAATGAAGATATAAAATTGACATATAAGAAGCAAATATGTCAATTTTAAGTTACATACATACTACTTCCTCCATTTCTTATTAATTGAATTTTTTAGGTGTTTCACATCCTTTAAGAAAAGTAGATTAAGACATAAATTGAACATAATTTTCCATTTTTACCCTTATTAATTATTGCCAAATTTATTGAAGTCATCACATTGAAAATCCAAATGAAGGGTAAAATTGGAAGAACACTCTAAAAATAGTCTTAAAAACTGAACAATTAAGTTAATTTAAAAAATAAAAAATGCCTCAAAAATTCAATTAATATGAAATGGAGGAAGCAATTTTGTTACGATAAAATTAAAAGGTACTTCAAGAAAATCCAAACTTCAAGAAAGATTTGTAAAATTATTTCAAAAAAATATTTTCCTCCCTGCCAATCACAAGTATTGTCTTTTTTTATTTTGTCTGAACAAAAAGATTTGATTATTATCTTATCATGAAGCCGCAATATCTTCTGACATATATATTCCAAGATTTGAAAAATATATTTTGTCAAAAAGATCCTAAAAGAAAAGACAGCTGGAATTTCATTTAGTCACGTGATATAATTAATAGATTACTTAATTCAACTCTACCAATAACAATATTAGGATATACTCACCACGTCAGCCTCACACGTTAAGTCATTAACGCAATTCATATTACTTGCACCAAAATAATAAGGGAAAAATAAAATATAATCTGAACTATCGTAAATGATATGCATATATTCTTCGTCATATTTTTGAGACATTAATGTCTCTATCGTTCAAAAACTAGAGCATATATGCCCTTTATACTTAAAGCGAGTGCTTCTTCAATATCTTTTTGATGTCTTCTTCTTCTTCTATTATGCCTAGGTGTAAGAAGAAGTTTCTGAATGTTGAAACAAATGCAAGTGCAACAACAATCTAAGGCTGAAAAGAAAGTGGAGAAACAAGCCCAAGTAGTTTTTCAAAGTATGTGACAAATGCACTGACAAATTCCCAAATTGTAGCAAGTAGAGGAGCAAGAAAACTGCAAAGAAATAGAGGAAAATCAAGTTAATTCTTTGACTTTGATTCGGAGTATGAGGGTCAAACTAACTAATATTCGATGTAAATACAACTATAAAATCTTCAATTGTCCAAATTGTAAATTGAAACAGGAAGAGTATAACGATAATAACCATTTACTTCCTAATTCCGTGTATCAGTATATAAGAAGTCACATTCAATAAGTCTATTTTACAACAACAACAACATACTCCGTGAAATTTCACAAATGTGATCTGGGGAGGATAGAGTGTACTATACGCAAGCCTTGATACATCAAACAGGATCCAAGCTCATGCATTCTTTTGGCTACACAATCTTTTGGTTCTTTACAAGCCTATTGTGATACTGATTGGGGATCTTGCCTTGATACTAGGAGGTCCATCACTTGGTATATGATAAAATTTGGGGACTCTTTACTTTCTTGGAAGTCAAAAAAGCAATCCACTGTCTCAAATAGTTCTGAAGAAGCATGGCTTCTACTGTTGCTGAAGTTAGGGCTGGCAAGGGGACGGGGACAGGGATTGGGGGACGGGACGGGGGACGGCGCTGGTGGGATTTGGCTGGGACCGGGATTGGGGGGACAAAAATAATTCCCATCCCGTCCCACTATATATACGGGATGGGACGGGTTTTGGGGGGACGGGACGGGGGATTTTTTATTTTTTATATACTTATTTATTTGTATTGAAATTATATGTTATTGAATAACATTTTAGTTTATTTGATTTTTCTTTCAATAACATTTTAGCTAATAAATAATGCTTAAGTTTCAAATTTCAAATTTCAAAATTCAAAATTCAAATTTGAAATTTCAAATTTCAAACTTCAAACTTCAAATTTCAAACTTCAAATTTCAAATTTCAAATTTCAAATTTCAAATTTCAAATTTCAAACTTCAATTTTCAAACTTCAATTTTCAAATTCAATTTTCAAATTTCAAATTTGAGAAGTTCAAATTTGTATTTTAAATATTTTAAAGTAATTTAAACTTGAAATTTCGATTTTTAAATTAAGTATTTTAAAGTTAGTTTAGTATATATGTAAATATGTATGAATATATTAAATTAAAATGCAAGACAATAGTTATATAAAAACGACTTGAATAAAACCTTCAAATTTATTCAATAAAATCTAATTGCAACTTAGAACTTAGAAGTTACAATTTACAAATATTAGTGGAGTAACTAATCTACGCAGCCACCTTCTAGGAAGGGTTCTGTTTCAATAAGTTCTCATATGTAAAACTAATATTTGTTACAAATATTAGATGAGTAACTAATTTACGCAGCCACCTTCTAGGAAGGGTTCTGTTTCAATTAGTTCTCGGATGTAATCTAATATTTGTATTCTCCTTTAAAATTCAACTCTAATTGTCGCATCATATCGACGGTAACATCCTCCGGAATCAGTGGCGTAGCTAGGAATTTAATGAAGGGTGTCCAAACTTTTAATAGTAAGTTTTTTTTAAAAAAACGACGATTTAAATTACCAAAACAAATAATCAAGTTAAGCAATATTTAATTAAATATAGGAATATTTTTAATAGAATTACAAGTGTATAATTCAAAACTAACATAAAGAAAATAAACTACTATTGAAAACATAATTTAAATATATTATTACAATTGTACTCGACGAGGTTTCATATCCTTAAACGTTTTTATAATAGACTCATTAGAAATAGTACGAAATACTTTCTTTTCTACATAAGGCACTATACAACCGTCTAAAAACTCATCATCCATTCGATTTCGTAAGTCATTTTTAATATACTTCATTGCCGAGAAAACTCTTTCAACGGTTGCAGTAGCAACTGGCAAAAGCAAAGCAAATTTCACTAAGCGAAATATTAGTGGATAAGTTAAGTTTTTCTTTGTCTCTACCAATTTTCTTGAAAGTTCACCAAGTCCACCTAAATCAGAGAATTTTTTATCAGTATCGCGTACATCGATAATGTAATTGGCAAGCTGATTCTGGAGGACGCCCATACTAAATTGATCAAAGTCATCAGGATATAATTTAGCCATTCTCATTATTTTTCCGATGTCAAAACTAGAAAATGAATTAACTGGATTCAAGCAAGTTACTCCATGAAACAAATCACTTGTCACCTCATTGAAACGATCATTAAGTTCTTGAAGTTGCCAATCAATAATCTTATAAAATACTTCCACACGAAAATGATGTAAAACAGTATGATCAATAATTTTACGTTGTGATCTTCCAGAGTTAGAATAGGGCTTATCAAAATTGGGTATCAAGATGTCATGTTTGATACAAAACATAGATATTTTATTGATAAGTGGCTCCCATCCATCATCTCTTAGTTTTTGAAGCCTTTTTTTGGCTACTTCAACAAGTATCATGGCGTTTGCAATATCTTGTTCCCTTTTCTATAGTGATATATTAAGATCATAAGTGATTCCCAAAATATCTTTCATCAAATGTAACATGAAAGCAACCTCATAAGTTTGAAAACTTTTAAGATATCCTGATGCTTTAGCTCTTTCATCTAAAGTATTTGCATCTTCAACAAGTGTATCAAGTACATCAATAATAGAGTCAAACAAAAGTATAAAGTTTTGAAATGCTTTGTAGTGAGATCCCCAACGAGTATCACTGGCTCTAGTAAGACCAAGTTCTTGATTCAAACCTCTACTTGTTTCTATTTCATTCATATCTAATGCCTTTTGAAGATTATCTTTTTGAGATTGTCGTAATTCATCAATTCGTTTAAAAGAAGCTCCCAACATATTCAAAATATTTGAAACCAATAACACAAGTTCTCCCATTTGAACGCATTTTTTTGAAACCGCAACAAGAGTTAGTTGAAGTTGATGAGCAAAACAATGAGTAGAATGAGCCGATTTACTTTCTTTCTTAATTAACATTTTAAGACCATTGATATCACCTTGCATATTGCTTGCTCCATCATAACATTGTCCGCGTACGTAAGATAAACTTAATGAATGTTGAGCAAGCACATTAACAATTGTTTTCTTTAGAGATAAAGTACTGGTATCTTTAACATGAACAAGTCCAATAAATGCTTCCACTACAAATCCTTTTTTACCAACATATCGTAAAACAATAGCCATTTGCTCCTTACGTGACACATCAAAAGATTCATTAACTAATAAAGAAAAATAATCACAATTTAGATCCTCCATTATAGACTTCAAAGTTTCTATCTTACATGCAATTACAAGTTCTTTTTGAATATCTGGAGAAGTCAATTTATTATTTCTTGGAGCATTTTCTAACACGAAAGGTTTGATGTTTTCACACCTATCTCTATACCAGGAAAGAACTTCAACAAAATTACCTTTGTTTAATGATGATTCACTTTCATCATGACCGTGGAGTGGTAATCCTTGATTCAAGAGAAGTCTTATCACATCAATTGAAGCATTTAAGCGAGTCCAATATTCAAGCTTAATCTGATCAGATTGCCTATCAAATGCAGCACGAATGGACTGTCGTTGTTGCATTAGATCATCACATTTTCTCTTTGCTTGATTATGAACACTATTCGGTCCACCAACATGTTCGTCAAACTTACTCTTTTTATGCCAATTGTTAAATCCTGATGTTGAAAATACTTCACCTCCACCTAGATGAATATTATTGCCTTTAAATAAATAACAAGGTAAACAATATGCTGCATCTGCGCTCTCACTATATATACTCTAACCAATCATATGCTTTATACCAATCAGAGTTGAAACGACGCATTGCTTTAGCAATATATGATTGAGGGTATTCTGTAATATTTGGCCGACAAGGACCAAGTTTAAGATATGCCCTTCTTATTTCATCACAAAGATTTGGATCATGATTTAAAATTGAAGTTCTTTTTGCTGGATCAACTTTTAGAGTATTTAAATCAATGCTTTGTTTTTGAGAAGAATGTGACAACATCTCTAATTGATCTACCGTTGTTTCTTTATTTGGTTGACTTAGAGAAGTCAAACTTTTTTTTGGTACTCTATTATAATAATTCCTCATGTCTATTGATACTAAAATATTAAGTTGGTTATATTTGTTATAAAATAAGAGAACGAGAAGAAAAAACAGAGAGAGAATTATTGAGATTCTATTCTTAATAATATTGTGATATAATTTGGGTAAATGAGTGTCCTATTTATAGAGAAAGAAAAGCTTATTCCATAAGGGAAAAGTATTAAAATTTAAGGAAATTTATTCAATAAGGAAAAGGTATTAAAATTTAAGGAAATAATTCAATTTTAATTGAAAAAAATCCACAAGAAAAAGTATTAAAGTTAAGGAAATCTTATTCCACAAGGAAAATGTATTAAAATTTAAGGAAATAATTCAATTTTAATTGAAAAGAATTAGTTAGTACAGGAGGGATTCGAACTTGGGTCCCCTGGAGCCATTCATGATACTATCATCCACCAAGCTACTGAATTTTTATGTTAAAATTACGCATATTTAGTTACTAAATTGAATTCAAGAAGTGAAAATAATTACAGAAAAAGAAAATAACCCTGCGGGGAATCGAACCGGTACAGAGAGTAGGATTGCGCAGGCTATTGCCAACTCTACTGCGCATCACTTTGTTATTTCAGGGGGTCCAAATTCTATATATACCAATATAAAATCAAAACTTTACATGTATATATAGTATAATTTTTCGACGAAGGGTGTCCAATTGGACACCCTGGAGCCTACGTGGCTCCGCCCCTGCCTCCGGTATTGGCAAACTTGCTAGAAACTCTTGTGACTCTAATTCATCATCACTAGATCCAATTACCGCATTAATCCAAGCTTCTTGTTTGGAACTTAACTTTGGCAAATTATAATTCCTCCTCTCGGCGTTGACCCAATCTCTAAATAAAACTGATATTTTCAAACTGTCTTCCACCAATGAATGTCTATGATCGCCAAGTTGAAACCTTGCCGCACTAAAAGCAGCCTCTGATGCAACTGATGAAGCTTGAATAGCTAGAACATCACGAACCATTTTACTCAAAATTGGAAATGCAACGCTCCGCCTCCTCCACCATGCTAATAATTCTTCATTGCCATCTCCATCTTCCACTGTTTCTAAAGATTGATTAAGATATTCTTCAAAATCATCACGGTTAGTAGAATTAAGACCAAAAAAATCTCGCATATAACTTAAAATTCGAGCTTTACTTTGAGGATTAGAAGTTTGACCAACTTCTTGAGTATTTCCTGTAGTTCTATATTTTTCATACAAAAATTTTGCTTCTACTTTTATGCTAGACTTACACATTTCACAAGTTGGATTTATTTCCGGTAAAATTTCTAAAGTATCATAAAAAGTGTCAACAAGTCCCTGTACACCTTGTAATTTATAGTCAGGATGAAGTAAAGTAGCAGTTAAAAAAATTTGAGGAATAGAACAAAAATATTTTTAAAATTTTTCAATCATACCTTCAATTGCAACTCTAAATTTTTCAATTTTTTTGTATTTAGAAAATTGAATTGAAATAGCACAAATATTTATTAATACTGATGAAATAGTAGGATAATAAATTCCAGAAAACATGGTTGTAGCATCATAAAAAAGTCTTTAAAAATTCTAATAGTTCATTAGTTTCTTCCCAATCTTCTTCACAAATTCTGTCTAATGGGTCAGCATTATGAGCATTAAACACCATTTGTATGGGTCCTTTATATTCGTAAGCAACTGAAAACATTTCGTAAAAAGAATTCCACCTTGTTTTAATATGTCTTGAAATTTTTCTTGGTGGCAAATCACATAGTATACAGCGCTCATTAAATTCTCTAATTCTAGCAGCTCTATTAGCATAAAAAATCCAGGCAACAACATATTCAAT
The DNA here is from genome assembly GCA_036553675.1 of Solanum okadae. Taxonomy (NCBI): domain Eukaryota; kingdom Viridiplantae; phylum Streptophyta; class Magnoliopsida; order Solanales; family Solanaceae; genus Solanum; species Solanum okadae. The sequence goes on along the minus strand of CM071688.1, from coordinate 10,468,937 downwards.
TTTTATACAACCACATTTAAATAATGAAATACCATCTTGTACAACTAAAGTTAATACATGTGCAACACATCTAACATGAAAAGAATTAACATCAATTGGACATAATCTGGTTTATAACATACTAGCAGCGTTTACATTATTAGATGCATTATCTAATGCGACAGACATTACTTTATCTATAAGCATGTAATAATCTATAACACTCAAAATATTTAAAGCTAAATATGCACCAGTTTTTTTCTCTATACATTCTTTATAACTTAAGATTCTTTTTTGTAAATTCCAGTTATGATCAATCCAATGTGCTGTAACAGTTAAATAATCACGTCCATTAACACTACGACCCATGTCCGAAGTTATAGACACTCTACAATCTAATATGCTAATATACAACGAAGCTATTGACAATGTTTACCTTGATATATAAAAACATCAGATTTAACAGTATTTCTTGAAAAACCTCTATAATTAGGATTATAAGTTTGTTGAATATATTCAATAAAACCGGGATGTGAAGGAAAACTATAAGGTAAACCACAAACAGAAACCATTTTAGCTAAATTTTCGCGATCTCTTTCCTTATTATATTTACGTTGTATTAGTGGACCACCGGGGTTAGAAGGATCTAATGTTCCTTGAACTATGTTAGAAGCCCCTACCGATTCATTAACATTACTATCAAAATCATTAAATGGAATTCCTTTTTTTCTATTGGCTAATGATTTAGCTTCTTTATATTGAATCGGCACACAAAATAACAAATGTCTATTTAAGCCCTCCGTCCCACCTTGACCTCCACCTTGTTTATGTTTAAAAGGTTGCTTACACTTATTACAAATAGTAATAGAATTTTCCTTATCTAAAGTCATAAATTGCCACACAACAGAAGTTTTAGGGCGTTGATACTTCACCTTCTGCCTTGTAGGAGGTATAAGGGGTGGGCGTCCAGAATTTTGCTCCGTTGAATTTGTAGTTTCATTTGGAACATTTGTCACTGGACTAGTAGGTGTATTTTCAAATTCATCTTCTCCCGAACCAACTTCTACTTCTTCACCTGAATTTTCATCAAGATAAGGATTAATATCACCATAAATTTGTTGTAAAAGTTCACGATCGAGTTGAGCATTTGAATCAATATCATAAGAAGTATCATCAACATAAGTATAATCATTTGTATTAAATCTAACTCTAGACATTGATTTAGAAGAAGTACCACCACATTTACTCTTACTTTTTTCCTTACTACTTTTTTTATTAAAATTAAATAATCTACTAATGCCACTTGGTTCTTTCTCTTTTCCTTTACCGGTATCTTTTTTGATAGAACTCATATTTAATTATATGTAAAGTATAATATAAAAATAATAATAACACAAAAATTAATGACGAAAAATAAAATATAAATATTATGAAACAAATGTACCAAACGTTTGCGTTAATAGCAGACGTTATAACCGATTCTTGAAGCTTGTAGTTTGTTGTAACTTGTAATTTGGAACTCCAATACTTGATAGCAAAAATGAGAATTATATATATTATGATATATAATATGAAAATTTAGAATTGAAATATATGTATTATGATATAATATGAGACTTAAATGGAATAAAAAATTGAGACTTAAGATTGAGACTTGAGAGGATATAAAAAATAGATGAGAGAATATATGATTTTGTAAGAAATAATAAGGGATAGAGGGGTATTTATAATATTAAAGTGGGTTAAAGTGTATTGATGATAACTTGAGGGTTTAAATTAAAGTATTAAAAGTAGGGGTGGTAGGGGGTGGAAGGGAAAAAACAGTGAATAGGGGGCCCACTAGCCGTTGCCCCAACGGATTTAATTCAAAAATAAAATAAAATATATATATATTAGGGGATCCCGCGAACCGGCCGGTTCATCCGGGCCGGGACCGGGCCCAAAGGGTGAACCGGCCCCTAACCGATCCCCTATCCCGAACCCCTCCCAAACCGAGAAAATGTACGGGACCGGGTCCGGCGAGTCGGTTCTCGAACCGGTCGCGGGCCGACCCGGTCCCCCTGCCAGGCCTAGCTGAAGTTACATAGATAATTGGTCTTTTTCATGAATTGGATATGCCTCTTTGTCTTACATGTTGTTATACATAGTGTTAGCACTGCTACCATCAGAGGCGAAGCTAAGGTTAGGAGTTTGGGGTTCTAAATCAATTTTCTTTAAAGGTTCACATGTTCATAAACATATATTTAATTAATTTTCTGATACAAATATAGGATCTACGAAAAAGCTAGTGTGTTCGTCCGAACCCATGAACCCCCACCGAACTCCGCCTCTGGCTGCCATCCATGTTGCATCTAATCCTGTCTTTCATGAAAGAACCAAACATATTGACATTGATTATCATTTCATTAGGGAGAAGATTCACAGAGGTCTTGTATTCATTCAGCATTTGGCCACTCCTGAGCAACTTGCTAATGTATTAACCAAAGGCCTTGGCCTAAGTATCGATAATTTTCGCGTAAGATTAAATCCGGCCAGTTCTATTATCATCTATAATTGTCTAATAGTTTTTTTAAAAAAAATATAACAAAAATTTCTTTTAATTTGTGATAGACTTTTATACTTCCTCTGAATCAAAAATGAAAAACTATCAAAAAAAGAAAAATATTCTACAACATTATATATAAGTGAGTAAATTTTATAGCAATCCTAAAAGTTCTGAGATTAGAAAACAACGTCTCTGTTTATCTCTTGCATTATTTAATCTAAGGATTGTTATTGGCATATATTAAAATCATATGGTTTATTTCTATCCATTAATTTAATATTAAGAGGATTTATTGTCTAGTTTAAAATGTATACCTATTAATACACAATTTGACATATATATACAAACTAGACATTGGAGCCCGTGCAATATGTATCATTTTTTGTTTCAATTTATGTGACAAAGACAAAATTAAAGAGTTAATCAAACATTAATATTAATTTAAAATAGTTTAAATTTTTAATTATTGTTAACTATGGTAAAAATTTTTTTATGTCTTTTAACATTCTAAATTGCTAATTATTGTTGTATGATTTGTAATATCTTTTACGCAATTTTGAAATAATAAAGGTTATTTCTTCTTTCTCAATTTATGTGGTACTAATAAAATTTTGAGATTCAATCAATGTTTTTTGTCTTTAAATATTCTATTGTTAATTACTGTAAATTATTGTACTTTCTAAGTAATTTTCAAATAATATATATTATTTCATTTGTCCAATTTATGTGTCACCGATAAAATTTGAAGAGTTAATCAGATCTTTTACATATTTTTATATCGTTTGAATATTTAAGTAGATAGTTATTGTGATTTATAATATTTTATACAATTATTTAAAAAAAATTAAACAACAAACAAAACGAGTTCATCATAGGAAAATTACCAAATGATCCTTGAATACATCAATAATGGGTCCCACTTTTTATTTAAAAAAATATGCATATTGGGAGGATATTTTTGTCCAAAGTGGAAATAGAATAAGTATAAAGCATTAAAGTCTTTTAAAATTTTAAATTGTTAATTCTTATTGTATGATTTGTAATACTTTTATGCCATTTTCAAATAATAGAGGTCATTTCTTCTTTCTCAATTTATGTAGTACTAAAAGAATTTGGAGATTCAGTCAATTTTTTTTGTCTTTGAAATATTTCTAGCTGTTAATTACTGTAATTTACTCTTTGGCCTCAAAGACTTCCTCATATGTTCTTTTCTATGTTCCCTCATTGATTTTCTTCTTTTTGTGTCATCAAATTTAATAGAGTCTTGTGATTCACTAGAATTACTAGAAATATCAACAAGTGTTTCTTCAGTATCTTTTTGATGTCTTCTTCTTCTTCTATTCTGCCTAGGTGTAAGAAGAAGTTTCTGAATGTTGAAACAAATGCAAGTGCAACAACAATCTAAGGCTGAAAAGCAAGTGGAGAAACAAGCCCAAGTAGTTCTACAAAGTATGTGACAAATGCACTGACAAATTCCCAACTTGTAAAGCAAGTAAAGGAACAAGAAAACTGCAAATAAACATAGGAAAATCAAGTTAGTTACTATTTCTGTTTCAATTTGTTTGACTTGATTCAGAGTACGAGAGTCAAACTAAATACAAACATAGAATCTTCAACTTTTTGAAATAAAATGTAAATATTCTTTGGCTATCCAAAATGTAACTAAGACAAACAAATTAAAACAGAGAGAGTACAATGTTATAATCATGTTAGAGCTATGTTACAGTCAAATATGAAGGGCAAATACGAGACAACTTGCTAACAACAACGATATAAAATGACTCAAAACCCTAACGGAGAACGAAATTAATATATTTTTCTACAGTAGATAGAGGAGTACAATTAGCATTTTTCCTAAAACAAGACAATCAAATTATAGTTGAATAACAATTTGTGGAAAACCTTGATATCTGGTGTATTTTGCACAAATTCCTTGATATCATTTTACTAAACATTAAAAATCTTCTACATAAGAAGTCACATTCAATCAGTCTATTTTCCAATAACAAACACAGTGAAATTTCACAAATAGGATCTGAACAGGATAGAGTATACGCAGGCCTTGCTATCACCTTGAGAAACATCCTCGACTCAATTGCAGCAATTTTAGGTGTAAAAAAAAAACATAACAACTAAAAAGAGAAAAAGTACAAAGGCTACTAGAAAAGAAAATAAAGAACAACAGGGTAATATAATAACGCGAAACACAAGAACCAAATGAAGATAGATATCAAAAATCAGAACTAACAATCAGTCTATATTGCATATATATAGAATATTGTAAGGAATTAAGAAACTAACCAAAGTATAATAGGATTGAAACCATGGCTGATTTCAAGAGTTGAGGGATGCAAAAATTTTCTATGTAACAAAGAAAATCCCATGTTGGGGCACATGCTGTACTGAAATGTTAATCAATTAACTATATCAAAACATAATTAAAAAAAAAATCAAATGGAGAAATTTTACCCTAAAAATTAAGATAAAAAATTAACATACCTACAAGCTTTTCCAGACAAAAAATCAAGTGGATGACCAAACAATTTGCCAACAATATCACCAAAACCTGATAATAATGCACCCATCACATTCCCCATTCTTCACTAATTATAACAAACTCATAATTTCCTGCAATTAAATACAATTCTCATTCACTAAATAACAAATTATTAATAAATTTCAACAAAGGATAATCTTACTATACTAATTAATTAAAACTGAAAAGGCAAAAGGAAAACTTACAGGAAGTTGATTAGGCATCGAATAAATAATCACAAGAAAAATTAATTAGGCATTTTGCCAACAGTGAATAACTGCTATCTTTCACGTTTGTTTCATGTGTTATAAATGAGAGTAAATACGAGGAATTAATACGTAGTAAAGTTTATTTTGTATAAAAAAAATGAGAGTCACTCAACTTGAGATTTTTCATTAAAAAAAAAGCGCTTTACCCCTTAACATTTTGAATTTGAGAAACTATTATACCTCTCACATGAGTAATATTCCTCTCAAATTCATCAAAAGTGTACTTGTTTAGGCCTGCTCATGTCATCACACAATAGGATCACCATATTTTATGTTATTTTTCATATCCACAAACCAGGATATCGATGACCAGAAACATTATTAAGTTTGGTTATTCATTGGTGTCATAGAAATTGCAACAAGGGCTGATTAAAAAGCCTCTTCATGTTAGAACAAAGGAACAACTCGAAGACTTACTCGTTGAACGCCTAGGGAAGGCACAACATGTGTGTTTAGCCTCCGCGTTGAGCAAGCTAACCGAGAAGTGGTGATCAAAGCTTAAGAAATAGAAAATGATAAACACTCTTAATTCTAATATGTATTTTAAGAGGTGCACAAAAGGCAGAAATAACATGTAAAAGGAAACAGAGGAGAGTTTAGCACAGATAACTTGTCAACAAAATAAGTGGACTTTTATCATAAAATACAAACCAAATTCATTGTTAAAACAAGATAAAATGTATTACTACAATTATTTACACTATCAGAGTATACAAGTTATACAATATATTAGGCGAAAACTTCAGAATTTACAAGATTTAGAAGACCATAGAATTGAGAACCTATGTTGTTCCGACTCTCCAAAAGTATATATTGTGATCAAACACACACCCGTGAGATTTTTTGAAGAGTCTGAGAACCCCCGCTTTTCATGCTCTCCTTCGTGAACGTGTTGAACCCTTAATGAACATTCCCTTTTGTGCAAATTTTGTTCTTCTACTCACTCGGATGTGATCATCGATAGGACCATTTTTGAACTTCTTCTTCTTGTGGTGGTGGATTGAATCATTAACAATTTGGACTTGCATATGATGACTCTTTGGCCTCAAAGACTTCCTCATATGTTCTTTTCTATGTTCCCTCATTGATTTTCTTCTTTTTGTGTCATCAAATTTAATAGAGTCTTGTGATTCACTAGAATTACTAGAAATATCAACAAGTGCTTCTTCAATATCTTTTTGATGTCTTCTTCTTCTTCTATTATGTCTAGGTGTAAGAAGAAGTTTCTGAATGTTGAAACAAATGCAAGTGCAACAACAATCTAAGGCTGAAAAGCAAGTGGAGAAACAAGCCCAAGTAGTTCTACAAAGTATGTGACAAATGCACTGACAAATTCCCAACTTGTAAAGCAAGTAAAGGAACAAGAAAACTGCAAATAAACATAGGAAAATCAAGTTAGTTACTACTTCTGTTTCAATTTGTTTGACTTGATTCAGAGTACGAGAGTCAAACTAAATACAAACATAGAATCTTCAACTTTTTGAAATAAAATGTAAATATTCTTTGGCTATCCAAAATGTAACTAAGACAAACAAATTAAAACAGAGAGAGTACAATGATATAACCATGTTAGAGCTATGTTACAATCAAATATGAAGGGCAAATACGAGACAACTTGCTAACAACAACGATATAAAATGACTCAAAACTATATAATCATGTTAGAGCTATGTTACAGTCAAATATGAAGGGCAAATACGAGACAACTTGCTAACAACAACGATATAAAAATGACTCAAAACTCTAGCGGAGAACGAAATTAAGATATTTTTCTACAGTAGATAGAGGAGTACTATTACCATTTTTCCTAAAACAAGACAATCAAATTATAGTTGAATAACAATTTGTGGAAAACCTTGATATCTGGTGTATTTTGCACAAATTCCTTGATATCATTATACTTAACATTAAAAATCTTCTACATAAGAAGTCACATTCAATCAGTCTATTTTCCAATAACAAACACAGTGAAATTTCACAAATAGGATCTGAACAGGATAGAGTATACGCAGGCCTTGCTATCACCTTGAGAAAGATCCTCGACTCAATTGCAGCAATTTTAGGTGTAAAAAAAAAAACATAACAACTAAAAAGAGAAAAAGTACAAAGGCTACTAGAAAATAAAATAAACAACAACAGAATAATATAATAACACGAAACACAAGAACCAAATGAAGATAGATATCAAAAATCAGAACTAACAATCAGTCTATATTGCATATATATAGAATATTGTAAGGAATTAAGAAACTAACCAAAGTATAATAGGATTGAAACCATGGCTGATTTCAAGAGTTGAGGGATGCAAAAATTTTCTATGTAACAAAGAAAATCCCATGTTGGGGCACATGCTGTACTGAAATGTTAATCAATTAACTATATCAAAACATAATTAAAAAAAAAATCAAATGGAGAAATTTTACCCTAAAAATTAAGATAAAAAATTAACATACCTACAAGCTTTTCCAGACAAAAAATCAAGTGGATGACCAAACAATTTGCCAACAATATCACCAAAACCTGATAATAATGCACCCATCACATTCCCCATTCTTCACTAATTATAACAAACTCATAATTTCCTGCAATTAAATACAATTCTCATTCACTAAATAACAAATTATTAATAAATTTCAACAAAGGATAATCTTACTATACTAATTAATTAAAACTGAAAAGGCAAAAGGAAAACTTACAGGAAGTTGATTAGGCATCGAATAAATAATCACAAGAAAAATTAATTAGGCATTTTGCCAACAGTGAATAACTGCTATCTTTCACGTTTGTTTCATGTGTTATAAATGAGAGTAAATACGAGGAATTAATACGTAGTAAAGTTTATTTTGTATAAAAAAAATGAGAGTCACTCAACTTGAGATTTTTCATTAAAAAAAAAGCGCTTTACCCCTTAACATTTTGAATTTGAGAAACTATTATACCTCTCACATGAGTAATATTCCTCTCAAATTCATCAAAAGTGTACTTGTTTAGGCCTGCTCATGTCATCACACAATAGGATCACCATATTTTATGTTATTTTTCATATCCACAAACCAGGATATCGATGACCAGAAACATTATTAAGTTTGGTTATTCATTGGTGTCATAGAAATTGCAACAAGGGCTGATTAAAAAGCCTCTTCATGTTAGAACAAAGGAACAACTCGAAGACTTACTCGTTGAACGCCTAGGGAAGGCACAACATGTGTGTTTAGCCTCCGCGTTGAGCAAGCTAACCGAGAAGTGGTGATCAAAGCTTAAGAAATAGAAAATGATAAACACTCTTAATTCTAATATGTATTTTAAGAGGTGCACAAAAGGCAGAAATAACATGTAAAAGGAAACAGAGGAGAGTTTAGCACAGATAACTTGTCAACAAAATAAGTGGACTTTTATCATAAAATACAAACCAAATTCATTGTTAAAACAAGATAAAATGTATTACTACAATTATTTACACTATCAGAGTATACAAGTTATACAATATATTAGGCGAAAACTTCAGAATTTACAAGATTTAGAAGACCATAGAATTGAGAACCTATGTTGTTCCGACTCTCCAAAAGTATATATTGTGATCAAACACACACCCGTGAGATTTTTTGAAGAGTCTGAGAACCCCCGCTTTTCATGCTCTCCTTCGTGAACGTGTTGAACCCTTAATGAACATTCCCTTTTGTGCAAATTTTGTTCTTCTACTCACTCGGATGTGATCATCGATAGGACCATTTTTGAACTTCTTCTTCTTGTGGTGGTGGATTGAATCATTAACAATTTGGACTTGCATATGATGACTCTTTGGCCTCAAAGACTTCCTCATATGTTCTTTTCTATGTTCCCTCATTGATTTTCTTCTTTTTGTGTCATCAAATTTAATAGAGTCTTGTGATTCACTAGAATTACTAGAAATATCAACAAGTGCTTCTTCAATATCTTTTTGATGTCTTCTTCTTCTTCTATTATGTCTAGGTGTAAGAAGAAGTTTCTGAATGTTGAAACAAATGCAAGTGCAACAACAATCTAAGGCTGAAAAGCAAGTGGAGAAACAAGCCCAAGTAGTTCTACAAAGTATGTGACAAATGCACTGACAAATTCCCAACTTGTAAAGCAAGTAAAGGAACAAGAAAACTGCAAATAAACATAGGAAAATCAAGTTAGTTACTACTTCTGTTTCAATTTGTTTGACTTGATTCAGAGTACGAGAGTCAAACTAAATACAAACATAGAATCTTCAACTTTTTGAAATAAAATGTAAATATTCTTTGGCTATCCAAAATGTAACTAAGACAAACAAATTAAAACAGAGAGAGTACAATGATATAACCATGTTAGAGCTATGTTACAATCAAATATGAAGGGCAAATACGAGACAACTTGCTAACAACAACGATATAAAATGACTCAAAACTATATAATCATGTTAGAGCTATGTTACAGTCAAATATGAAGGGCAAATACGAGACAACTTGCTAACAACAACGATATAAAAATGACTCAAAACTCTAGCGGAGAACGAAATTAAGATATTTTTCTACAGTAGATAGAGGAGTACTATTACCATTTTTCCTAAAACAAGACAATCAAATTATAGTTGAATAACAATTTGTGGAAAACCTTGATATCTGGTGTATTTTGCACAAATTCCTTGATATCATTATACTTAACATTAAAAATCTTCTACATAAGAAGTCACATTCAATCAGTCTATTTTCCAATAACAAACACAGTGAAATTTCACAAATAGGATCTGAACAGGATAGAGTATACGCAGGCCTTGCTATCACCTTGAGAAAGATCCTCGACTCAATTGCAGCAATTTTAGGTGTAAAAAAAAAAACATAACAACTAAAAAGAGAAAAAGTACAAAGGCTACTAGAAAATAAAATAAACAACAACAGAATAATATAATAACACGAAACACAAGAACCAAATGAAGATAGATATCAAAAATCAGAACTAACAATCAGTCTATATTGCATATATATAGAATATTGTAAGGAATTAAGAAACTAACCAAAGTATAATAGGATTGAAACCATGGCTGATTTCAAGAGTTGAGGGATGCAAAAATTTTCTATGTAACAAAGAAAATCCCATGTTGGGGCACATGCTGTACTGAAATGTTAATCAATTAACTATATCAAAACATAATTAGAAAAAATCAAATGAAGAGAAATTTTACCCTAAAAATTAAGATAAAAAATTAACATACCTACAAGCTTTTCCAGACAAAAAATCAAGTGGATGACCAAACAATTTGCCAACAATATCACCAAAACCTGATAATAATGCACCCATCACATTCCCCATTCTTCACTAATTATAACAAACTCATAATTTCCTGCAATTAAATACAATTCTCATTCACTAAATAACAAATTATTAATAAATTTCAACAAAGGATAATCTTACTATACTAATTAATTAAAACTGAAAAGGAAAAAGGAAAACTTACAGGAAGTTGATTAGGCATCGAATAAATAATCACAAGAATAATTAATTAGGCATTTTGCCAACAGTGAATAACTGCTATCTTTCACGTTTGTTTCATGTGTTATAAATGAGAGTAACTACGAGGAATTAATACGCAGTAAAGTCATTAAATTTTATTTTGTATAAAAAAAAAATGAGAGTCACTCAACTTGGGATTTTTCATAAAAAAAAAACGCTTTACCCCTTAACATTTGAATTTGAGAAACTATTATACCTCTCACACATTTTGAGATGTTAAATCAATTGTTAGAAATGAATTGATTTAATGTATATATTTTTAAAATGTAAAAAAATTATTATCCTTCAATTAATGAGTTAAAAGTGTGTAATATAAATGATTTTTTTAAAAATTAAGCAATTTCATAAAAAAATTAAATTTCATACTTTTTACCCTAAAAATTTACATACCTACCCGTCACATTCCCATATATTCTCCACTGAATAAATAATGACAAGAAAATATAATTAATTAGTCATTCTTCTGCCAAAAGAAAAAAAAAACAGTAAATAACTGCTTTCAATAGTGGGAAATTTCTTTCAATTCTTATCTTATAAACGAGAAATTATACAGTAAAGTCATTAATTTTTTTTTCTTATAAAATTACTCAATCAAACTTGTCATTAAAAGCCCCCCTACTTTAATTTACACCCTTAACGTTTTGAATTTGAGAAACTATACCTCTTTCACATTTTAAATTAAATGTAATAATAGACCTTGATGTTAAATCAATTATTAGAAATAAGTTGATTTATTATATATTTTTATAATGTAAAAATTGGTGTTTAATTAATATGAATTAAAAATGTATAATATGAATACATGCATAAATCAAATATTCATCAAACACTTCGGCAAATTTTATATGTGTAACTGTTTTTATCAAAAAACAATAAGAAAAGTGTAAAACATTTATTTTTTATAACTATGCATAATTTTTTTTTACGAAATAACTTTTTTCCTTTTTCTTTGGATGTGATTTTGTAGTTGTTGAGACAAAAGTCACTATAATCAACTTCATATTTAGAATTAGCACTATCAGTGAGATTTGTGTATGCATTATATAGATATAGCAACTTTTTAAGCATTAAAATCTCTTATCAATAATTGTAAACCGTTAGTTTTTGTTGATTTTTTTTCCTTCTTTGTTTATAACTAGTATACGTACGCGCGCATTGCGCGGATATATTTGTTTTTTGATTATTTAATTTCAGAAAATATGAAATAGTTCAAATACTTTTACACGTTTGTCATGTATTATTTGTATGTTGTATTAATAATTTTTTTTTTCATATTAACAATTTATTAGTTCAAACTTTTCACATGAAATGTTATTAAATGACCTTTTTTTGCATATTGTTTTCTTTGAATAAAAAAGGTTCAAAATATTTTTTACATCCTTAAATTAGTATAAGATTAGAATTGAAAAATAATAGTTCCTTTTTGTACAATTTTCTTTAAGAATCTATGGATAGATTTCTATATTCTAAAAGTTAAAGACAATTCATTTATCTTAAGTATACTAATAGTTTAAAAAAATTACTTTTCAAATAAATAACATATAATATGATTTCATCACTTCGTTCTATAATTTATTTATTTTAAAAGAAAATATTTAACTATAGCTTATCATTTTCTACCCATTAATATTTCTGTTATTTATAAAAAAAGATATGGTTATTATTTTATCAACATAATATTTTTTTGTAGTGCTTTATTATGCTAAAAATTAATGAGGTTATTTAATTATTTGTATGCAGTTTATATAACTGTAGTTATCCATTTTTAAAAAATAAATAAATTTTATTTTTAAATTAATTCTTTTAAAAATTAATATTAATAATATATTTACTAATACGTACTGTTCATATTCATAATAATTGAATAACCCAGCATATATGCTGCATGTCTTATTTTCTTTTGCCTTTACTTTTTGAAGAAAAACATATCTATCTTTATTTTTATAATTATTTTAAAAAAACTATCCATATTTATTTTTATAATTATTTAAGTTTGAAAAAAGAGATTTAATTTTCATGTTTGTTATTTTTTTTTCTATTGCATGTATGTTATTTTGGGTTGGAGATAAATGATTTATTGTGCACCTATGATTTAGGAGCATGCTTTTTTGGATAAGTTATCTGAAAAAAAATTGTAATTTTTAATATGGATAAGTTAAGCAGGTGAAATTTTTTGATTATCTATTGTTAATAATAAATACTTTAAAAATTTTCTTTGAAATTTTTTTTCATGATAAAAGTATGATCCAAAATAATTAGGCGAAGAAGTTCTTAATCAGTTACCTTTTTTGAAAGATTCCTTCATAAAATTACCATACGAAAATTTAAAATTGTGCTTAATAATTAAAAAAAATAACTGCAATAATAATTGGAGATAAATTAATTAATTTTAATCATCACAGGAGACAAAAACTTGCCTTGTAGTTGCTATTCAAAAGGGGTAAAAAAAATTATGATTTACACTTTTCTAGTAAGCATATTTAGTGAATTTGCAAATAAATAAATTTATTTTTATTCTTAACAAAATCTAATTTTTTATTTTATTAATTTTTTGTTAATCAGTTTTAAAGAGTTCGTGTATAGGTGGAAATGTAATGGAAAGTTGTAAAATCGACTATTTAAATTCTAATTGTAAATAAAAGTTTAATATTAGAAAAAAAATGATAATATTTAGTTAGTAATTCAGTTTTATATTCACATTTTATTTAAATATTTTTTAAAATTTTAAAGCATATCATTTAAATTTTAAATTTTTTAATCGTTATGTTAATATAAATTTTATATGTTTTTTTAAATGGTTATATCACGATAAATTTAAGTAATTCTTTAATAAAACTTAATTTTAGAATTTAATATGATTACAAATTACAAATAATTAATTTTAATAAGGAAATTATTTTTCTATGATGCAATAGGATTTTAGGAATTCTATTTTGTGACTTTTGTCTTATAAATCATAAGTTATAAATCTATCCAAACATGCGCTAATAAAAAAAGATAGAATTATCAAAGATGTCCCATCTATAAGACAAATAATAGTTTTATCGAACTTTATAGGAAAACGTAAATAACATATGTTTAAACATCATACTCTTCACAACAATACTACTTAAAGGCCATGAAATAAAAACTAAAATAAATAAACAGAAGGCTTAAAAGACTGGAAAATGCGTGATCCTTAAAACTAATTAGGCCAACTAATTAATTAGTCTAAATAGAAATGTTAAAATTTAAGATTATAATAAATATTATCCTTAAACGGATATGATTAGTTTTAAAACTACATATTTTCTTTCTAATTTTAAACTTATATTTTTAAAATTAATTAACCACTCTCAATTTAAAATTTAAAAATATAAATTAAAAATATTATGTAACTCTTTTAAAAAATAATTTTTATAATTTTTAAATAGTTTCTTACTTCATTATTAGAAAGTATCACAAAAAAACAAAATCAACACACTAATTATTCAACTAATTAAAACTTAAGCATCAAACCAACAAACTCAAAATATACTACTAAAATAGTATAGAATCTTAGATAACTTCAACAAAATATTGAGATCATTTCATGATTGTTTATACAATCAAATAAAAACATATGTTAAAATTTTGTATTAAATTTATGATCATGACAAATTTTTCTTCCGCTAAGATTAAAAATCTATATTAAAAAAAGAGACATGAATTAATACGGTGAACAAACTTGTTAAATTCTAAAATAAAAAATTATAAATACTTACCTCTAGTGTTGATTTTATACCCCAAGAATCTTCCAAATATTAAACTGTCACATTTTGAAGTGACACACAAACGCACTAAAAAAATATCACAATTTAACATTTAGATTGAACAATTTTAGCAAAAATGAAGAACAATGAATATACATATAAATAAGACAAAGATAAAAGAAGAACAAAAACTGATACAAAGAAAAGAAAGTTGAAAGAATGGTTTGCCAATATATATAAATAGTTTCAATTCTGTAACCGTTTTTTTTTAACTCATTAATTAGAGAGATTTGCAAACCGTGTGTTTGAATTCTTTTGAAATTTAAAATTTATTTTTAAAACTCTTTTTGTGAGTTTAAACCGTTTATGCACTTTTTAGAAATCTGCTAAACAAATTCAGTTTTTTTTTAAAAAAAAGCAGCATTCAAAAAAAAAAAAAGCAGATTTAAAAGTTATTTAAAAAACCGCTTTATACGATATTAAAAAGAAATTTTTTTATACAATAATAAAAATAAAATAGATTTTTTTTTTGTGATGACATTTGTCAGTGTTTTGATATAAAAATAGATGACATTTTGTCCGTGTTTATATAAATGCATTTTTTTTTTAAAAAAGAAGGTATAAATTAGTTTTTTTTTTTTAACTATTAAATTTTCCCTAGATATAATTTTTTAAAATTGAATTTTGAATATTTTAACTGATTTGAAGTGGAGTTTTATAACCAATTGATTTTGACACTTGTGTTTTTATTTCAAATTTTGAATTTAGAATATTTAATTAGTTATATAATATTTAATTATTTGTAATTTAAAATTTTGAATTTTGTGGTACTGACATGTGTCCTTTTTTCTTCTCCTATTATATATAGATAGATTTTTAATGATTTTAAGTTTTTCGTTTTCTTTGCAGGATGATTGATGTTTAATTCGATGGATTTGAATCTTTATTTTGATTTTTGATTTTAGTATATTATTAAAGTTATTATCTACACATATTTAATGTATAGCATTTATTTAATGAATAATATTATTTAATAATAAGTTAAATTTTAAAATTGTCAATAAATTAGTATTCACAATTATATTTATCAACTAACACGTATAGTAGTAATAATATAAAAAAAGTAATAAAACCATAAAAGTATTAAATTTCATACTTTTTTTCCCTTTAATTTCTTTCTTTTGACATTTAAGCTCTCTTTTCTTTTTTGCATGAATTTTCATTTTCTAGAGTTTCAAATTAACTTGATCCATTTTGTATCTACTAATATTGGAAATTTTATTTCATAGAATCGAGAAAAATAGCAACAAAAGACTAACCGAAAGAAAAAACTTTGTTGCGATTTAATCAAAAGAAATGGGTTTAACAGTTGGGGAAAAGATCTGAAATATATTCGAACTTTGACTGAAATTGTTGTTATGATACCGAACTTTGAAAAGGATCTTTTACCCGCATGCACTATTTAATAGTGTATTTTAAAGGTATATATATGCCCACGTGGACATCATAAATATTGCATTATTATAAATAGTAACGTGTCCACGTGGGCACATATATACCTTTAAAATACACTATTAAATAGTGCAGGGGTAAAAAGTCCTCCATAAAATTTGATACCGTAACAACAATTTCGGCCAAAGTTAATATATTTTTCAGACCCTTTTCCTTACTATAACTTATAAGTTAGTCACTTTTTATAGTGATTCCATTACACCTGCATAATTGTCTAATAGATTCAAAAAATAATCTTTTAATTTATGATAGGCTTTAATACTTTCTTTGAATATAAATATTCTACAATATTATGTATGTGTGAGTAAGTTTTATAGTAATCCTAAAAATTTTGAGAATAGAAAATTTGTATTTTTGAGGATTGTTATTGACATATCTTTAAAATATATGGCTTATTTCTAGCCATTGATTTAACATTAAAAGTATATATTATCCAGTTTAAAATGTAAAAAGTGTATTATTTTTCAAATCTAAAATGTAAAGGGCGTAAAGTAATTTTTTTATGATAAATTTAATTGAGTGATTTTATAAGAGAAAAATCATAAGTTGAGTGACTTTTTTAATACACAACAAAGTTCGATTTTGATATGTAATTTTTGATAGTTGAGCAACCTTTCGAGATATTTACTCTATATATAAATTATCCGCTAATTTTATCATAAGAAATCAAGTGAATTTATCACACTATAAGAAAAGTGACTTTTAACCTTCATTTTTTTAGGTCAGAATATGAATTCGTTCATTATATGCATATTTATAATGATTAATTTTTCTATCTATCGTCATGATTTATTTTTTAATTCACCGTTAAGAAAGAGTTAAAATTCAGTCATTAAAAATAATAATATTCAATTGTAATAAATTAATTAACCCTAAATAGAAAAAAGATTTATGCCGTAGTTTTTTCCATTAAATTTACATTTTGACCTTTTTGGAGAGGCTATTTTCCTCTGAAATAGAGCGAGAATCATCCATGATGTTGACAGGGATTGGGTTTGAGAAATGGATCAAGAAGGATCGATGAGGAAACTACAACATCTTTAGTATCGAAATTCGAGTTTCTTCTGGTAAATTAGTATCGGGATTCAGGGCCGAAAGGTTTGTGGGAAGACATTCAAATTATAAATTTTAGTATATAATTATCCAAAAAATAAGAAGATTGAATCTGTAGTATATTAATTATAAATCTTTGTGTCTCAAAGTGTTTTTAGAGAGGAATCCGATGAGGAGGTTATAAATACATAATGAAGTGCTTTTTGTTTGCTCAAGTTTTTGTGTGAACAAAACCAACTTACGATTAAATTTTTGGTCTTAATATTAGTATTAATATAGATATAGATAAATTAGTTGTATTGGATGCATATGGCAGTGATGTGAAAATAATTAAATAAAGAATTGATAATTCATATAACCGATCTTGACTTGAGTTTCGTAGTTATTGTTGTTGTTGGAATGCACACAAAAAAATGTAATTACATCCTAACAGTTAAACTCAATTATCTGCTAACTAATTAATTACATGGTCTATCAAACATGTCAGACAATGTAATTACATGTAATTACACCATAACAGAGTGACTTTCGAAACAGCTCCTAATTAAACATGAAACATGTGAAAAATCAAACATCTCTAAACTTTTGGCCAGAAAATTTGGCCATAATAGTATTTTACCTATGTTATTTTACCTTTTTAAATATTTTTACCCTTTTAACTTTAATACTTTTTAACTAAAAATTGAAAAAAAGATCAGTTTATTTTAAAATAAAAAAGATATTATAATTTTTTTAAATTTTTGGCCAAATTCTGACCAAATTTTCTGGCCATTTAGCATTACCCTTATTTTTTATTATCCAAGCCTCTATTCACTATTATGAATTTTAATTTTTCAAACTAAGTCTACATAAGTCAATAGTCTAGATAGTAGGGTCTTACGTTTATATCTTTTTCATTTTTATCAACTAAAGACGGTAAATCGTTAATATAAATATTAACCAATGGAATTAATATAACTACTTGAAACAGTTTGAGATAATCGAATTGTTAAGAAGCATCATGCCTAATTTGCAAGACATTTAGGTATATTAGTTTGTGATCGTAATAGATGTCCGTTGTGCATACATTTATGGGCTGATATCGAGGAATATAAGATGAATCTTGTGTTGACAAGTGTTTTTCTTTTTTAGTTTTCTATCGGTGTCTGGTACTTACCATTTCACCACAATACTTGTTGGTATATGTTAACAATTGTTACGGTAAGGATTTAAACAATTTTTGTTTTGCCTTCTTTCTTCTTTCACATGAAGAAATTTTTGAACCCAAACCTCTTCTAGCTAAAAACTAATCTAAACCAATGAGTCATGTAACTTAATTGAGTTTTTGGCCAAAATTATCCTTAAACTATACCCCAAACTTAAGCTACATCCTTAAAGTATCATTCTTAGTAGAAAACATCCTTCAACTATTTAAAAGTGAACAATTTTCATCCTTCTACTTGAATTTATCAGAAAACTAATAGATCCCACAAAAATCAAATGATCCCTTCGTAATTATTATTCTTAGATATGCCAAAAATACTATCATGAACTTTTTTGGTAATTGAGTTTAGCATTATGCAAAATCTTTTAATTTGACTTTTTTTCATTTATTTTTCATGTAATTTGATATTAAAAATATTATTAGTTGAAATATGTTTCTTCTCAATTGAATATTCTAGAATAGGCGTTTGTTGGAGACTTCCACTTCTAATAATGTAGAATGACACTCAAATGCGAGACATAATCAATATTTTGATCACTTCAATATCAGATTGTTCAAAAATTTATTGATCTAAATACTGTATAACTTTGAAAAAGGTAACGATAATTAAGCTCCAGCTTCTTTCCGTTACTAAATGAGAAAAAGAGCATATCGTGTATCCTCACACCTTCCAAACATTTTTTGTTTCAGTAAGCAATGGTGTCTAAGATTTCTAATATATTTTTCAGGAACTTCGGTAATGAAGTTACATTGATAGTCACGTGAACTGGTCATATTTTTGTAGGATCCCTTAGCTTTGATGATATCTTACAGAAGGATGGATATTGTTAACTTTCAAATACTTAAAGGATGATTTTTGCCAAAAAAAATATTTTAACGATGTAATTTAAGTTTGAGATATAATTTGAGGATGTTTTTGGCCAAACACTCAAACTTACTTATAAGTACGAAAGTTAAATTTTTAACTTTCCTTCTATAAATAGCACGACTCAATATTATATTCTGGTCTTGTTATGGTTGTTTATAGTCTTTTACTTCTTTATATTTTTAAAATTTTTATTACTCATATCATTACTTTACTTTACTAACTCAAAGAAAGACTTGTTTTGGTTTAATAAAAAGAAATGGGTTTAACAGTTAGGGGTTGTTTGGTAGTGTGTTAGAAAAATTAATGCATGCATTAAATACTAATACCTTATTTGGTACTTTTTCCATCCTATATATAACTAATGCAAATAATTAATTATAGGAAAAAGAATAAAAAATACCCTCTAACTTTCATTTTTTAGTTGATTGTACCCTTACCATTAGTATCAAGTTATTCGTACTCCTACCGTTAAGAAACTATAAGGTGTTAATGGTATGGGTAATGTCAACTAATAAATGAAAGTTGAGGGGTATTTTTGATCATTTTCTCTTAGTTATACGCTTTATTGTGTATTAAGGTGTGTATTACTAATAAATGGTTTTAACTTTTAATGAATGCTTACGAATTTACTATGGTTAAAGATCCAATTACCCCTTAAAATTTTGTTTACATCTTTTCCACCATAATTGTGAATGGTATCTTTGTAAATATAACTTTTTATGCGATGCATGCTATGTTTAGTTATTCCTATATAAACCTGCCTTATAAAAGAAAAATGTCTCTCATTATTTTTTGCTAAATAAATTATATTTTTTTGTTTCTTGGAATTAAGAAATAATTATTAAGGTGGAGTGAAAATGCAGTTACTATGAATTTTTATTAAAATTTTGATTTTATTAAGTCATTAATTTTATCAAGACGCCCTTGATTACCTACAAATTCGACCGTCTTAACAAACTTTAAATCGTATTAATTCAACATAAATGTCCGCAAATTATTCTAAACAATATTTTCATTATAGAAGACAAATATGTGAGTGCAAAATGTTAAAACTAATTAAGATCGTTCCTCGATTCCTCCCAACTAACAAGAGTAACAAAACAAAATTTCTCCAACAAGATTTTTACATAGTCATGATCACCGCTATTATAGTTTTTTTTTTTTTCTTGTTATTTTCTTTTTTTTCTTTTGTTTTGATTTCAAGAAAATTTGTATGCCTTTCCAACCTAATTATAAGAATCACAAAAAAAGAAAAAGAAAGAAGAGATATTTATATTATATAATTTTTTCCCATACTATGGAAAACTTTACAGATTTCTTAACAAAATTAACGTGTACGATATATAGATGGAGCAAATTAAAAGTGAAATTATCTAAATTTTCTTAGGTCACAAGTTTTGAAATTTGTAAAAAAAATAAAATATAACTTGATCATTAAAAATCGAGAAAATATTCAACTACGGCAAGTAACGGGGGATACATATGCCGGCAATTTTTTTTAATGAATACCATAAGTTTTTCAAAATATTTTCAATATATAAATTTGAGATTAGAGAATATTAAAAGTGTAGACAACTTAATATAAATTAGTAAAAATAATTTTAGAGGGAAATAACTTGCATTATTATTCAATATAAAAGCAAAAATATGAGTGTATGTCTCCTACTTGCCATTTTCCTCTTCCCCAATTTATGTGATACGGTTCAAATTTCGAAATTCAAATAGTTTAAATTTGACAGTAAATTTAAACATGAAATATTTAAGTTTTTAAAAATAATTCTTTTGTATTTTAATACTGTAACACAATAGTTTACAATTCAAAATATTTACAAGATATATAAAAAAAATTATGATCACGATAAACTTATTTGAATATTAAAATTCCACATATGATTTGAAAAAATTACATATAAACCTAACAAACATATGATGTCATGAGTTTAGGTCACAAAAGTAATTTCCTTTTATAAGACTGAAATACACGTAAACTTCCTCCTATATAAACTTTGCCTTATAAAAAAAATAATTAAATCTCTCACTACTCTTTGCTAAATAAATTATAATTTTTTTTGTTTCTTTGGATTCAAGAGAAATAATTATTAAGGAAAATGAAAATACAGTTGATGTGTTGGAACACAGCGCCATTAGTAGTGGTGATGATGATGGTGATGGTGGTGGTGGTCGTCACGGAAAACGTTACGTATGATGGAAGGTCATTGATAATAGATGGCCAAAGGAAAATGTTATTTTCTGGTTCTATTCATTATCCAAGAAGCACTCCCGATGTATGTATTTTCTCTCTATTTTTTACTTGCTATACGCTATGAATTTCGTCGTTAAATTACTTTTTATTTATTAGAATATTTTGATAATTCATCGCTAAAATGAATAATGAGTTTTGTTTTTAGCTATATAGAAGTAGTATTCGTTATTTAAGACTTTATATTTACTCATAAATGAATTCAGAATTTTTATTCGATTCAAAATTGAGTTCTTTTTCAACTAAAATTAGTGAGTTCTGCCAAACACAAAATTAGTACTAGGGTGGATCTGTTCCTTCGAATAATTCTGTTTATATGAGATCTTTATCAATTTTGTTTAATATGTTTATAGTAATAGGTAATTTACCATATAAAAAGTTAAATGTAATATACTCCCTCTAATCCGTATTAATTGATCCCACCATTTAAGAAAAAAATTAAGGACATAAATTAAAACAAATCCCAACAATTTTTTTGAACTTAAAATAATTTACTTATTTTGAACTATGAAAAAAATTTCAGTAATTCAGTTAATATGAAACAAAAACGATAATTAGTTATCTAATTTAATTGACTCTTAATGACAAAAACTGTAACTCTCATCTACTGCATTTAAGTTTGTTGAAATTATACTTAGTGTAGTACTCCGTTTGTCCTACAATAATTGTCCACTATTGAGTATTGACTTGACACAACTTTAAGAAATAATAAATAATATGAGTAATATTACTATATTATCCTTTGATTTTATTAAATTTAATGTTTTGAGAAATATGTTAGATGATAAATAATATTTAATATCAAGGATAAAATAGACGACACAAAAGGTAAATTATCTCTTGATTTTTAAAAAATTGGATAAGTATTGTTGGATAATTATTTTTAGTATAATGGATAACTATTATTGGACTGAGTCAATTAATATAATTGACTCGGTCGCTTATTTGGTATTTTGTGTATCAACATTTAATTTAAAAAAAATTAGTAGAAATATTATAATAAACAATTTCTTGCTTTTCTAAATTATTGAATATATTTGAAGAAGTATATTTTAGTTACATCGTTGGAAGAATTCATTTGTAAATGTAACAAACAAACAAAATTAACTAATAGTAGTTTTTTTTAAAGAGACTTAATAATAAGGAATTTATATTTGGTTCTGCCGTTTGATATTCAAAGTCTCTGGTGATAATTACAAAGAAAACAATAAAGATTCTACTAGTTATCTTATTTAACATCAAAATAATTTCTTGTTTTTCTGAATTATCCCTCCGTTCATTTTTAATTGTCGTTCTTTTCAAAAGTCCATTTGATTAATTTTCAAAGTTAAATTAGATTACATTAATTTGATATTTTAAATAAAAAATTTAGATGTTCAAAAACTATTCGAAAAGTATTATAAATTTCAATTTTTTTGCATATCAATATGATGAAAAAATACATCGTAAAATGTTTGTTAAAATTATTATTGTTAGACTCTAAAAAGGAAACTATGATAATTAAAAGTGGACGGAGATAGTATTGAATATATTTGAACAAGTATCTTAAAGTTACATTGTTGGAACTTGGAAGAGTCCATTTGTAAATGTAACAAACAAACAAAATAATTTAATAGTTTTTTGAAAGAGTCTCAAATAATTAAGGAATTTATATCTAATATATTGCCGTTTGATATTCAAAGTCTCTAATGATAATTACAAGGAAAACAACAAAGACACTACTAGTTATCTTATATTTAACATCTAAAAAATTGAGTTTTTTTTTTTAAAGTTTCTAATCAATCACAAAACACAAACTTTCATCACCATATTTTTCCAATTCTTCATTTTTCATTATTGTAGAATTACAAAATAAATATCCTCATCATTTTTAAATTTTGTGTGATATTATTTAATTGAGTATAAATTTAAAAGTACCATTGTTTTAATGCAAACAACTTTAAAAACTAATTATATAAAAGGTGAACTACCTCAGTCCCAATATGTGTAAAATATATGTAGGTAATTTCTTTTATTTGTTTAGGGTGACTTAATAATGAAGCTAGTAAAGTGTTTAGTTTAGGTCTCAAAATATTGAGGCGTCAACAAATTTAAAAGTTCCAAATTCATTTAAAAAGATATTATCTACCTTTTATAAAATGTATTTTAGAACTTTAATCTATCTTTTACAAAATGTATTTTAGAACTTTAAATTAAATTATTAAAATCTCTATATCAATTAATAAAATTTTTATAATATCATCCGAGAAATAACATCTCATTAATAATAATTGATCCTCAACATTAAAAATAACATGTAAAAAAAATAAAAATTGCAAACTATCTTCTTGTTAAGACAACTGTGTGTATAAATATACTTAATACTTTTTATTAAAAATTTAATTTTATCAAGTTATTAAAGCCTTATTTGGTCTCATTTATTTGCACAATGAGATAATTCCAACCTAATCACATTAAGTACATTTGTTTTTTTTTTAAAAGAAATATATGTTAGATTAGTGAAAAAAACTTAACACCGTTGAGACTTTAAAATTCATGTTTTTATTTTTTCTCTCTCTCAAACTCGTATCTTCTTTTTCTTTCTGAAAGCAACTAGTATCTATTAATTATTCAACCCAATATTTTATATTTTTTTTCTTAAATCAGAAAATTATTAAATCTCGTTGAGATATTTTCGAAGTCAATTATCCATCTTTATTCTATATTTTTAATACCTATTTTCAATTATGAAACTAAAATTTAGAGAGACCAACAAGATATCATAACTCAAGTCAAACAAAAAGAAAATAAAGCATTAAGATTTTTGTAGAAAAAAGATAAAGAGAGAAAAGTTTGGTGGTAGATATTCTAGCATCAAGAGTTATCTTTGAGTTACAAAATTATAGAAACGGAGAATTCAATTTGCGGTCTGAATTAGTTTCTTTATGGATTTAAACAAACGTTCCGAAATGGTTTTGTTGAATTTGGTTTTGCAATTTCTTTTTACTAGATTTGAAATGGTTTGAGTTATAATTTAAATATGCTTTGAGTTATCTTTTAAACAATCCCAGAAATAAGAGAAGAGTCTATTGAAATTTTGTATGTTTAAAAATAAATAAATTATATTTGTTCAAATATTAAACACAAACCATCTTATCATTTAGTGTTCAGATCTAGAAACAACATCTTTATCATTGAACCTAATTTTACTAAGACACCTTCACCACATACAACAAATTCGATAAATTCACATACTTTAATCATATTAATTCAACAAAAATGTCCGCAATTTATTCTAAACAACATTTTCATTATAAAAAATAAATATGTGAATGCAAAAAGTTAAAATTGAGATCACTCCTTGATTCTCCCAATTAACAAGAATAACAAAACAAAAATTTTCCAACAAGATTTTCATTTCGTCATGATCGCCGCTATTATTATAGTTACTTTCTTTTTTTTTCTTTTGTTTGATTGCTTAGAAAACTTGTATGTCTTTCCAACTTAATTATAAGAACTAGAAAAAAATATATTTATGTTATATATTTTTTATTAAATAATAATTAATTTTAACTATATATATATATATATATATATATATATATATATATATATATATATATATATATATATATATATATTTCATAGTGCAAAGAGTTAAAACTACTCCCATATTTTGATTCCTCCCAACTAACAATGGTAACAAAATAATATTTCTCCAACAAGATTTTCATGTAGTCATGGTCACCGCTATTATAGTTACTTTTTTCTTCTTCTTTGTTTGGTTGATAGAAAAATTATACGTTTTAAAAAAATAATTATAACAACTATAAAAAAGAAGAAGATATTTATATAATAAATCGTTCGTTAAAATAATAATATTTTATATATATATATATAATTAACATATAATTTTTTTTATATTTAATTAGCAATTATAATTATTTTGACCGATTGATCAAATATTTTAAATCCTTTAATTTAGTCCGTATTTAACTTGTTTGAATCATTTTTAGATTATTTTTCTTATTAAGTGATGCAATATTGAAAGCGAACTTATTAAAAATATACACTTGACATAAAAGAACATACTCCCTCCGTCCCTTTTTAGTTGTCCACTTTAGAAATGGCACACAGATTAAGGCAACAATGATTAGCACAGTGAAGTTACAATTTTACCCTTATGACAACTTGTCACTTCAAAATTACAACCACTTCTTTGAATTCAAGTGAAATAAATTGGAGGGAAACAACATATACTTTTACAATTTTCAAGAAGTGTAAATAAGGGTATAATAGGAAAAAATTTGTTGTCCTTTCTTGATTTGTCAAAATGGACAACTAAATAGGGACAACCAAAAAAGGAAATATGGACAAGTAAATAGGGACGGAGGGAGTACATTTTAACAAAATATTTTGCACGAGATATTTTCTTTTTTTTATGTTTAGTTATTGAATGATTATTTCTTTAACCACCTATAATCATTTCTCTCAAGTTTATACTAATTAAAATGAATCATATTTATCTTACCCTATTTTCGAACTTTGACCGAAATTGTTGTAACAATTTCAAACTTTGGGCAGGACCTATAACCCCTACACCATTTAATAGTGTATTTTAAAGATATATAGGTGCTCACGTGGACATCATAAATATTTCATCATTATAAATAGTAATTTGTCCAGCTCGATACTTATATATCTTTAAAATACACTATTAAATGGTGCAGGGGGTAATAGGTCCTGCCCAAAGTTTGGGATTGTTATAGCAATTTCGGTCAAAATTCGAATATATTTCAGACCTTTTTGGTACTTCATATTTGAAGTTGTGGTTAATACTTTGAAGTTATTTGATGAATATTTTAAATTCGTAAAAAACGAAATCTTTATGTCTTGCAAGTATATATATATAATATTGTATAGAATCATTTTATACTCAATGTATAAATAGTTGGATGAAATAATTGACTATGCAGGTATAAACAAAAAAAATTAAGTAGGTACTTAGGTGTAATATTTATATTAAACTTCAACTATCATTATTTTTAGAGAGAAGTATCAAAAACACTTCTAAACTTGGCGCAAATTATTAGTTCATCCTCAAACTATTGACAGCCTTAAAAACACCCATTTACTTGACTAATTGAAGCTAAATCCACCCCAGATCGTGCAACATAAGTGAAATACACCCCTAAATTCTCGTCAAGTTTAGGGGTGTTTTCAACACTTCTCTCAATTTTTATTAAGAACTCCATGCTCCTACAAGAGTTTGAGACCACTTGCTATGTCATGTTGCATATTGAGTATATCAGGGGTGTATCTAAATTTAGTTATCAAGTACTCGTGTGTTTTTAAGGCTGTCAATAATTTGGAGATGAACTAATAATTTCCGCCAAGTTTAAGGATATTTTTTATACTTCTCTCTTATTTTTAATTTCACATTGTTTGCCTATCATTTTCAATTTTTGTGACATTCCATAAAGACAAAATATCATATGTAACAAGACGTGTAATGTGATAACTAACCTTTTCTTTTCGAATTTGTTTTTTCTTATTTATTAAAGATGTGGCCATCTTTAATATCGAAAGCTAAACAAGGTGGAATAGATGTGATTGAGACTTATGTATTTTGGAACCTTCATGAACCCCAACCTGGACAGGTATTAGATGATATGTTGTTATCAACATTTTTTTCGAATTATACGTTTACGCTAAATACTTTGTGCACTGAATTATTATTATTTTCATGTGATGTCAAGTATGATTTTAGTGGAAGACGTGACATAGTAGCATTTATAAAGCAAATTCAAGCACAAGGTCTCTATGCTTGTCTTCGTATTGGACCCTATATTGAGGCTGAATGGACTTATGGGTAATTAAAAAAATAAAACACTACAAGTATTAATTATTTTTCGGGAAAAGGATTTGAAATATATTCGAACATTAGGGAGGACCTATTACTCCTGCACTATTTAATATTAGTGTATTTTAGAGATATATAGATGGCCACGTGGACATAAAAAATTATTGCATAACTATAAATAGTAACTTGTATATATATTTAAAATACACTATTAAATAGTGCAGGTAATAGGTCCTGCCCAAAGTTTGAGATTGTTACAGCAACTTCGGTCAAAGTCCGGATATATTTCAGACCTTTTTCCCATTTTTGTTTTAATCCAAAAAAACAATTCAGTATTATATTTTGATATATTTTCTTTGTATTTGGCTAATTTTTTGTTGAATTTTTAGGGGCTTCCCATTTTGGTTACATGATGTCCCTGGCATTGTTTATCGATCTGATAACGAACCATTTAAGGTACGTAAATACGTAAATACGTAATAATACCTTTATCTTTGAATTTTTTTGTTGGGTAATGTCAACATCCTGCCTATAGCAAAGCCCATGAGGGGTTGCGTATCCCGGATCGGAGTCATGATCAAACATGATGTTTGCTTGGATTTAGCTAAGAAATAAAGTTGCGTCTTTGCTATGAGTTATAACTTTTGGCACGATGATAAGTGTTTGATCTTAACAAGTGGTATCAAAGCTAAGGTTGTGGGTTCTTGTTGCAAGAGCAACATTCTGCATGAGGCAGGTGTAGGGAGTGGGATTGTTTGTTTCGTGAATTTAGTTAAGAAATAAAGTTTTGACGTGATGATAAGTTCTTGATCCTAATAGCCTTACTGTTAAATTTGCGATTGGACCACTTTTTTATTTTTAGTTTTGTTGGTTTGAATTTGTAGGAAAATTAACTTTTTTTTCTCTCTTTTTTTGCGATAGTTTTATATGCAAAACTTCACAACAAAGATAGTGAACTTGATGAAGTCAGAAGGGTTATATGCGTCACAAGGAGGTCCAATTATACTCTCACAGGTTAAATAACATGTTAATTACTTATCACGTCTTGCTTCACGAGAGCTAATTTGAATAATCTTTAACTTATACAGATAGAGAACGAATATCAAAATAAAGAGAAATCATTCGGAGAAAAAGGACCCCCTTATGTTCTTTGGGCAGCAAAAATGGCTGTGGAACTTGAGACTGGTGTACCTTGGATCATGTGTAAACAAGATGATGCTCCTGATCCTATTGTATGTTCCATTTTCTCTTTTTATTTTTATCGTAACAGGTAAACTTGTTTTATTTTTTAGATGCTCAATCGTACATTTTATGAACACACTTAGTGATGTTTTCGTGACCTCGTAGGGTAAAATAGTTACATGATCGATATCTCAGTGTATGAAAATTAAACTCGTTATTTATTCATGATGTCAAGTGTTTGCACCACTAATTTAAAATATGTTTGTGTGTAGATTAACACGTGCAATGGAAGGGCTTGTGGAGAAACATTTAAAGGGCCTAATTCACCAAATAAGCCTTCAATTTGGACAGAAAATTGGACTAGCTTGTAAGTATTTTTAAACTCTATAAATTTAACCACTTCAAGCCAAAATTACACAAGTATTTTATCGAGTTGAGGTGTTTGACGTACTTTTTGGGGGAGAATAAGTGGTTTTGAATAGTAGTAGACGTCTAAAAAAGCTTTAAAAAATTTCACTTTTGAAGCCTTGGTCAAGCACAAATACCTTATCCAATATTGTAAAAACTATTTTTCAACTTAATTAGTCAGACACTCTTCACAAGTATTTTTTCAAAAAAACATTTTTTTCAAAATAAGTGGATTTCAAAAGTTTTAACTAAATACACTTATTATTCATAACTAAAACTTTGCTGAAAGTTTTTTTTTTTTTTTTTTGTAGCTATCAAGTGTATGGGGAAAATGCAATAAACAGATCAGCAGAAGAAATGGCCTATCAGGTTGCTCTATTTATTGCCAGGAAGAATGGGACCTACATAAACTATTATATGGTAAATTTTCATGATAAAATATTTTGATCTTATTAATTTTACATTACTTGTTAGTCCTAAAAAGTCAATATCAACTTATTTAAGATTGAGGCATTGTTTTCGTGGTGCGTTTTTTCATGAGCAGTATCATGGAGGCACAAATTTTGGCAGAAGTGCTGCAGAATTTATGATTACAGGTTATTATGATCAGTCCCCACTTGACGAGTACGGTAAGCTACATACACCAGCACTCTTCACGCTAGGTGAATTTTACCTTGTGATATCAAATTACTTACCATTTCATGTATCGTATTACATATTACTAATATTGTGTGAATTGTCCGTGCATAGAACGTAAACTCATTTGTTATGCAGGTCTAATCAGTCAACCAAAATGGGGTCATTTTAAGGAATTACATGCAGCAGTAAAGCTATGCTCTGAGAACATACTTTCTACTTTTCCCACAATGCATTCTTTAGGTCCACTACAGGAGGTAATACATTACACAAGCCCTGTTTAGTTGGTCGGATTTATTGTTTACTTTTTTTCTAACCGTATACATAAATTATGCATTAGGCTTATGTATACGGTGGAGATTCAGAAACTAAATGCTCAGCATTACTGGTGAACACAGATCATAGTTATAGAAATATAACAGTACAATTCCGGAATTTGACATATCAATTACCTCCAAAATCTATAAGCATATTGCCTGACTGCAAAACTGTAGTCTTCAATACAGCTAAGGTAGATTCATTTTGAAAATCAACTTTCACGTATAAACTTTATCTACTATAACAGTAAAGTAACAGAACGGTTTTCATGTGTGATAATGTTAGGTGAGTACACAATTCAACACGAGAACTCCGACTACAGTATTCAAGTTTGATAGAGCTGAGAAATGGGAACAATTCCATGAGATAATTCCGCGATTTGATGCAACAACAGTAAGATCACAAACATTGTTGGAGCAAACAAATACTACAAAAGATGTCTCTGATTATCTTTGGTACACTGCTAGGTAATCAAAATTCAAATAACTATAGTATATATGTTAGTTAACTTGATTCAATATGATTGATTTTTCGTATCAAATTAACGAAAATCTCTTCAATATTATTAGAACTGTCAATAAATTCTTCTAATTTAAGCCAAAATTGATGTGATATATAGTTTGGAGCAGGAATCAGAGGAGCAGCAAGCTAAACTAAGTGTGAAGTCATTAGGACATGTTTTACATGCTTTTGTCAATGGACATCTTGTGGGTGAGCACTTTTCGATAATAAATATTAATTTCATTGGGTATGTTGTTGTTATGGTTATCGACTTGTTAATTGTCATGTTTTTTTTTGTAGGTTATGGTCATGGACAATTTAGAAAAACATCATTTTTAGTAGAAAGCACGATTTCTCTAAATAAAGGGAAAAACGAATTCTCGTTTCTTAGTGCAACAGTTGGTTTACCGGTTTGTACTTTAATCTTTAATTTTATTTTTCTCAAGAAAATATTCACCAAGCAAAAAATAGATAATAAATTTACTCTTCTTTTACTATATATGCAGAATTCAGGGGCATTTCTTGAGCGTAGGTCTCTAGGTGTACATTCAGTTATGATTCAAAACGACAATCGAGGCCTCAAAAACTTCACTGATTTTTCATGGGGTTATCAGGTAATAACCACGCTGAATTTAACTTATATACACTGACTTATAGTGTAAATATAAATAAACATCCATGACTTGTGACTTAAAACAGAGGATCTCTGATTTTAATTTTCAAGTGAATCCTAATTAGTAACTAATTACTTAACCTATATTGAGAGAATTAAGATTTTATTTTAATTACATGATGTTTTTAAGGTTGGATTGTTGGGGGAAGAGTTACAAATTTACTCATCAGAACGTACAAAGAGTGCTAATTGGAGCAGATTAGACTCTTCTAAACAACAACTTACATGGTACAAGGTAAGTAAATGTACATATACTTATAATTATGTATTTATATAAACATTATATTTGTTGTTTTAACTCAACATTGAAATTATTCAGTCCATTTTCAATGCACCAAAAGGCGATGATCCTGTTACCCTAAATCTTGGATCCATGGGGAAAGGTGAAGCTTGGGTTAATGGCCAAAGTATTGGAAGATTTTGGCTCTCCTTTCACACACCTCAAGGTGTTCCTTCACAAACTTGGTATGTACTAATATATATACACGTCATCAGTACAATTTAACTGGTTATAACAGGTTATCAATCTATTGTTACTATGTAACACTTACTATGTACAATATTATACATATTAATTATTAGTACATCGAACTTAAAACTCAATTAAAGAAGTGTCGATAATGTTCCAAATGTGTATGTATTTATAGGTACAATGTTCCAAGGTCATTTCTCAAACCTAAAGACAATGTATTGGTGTTATTTGAGGAGGAAATAGGCAATCCTCTTGGCATCACCATTGACACAATTTCAATCACCAAAGTATGCGCGCATGTCACAAATTCGAATCCACCACTAGTAAACTCTTGGAGGAAACATGGTAGAAGACCTAAATTGCAACTTGGTTGTCCTCCAAGAAGAAAAATTTCCAAGATTTTGTTTGCAAGCTTTGGAAATCCAATTGGTGATTGTGATGATTATGATATTGGACTATGTCACTCCTCTAACTCTAAAGCCATTGTGGAAAAGGTACATTATATTCTTTACCCGTTTTTAAGGGTTGTAAAATTAGCTCATGAAAATATGACTGGTTAACTCGTTTTAATTTGAATTGTGTAGGCTTGTTTAGGGAAGAGCAAATGTTCCATTGCTCATTCAAGTAAGAAGTTTGGTGGTGATCCATGTCCTGGAATTTCTAAGTCTTTGTTGGTTGATGTTCAATGTAAATGAAACCATCATGATATATGTTCTTTGTTCATTTACAATGGAAAATTTAAAAAAATTAATTAAAGTAAGGTATAGAGTACATTCATTGTTATGTATGTGTACATTTTATATAATTACAAGTTGAATTTGTTCTTTAGACGAAAATGTCAAATTTGGAGAATGATTTTTGAAATTAATTCATTATATTTCAATATGTTATTATATTAATTAATTAACTAGCTATTTTGAATAGTATAAAAAGTGATTTTTATTTGATAAAATTTAAAGTTTAATGACTTTTATGTGACAAAAGTAAAATTATGTGATAAACTTTTTGAATGTCTTTTATATGACAAATGCTTAACAATAAAAAATTCAAACAATTTACAACTAAAAAGAAGAAAATTGAGTCCAGACAAAAAAAATTTGAAATTGTGTTGGCGGTAGTGATGAGAGTCCTTTATACTGTTAATTGGTTGACCAAAAGATCCATCAAAAACATCAACATAAGTTGTTGTACATTGATGAGATTATTTCACCGTTAATCAAAAATTTCGAGTTCGAATTTGGAGATGGAGAAAATTTTGTTGACAGCACATGAGTTGTTGTGTAGTAATAAGACTGTTTCACCCTTATACGCTATCTTTTGTATTGGCTGTTATGTTTGCATATATCTCTCCTGTCACTTAGATTTGATGCTCTTGAGCTGAGGGTCTCCTGGAAACAGCCTCTCTACCTCCACGAGGTAGTGGCAAGGTCTGCGTACTATTTACCCTCCCCAGACCCCACCTAGTGGGATTTCACTGGGTTGTTGTTGTTGTTGTTGTTGTTGGTTGCAAGCACATGAGTTGTTGTGTAGTGATGAGATTACTTCATCCTTAATCAGAAGTCTCAAGATTGAATCTAGAAATGGAAAAAATCTTATTGGGAGTATCACCTCCAAATAAATCATGCAGTGTGTTATTCAAATTTAATCGGAGTTTCAATATGAACTCGAGAACATTTTAAAAAAAAATTCCATCAAAAATACTACTATATAACTACTAAGGTCACTTTTCAAATGTCAGGCTTTACCACAAAAATAAAAATGTAATGTCTTCATGTGACAAGTTTTGTCACTTTATCTTCTGTCTACATGTATGTTAGTGGACTCACACTGTCAAGGGGAGGTGGGGGACAGTGACTACTGAGATTTTTTCTCATATATAATAAAAAAAATTGGATTCAAATTTTAAAAACAATTTTTTTTCTTACTAATCTCTATACCAATTTCTCATCCCCATGATGTAGGACTTTTTAATCCTCCTCCGCATATTCAGACTTCAACTCGAACGTGAATACTTATAAATGGTGGTCCAACGGTTCGTACGTCAACACTTATATATGAGGGTCCAATGATGAACACCAATTGAGATGATATCATACCCTAAAAACTAGCTCACGAGGGGAAATTTGTCCAAAGTCTCCGTATTATAAGTTAAAGTGATAAAAACACTTAATCATCAATTTGTTGACTCTAGGACTAGTAGTTGGGTCATGAAATTTGCCCACACATGTTCCACGGAAATATCATTATGGTTTTATTTGTACAACCTCTCTTTCTTTTTTTAAATTAAAAGTAGGTTTTAAGAGAGGAATTTTTAATTTGAAGTATAAAAGATGAGAAAGGGACACAATAATTTCATTGAGTGTACTTCACATGTAATAGCCCCACTTCTAACTTGCCTCTTCCGCTCTCTCTTCATACTCATATTTGTTTTTCTTAACTTTAATTTCACTCCTCATTTTGCTTCTAAGCTTCAATTATATGTATATATACATTGTCGATACAATAAAAATCAGCTAGTGTCGTGTTACGTACACGGCTACGAGACGATGGACATATCGTGGTCAGTAGCCGTGACATTATTGATGGTGATGGTGGTGGTGGTGTCTACCGGCGGAGCAAATGTGAGTTATGATGGAAGATCATTGATGATAGATGGAGAAAGGAAGATGTTATTTTCTGGTTCTATTCATTATCCTAGAAGCACTCCTGATGTATGTATTTTTTCCCCTTCTCTCTTTGTTACTCTATCGAGTTATATAGTTCGATCAAACTTATTTATCAAAAAATATGATCTAAATGTAAAAAGTATTACTATTAAAGGATATGAAATTCCAAGTTTTCGTCACTTTAGCCAGTTGGAGTTTCACGTCTTTTAGTAGTTACTTAAATCGCATGTTTAAATGCATAGTTATTTTAAATAATTTAAGTTATATATATTATTAAATCATTCGAAGAATAATTATAGATAATCTTCCTAAAATGTGAGATTTGAAATTCTAAAATAAAATATAATATCTATTACAAAAAAAATAAAATGATCTAATAATATAAAATATTTTACCTCTGTATAATATTTAAACTCTACCTATAATATAGTAACATATATAGGTGTACTTAATTTGACATATATAGGTGGATTTTCTGACAACATCTAAGGAATGGTCTCTTAAGTTAAATTAACACTTAATTAGTTACTGAGAAATTAAGGATGATTGAGTTGGTATAACATATGATATTTTACGAGAGAGTTTAGGGATCGATTTTCTCTTGTCAAAGTTTCTTAATTGAACTCGTCGTAGCAAACTTGCTTGGTGTAATTTATATTTTCTAGGTGATTTGTAAAATATTACATTGATCTGAGTTTATCTAGTGCACACCCAAAAAATAGCAGATGCATTTTCACGGGGTTCTAAAAAATATTTTTTTAAAATCTAAGAGGATAAAAACCAAAAATGAATTGACAGATTATTCTTTTTTTTAACAAGATATTAATTAGTAGTTGACAATTTGTAATTTGTAGCCATGTGCGTAGGGATTAATATATGAAAGTATAGGTGAGCAAATTAACTAGTCGATAAGGTTTGTTAGGATTTAGACTTTGATTGGAAATTGCATCTAAATCAAAAAAAAATTCCACACGCTGTCTAGTAACCACAATAGAGTCCGACTTTCCCTTGTCATCAAAAAAAAAAAATCATAATAGAGTCCGACTAAATTTAGATTTGCGCCATGAAGTCCCACATTGGGGTAAAGTGCTCCCTAACAAAGATGACTCCGTACTCTGATTAAGGATGAAAGAGTTACCACTCCATCACAACCCTTGTTGATCTATGTAATGTTCATCACCTCTCCCTTAAAATGTGAGTGTTAATTCAAATTATAAACAGTACTAAACTGAATTTCACCTTCACTAACACTACTTTTGCTTCCCTTACATTATTATTCATTTGTTAACAACAACAACATGCCATCGTAACCCCACAAGTGAGATATGGAGAGAGTAAAGTGTACGCAAATTTTATCTCTACCTCAAAAAGGTAGAAATATTGTTTTCAAAAGACCATCCTTACATTTGTTTGAATAATGTATATTTGACAACTTACATTACTATATTGTTTTTGGCTTGAAAAAAGAGTTTTTTTCCTCACTTTTTTTTTTGGCTCTCTTTTCCAACCATTATTTTATTTCTTATAGATGTGGCCATCTCTAATATCAAAAGCTAAAGAAGGTGGAATAGATGTGATTGAAACTTATGTATTTTGGAACCTTCATGAACCCCAACCTGGACAGGTATTGGATAAAATGTTGTCATCAATAAAAAAAAATTCCGAATTTTACGTGAACGCTAAATACTTTACGCATCGAATCAGTATGATTTTAGTGGAAGACGTGACATAGTAGCATTTATGAAGCAAATTCAAGCACAAGGTCTCTATGCTTGCCTTCGAATTGGGCCCTATATTGAGGGTGAATGGACTTATGGGTAATTTTACATGCTTCAACTTTATGATATTTTGCATCCTTGGTCCAAAATATTATCTATATTTAACTTTTGACCACTCTATTTTGGGCAAATTAACTAAACTATATTGTGATTTTTGATGTTTATAGAGGTTTTCCTTTTTGGTTACATGATGTCCCTGGCGTTGTTTTCCGCTCAAATAATGAACCCTTTAAGGTAATATCTTCCTCCCATTCCATGTATCATATCGTATCAAATCATTTTACGATTTCAAAAAGGGAAAAAAGACAAATATACTTCTGAACTATCGTAAATGATATGCATATACCTTCAGTCATACTTTTGGGACATTGGTGCTTCTGCCGTAAAAAAACTAGAACATATATGCCCTTCACTCTAACAGAAAACTAAATAGGGACATGTGGCACAATTTTATTGGTCAATCCGATATTTAATAAATGTCAAATCGATGAATAAGATTATGACACGTGTATACCCATTGGTATAAAGGATATATATGCTCTAATTTTTGGACAGTAGGGGCACCAATGTCCCAAAAGTACGACGGAGGATATCTGCATATCATTTATTATAGTTCTGAGGTATATTTGCCCCTTTTCCCTTTCAAAAATGATAAATAGTTCATCAATAATGACTTGGTGTAAATTGTTTATTAACAGTTTTACATGCAAAATTTCACTACAAAAATAGTGAACCTAATGAAATCAGAAGGACTATATGCTTCACAAGGAGGTCCAATTATACTATCGCAGGTGAAATTTAACATGTAACATACATTATTTCTGATTTCCCGTGTAGTTATCTTTTAGATGATACGATTAATGTAGTATAGAAGTTTATTTTTTTGTATACATGCAGATAGAGAATGAATATCAAAATGTAGAAAAAGCATTTGGAGAAGATGGTCCTCCTTATGTCTCGTGGGCGGCGGAGATGGCTGTTGGACTTCAAACTGGTGTTCCATGGTGCATGTGCAAGCAAGATGATGCTCCAGATCCTGTTGTAAGTTACTTAACTTTCTTCAATCTGAAGACTAATTAAACTACTTTATTTGTGTCATTTTCTAAAAGGCATTTTCCTAGACATGCTACAGATCAATGCATGCAATGGGTTGAGATGTGGAGAAACATTTACAGGGCCTAATTCACCAAACAAGCCATCTATCTGGACTGAGAACTGGACAAGCTTGTAAGCTATTATATATATATTCTACGTTGTTCAATCGTTTGATAACCAGAGTCAGACTCAATAGAATTTGATCAATCCTATATTTTCTGTCGTTAAGGTATGTAACAGTTGAAGTTGCTAAGAGATTTTCATTTTTTTTGTGTTAAAAGCTATCAAGTGTATGGTCAGAATGCAACACTAAGATCAGCAGAAGACATGGCATATCATGTTGCTTTATTCATTGCAAGGAAGAATGGAACCTTCATCAACTATTATATGGTAAATTTCACACCTACTAACTCGAAAAAAGAAGAAAGTATCGTCAAATATAAGAAGAAGGAAAAAAACGTACCTCATACCGAATAGAGCCAACATACTTCACTACCAAGTCCAGTGTATCAAATTTTAGCTGCTTTATCATCCATCGTCTAACAAGGTTCTCTGGATGGCTGCATTATCAGTATCATGGAGGAACCAATTTTGGAAGGACTGCGGCGGAATATATGATAACAAGTTACTATGACCAAGCTCCATTAGATGAGTATGGTAAGGAATACACCAGTTTTACTCGTGCTTCCAGTGGTTTCGCTAGCTTTGATTGAGAATTCTACGACAGGTTTAATTAGACAACCAAAATGGGGACATCTGAAAGAGTTACATGAAGCGGTGAAGTTATGTTCAGAGACCATACTTTCTGTATTCCCTTCCATGCAGTCCTTAGGTGAACAACAAGAGGTAAATATCCACCGAGTTCACGAGTAACCCTCATTTCAAGGCCTGACTTCTCTTTCTTACAAAGATAATCTCAATCTCAAAGCTTACAAGCACTATACAAACCAGGCTTATGTATTCAGTGGAGATTCTGGAGCTTGTGCAGCATTTCTAGTCAACATGGATAACACAAAAAGTGTAGTAGTGCAATTTCAGAATTCATCATACGAATTACCTCGGAAATCTATAAGCATCTTACCTGACTGCAAGACTGTAGCCTTCAATACGGCAAAGGTAAATACTGACATACTTAAAAAGTTTCTTTCAATTCTACGAATAGTTAGCCTTTCCAGATCTACTCACTGCAATCCTAAGGAAATGTAGAGATGCCAAATCATCTCCTTATTCCTAATTTAGAGAAGAGCTAAGATTTGGTTTATAACCAAAGAAGACACTAACTGTCCGCATGTTCATCTGTAATAGGTAAGCACACAATTCAATACAAGAATAACGATACCAGCCATTAAGTTTGACGCGGCTGAGAAATGGGAACAATTTGAAGAGGTTATTCCACAATTTGATGCTACTACACTGAGATCAGACGTATTACTGGAGCATATGAATACTACAAAGGATGTATCAGACTATCTTTGGTATACTTTCAGGTAAATTCAAAAGATCCTCCATACACCAGTCAACTCAGAAGTATAAAACAATAATATTCAGATAAATTAAACCAGGATTGAAGGACATGTTTCAGCTAAATTTACTCGCACAGTATAAATATAAACAAAATAGTAACTGCATTCTAGGAACTGCCTTTTACTAATATGTGTGAAATCCACATGACAGTATCCAGCAGGATTCGATGGAACAGCAGTCTACACTAAGTGTGAAGTCCTTAGGCCATGTTTTACATGCTTTTGTGAATGGAGAACATGTAGGTAAGCATTTAACCATGGATGCATTATACAAATGAAAATTGTGTTGTGCAGTTTCAAAAATAATTTTTTTAGGGGTTTGTTCCGACTCTAAAATAATGAAACAAGGGGCAAATATTTGTCCTACACATGAGCAAAGATGTCATCATGCACCCTGGCCCCGATTCTCCTCTCATAGAAAATCAGGAAACAAAAACGAATAAAGAACAGCAGTGAACAATTATTTGTTACTAACTATTCTTTATTAAATGATAATGAGAAAAAGAGATACACATGCAGACAGACACAACACCATATCTCCTAATGCAAATTTGGAACTTTTATGTACCATTGTTACAAGAGTGATAAGATTTCCAGATACAACACTTTGTTTATGGAAATGGAACTTATAAATGTAGGAACTGGCTTGACCAGTGAAGAAAAATATGCTTCCGTTTCCAAAAAGAACCCATAATTTTTGTTTCTTAAGAGTTCCTAATCCCAAGCTACATACAGAAAGAAATGTCTCCAGAAAGAAGGTTGCATAACCAGTGATGCTTCTATGTGAAGCACAAATCAACACTTTATGCAGCTCAAACCATCAATTTACAAAACCTCTTAAACTTCTAACTGTTGAGTTTTGTAGGTTCTTTACATGGACGGTTCAGAAATACAGCATTTACATTAGAGGGCGCTGTTTCTCTGAATAAAGGGACAAATAACATCTCATTACTAAGTGCAACTGTTGGCTTGCCAGTACGTACTTTCATTTCCTCTGTTGGTTTTCCTGGGTTGCAACTAATAATACATCACCCATTAGTGTATACATTGTCAATTTCATCATGATATTAGCAATAGAGGAAGTGCATATTCATATTTGGAAGTTGCATTTACTACTCATAAGGTAGAACAGTACATTATGAATTGCATATATGAGCTCTCTTTCCCTCTCAATCATAGAAGCGTCAAGGGACAGCATTTCATTGCACTAGAGAAGTTCATGTATTCACATGACTTGCTTAAGCACCACCTTCTTTAGATTCGTGATTTCTAGTTTTAAGAAAGAAGTATTTAGCAGCAAGAGATTATAAAGATAAAATGATTTTTATCCTCATCGTGCAGGATTCAGGATCATTTCTTGAACGCAGGGCTCTTGGTGTAGAGTCCGTAATTATTCAAGACAGCAAAGAGGCCAAAAATATCACCAATTTATCATGGGGTTATCAGGTAATTGTCGGGTAAAAGATAACCCAAATTTGTTGTTTGTTTAGTCATTGATACTCTGCTCATGCCATAAAATGTATACACCACTAACCATAACTTAACCAAAAACTTTGTAAGGCATTTAACGTTTTCTGCCACATTAATCTATCAAGATCATTCTTTAGTAGAGCACTTTTAAGGCGGAGAACAACAAACCTAACAACCATAATTCTTTGACAAGTGAGTGCAATTTCTAATTAAGCTTACATCAGTATAAAACATTTTCTGAAGGTTGGATTATTGGGGGAGAAGTTACAGATTTACTCATTAGAAGAATCAAAGAGTGTTAATTGGAGCAGCTTAGGCTCTTCTCAACCGCTCACATGGTACAAGGTAAGTCTATGGATCCTTTCCGGATACCTTTTTTCTATATCATGTAGTGCTACTTGTTTAAGAGACCAAGAGATCCTCAGCAATTATATATGTGCTTATGTTTCGGTTTGCAATGCTACAAACAGCTCTTACATATTCCAATATATTTGTTATTTTACTCAAGCTATGATATATTGATTGATTGCAATTCGCCAGTCAGTGTTTGATGCACCCAAGGGTGATGATCCTGTTGCATTAAACCTTGGCTCCATGGGAAAAGGTGAGGCTTGGGTTAATGGACAAAGCATCGGCCGATATTGGGTCTCATTTCGAACGCTTGCAGGCATTCCATCACAAACTTGGTATGTTAAGGTGACACTAACACAGATTGATACTTTGTACAAACTTTTTTGTACTAAATAACTATGATTAATATAGATCTTCAGTATACGTTATTCATAGAATAATAAGGCCACATTAGAACCCATCTATCTTCACCATGTGTTATTTATAGTATTAGCAGGTCATCTCAGAACCAGCAGATCTTATCTCTTATCTACTTAATAAACCTCTTCACTTAAAAGATCTCATGCACTCTTGTTTATCCATGAAAGTTTATACATTAGTAATTAATGACTAAACCCCCAGCAACTAAAATTGTTCATTTCCAGGTACAATGTTCCAAGATCATTTCTCCAACCAGGGGACAATTTATTAGTCTTATTCGAAGAGGAAACTGGCAATCCTCTTGACATCACCGTAGATACTATTTCAGTCACAAAGCCGTCGTTGAGAAAGTAAACTTCTATTCCTTTTTTGTTACCAAGTTATTACCTCTACGAACTATATCTTCTTAACAAAGACATTTTCAAGATATGAAGGAATAACATGTTGACCAAAAACAGACAATCCAATTGATGAAAGAAGTCAACGAACACCATATGTAGAATTTCTTCAAAAAACAAATTCCATGATAAGTCACGATCAATAATCCAATATATCAATTTTTAACACTTAAGGAAGTGTGATTTCTACCTGAGGCATTCATTTCTGTTGTTGAACCAATATTCCCTTCTTATAATTTTATCACTCTTCCTAGACTGGAATCCATCAAGAAGATTGTGGTACAGAGCCACAATTTCAAGATTCAAAATTGGCCGAAACTAATACCACAGGAAGATGGACATTATGTCTTTTAATACTTCTGCTAACTAAAACACAAGAATCTACCAACACTGTTTGCACCACTTTTATTAAACAAAAACTAATCTTTTCCAGATTTGCTTTTTTCTTCTCAGAGGTTCTCTTAAAAGATCTAATTTTTGATGTCGATGTTGTAATGTGTGTCTATCAACTGTTAATACATATACAGATTGACTAGTACTAGTTTTAGCTTAATCAACATTTGCTTAACATCTTCAGACTGAAATACCCTTAGAAAGAAAGTTAATTATTGAAAGTATACACATTAAATAACTGAAAGACCAAATTAAATGCATGTCTAGTAGGATTTGCATTTCCTCCCCACAAATTTACAAACACTTTTCACTGTGATAGATCAAAAACTACGACCCAATATGCTTACTTGTTCCAAATTCAACTATATGCCAACCAAACAAAAGCATGTCGATCAAAAGTCAAGACTATCATTGTATTAAGTGTCGTATCAAGTTAGTCGTTGCCCTATCATTTCACTTTATTTACATTTTTCTAATATGACTTTTCCAGGCTTGTCTAGGGATGAAGAGATTTACCATCCCTCACTCATAAATACTTTGGGAGATCCACATAATAAGGTGTCCATAAGACTGGCAATTGATGCTCCGTGAGGATAAAAGAACAATGTTGACCATTCTTTGTTTGGGTGAAGCTCAGACGTGATTTCCATATAAATGTTCAAATCATAGGAATGTAGAAGTACAGAACTATACCTTTACACAGGTTATTGATTCAATCAAATGCAGGCACATTGATACTATCATCTAGTTGAAGTTCAATTGCATAGATGAAAAGGTCTCAATTGAAATTTTCACCTTCCTATTTTCACGTCTTTCACTGCCTAAGTTCCTGTATCTTTTTAATGAACAAAAATAGAACAAGTGAAGGAAAGGGTTTCGAAATCAATCGGGCATTTTATTGACGACCTTTATGTCCTATTAATTTCCAAGAGAACAATTACGACAAAAGTGGGAGAAAATGGAAGTAATCAGACAGATAGCAAATGCAAATTCAAGCCTTTAACCAATTTAACACACAACATATAGTTGATGCAAATTAATACATTCTTACAGAAGGAAGTCGTACACATTTCAAATATGTGAAACTTTAGCAACCTGAACGTTCAAATTGGAACTAACGAAACAGAATAACGAAGACCCTACTTACAAAATTAGGCTGTAAGTCGCCACCAATTAAATAATTATGGAACAGTGACTTCATGCAAAATGCTCACCAGCTAGATGCTTTTTGCCATGCCTGCAAAGGAACTATCAATTAATTAATATTTGTCATTATCAATTGCCAAAAAAGGTCAAGAAGCAACAGGTGCCATGAATGCAGATAATTAGAATTTCTCCATCACCAATAACCAATGTATTTTTCCATCCGGCCTAGGAGGAAGAGCAGCATCTTCTATTAGATGTTTAAGAATCTAAAAGTGCTAGTTAACCTAACAGTTCGTCAAGTAGAAATCTTCAAATATATATGTATCATTAATATAAACTAACAAAAAGTAAAATACGATAAAATGCAGCAAACCAGAAGGGTAATGCAAACATTTCATGTACAATCACTTTCTAAGCAATATACATTCTTTTCAACTTTAACATCCATAAAACTGAAAATCTCAGCAATTCTAGATGAAAAATCTTCTGAGATGTTTTTGATACCTTGGATGGTGAGAACTAGAAAGAACAGTTTTCATCAGCTCTGCACGTAGATTAAATCTAACTTCGAGCATGAAAACACAAGCATGACATATCATTCTTTGGGGACCTTTGTGATCCCACCCAGTTTTCTCTTTTTAGAATTAGGAGACTTCTCTTCCGTAGAATTCAACAGTGCTTTCTGTGAAGGTAGTTCCGCAATGAAAAGCAGAGTTTGAGCCCAACCAGCATATTTCCCATATGTCCTCACAAAAGCATCAGCCACACGATTGCAAAGTTTAGGCGTAAGACTGGTTCCTGCCAGTTCAGGGAGGAGGTACCTGGTCGCAATCTAGCAAAAGATCAAGAAGAAATGTTGAAAATGATAATAACAGATATGAACAGAAGTACATTTTCTGAAATTTAAGTAACTTCAAAGAGCAAAGAGAGAAGCATGTTTGCATGTCAATATCTCAATACATGTAA
Source organism: Solanum okadae (assembly GCA_036553675.1). Taxonomy (NCBI): domain Eukaryota; kingdom Viridiplantae; phylum Streptophyta; class Magnoliopsida; order Solanales; family Solanaceae; genus Solanum; species Solanum okadae. Next base: position 10,425,231 of record CM071688.1, on the reverse strand, counting down.
CAGGGAACAGTTGATCAAATCAGGTATAGCAGAATCCGGGCCAACATACATCATGGAGAACTGCGATGTGCTACTCATAGTACTCCCGCTACCCTAATTGGTTCAATTATCAGTTTTTCCTGCATCCAGTGTTTTCTTCCTCTCTTTTTTTTTAGAAGGGTAATTGTGTCGTAAAAGCAGCACTAAGGGAATGCTGAAGTAATTACAGGTGATCAGAAAGCAGAAGAAAAAAACCCAGTCCAATCTTATAGGGATTCTAAGAGGCCAAGTATGGATTTCGCATCATTTATAAAATCCTCCTTACACCAAAAAGAAAAGAAATTATGCATAACCTGTTGGGATGAATCCTTACATCATTTATAAGTATGGGTTTTGCATCATTTATAAACTCATATTTTCACTTCATTGGTAACCAAACAATCTACTCCTTTCAGGAAAAAAGCATCCCCAAAACCATTTGCTTCCTCAAGAATCTGGCACTATGACAGACAGTAAAGCTCCAAGCTGTTTAGATCTTAACTCTTTTCCCGGAATAAGTGAAATTTTTTAAGGACATAAACCAAAAGTTGGTGCTCATTTAAGAAGAAAACATAGGCTAGAAACTGTCAATATGCAGGCACCTATTTTCCTTACATGAAGGGAACTTCATACTCGGTAAGACTATGTTAGCTACAAAACCAAATTACGGATAGTTAACCAAGTGCTAAACTGTGATTACTGTGAAGCATAATTTTGCTTTGTTTGATTGGTATAGGAAAAAGTTTCTTCTGGAGAAACATAAACAATAGATAATTGTTGAAGTGTGTGATTATCTCATCTAAAAGCCTAAATTGTTAAAGAGAGCAAGTTTTAATTACTTAATTATATTGTAATACGCCCACTCATGTGTGGCCCTAATTCTTCTTCATTGGCCGAACGCATGAAATATTTTTTGCTTTCCAAGTGGCAGTGAAATTTGAACTCAGGATCTCTGCCTGCTCTGATACCATGTGAATGGACATTGGACCTAGTTCAATCTCAAAAGCTAGCTCATAAAGGAAGGATTTTCCAAGATCATAGGAGACCATAAGATAACCCATTTGCTCAACCAACGTGGGACTTAACCCCTCTCTCCCAATACATTAGTACTAGACAACTAAAACATGGAATATGGGGGATCCACTATTGAGAACACAACAAACGAGGATCGTTGGTCACTTGGTTGTGCCATTGATACCATGTTAAAATCGTTTGATCATCTTGTCTAAAAACTTAAGTTGGTAGAGAAAACACACATTTAATTACTTAATATAGTGGTAAAGAGAAGCACGCAGAGTAGGCATGAAATAAATATAAATGAACAGATGAGCATAACAACATCTAGGAAAAAGGATCTCCACAATGAAGTGATGAAGTGAATAAGTTCAAAAGCTGCACAACCTTCATCCATAAATAATCATTCACACCAACAATCTGCTACAAAATTTAATAGATTTCAACTCTCCTCATTATTTTTTCAGTCCTCTCCCCTCCCCACCTTTATTTGTTAAGAAAGAACTCATTAGTCCCATCTATATACTCTTTTCGTAACAAAATAGAGGTCTTGGGAACATATCAAGCAAGAAAGGAACAACAACTACTACTACAATAATAATAATAATAATCTTCTTTAGGTTTATCTTAATTTGAAATATTTATAAGAAAGCATATCTTATATCTTGTGACTTGTATGGAATCAAAGGAAAATGCATATGTCAGAAGATGTTTGTGATCTCTTATACAACAAGAAAATATAAAGCTTTTGAAAGCTAACCTTCCACACATGAGTATCAACTGGAATAGCATGGTGCTGATCTAGAGAGAAGAGAGCAATACATGCTGCGACCTTAGGACCAACGCCAGGTAGAGAGCACAGCGAAACAATGGCCTCAGGAAGATCGACTTTGCGAAGTGCAGCAAGCCACTCCATACCTCCACCAGGCTTTGATTTCAGTTCTTTCACAGTACCTACTATATATTTAGCCCTAATCATTCAATACAAGATCAGGAGCATTATGGAGTGAGCTATTAAATATAACTATAAATTGACATCAGTTCAACAATAACTAGAAAGTTGAAAGTGTTCTCATCTACACAAAATACTCAAGTTCCTGTCAAAATTGCCCGAAGTGAAAATGCAATGGAATTGGAAAGATGAAACAACCGAAAAGTTGAAGATATAGGATGTATCACATCATCTGTCATTTGATACCATTTTAAAAGGCTTTGGAAATCATTCATCACCATATTGTTAACCAAGCAGATTTAGGTAATGCCAAATAGTGTTTCAAAGCCACTAGAAATCTTAGTATCTGAAAATACATGCACTTCTTTAGTGAGAGTTTGAAACTAAAATAGAGGGAAAAGGAAACTTAATGGGATTTGATAGATTTCATAAAGACTTCGTCACATCAATTCGTTTGAGATAAAACTCATCAATGTCACTGCAGTTCCATACACCAACAACACCCCTTCTATATGTATAATTTTATACATTCCCAAGAAAGACATAAGGGCTTATTCGCACCCACAGGTATGGCCTAGTGGTCAATGAAGTGGATTAAGAACCATGAGGTTTCAAATTCAACTCCCACCAAAGACAAAAATACTAAGTGCCCATTTGGCCAAGGATATTTTTCGCTTTTTTTCCGGAAACTGTTTGGAAATAGAATTGTTAATTTTTCCGGAATTCAAAAAACTCCATAAAGCTCTATTTTTCACAATTTTCACTCCAAATCACTCACAAAAATTCAAAAACAACTTCAGTTTCCAAACACCAATTTCAACATTTTTTTTTTCAAATTTCACATTTTTTATGTCTAACCGCTCAATAAGTTCTCTCTTTCATCTGTCTTAAGACTTGTTGGACAAAGTTATGCGGTACCTGATGGGACTGGCCCAGACACAACAGGTATATAAAAGAAAGAAGATATAAGAGGCATATTCATATCATAGGATACATGATTTAAAGAAAAACAAAACTCAGAAACCTCCATGATTGGGAAAAAGCATACCTGTAACCAAAACCCGCAGCTCTTAGCTCTTGTTCAGAAACCATTGCCAACCTTTCCAGTGAAGGAAACTCATAAAACTTGAAACCTCCAACAGCTCCCAAATAATTCCCCAATGATGAAATAAAATCAACCATCATAGTAATTCTCTTGATATTGTTATTAGATGAGCAAATAAACTGAATAAGGCACTCAATAGGGTCTTGCCTTAGTACTCTAGCACCCTCCAAATGAATAGCCAATTCAGCAAATCTTTTATCAGAAGCCTTAAAACTCTCCCAAACCTCAGTTAAAGAAATACCCACATTCAGAAAATCAAGAAGGGCTACCTTAGCAGCAGATGATTCAGAGTCAGAGGTAGTGTAATGGAAATAGTACCCAACATCACCATTGTCAAGCTGCTTCAGTGAAACCAAGTGGGACCTACCAACAACACCAGTATACTGAATGGGTCCTGTCTGTTTCCACCTGAAGGTTTGGCCTGTTGGGAAGGTGAGGGGCAAGTAAAGTTCTGATCTTGATAAGTTGAGGGGTACCCATTTGGGATCTTCTTCTGGGATTGGATTTGTTAGAATATTTCTTGGTTTTTTGGAAGAAAGGGTTCTCAAAGATGTGGTTTTGGAAGGGAGAGATTGTGGAGATGGTGGAGTTGATGGGGTTGAAGCCATGGTTATTGGTCTCTTCATGATTGAGAGAGTTCTTACTGCTAGCATCTATGGAAACGCAGAGAACGAGACTCGCACTGGGGATGGCATTGTGGCTGGACAGGGTGGGCGGGTTGAGCTTAACTCCGTTCCGCATGACAATTTTTTTCATTTTTTGCTCCCATCCTGCTCCGCATAGATTCATCTCGCATTAACTTGCCTCGTATAATTTTTTTAATATTTTTTTTTTTTTGTTAAGTTTGATATTAAAAATAGAATTCATAAAATAAATTCATTTTTATTAAGTTGTATTAATTTATTATAATAGGAATTCGCATTTGTTTTAAAAAAGCTCACTTCCATCCGCTCGACACAATCTTAAATCTACCTGCCCCGCATAACCTTAAACTCACCCCACCCCGCACCGCAATGCCCGCACAATGGAGGTACTAAGGAACGATTGGGTAATTTGCTCCTTGGTTCTCTTCTTCTTTTTTCCTTCTTCTTTTTTATATAAAATACATAAAATTTCAAATCTATTTTAACATTTTAACTTCACAGTAATCTTTTAAGCAAAATAACAAACCTTCGTAATTGACTTCATTAGATTCAATTGGCAAAGTAATGAATTGATGGAGTAAAATATAGGGATTTCTCAAATTATTTCGTTAATTTTTTATCCTCTAAATTTATTAATATTACCTAAATAACTAATGTGGCAAATAAAAAAATATTTAAGCACATAAATAGCAAAAAACTTAAGAGAAAAAAATATGTGTGCTTGGTGGTAACGATACAACGAAAAATAACCATAAAAACAAGCTATTCTAATAAAAATTGTTATGACACGGAATGAAATTGGATGTAAGAGATTGATTGCTTAGTTGAAGTCGAAGGTTTAACATATTCAAGATTTGTGCAAAAATTTGAGGAATTTCATGTTGCACCATGACACAAGCCACATTATAATTTCATTATTAGTTAAGAGTGAAAATTGAAGTGTATTACAACAAATGAAAAAACTTATTGTGGCAATGGAATATCAGCAAGATCCTCTCTATAAGGCACACGATCTACTAATTCCATATTGTTTGTTCCATTTTCCATATGATCATCCTTGATTGGATCAACGTAGGTCACGACTGTATCTTTTCGAAACATAAGGTAAATCACAGCTAGTATATATATAGCCATCAATGGAAATACTACGATCCCAATCAACACATTTCCAACTTTAGGCAAATTGTTGCTTATAAGCCAACCCACAAAAGCTGTGCTAAGGTAGTAGATGTTGATCCCAATGATGCCTAGTCCAAGAACCCACGAGATCACGATAATCTAGATATTCCAAAAAAAAAAAAAAAAAAAGATATGTCAGTTAGTTTGACTAAACTTTCAAAATTTGCTTATTTTGAAAAATAACATGTGGTATAACTTACATAAATTGAGTTCTTGTGTGGTCCCAACTTAGTGGAACTGCTACTGAATTTGAGTAGTGGAATGAGAGCAAATGGAAGTTCAAAGGAAAGTATCATCTGAAAAATGTCCACAAAAAATTAATTTTTTCTATACGCAAAGGTAAAAAAAAAAAAAGTTTTCTTTTTTTAAATTAAGGGTCGTAAAATATACAGAAGCAATGATGATTAGCCTTCCGGCCCCTGATGGTCCTCCGATAATTGAAACAACAAGGCTTGGAGTAATGGCGATAAGCCTAGTAAATAAGTTCCTTAACCATGTCTTCATTTTAAGATCCAAGAATCCCTATATAATTCACAAAAAAAATATGATACCTAGACATTATTCAGTAATCTAATTAAAAACAACAATGAAAAAAGTTACTTGAACTCTCAAAAAAAAACTTATATCGCTCCATTTCTTTCTGCTAAACAGGATGGATTAAAATTTCGAGACTTACTTGCATGATAAATTGGCCAGCATAAGTACCAGTAATGGTAGAGCTTTGTCCTGAGGCTAATAATGCAATGGCATAAACAGTAGAACTTGATTTTCCAAGTACATTCTGTTAATTAAAATTAAAACTTTAATAATTAGTTTGTTCTAATTAAATGATTATTTTAGAGAGAAAAAAATAATTAAATTAAGGGATTGTTGTTAAAACCTTGAGAAGAAAAGAAGCAGAGTTCAATGTAATGTCACTACAACTTTCTTTATTCTGATCTGAGAGATTGTCAGCTCCACAAACAGTACCAGACACAGACACAACTGCCACATTGATTAGGAAGGACACAAACAGTGCGAAACCGCTCTCTATCAAGAAGAATTTACACGCGTCCTGCAAAGTTCAACATTAATTAATTTTTCATATTTTGTTTTAAATAAATAAACCTACATTTTTATTTTAACATTTTAACTTTTAGATCACAAAATTCAATATGATATCAGAGTAATCAGAAGTCTTGAATTAGTTGAGCCCTATTAGTAATTGGACCTAAACACATCCATATTATTTTTAAGGGTTAAATGTGCTATATTTAATAACAGACGGACTAAAAAATGAATTACGTAATAGTACAAGGACTAAAAACACAATTTTCCCATTTATCAAAAGGGATTTCGGACTTACATTAACGCCACGAACAGAGTTAGGTATCTTTCTAGATAGTACAAGCGCAGAGTGAAGGAAGAGATTATGTCTGTAAAAAAAAATGATAAACATGAGTAGCTAAATTTGATATTTGATATCCAATCAAACAACGTAAAATTAGTTATGAAAACGTACGGCATGACGAGGGCGCCCAACAAGGCGATAGCATCAGCGGTGGCTCCGTCACCGTTGAGCTTAGGAATAAACATTCCTTTAAATAATTCATTAGCAGGAGGTTTTACATAACTCATTTCTCCAAAGAAACAAGCTGCCATTACAAACACTAGAATTGCTATTAACAATTCTAACTTCCTAACCTGCATATACAAATTTAATTAATTAATTAGTAAAAACTTTAGTCTAACAAGACAATAAGAATATGGTTTGTTATTAAGTCAGCTAGTTTAAATTCATTTTTTCAAAAGTAAGATTCTTAGAGACAATTATATAAATAACAACAACTAGACAAAATGTTTTTTCCATACTTTTTGTATTCAATTTTAGCACCTTCTAATCGATCTGAACAACATAATTAACCCCCTCCATTTTTTAATTACTAATGATATATTTTTCACTATTTTATTAAAAAAATATTTATAAAATGACTAGATCAGAATACAACCAAGGAGATAATGCAAATGATAAAGAACAATTATAACTAGCTAATGGGATTACGTACACATTGTATTGTTTTAATTTTTAAATATTATAAATAAAATATTTAATAAGTTTGCTTGAACATATATATAATTACTACAATATTCAATTATTTAGATACCTTATTGAGTGGTTTAGGTAATTGACTTGAATATTTATTTATATACTAAAATAAGTGTTTGTTTACATAATTAAAAAAAAGAGTTGGCTTTATTTTTCAAAATTATCCTTATTTACATATCCCTAATAAGGCTTTTAAATTACTCCAATACTCTATGATATCATTAATTAAAGTAGTTTGGTCAAAATATCTAAAAAAAATAATAAACTAGTATTTTGTTAAAAGGGGTATGTTAAAAAGTAAAACATCATTTGGTTAGGAACAAATTATTCTGAGATTATTAGTCTCAAGATAAGTTATTCCACTATATATATGAGATAACTTATCTCATCACTAAGATATAAAAGGTGGGATAAATAATCTCAGAACTGTCTAATACCTTCAACCAAATGCAGGATCTCTGAATTATTATACCTTATACCTAGGGGCATATTCTTCCAAAATCATATATAATACTGTTATATTTTTCAAAATATATATAAATATAGATGGGTAAACCCACATTTGAAGGATCATATAATGCAATGATGATTGAGTGCACTTCTCTGAGTAAAGTTAGAAATTGAAATCTTATATCTATCTAATTTTATTTTTCTTTTCATAATACTGCACTTATATCATCTCGAAATCCTAAATACACATCTGCTTATACCTCCCACCAAACGAATCTTTAACAGAAATATAGCAAAACTTACCCCATATCTCTGCAGGCCAATGAATAGAAGAGTACTAACACCAGTGCAAAGAACTCCAACCCAAACAGGAATATGGAACAATATATTAAGAGCAAATGCTGTCCCAATTACTGCCGGCAGCAACACATAAATTAATTATTAAAAAAAGAGTTAGATAAAATAATGACCTTATATATATTATTAATATAGAAATATGTATATATATTCATGTAATAATTCAAAAACTTAAAAAAATAATAATTCTATATTATATAAGACAAGTTTAGTATAGAACATTATTGTGGATCATCCCATTATTGTGATAAGTAAACTAAACTTTTATCATTTCTATTTTACAGAACATTATTGATGAATTTCACTATAATAACTCAAAAATTATAATGAGTTAAAATAATTACATCATTAATTAATTTTTATCCATTACCATTTTTAATTTAATTAAAAGGTATTATAAATGTTTAATTAAATAATTAAAAAGGGTTAACAAGTGTTTTACCTTCAGGAATATCTGCAGCTATGACAGCAACTTCAGCTAGCAACCATAGACAGTACTTAACAAATACTGGATATTCAGCCCTGCATAATTCTGATAAATGTTTCCCTGCAAAAAATATTTTTAAAAATCATTTTTAAAAAAAATTTGGTGTCCGAAATTCACGTTGGAACTCCGACTAAATTAGAATCACGCATTACAAAGTTCATTCGTGGGTGGCGCTCCCAATAAAATTTTAATTTCTCCATACACATGGCTCGAATCCGAAACCTTTAGTTAAGAGTGAAGCGGTCCCACCACTGCACCACAACACAGGTTGATCTTAATATTTTGATTTATAACTTACCAGTGCTTACTCCAAGATTAGCAGCAAGTGATTGAATAATAAGAGCAAATATCAATCCAATCAGAATCACCCAAAGAAGCTGACAATTTAAGAACAAATAATTATTAGACATATATATCTCTATTAGCTAATTAATTTTTTTGGGCATACAAAAATTTCTTATTTATGCTTACCTCATATCTATGGTTTGCTCCTGCTTGCAAATCAGTTTCCACTGTAATATTAATAAAAAGTTAATTTAGAACAACTAAAATCGAAAAGTTGACATGAACGGTTACTCCGATGGTAAACACCCTTCACCTCCAATTTTAAAATTGTAAATTGAGTCATCAAAAAAGCAAAGAAGGAGCGAGCTCTAGTAAAGGGTGAAAAAAAAAACTAAAAACAAAAAGTCGATATGAATTATTTATGTGAGTTCGTGCCTAAAATTTCAGGCACGAAAAAAGAAAATATAATAAGTGACTTACAATTCCCAGGATCAAGATATGCCAAGGAAACAAGGAAACCTGGCCCCACATATGCAAAGAAGTTTTTCCAGCCATGTTTCTACATAATTAGACAACTCTTTAATTTTTCATGATAAATATTTTCAAGATTTTGTTGTGTAGACAGAGTTCGAACTCGAGACCTCTGATTGTTTGATTAAAGATATTTACTAACCTGATGATCATTATTAGAAGGTAATGGACTCTCAGTTACTGCTATAATTCTCTTGCTTCCTCCAATCACTTGGTTTTGCTGTTGATTCTCCATTCTTTTTTCTCTTTTTTACTCACTTTGACTGCTAAACTCTTTGTGTTTACTTAGATAAGACTTGGATGTTTCTCCTTATTTATAGTGTACTAGTTTGAACACATTCTTGTTCTGATGTCAGGTAATTGAGAAGGCAAGGAAAAGTGTGGGAGTTTTTAAAAAATATTTTTTTGGGGGGTGGGGAGGTAGTGTATATTATTACGATAAAAATTACTCTGCATCTAGTGTTTATATCAAATGAAACAAAATTTAGCCTTAGTCGTAGTTATGATCGACAAATTAAAGTGAAAATATGTATATGTAATTTGACCATGTATAAGTGATAAATATATGTATGAACGAGTACACGTGTGTGTCTGATATTTATTAATTTGATATAAATATCATATGCGAGCAACTCCTTTGAATTATATTGATTAATAATTAACAACATATATAATACCTGGCCAGCCATATAACACCAAGGTAAGTCATGGGACATGCCATAATACCTTCAATTCTTAACAACTTTTAGACATTGATTAGGATAAATGATCAAGTGTACTACGTTTTTTTTTTTTAAAAAAAAAAAAGTCAGTCTAGTGCTAATTAGGTATTACTACTAATATAAAAAAAAATTCCAATCCAGCCAATAGCTATCAACTAATTTGCTGTAACTGTATTGGTTGAATCTCCAATAGAATAGGGAATGCATCTTGTTGTTTTTATTTTTATATGATTATATTCCCTTTTATTCTTTAAAAAAATTTGACTCAATAGTATGTATTTTATCAAGTAAGCTATCATAGTTTTGGATATGGAAAGTGTAATAACATGTAAAATGCTGCCTTCTGGTTGAGAAGGAACATATTGAACTTCCTTTCCTCCCTAAAATATTAATGTCAAAGCTACTAATGAAACAACCAGATCAATTTATTCTAATTTAAATTATTTTAACGAAAAAGGATCAAAATTATCTTTGCAAGATCTGAAATAGATTGTTATTATCCTCCATTTAGGATAAAAAGTGCCTCTGTTGTTATCTCAAGAGAACACAAGTACTTTCAAGAGTTAAAAACTCAAAATGTTAGTGGGACTAAGCCTTCCACCTAAGTGTTGTCAATTAGCTAGGATTCACTTAGAGGCAACTAAAAGTCGCCACTAAAGCCCATTTTTTCAACAAAAATATTATAATTAATTTTCAATTACATCCTAATTTTCTAAAATCAATATACATGTACTATCAATATTAAAAACATCCAATATTATTACAAAAAAACATCAAAATTACTTCTCAACTCGAATCTCCTACTACACAATGACTCTCTTTTGAAAGTGAGATACCGACTTTCACAAGATGGAAAGATCACTCTGTCATGCACATTATTGTACATTTTATGCATTTATATATGACATAAAAATAAAACCTTTATCGACATCATTTGTGATTTTTCAAAAACAATATCCATGTTATGAAGAAAAACACAAAATCATTCGTATATTCTAATACTAAAAATCAGTGAAAATCTTTAGCGACAATATTTTGGAATTCTTTTAATGTAATGATAAATAATATACGAAGATGATCCTATTTCGATTTTCGACAGATGTGATTAAACTTGAGAGTAGTAGACATTGCTTAAACTTGGAACAATTGTTTCTTAAAACAATTCATTGAGCATATGAGACTATCATATCATATATCATATTTTTTCTACTATATTATAAAAGGGAGTTTAGGCCCAAGTATAATATATAATATTCAAGATTGAGACTTTTCCCAATCTTCAATATTATATATTATACTTGTGGGACTTTTAAAAAGGAGTTTATGCCCAAGTATAATATAATATATATATATATATATATATATTCTACTATATTATAAAAGAAAGTTTAGGCCCAAGTATAATATATAATATTCAAGATTGAGACTTTTCCCAATCTTGAATAGTATATATTATACTTGTGGGAATTTTAAAATTCTATTTTATACCCAAGTATATATAATATTCAAGATTGGGACTTTTCCCAATCTTGAATATTATATATTATACTTGTTGGACTTTTAAAATTCTATTTTATACCCAAGTATAATATATAATATTCAAGATTGGAACTTTCTTGAATATTATATATTATATTTATTATATAGTAGAACTTGGGCATAAACTCCCTTTTAAAATAATATAGAATATGTATATATATATATATATAAATCTCACAAATGGAAAAGTCCCAATCAAGGAAGCAACATATATCATTTACAAATGACTAAAAAAACTTTAAAATATTTAAAAGCTATATAATAAAATAGGTTGACTCTCAGAATTCTATCAGGCTCACATATATTGGGACATAAAAAATAACACATATCATTTTAATATTACCAAAAAAGTATTATAAATAATAATAATTAACAACTTAAAATATCTGAAAGACATTTTAAAAGGGTTAATTTAGTAATTTTATCCATATTACATAAATTAGGACAAAGTGACCAGTAATGTACATTATTTCAAAGTTACATAAAAATATTATAAATCACAATAATTAATAACTCCAAACATTTTAAAAAAATATATGAAAATTTGGATGACTCTCCAAATTTCATTTGTGTCACATAAATTGAGACAACAAAAATAACATATATTGGATCCATTTTAATTTATTTGTCTTATTTTTTTTATATTTAAAAATTGTGTAAAAATACTATAAATCATAATAATTGACAACATAAAATATGTTTTGAAAAAAAATACAAAAAATCCACTAATTCTTGAAGTGAATCTATCGTAAGAATACTATAAATCATGATAATTGACAACATAAAATATTTCAAAAATGTTGTATGTGGGTAGTCTTATTATGCCTTAAATAGCGTCAAAGAAAGTACAGGTTTATGATAAAAAAACTTATTCCTTTATCCACGCAAACGATTGCTTCAAAGACTCGGTTATTAGCCCCAAAATATACCATTTATATTATTGGGCCCGTGCATAGCACGGGCAACATTATCTAGTATATATTATAAAAGGGAGTTTAGGCCCAAGTATAATATATAATATTCAAAATTGAGACTTTTCTCAATCTTGAATATTAAATATTATACTTGTGGACTTTTAAAAGGGAGTTTATGCCCAAGTATAATATATAATATTCAAGATTGAGACTTTTTTGAATATTATATATTATATTTATTATATAGTAGAACTTGGGCATAAACTCCCTTTTAAATTTATATATATATATATATATCTCACATTCTATTCTACTATATTATAAAAGGGAGTTTAGGCCCAAGTATAATATATAATATTCAAGATTGAGATTTTTCCCAATCTTCAATATTATATATTATACTTGTGGGACTTTTAAAAGGAGTTTATGCCCAAGTATAATATATATATATATATATATATATATATATATATATATATATATATATATATATATATATATATATATTCTACTATATTATAAAAGAGAGTTTAAGCCCAAATATAATATATAATATTCAAGATTGGGACTTTTCCCAATCTTGAATATTATATATTATACTTGAGGGAATTTCAAAATTCTATTTTATACCCAAGTATATATAATATTCAAGATTGGGACTTTTCCCAATCTTGAATATTATATATAATACTTGTTGGACTTTTAAAATTCTATTTTATACCCAAGTATATATAATATTCAAGATTGGGACTTTTCCCAATCTTGAATATTATATATAATACTTGTTGGACTTTTAAAATTCTATTTTATACCCAAGTATAATATATAATATTCAAGATTGGAACTTTCTTGAATATTATATATTATATTTATTATATAGTAGAACTTGGGCATAAACTCCCTTTTAAAATAATATAGAATATGTATATATATAAATCTCACAAATGGAAAAGTCCCAACTAAGGAAGCAACATATATCATTTACAAATGACTAAAAAAACTTTAAAATATTTAAAAGCTATATAATAAAATAGGTTGACTCTCAGAATTCTGTCAGGCTCACATATATTGGGACATAAAAAATAACACATGTCATTTTAATATTACCAAAAATGTATTATAAATAATAATAATTAACATATTAAAATATCTGAAAGAAATTTTAAAAGGGTTAATTTTGTAATTTTATCCATACTACAGAAATTAGGACAAAGTGACCAGTAATGTACATTATTTCAAAGTTACATAAAAATATTATAAATCATAAAAATTAATAACTTCAAACATTTTTAAAAAAAAAATGAAAATTTGGATGACTCTCCAAATTTCATTTGTGTCACATAAATTGAGAAAACAAAAATAACATTTATTGGATCCATTTTAATTTATTTGTCTTATTTTTTTATATTTAAAAATTGCGTAAAAATACTATAAATCATAATAATTGACAACGTAAAATATGTTATGAAAAAAAATACAAAAAATTCCACTGATTCTTGAATTGAATATATCGTAAAAATATTATAAATCATGATAATTGACAACATAAAATATTTCAAAAATGTTGTATGTGGGTAGTCTTATTATGCCTTAAATAGCGTCAAAGAAAGTAAATGTTTGTGATAAAAAAACTTATTCCTTTACCCACGAAAACAATTGCTTCAAAGACTCGGTTATTAGCCCCAAAATATACCATTTATACTATTGGGCCCGTTCATAGCACGGACAACATTATCTAGTATATATTATAAAAGGGAGTTTAGGCCGAAGTATAATATATAATATTCAAGATTGAGACTTTTCTCAATCTTGAATATTATATATTATACTTGTGGGACTTTTAAAAGGGAGTTTATTCTCAAGTATAATATATAATATATAATATTCAAGATTGAGACTTTCTTGAATATTATATATTATATTTATTATATAGTAGAACTTGGGCATAATCTCCCTTTTAAAATATATATATATGTATCACACTCTATTCTACTATATTATAAAAGAGAGTTTAGGCCCAAGTATAATATATAATATTCAAGATTGAGGCTTTTCCCAATCCTCAATATTATATATTATACTTGTGAGACTTTTAAAAGGGAGTTTATGCCTAAGTATAATATAATATATATATATATTCTACTATATTATAAAAGAGAGTTTAGGCCCAAGTATAATATATAATATTCAAGATTGGGACTTTTCCCAATCTTGAATATTACATATTATACTTGTGGAACTTTTAAAAATCTATTTTATACCCAAGTATAAATAATATTCAAGATTGGGACTTTTCCCAATCTTGAATATTATATATTATACTTGTGGGACTTTTAAAATTCTATTTTATACCCAAGTATAATATATAATATTCAAGATTGGAACTTTCTTGAATATTATATATTATATTTATTATATAGTAGAACTTGGGCATAAACTCCCTTTTAAAATAATATAGAATATGTATATATATATATATCTTACAAATGGAAAAGTCCCAATCAAGGAAGCAACATATATCATTTACAAATGACTAAAAAAACTTTAAAATATTTAAAGACTATATAATAATATAGGTTGACTCTCAGAATTCTATCAGACTCACATATATTGGGACATAAAAAATAACACATATCATTTTAATATTACCAAAAAATTATTATAAATAATAATAATTAACAACTTAAAATATCTGAAAGACATTTTAAAAGGGTTAATTTTTTAATTTTATCCATATTACATAAATTAGGACAAAGTGACTAGTAATGTACATTATTTCAAAGTTACATAAAAATATTATAAATCACAATAATTAATAACTCCAAACATTTAAAAAAAATATATGAAAATTTGGATGACTCTCCAAATTTCATTTGTGTCACATAAATTGAGACAACAAAAATAACATATATTGGATCCATTTTAATTTATTTGTCTTATTTTTTTTATATTTAAAAATTGTGTAAAAATACTATTAATCATAATAATTGACAACATAAAATATGTTTTGAAAAAAAATACAAAAAATTCCACTGATTATTGAAGTGAATCAATCGTAAAAATACTATAAATCATGATAATTGACAACATAAATTATTTCAAAAATGTTTTATGTGGGTAATCTTATTATGCCTTAAATAGCGTCAAAGAAAGTACAGGTTTGTGATAAAAAAACTTATTCCTTTACCCACGAAAACAATTGCTTCAAAGACTCGGTTATTAACCCCAAAATATACCATTTATATTATTGGGCTAGTGCATAGCACGGGCAACATTATCTAGTATATATTATAAAAGGGAGTTTAGGCCCAAGTATAATATGTAATATTCAAGATTGAGACTTTTCTCAATCTTGAATATTATATATTATACTTGTGGGACTTTTAAAAGAGAGTTTATGCCCAAGTATAATATATAATATTCAAGATTGAGACTTTCTTGAATATTATACATTATATTTATTATATAGTAGAACTTGGGCATAAACTCCCTTTTAAAATAATATATATATATATCTCACATTCTATTCTACTATATTATAAAAGAGAGTTTAGGCCCAAGTATAATATATAATATTCAAGATTGAGACTTTTCCAATCTTGAATATTATATATTATACTTGTGGAACTTTTAAAATTCTATTTTATACCCAAGTATATATAATATTCATGATTGGGAGTTGGGACTTTTCCCAATCTTGAATATTATATATTATACTTGTGGGACTTTTAAAATTCTATTTTATACCCAAGTATAATATATAATATTCAAAATTGGAACTTTCTTGAATAATATATATTATATTTATTATATAGTAGAACTTGGGCATAAACTTCCTTTTGAAATAATATAGAATATGTATATATATATATATCTCACAAATGGAAAAGTCCCAATCAAGGAAGTAACATATATCATTTACAAATGACTAAAAAAACTTTAAAATATTTAAGAGCTATATAATAAAATATGTTGACTCTCAGAATTCTATCTGGCTCACATATACTGGGACATAAAAAATAACACATGTCATTTTAATATTACCAAAAAAGTATTATAAATAATAATAATTAGCAACTTAAAATATCTGAAAAACATTTTAAAAGGGTTAATTTTGTAATTTTATCCATATACAGAAATTAGGACAAAGTGACCAGTAGTGTACATTATTTCAAAGTTACATAAAAATATTATAAATCACAAAAATTAATAACTTCAAACATTTAAAAAATAACATATATTGGATCCATTTTAATTTATTTGTCTTATTTTTTTTATAATTAAAAATTGCGTAAAAATACTATAAATCATAATAATTGACAACATAAAATATGTTTTGAAAAAAAATACAAAAAATTCCACTTATTCTTGAAGTGAATCTATCGTAAAAATACTATAAATCATGATAATTGACAACATAAAATATTTCAAAAACGTTGTATGTGGGTAGTCTTATTATGTCTTAAATAGCGTCAAAGAAAGTACATGTTTGTGATAAAAAAACTTATTCCTTTATCCACGCAAACAATTGCTTTAAAGACTCGGTTATTAGCCCCAAAATATACCATTTATATTATTAGGCCCGTGCATAACATGGGCAACATTATCTAGTATATTACCCTTATGTAGAAGTGACACTTAAAAAGGACCAACACTGCATTATTTGCTTGTACTAAATGCACTACTAATTGTACATTTTAGAAAGGACCAACACTGCATCTTTGTATTGTACTAATGGTAGTACTAATTGTACATCAATATAATAAATATAAAACCACTTTCTCTAGAACTTTCTTCCTATAATGTCAACAATTTCTAACCCTAATTTGTCGCCTCCTTCGTAAAGTCCGACTATTCTCTCTACTCTTCCTTCTACTTCTCATCTCTTCAATGAGGAATCCGTCTGCTCCTTGCTTTTTCCTGTTTCTCTAGACACTTTAAACCTGTGTGTCAAGCTTTCCTGAAGATCTCTGTTTCTTTCCGACGAGCTGCGCAGCTGTTTCTTCATGCTTTAAGTTTCTGTTCTCCTCGGTAAAGTCGCTGTATTCTCTCAGCTCTTCCTACTACTTCTGACCTCTTTAATGGCGAATTCATCTGCTGCTTGGTGTTTTTTGTTTGTCGACAACGTTTAAATCTGTCTGTCAAGCTTTCCTTAACATTTCTCTTTGTTCCCCAAGATCTGCGCAGGTATTTCTTCGTTGTTTAACTCAGGTACACTTTAAGTTGCTTTTGGTAAAACCATTTGTTGCTGACTTCATCCCACTGAGTATATTAGGGACTTGTTGTTCTGCAGCTTATTACATCATTCATATATTATGATTGTCATTTACCTTGCTGCTTTTCTAAATACTATTGTAATCTCTCCTTAAAGTTGTCGCCCTCACCAAATTCTTCAAATTTTCGTTAATGAATCCTTGACTTTTTGCTTATATATGTGTCTGATGTCATATTCTGTTATAGTTTCAGCTAACATAAAGGACATACGCCCCTTGTAAACTTGGCTTGGCTGCTGTATCAATTACGGTAAATTTCTTTTCCATAGACTTCCAAAAAACAATACGTCCACAATGACGAATTACTGTGATACAGTAAGCTCATATATCTTATATAGAGTATACAATTATATATGTTCTCACATTAACAACTACATTAAAATTATTTTGATGAATCGTCGTTGCCTAATATGTGAAATATATCCAACATAGTGTATATATGTGGCCATCAAAATACCCTCCTAAAAATATGGCTTCTGAGGATGTTCTGCTTCGTTTCTTCTCCAATACGACTAATTCTTCTCTGTCATTACTGAAAAACATCTCATTGTAGAGAGCTAAACTAAGTCAAAAGATTTACAACACCTACATTTCTTTCACGCTGAAAAACGACCATTCACTAACAGGGGAAATATAAGAGGTCTACGGACCGCATCTCATATTGGCCATACACTGCTTCCACTTCCTATTCTGTGGGACCACAGAGCTTTAGATGAACCACTTTTGTATGGTGATACTTCACGACATCTTAGGTCAGCTGTAAAGCAGTTTGCTCCTCCTTTTTTACAACTTCAACTGACTGTTTACAAGCTCAGTATTGAATAAACACATCTGCTCGACTCCTCCTTTAGCCAATCACACGCGTAACAGTTTAGAATAGCATATAATAGTAACTCACTCTAATTTCCTTTTCTTCTTCATTGCGTCAAACTATTATTACTGAAATACCTCTTCCAATTTCCTCTTCAATCTTTCACCATCTAACCTATATGTTTTCCCGAGTTCTTGTGGTCTTTGTTCTTCACTCTTATCTGGTGCTTTGCGTTTTGTGTTTCTCTACAGCGTTAAAATCTGTCTGTCAAGCTTTCGTCAACATTTCTCTTTCTTTCTGAACATCTGCACAGGTATTTCTCCGTCGGCTATGCCAAATTTACACCTTCCCTCCATCATTTCCTCTTTCTCCTATTCCTAATTTGTCCTCTGTTTTCCTCTTCGTTCGATTCCTAAATTGTCTTCTGTCGAGCATAGTAAGCCATACTATACTCTATCTACGCATGTGTTGCAAATTTCTGCTCAATAATTGCCTGCATTTGTTCGTTGGACTGTTGTTACCTTCAAACCACCACAGTCTCTACTTGGTCATGACAATTTCACATTAAATTTGTCCATGTGTAGTTAACCCTGCTTACAATTCTTAAAGTATGTGTTATTGAAAGTACAGTGGTCTTCCTAAATTATACCTGCATATTTGCGAATAAACTTAACAGAGAGAGGCATGTCAAAATAAAATGTTTCACAAATACTTCGCATAGGTCCATACATTGTTTGGTGCAACAATCTACTGTACAAGATGAAATTCTCACATCTTCCGTGCTTGCTGTGTATCAATATTCCCTGTGCTTCACAGGATGGGAATGTATTCCCTGCTCTACATTGTTCTTCTCATGTTACCCGCTTTGATTGCTTCCATCATTGCAGACAATTCTTTATCGTCTTATCTAATAAACCTCTTCACCTTCTACAGAAACTACTATGAAACTGGTTCATTTATTGCCTGCTTTCTTTGTTTACAGGTAAGTACTAAATCTGCTATAACTGATAGTTCAAGGCTCTCCCAAAAACTCAGAAAATCCAAATGTAGTTCAGGTAACAATGTTTTCCACCTTACATTTGAGCAGCTACTTTTATCAATCACTGCAGAAATTTTGTAGAGCTATTAGTCTAACATCTGTCATGATTTATAGCTACCGTAAAAGACACTGTTGCCTATGCTGCCAAAATTCTGTACAGCTATAGTCATTTGTTATCTACCGTGTAAATGCGTTATACAGTTTTTAACAATATCATTTCAGCTCTCCATCCTGCCTTTCCCTCACACTAAAACACATTGGACCCAGCCAGACCAACCACAGCAGTATCCGTTTCTGTAGCCCTAAACTTTCCGTTCCTTTTACCTGTATGAATATGCTAAAATCAAATCACCGTGCCCTACAAGAGGTCACTGGTCAAAATTCTGCTGTTGCTGTAGGCAGCCAATAGTTCTGTATTATCCTTCAAATAATATGGAATAATAAATTGCGCATTACCTCATTTTGGAGTTTCGTTATTCCCATATATCTCATTCTGTTCCCTATGGATAGAATGTTGCGGTAGCTAAACTCCGTGGCTTTCTTCGTCCGCTCTCTTCAGCTTTTTCTTTCTAATTTAGCTTTAATAAACCCACAACCATTACTGCCTGCACAAATAATATTGCTGCAGTGTCTACAGTTAATATCAACACAGGTTCACCTACAACACAGCTGAGTACATCTGACGTCCTCATTTTATACCCTTCGTATTTCAAAGCTCAACTTTACCTCTAACTTCGCTGTAAAAATGCTCTGGCATGAATGCTTAAAAGACCCATATGCTCCTTTCAAAATTAGCAAGAATATGAGACGTTGAACTTCTCATATGCCATTACTATGCAGCCAATAACATGTCACATCAACTATGGAAATTTGGATATTTGCTTAAATTCTATTGTCGTTTGTCCTACATTTCATGGAAAATTTACATGTTGGTTCTGTGTGTTGCCCAAACTGTTCTGCTCACTTTATTCATAGTTACATAATTTGCCTGTCTCATATGTAACACGTTCATATGTGAAAATGATCATACCTTTTTCCATTAGTTCGAAATTAATATTTACACTCCAAAGATTCTCTATGCTACACAATCATTGCAAAGACAAAAAGCTCTTTTACTTACACTTATATAGGGTGAATGTCATAGATGTTTCAAGTGATACACATGTTCTATTCCTAATCTTTCCACCCGACAAAAGGCTTGTGATGGTTCCTACTCTCATTGTTCTCCACAGGGATATTTATGTTCATCTGTCCTTCAATTTAAACATTATTACATTGTTCTCTTCACCTGCTTACGTTTTTTCTTTCCGCTTGGTTTGTCCAAAACTTCTTCCATTATTCTGTTTGAATTCTTTTCGTTCTATTTCTTATTTTCCCAAATGCTACATTAGTTTATCTCAAATGTGTAGTATTTAGATTATATGCGTTCAATATGTTTGCTCATATACGTTAAAACTGTTAACACTTTTGTGCCGCCTTTTTCCAGCCTGTAAATGTTCTGTCCCATATCGCTCAGCAACTGAAAAGGTCAGTTATTACACCGCAACCTCACTCTCTTCTCTCTTGCTTATTTCTGTCAAACAACATTCTTCCACCTGTATATCAGTGTTTCCCACTTGTCTGTCTATTTAAATCATTTTCTCCTGTGTTTGTATGTTCGTTGCACTACATGTCACACACAAACATCCATATTTCAAATGCCTGAGAGTTCCATGAACAACACCTGCCTGCTCACTAATGTGTCAGTAGTTTAGCAGTCAATCTTACTGACAATACATCAACGAGAATAGGTGCAGGCTCTACAAACCCAAGTGTCAAATGTTTTGTAATAACAGCTTCCTTAGGTGCCTACTATTTTTGTTAGCTTACTCGCATTCTTATGCCCTACATTTAACTTCATCCCAAATAGATTCATAAGGCTGTTCTACATTGATATAGTTCAATGCACACGCAAATCATTTCTTTGGTTGTGCTGGACGCTATGAGTTTTAATCGTATATTCCCAACTTCTCATCATATACTGCTGTGTTTATCAGTTGTACCTATGCCTTTTTTCCCCTTACCTACATCGCTCTTCCACTTTCCCCTGTTCAGATTTCATTGGACCATTTTCGCTTCAAAATATCATATTCTTTTCCTTATGACTATTGCTATAGGTTTTGTTAAAATTTGGCATCTTAAGAATAGACAGCAAATGGCTTTCCCAGTGCTATCACCTCTACTTTATTTCCCCTCTCCTATTTTCAGTTAGTATTACGTAGCTATGACAAATAATGCTTTACACTTTTAACTTTGTAAATTGCTCTAACAATGGATTTGATTTACACCCACATGTTCTCAGTACATTTACTGGAATTGTTGGTAGAAATTTTTGCACCCAACTCACAATCTTAGTACTTGCTTGTACTCCCTCATGAAACCACCACTCATGAAACCGCTTCATATTCTTGTACCCTAAACGCACAATATAACAATCTGTCTCCCTACAAAGTTCCTCCAACCTTTTAGCAACTCCCCTTAATCAGATTTTTTCCCCTTCAAATGGACATACAATAGCAGTTTCACAGTACAAAGACCTACAGTTATCCCAATTTTTCCCCCCATAATAAATTCACACATATGACTGAAACTTACGGTGCTTTCAAATTGTCACAGGTCAGTCACAAAAGCATACAATATGTTTCACTTATTTGCCATCTGGTCTCTTTAGTCTATTTCTGTCGTTATAGTGACTTGTCGTCACAACACTGTTAATTTTACGCCGAATTTCCCACTACATGGTTTTTTACTTAGGAAAATAGGTCCTTTACCTTATATTTTATATTCACACCGTGCTGCTATGTACGTATAGTTACATAGCAAATATGCTTGCCACAATTTCCTTACGTACACAATATTACTTTCTGCTTCTTTCAACTCATGTGATCAACTAATTACTTCACTCTTCCCAAATGTAACCCTCATTAAATATTTGCAATAATTATCTTGCTCTACTGATGGTGCAACACAACTTACCACATAGTTGTTTTCTTTCTCCCCATCTATGTATATTGGCTACATTGCATAACATTCTACATTTTATTAACACATCACGACTACCTTCAAATAGGAATGGAAGACAATCCAAATGATCAGCCTACCCACCAAACAACTTCAGACAAAAATTTCCGCCGCCGTAGTAGATATGCGCAAATGTCACCAAACAAAAAACAGTTACTTTTATCCCAGCTACGAGCAAAAAGGGCTGAATCAAAAAGGCAAAAAAACCTTCACCAGTTCAATAGTGCTGCTACTCTTGCAATTACCACTTCTTCATTAGCTCCCCAACAAGGTAAACTTTGCACATTCTTATGTTCCTTCTACCAAAACTGCCGTTTAAATTAAGGTATTATTATGCTTATATCTGTCTTGTTCACTTTTTTTTACAGTTATGTACTGAATTTCTGTATGCTTTTCAATTAAGGAGTTACAATTATTAAATCATGCTTTTCCTGCTATGCTTCACCTTTACTTATCTATACATGCCTGTTCTAAGTTTTACTTGCCTTTACACCTAAACCTAAACCTTTAGGCAAACAATTCCTCCATTACATTTTACAGTAAAAACAAAATGCTAATTCTATACTATTTTTCCTACCATAGTACCCAGATGACACACCATTTCATATCTGTGTCTCTCTCTATGTGTCTCTGTGTGTTTGTGTATATATATTTTCATATATATAGAGACAGAGACTATATATATATATATATATATATATATATATATATATACATAGATACATAGATACATAGATAGATATATATTTTTTCTCCTTATTTAGAAAGAACAATTAAACTATAACTGTGTCATTCAAAATTCATGTTGTTTTAGTTGCCAATCAATTAATGCCAAAAAACAGGCAAAATCATGCTTCGCTTTAGACCTAAAGCTAACTCTTACGTATATCTCTCCAACTGAGAATGTGCTACACACTAATATGGCAATTGCATGCAGTCAATGTGCTTTGTATTCCTTTGTTTTTCATTTCAAACTCTACGATCGACATGCTCACATAACTGTAGTTGCAGGCAGTAGTAAGACAGACTTCATTTCTACAAAAATGAATCTACTTAATTCTCCTGATGTCCGGACATTGCATCCTATGCCTTTTGCTTGTGGTTCTACTCAACTGAATACCAATCCTTAATTCCCTTAAATTGAATATTCGTAAATACTAAATCCCTTTCATAGGAGATTCCCTACAACTACAACATAAAAATGCCGCTCATACACAACAGCCTGCAGGGTCTGCAGCAGCGTCTGCATTATCACCAGCTTACAAGGATTGCTTCAACTGCCAATGCAAACTCTATATACAGCCCAACCAGTCCACAATATTCACAGACATCCCACACGTGATCACAGGTATCTTATATGTCTTCTCCCATGATCTATACAATTTTCATACAAGAACTCCTCTCTATCACATACACAGTGTTACAAAACAGAAAAATAATTGTCAATTATGGAGTGTGACCTACAAACTTAAGGTTTGTAAATCTGCAATGCTAATGTTATTTATTTTGTTGGTGTTAAACAAACAGCTTCTCTTGTCCCTGATATTAATATGCAAATCAATGGTCTTAAAGTATGTCAAACAGAAAACCTGGCAACCCCTGGAAGAGTCCAGCACTTAGAATCCGCTCTGGTCACAAAAGTTAGAGTAATTCTTACAGTTCGGCCTTTTCTTACTGCAGAAATCAACTTGATAGATGGAAATGCAATCTCTTCTGTCTCTGTTCTCAACTCAGAATGTCAACCTTCTTAGGATGTCACAGTTCATCTCAAACATCATGAAACTAGGTAAGTTTTTTTAGCAATTGCTGGCACATGTTAAGTTTAAATCTGTCTTACTACAACCTCATCCTGGGAACCTTTTGTTTTTGACTTTAGTCCTAATGAACGCTACAGGTTGGATGCATTTTTCGGTGAAGAAGATAACAATATAAGCCAAATATTTGGAAAGAAGTCAGTCCTTTCATCCCACAGATATTAGAAGATTACAATCTAACAATATTTCCTTATGCTGCTAGAGGGAGTGGCAAAACATACACCATGCAGGTATGTTTTATTTCTCTACATAACACAACTTGCTCTATCACTCCTGCAAGTGGACTAGATGCAAAAATATACTCGTGGAGTAGGAGTTATATATATAGAGTTATAAGTTATAAGAAACCTACTCACTATTTCTTCTCAAGTCTTTTGCTGCTCTATAACTTCTATAGCGTACATTCACAATTGAGCAAAGGACATATGAGACTATTCAGATTCATACCATGCATGTGCTTATCCCATATATGCACCCATGGGTCCTAATCTAGAGCTTCTCAAATTGACCTCTTCAGAGATATGTATTTGAGGTATAATATAGTTCCCGTCACAACTTCCTAATTGTTGGATGTACATGTGAAGCTGTTTTTAATTTTTTTTTCTGCTGATGTAGGGAAGTGAAAATCTCGCTGCTCTAATGCCACTTGCAATGTACATTCATCTCAAAGGACTTGCACAAGTTGCTGTCAGTTCAACTTAAAAGTTTCAACAGGCATTTTCTTGTGCGGTTCAGAAGAGAAAAGTTGCACACACGGGCAGTAATGATGTCTCTACCAGGAGCCATGTTCTGGTCACGGTTTATGTTTCTACTCCAACCTGTCATCATACTAGAAATGTCATTACTGGGAAGTTCAGCCTTATTGACTTGGCAGGTCTTCAAAATTTAGTAAATCTTAGCATGAATTGTTTTAAAAATATTGAACTGAAAACTTACTCACACATTGTAACTCAAATGTCACTGAATTAGGTAACAAAGACAATAGAAGAACTTGCAACACTGGAATTCGTCTACAAGAGAGTACTAAGATCAACCAGTCCCTATTTGCACTATCAAATGTCATTTATGCACTGAACAACAACCAACCACGAATTCCCTATACAGAAAGCAAATTGACAAGGCTATTGCAAGACACTGTTGGAGGAACAAGACGTGCTTCAATGGTCGCTTGCTTGGTAAGATGTTATATATATCATCTCTTGCCTTTGAGTACCACAAATGCAGCGCTACTGTTAACAGTGTCAATTCTTTTCATTTGTTCATAGAACCCTGCAGAATACCAAGAATCTCTTCATACAATTAGTTTAGCAGCCAGGTCAAGACAGATATCCAATTTTCTTGCCTCAGCACAAAAAGCAAATACTCCAAAGGTCAAAACCTACATGGAAGCAAAACTTCAACCGTCGCTACAATCTAAACGCAAGACAAAAGGTACTCACACAATTGGGCCATTTGATTCACCATTTACTAGCAAAACTCCAAATTCCATATGCTCTACCAGAAAGGTACATTTCTTTCGGAACTCTTCTAACCAAAAATTTATCGGTAATCAACGAGCTTCAAACATAAAAAAAAGGTAACAAATTACTGTATAATCTTCCTGTATTTACGTGCCTTTGATTTTGATGATTGCTTAACTATGTTGTACAGGGACCCACATGGACATTGTAGAAATTTATTTAAAAATAGACATCGACCAAACTTAGTCGCAAAGGTAAAAAACAAAATGACAACTATAATTTATCCCTACCTTCTTTTGAATTTATGATGTCCACTCTGTCTTAAATTGAATAAACACGTTGACAGACTTGATTCATGGGAGGTCTTTAGTTAAATTTCTTAGCTACTGTATATGTGATGTGATTCCAGTTCTTTCAATGAAGATGAACTAGATGTAACTGTCTCAACTGGACTTTCAGTTGATGTAATGTCTCAGAGCTTCATAAGTTCTGAAAGAAAACAACAATTCCACATTTTTTGTCATCTTTATCGCAAACAAAATCACTCAGTTAGTCCGCCAGAACTGATAATTAACAACTAAGAACAATTTTTATGTAACACTTTTTCAAAGGACAACAGAACAATTTCATCACACTTTTCATTATAGCAGAATTGGATTTAATTGATAAATCTTTTTAAGTTGGATTTCTGCATTAATGTGCAAATGCAGGTTCGGGACCTTGGTGATACTGGCGGACAAAGAGAAGAGAAAAAATTTGACGTTCTTGCTGAAAGGGTTGTGCCTCATTCTAATACAGCAGTGCATGGTAAATGACCAATATAATAACCACATCTCAGTATTTACAGTCTGCTACATGTATTGTTCATCCCAATTCTATATAACTGACTCATATTTAGCTACAAGCATGTGACAAAATCCAACAACTTTAGGCAATGTATTAACCACATATATACTTCACCCTCAGACACAGCTGCTATTTGCGCCTTTACCACATATCTGCCTTCTCATATATACTCTACTGTCGCTACGCTATCATTTCACGTTGTAGTTAATTACACTGCTCTGAAGAATGCAATCTTCATTTGAATCTTCGCTTTTGCATAGTTTTAACTAATACACTGCATACTTGCTACACCTTCTGTAGGATTTTCTAACTCAGACTTCTCCAGCTGGTAAAATAGAGAACAAGCTTCTGAATGACACACGTAAGTTTCTGCATTTTCCGGCTCTCTCTTTTTTTCCCTCTGTTACTGTTCTGCTCTATTGTTCAGTCTACATTGTAGTATGTTAGTCTGTCTTCACTGACCCTAATTGAACACCAAGATATTACCTTCAATAAAACAACTTCGCTAAATAATTGCCCTCAGCTGTCTAGCACTAAAGTCTCTGTAATGATATAGGCTCAAATCGTTCACATTTAAAGTCCCTAATAATGTTAACTACAGATTAATGAATTTCCCTTGCTTTAGGAGAAAACTACAAGGAATACCATTCAGCTTTCGCATGTAATAAAAGAAAAAACAACGACAGTAGTAATCTCTGTGTGCTTATCAACTTATTAGGCATTCAAATGTATTTTACTTTTACAAAAATGCATTATCTACCTTAGGCCTAACAGTTCCTACATTAAATTTTACACTAGAAACAAAATGCTAATTCTATACTATTTTTGCTTCAATACTAACCAGATGACACATTTTTTTATGTGTGTGTGACAGTGTCTCTATATATATAGAGATATATATATAAGGGTAATATACATATATATTTTTATATATATATATATATATATATAGATAAATAAATTTTTTGGTTATTTAGAAACAACGATAAAACTACAACTGTGTTCTTCAAAATTCATGCAACTTTGGTTAGCAATGAAATAATGCCAAAAAAAAAACATAATCATTACATTAGGTAGTCAAAAGTAATGATTTAGTCTCTTTTTGGACTACCAAATGTACTGATTTTCTGCCTTTTTTGGCACCATTTCATTGGCAACCAAAACCCTTGAATTTCTAACAAGACACATGTCATTTTTTGGTCCTTTATAATTTCTATATATTTCCAAAAAATATTAAAATAACAAATTGGATAAGCATAAGGTAATACATATACATATAAATAAATAAAAATATATTATATATATACAATAATACAATAATATTACCCTTATATATATTACTCATACAACATTAATTTACTAGCCTTTCACTCAACATAAATTTTGCTCCCTTTCTCAGGTATTCTTTCTTCCCTTTTGGTCTTTTCCCTCTTCCTATTTTCTTTTTTTCTTGCAGATTCTGCTTCTGACCAAAACAGCAAATAAAAATTGATACAAATTACAGTTATTAACTGCATTAAATCTTTCATAGATATACCTTAGGTACAACAGTTTGGTTTTACCTTGATGCCCAACATGATCAAAATGTCTGCAGCATAGCTGTTTTGTTTTGTCTTTTTCTTGCATTTCATTTTATTAAAATTTTAAACTGTCACATGAAAATTGAGTTTGTATAAAAAATAGGAAACACTTTTCGTAACACTTAATACTGCGTTTGGATATAAATGTGACAAATTAGGTCTCTTGTACAAACTGCATCTTCGATGATACTAAGTCATACATAATCCATCACATACTTGCTTCACTAAACTCTCCCATATTGTGCAAGAGTTTCTCTCACTGTAACAGATCTTCTGTTATTTTCTTTTTCATTTGTTCTTCACTTTGTTTTTTTCTAGAACATACAAACGTTATTATGTTTCCGCTGTTTATATCTCATGCCACCCAATAGTAAGAGGTACAACTCTTAATTGGTATACTTTGTTTCATGATTTTGGCTGTAGCTGCTTTCATTCTATCTAATTATCAATCTGCTACTTCCGCATTCTACAATTGTACAGGTATACCTCATCATTGAAAAAACCTGATAACCCATAAATGGTTAGCAGTTGAACATAGCAACAAACGTAAATAGTATGATACATCCTATGTCATCCTTTATGAGTTTCTACTTTAGCTTAAGTGTTAGTCCTAACTTGCTGTTACAAGACTTTATTACTGCTTTTTTACTACATCAAAACCTCATTTATGCAGCCACAAGGTCCATTTCAGTCCACACTGCTGCTTTCGTTCAACTAATTTTTCCCTAATTTAATCATCCCTCTTCGTACAAACAACAACGCAACTACTTTCACTTAATATTCATGTTATCCCGCAGATACTGCTATTTGGTTTGCTATATTTCCTACAACCATGGTACTACGACTGAACATCGACCAAATAGAACCAGCAACACGAGATTGGATTTGCAAAGTTCAAATTGTCGAAATAGGCCGCCCCCGAGAAAGCCTTGACAAGAAATGTACATTCCAAAATTTAATTTTGGAAGATGAACAGGTCACCTCATTAGTATATTTTACGTTATAGCTATTGCTCTTTTCCTCTCAACTTACTTAATGTCAACTTTCCATAACTCTTACTTTCAGGAATGCCAAATTAGGGGCGTCATGTACAGTGATGAAATCGAGCAGTATGCAGCTACACTTAAACTCTTCAATACGTACCTCATCTCTACTGCAAGAGTGAAAGTCTCACTAACCTCATATGGCAAGCCAATACATCAATTCTACTAGATTCTTGACAAAGAAACAGTAATTGAACAAATCAAACCATCTAATGAAGTTGAAAAGCCGCTTCCACCGCCAACCAAACTGAATATCACCAGCTTTGATCGCATTCCTCATCTGGTGGTTGATTCTGCTGCTGAAATAGGTACATCAAACGTCCTAGCTATTATCAAACTGAAATACACATCTTCACTACTGCACAACAGTTGCAACATTTCATTCTCTGTTATATACGCAGATGTACTGGCAGTCGTTCTTCGTTGTGGACCTCAAAAAAATGCCGGTCGCAGTCATCATAGGTGTCCAGAAATTACCCTCTGTGACAATCAGTAAGTATAACATCTGACATTCTACTTTCCCATTTTCAGGAAATATTTTCACTTACTAACCACTAACCACTTTTTGCACCTCTCTACAGACATCATCAATTATTATCTACGCATTATCATGCTCCTTACTCTTTTGTCCTTATATTCTGCACTCTCAGGCACAATCAATTCCTCTTCACTCTATGGGAGGATTTTGGAGAAATAGAAGGACACCAAATTTCCTCAAAAATGGCAACAGAGACAGATCTACTTGTAATCCTTGGAAGAAGTATAGGAATCTCTACTTATCAAGGTACGTCTGCCCTCAACTTCTTACCAACATTATTTCATATTATAACACAACAATATACAACTTATGTGCTGTACAGGCCTGTCGCTGCAGACTAGGTACAACTCCACATTACAGCTGAATCCAAATTATCCCCAAGCAGTTGCACTCCTCAACTGGTACTGACCTTTCATATTTATTCTTTACCTTTACTTTGCATATAAAGAGCCTACTAAACATATTATTTGCTCTAACAATAGGGCAAAGGAAAACAAAACACTCTTGTTAACTTCTCCCTCAAATACAACCTCAACAAGCTCATCTCTTGCTCCCATGATAGCCACCCCTTCTGGCCAACAAATTATCTCTATTACAGAAATCTCATCAGCACCTTCCGTAAGTCATACTTGAAGCTGCTGATTTGACAGTATCCTTATTCACTTTGCCATTCTATAGCTTTGCCTAACTAATCAAAACTTCGCACAGATGGGAGTCTTCTATGTTCAAGCAGAGATGGCCATATTAGATGAGTTCCAAGACTTCTGTGTGCTTGAATGCTCAGGATGCAAACAGAAGAAGCGAACAAAGGATAGAAAGGATTTTGACTGTCCAAGATGCAATCGGAAAACATCCTTAGTCCCTCGGTATTATACTTTTCTGACTTCTAACTTACAATTTGTACAAAATGTAGCGTATATTATACACATATTTCAAACTTCCCCTCATTTCAGCTGTAGCTTCCAAATTGATCTTATTGACGATACTGCTACAACCACAACATCTATCTCTGCTGAATTAGGTGAAAAATTACTTTCAATGACAGCAGAAGACATATTTGACATAACTTGCACTAAGGTTATCTCTTATTCCCACTACCTACTTGTACACACTTATTGTCATAATACCATATATCTTCTGCACAAACAGTTGACCACGTATCCTTCGTTGTAAACTGTTTCTTCTAACTTTTTACATTTACAGCGACAA
Source organism: Solanum okadae (assembly GCA_036553675.1). Classification (NCBI taxonomy): domain Eukaryota; kingdom Viridiplantae; phylum Streptophyta; class Magnoliopsida; order Solanales; family Solanaceae; genus Solanum; species Solanum okadae. The sequence goes on along the minus strand of CM071688.1, from coordinate 10,394,275 downwards.
TCATTGTCTCTTAATCATGTCCATGAGATGCTGTCAAGCAAAGTATTCGAAATTCAGCTAAGGAAGTCTTCTTGGAGCAGCTCAAATACCACGACCACAACTTTGTCCATACTTTCCTACATGGAAAAACCCCATACCACACAGACCACTACTGATAGGACTTCTAAAAAATTTAAGCCTTTGGAAATGGGTGAGGTAGAAGTGATAGCAACAACTGCTGCAGCTGGTCCTTCAAATGCAGTGGGAAAATTTGAACCACCCACACCAACCAAAAAGGTGTAACAGGTCAGTCTACATCTCACTTTCACCCCACACTATGCCTCAAAATGATTATGACTTCCACATTCTTACATTCAGTCCAATCATTGCAGCTAAAAACTTGTACTTCTAGCTGTACTTTACTTTCTTTCATACACGTATCCACATGCTTGCTGTAAAACATTGTAAATGTCATACTTTGGTTATACTACTGCTTTTCAAATTTGACAATTTGGTTTTGTTTATTTCTGACATAACATTGCAAGCTTTCACATTACTTCAGGCCTAAAAACAGTCTATCCATGTTCATATGCATGCTCAAATGAACTGCTTGACAATTTCTTTTTGCTTGCTCCTCTCATGTTAACTGTTCAATTAGCTTATTTTGGTTACAACAATTCACCAATTTCATTGCTTCACATTTAGGAGCAGCTCTTTTGCACACTGACACAAGTTTTTTACTCCTTCCTATTTGTACTACTTGCGGCAGCTCAACTGACATCCAATGAAACAACCTTTCAACTATAAACAACAGCATTACACTTTTGACATTTTATTATGCATCATGTTGCTGACATTCAAATAAAGCCCGGTCACACGACTCCTGCGCTCTGCTCTGTCTTCCTGAAAGCATAAAACTTTACCCTTCCTTTGCTCTTGCGTTAATGCTTGTCATTTGACACTGCACTATAAGCCTATTTACATGTTTCTCTGCATACCTTGTAGTGCATACATTATTCTACATTTTTCTTATTTCCACTTTCTAACATACTTTACACTGCCTAATAGCAGGAACTCGCCCACACCATTTTGTCGCTTCTCCTTATGCTAGGGACAATATAATCAATCACTCTCCCTATGCTCTGTTTTTTGGCATCAGCAGCATTAGCTATGGCCAGGCAAACTGCAGTGTCCTCTCAATATGATAGACAATGCCATGCTAATCTTATATACCAAAACTGCAACATGTACTATATTTTTTTTTTGTTATATTACATTAGTTAGTATGTCTATTGTACATATTGTGAATATTTCTGTTACTACATAATATAATAGATCCTATTTTCTATCTTCTACAAACACCCTAACCCTTGCTTCATTAATATTACAATATTTTTACAGCCATAACACTTTTCTTATTTGCACTTTCTAACATACTTTAAAGTGCCTAATTGCAGGAACTCCCCCACACCATTTTGTCACTTCTCCTTATGCTAGGGACAATATAATCAATCACTCCCCCTATGCTCTGTTTGTTGGCATCAGCAACATTAGCTATGGCCAGGCAAACTGCAGTGTCCTCTCAATATGATAGACAATGCCATGCTAATCTTATATACCAAAACTACAAGATGTACTATATTATTATTTTGGTTATATTACATTAGTTAGTATGTCTATTGTACATATTGTGAATATTTCTATTACTACATAATATAATAGATCCTATTATCTATCTTCTACAAACACCCTAACCCTTTCTTCATTAATATTACAACATTTTTACAACCATGACATTTTTACTACTGGCACGGGCCTCCCTACCCTAGTATATTATAAAAGGGAGTTTAGGCCCAAGTATAATATATAATATTCAAGATTGAGACTTTCTTGAATATTATATATTATATTTATTATATAGTAGAATTTGGGCATAAACTCCCTTTTAAAATTATATATATTTATATATCTCACATTCTATTCTACTATATTATAATATATATTCTACTATATTATAAAAGAGAGTTTAGGCCCAAGTATAATATATAATATATATACATATATATTCTACTATATTATAAAAGATAGTTTAGGTCCAAGTATAATATATAATATTCTAGATTGGGACTTTTCCCAATCTTGAATATTATATATTATACTTGTGGGACTTTTAAAATTCTATTTTATACCCAAGTATATATAATATTCAAGATTGGGACTTTTCCCAATCTTGAATAATATTTATTATACTTGTGGGACTTTTAAAATTCTATTTTATACCCAAGTATAATATTTAATATTCATGATTGGAACTTTCTTGAATATTATATATTATATTTATTATATAGTAGAACTTGGGCATAAACTCCCTTTTAAAATAATATAGAATATGTGTGTATATATATATATATATATATATATATATATTTATATATCTCACAAATGGAAAAGTCCCATTCAAGGAAGCAACATATATCATTTACAAATGACTAATAAAACTTTAAAATATTTAAAAGCTATATAATAAAATAGGTTGACTCTCAGAATTTTATCAGGCTCACATATATTGGGACATAAAAAATAACACATATCATTTTAATATTACCAAAAAAGTATTATAAATAATAATAATTAACAACTTAAAATATCTGAAAGACATTTTAAAGGGGTTAATTTTGTAATTTTATCCATATTACATAAATTAGGACAAAGTGATCAGTAAAGTACATTATTTCAAAGTTACATAAAAATATTATAAATCACAAAAATTAATAACTTCAAACATTTAAAAAAAAATGAAAATTTGGATGACTCTCCAAATTTCATTTGTGTCACATAAATTGAGACAATAAAAATAACATATATTGGATCTATTTTAATTTATTTGTCTTATTTTTTTTATATTTAAAAATTGCGTAAAATTACTATAAATCATAATAATTGACAACATAAAATATGTTTTGAAAAAAAAATACAAAAAATTCCACTGATTCTTGAAGTGAATCTATCGTAAAAATACTATAAATCATGATAATTGACAACATAAAATATTTCAAAAATGTTGTATGTAGGTAGTCTTATTATGCCTTAAATAGCGTCAAAGAAAGTACAGGTTTGTGATAAAAAAACTTATTCCTTTATCCATGCAAATAATTGCTTCAAAAACTCGGTTATTAGCCCCAAATAGACCATTTATATTATTGGGCCCGTGCATAGTACGGGCAACATTATCTAGTATATATATATATATATATATATTATAAAATGGAGTTTAGGCCCAAGTATAATATATAATATTCAAGATTGAGAGTTTTCCCAATCTTCAATATTATATATTATACTTGTGGGACTTTTAAAAGGGAGTTTATGTCCAAGTATAATATATAATATTCAAGATTGAGACTTTCTTGAATATTATATATTATATTTATTAGATAGTAGAACTTGGGCATAAACTCCCTTTTAAAATAATATATATATGTCACAAATGGAAAAGTCTCAATCAAGGAAGCAACATAATGACTTAAAAAACATTAAAAATTACAATAATTACCAATTTAAAATATTTAAAAGTTATATAATAAAATAGGTTGACTCTCAAAATTCTATCAGGCTCACATATATTGAGACAGAAAAAATAACACATGTCATTTTAAAATTACCAAAAAAGTATTATAAATAATAATAATTAACAACTTAAAATATCTGAAAGACATTTTAAAAGGGTTAATTTTGTAATTTTATCCATATCACATAAATTAGGACAAAGTGACCAGTAATGTACGTTATCTCAAAGTTACATAAAAACATTATAAATCACAATAATTAATAACTTAAAACATTTTTTTTTTAAAAATGAAAATTTGGATGACTCTCCAAATTTCATTTGTGTCACATAAATTGAGACAACAAAAATAACATATATTGGGTCCATTTTAATTTATTTGTCTTATAATTTTTTTTATATTTAAAAATTGCGTAAAAATACTATAAATCATGATAATTGACAACATAAAATATGTTTTGAAAAAAATACAAAAAATTCCACTGATTCTTGAAGCGAATCTATCGTAAAAATACTATAAATCATGATAATTGACAACATAAAATATTTACAAAATGTTGTATGTGGGTAGTCTTATTATGCCTTAAATAGCGTCAAAGAAAGTACATGTTTGTGATAAAAAAACTTATTCCTTTATCCACGCAAACAATCGCTTCAAAAACTCGGTTACTAGTCTCAAAACATACCATTTATATTATTGGGCCCGTGCATAGCACGGACAACATTATCTAGTATATATATAAAAGAGAACCTTAGGTCCGCCTCACCACAAACCAGAATTCACTTTTAATTTATTTATTTCCAAAACTAGCCTTTCCCTTTCATGAAAAGTTGTGACATTTATGAAAAGTTGTGACTTTTATGAAGAGTTGCGACTTTTATGAAGAGTTGTGCCTTTTATGAAAAATTGTGACTTTTATGAAGAGTTGCGACTTTTATAAAAAGTTGTGACTTTTATGAAAGATTGTGACTTTTCTAAATAGTTGTAACCTTTCTAATAAGGCACAATAAACATTTGTTCACACTACCCTTTGTTGTCTATAAATAGAGGGATTTCCACTCATTTTAAAACAATGAAAATTCTGAGCCTCCTCCTCTTCTTCTTCTTAATTAAATATTTGTGTACTTTGCTCCTATTGAGTGGCTCACTGACACCATTGCTTATGTTACAGATACTGGTATGTATTTTTACAGTTATTAATTTATGCTTATATTATTAAGGATAAATGATAAGATGTAATAATTTTCATTTTCCTTTACATTATTAATGTTTGTTACTACGCAAACTTGTATGTAAAAACAATATAATGTTTTAGTTTTAATGGCTGATAGGCTTTAAGTATTATTTTATACATTTCATGACATTAAATTCCCATGCGAAGCGCGGATAATTTTACTAGTTTAATATATATGTAATGATCCTCTTGATTGTTATTTTTATTATTATTTCTACGTGCCATTTCCAAAGTCAATATTTCAGATAAACGAGTTCGAAATGATTAAATTAATTTGATTTTAATTTTAATTAATAATCGATCCATAAAATATAATCAAATTAAATTAAAGTGTCATACCTATAATACTGTGGAGAGGACAAATGTTAAGTCGTGTAAGAATGTAAATTCCATAAATATGGCATGATTAAGGACTCTAGGAATCCTGACGTTTACTGGGATTCTATGTTTATTTTAGTTTTAACTCTTATAAAAAAAGATATTTTTTTTTTACATATATATAAACCCATTGGATTTATATGATAAATGTTTTTTTTATTATAGTAAGGAATAAATAAGAAATAAAAGCAAAGCAAAATGTATAAGAATATGACATTGACCATGTCAAAATTAGTGGTGTTAGTACACTTCACCAAAAGCAATAATTTTAATAGATAAAGGAATGATAAAATCATTTACTATTTTTGTTTTAATAAAGATGAATTAATTAAGCTAGTGGCTGATTAATTATTCAAGTTGCATTATCCATGACTTGCTAATAAATCATGATGCAATGTAGGTTGGCAAAATTAATTACAATTTGTGTTTATATGGTTGAGTTATGACTCGTTTGTTGAGTTGAACGCAAATGATTTATCAAACAATTAGTTTAAGATATCGTATTAATCCTCCATATTAAGATATTATAACTTAACTCTTACAAGTAAAGCATATTAAAAATGAAACAATTAATAGTTTTAAATAGGATGGTTCTAGTTAATTAATCTCATATAAATGTTAAATTTTCTATTATTAACTTTGAAGTTTAAAAAAATAAATTAAAGTATCATTATACAATAGCTTTACTTATCTCACAGAATAAGCCAAATTAGTAATCAACTAATCTCAGTATTAGTGCAATTTTTAATAGTAATTTGTCTTCTATCAGTAGCCAGGAACTCTTAATTTGGCAGTATTACAAAATTGAATCTATTTGAATCTCATTTTTCATAAATCTTTAATTGTTCCATAAATGAACAAAATAACAAATATTATATATACCATATCTTGTTATTCTCTTCACCCCACTATTTAAACTATATAATTTATTTAAAATTATTTAATCGAGAATTAATTGACAAACTATATTTGATTTTTGGGATATTATTTATTATACTGAATTTAATAATATGGTGTTCAAATATAGCCCCGCCGTTATACATGACTCAACAAATGCTTAAAAGAAGAACTTATTTTGAAAAAACTAGAACATTTCCCCCCTAATAATGGTTGATGGATTTTTTTGATGCCCAAGATCATATACCTACCAAGGACTCACTTTGACCATTGCCCACTATTAATTATTCTCCTCGTTTTAAAAAAATGATCTAATTTGACTTGATATGAGATTTAAGAAAATAAAGAAGATTTTTTAATTTTATGGTCCTAAATTAAAGTTATGTCAAATATATCAAAATGTTCTTTAATCTTGTGATCTTAAATGTATCACATGGAAATCCGAAATCAAAATATTACCGAAAAAGGAAACATGTCATTTTAAAAAAATAAATAACAAAGAAAGTAAGTTATTCTTTTTTAAATGGAGGGAGTAATCTTAATCAGATAATGACCTTAAGGATAGACATATCTTTATATTTGACTAAATGTGGACTACTCAATTTGACCTTGTTAAAATAGCAGCAAAGGTATGTGAATAGAGTCGTCAAAATTAATCGGCTTAGCCCATGGGGTTGGTCCAATCCAATCTTTTATTTGGGTAGGGTTGGAATATGATTTTTCAAGCTTATTTAAAACTAAAGCTTATAAGTCTGATCCATATAAGTCCTTGACCCTTGAGGCTTGATAAGGGTTGGGCCGGAATTGGCTCATGCGCCAAAACTATTTAGTTAAAAATAACATACATAAATCTCATTAGTATATAATCTAACTATACAGATGCATGCTATGTTGTAATATTACGAATCTTACCAGATTTTGATGTGTCCAAATACATATATATAGGGATACATGTCAATACGAGGTCCTCATAAAGTTTTTTGAGAAAATAATTTTGGTTGCTCCGGCCGTCAGATTCATGGGCTAATACACACGAAAAATAGAGAAATTGGCGCGATTGCTAAAAAGGGGTCGCAGATGTGGAAATGGGCGTGAAAAAAGGTGTGAGTATACGTGATGGTTCCCAAAATCAATACGGAGGTCCTCATAAAGTTTTTTGAGAAAAATATTTTAGGTGCTCCGAGGGCCAGATCCATGGGCATTTCACACGAAAGATATAGAAAACGGTGCGATTGCGAAAAAAGGGGCTGTAGATGCGGAAATGGGCGTGAAAAAAATGGTGTGAGTATACGTGATGGTTCCTAACTCAATACAAAGGTCTTCGTAAAGTTTTTTGAGAAAAAAGTTTGGGTGCTCCGGGCACCAAATCCATGGGCTAATTAATACACACGAAAAATAGAGGAATTGGCGAGATTGCTAAAAAGGGGATTAGATGCGGAAATGGGCATGAAACAAATTGAGTGAGTATACGTGATGGTTCCCCAACTCAATACGGAGGTACTCATAAAGTTTTTTGAGATTTTTTTTTGGATGCTACGGGCGTCAGATCCATGGGCTTATACACACGAAAAATAGAGGAATTGGTGCGATTGCTAAAAAGGAGTTGTAGATGCAGAAATGGGCGTGAAAAAAATGGTGTTAGTATATGTGATGGTTCCCCAAATCAATACGGAGGTTCTCATAAAGTTTTTTGAGAATTTTTTTTTGGGTATTCCGGATGCCAAATTTATGGGCTATTACACACGAAAAATAGAGGAATTAACGTGATTGCTAAAAAAAGGGTTGTAGATACGAAAATGGGAGTGGAAAAAATGGTGTGAATATACGTGATGGTTCCCAAACTCAATACGGAGGTTCACATAAAGTTATTTGAGAATTTTTTTTGGGTGCTCCAAGCACCAGATCCATGGGCAATACACACAAAAAATATAAGAATTGATGCGATTGCTAAAAAAGGGGTTGTAGATACACAAATGGGTGTGAAAAAAATGGTGTGAGTTTACGTGATGGTTCCCAACTCAATACGAAGGTCCTCATAAAGTTTTTTTGAGAATTTTTTTTTGGATGCGCCGGGCGCTAGATCCATGGGCTAATACACATAAAAAATTAGAGGAATTGACGCGATTGCTATAAAAGGGGTTGTAGATGCGGAATTGGGCGTGAAAAAAATGGTGTGAGTATACTTGATGGTTCTCCAACTTAGTACAGAGGTCCTCATGAAGTTTATTGAGAAAAAAAATTTGGGTGCTCCGGGCGCAAGATCCATGGATTATACACACGAAAAATAGAGGAATTGATGCGATTACTAAAATGGGGTCGTAGATGCGGAAATGGGCGTGAAAAAAATGGTGTTAATATACGTGATCGTACCCAACTCAATATGGAGGTCCTCGTAAAGTTTTTTGAATTTTTTTTTGGGTGCTCCGGATGCTAGATCCATGGGCAACATACAAAAAATAGAGGAATTGACACGATTGCTAAAAAAAGGGCTGAAGATGCGAAAATGGGCGTGAAAAACATGGTGTGAGTATACGTGATGGTTCCCCAACTCAATACGGAGGCTCTCATAAAGATTTTTTAGAAAAAAATTTGGGTGCTCCAGGCGCCAGATCCAAAGGCAAATACATACGTAAAATAGAGGAATTGGCGCGATTGGCAAAAAAGGGGTTGTAGATGCAGAAATGGGCGTGAACAAAATGGTGTGAATATATGTGATGGTACACAACTCAATACGAAGGTCCTCATAAAGTTTTTTGAGAAAAATATTTTGGGTTCTCCGGGTGCTAGATCCCTAGGCTAATACACACGAAAAATAGAAGAATTGGCGTGATTACTAAAAAAAGTGTTGTAGATGCGGAAATGAGCGTGAAAAAAATAGTGTGAGTATATTTGATGGCTCCCCTACTTAATACGGAGGTTCTCATAAAGGTCTTTGAGAAAAAAAATTGGGTGTTCCGAACGACAGATTCATAGGCAATTACAGACGAAAAATAGAGAAATTGGCGGGATTGCTAAAAAAGGGGTTGTAGATACGAAAATGAGCGTGAAAAAAATTGTATGAGTATATGTGATGGTTCCAACCTCAATACAGAGGTCCTCATAAAGTTTTTTGAGAAAAAAGTTTAGGGTGCTTCGTGTGCCAGATCCATAGGCTAATACACACGAAAAATGGAGGAATTGGCGCAATTGGTAAAAAAGGGGCTGCAAATACAGAAATGGGTGTAAGTATATGTGATGGTTCCATAACTCAATACGCAGGTCCTCATAAAGTTTTTTGAGAAATTTTTTTTGAGTGCTCTGGGCGCCAGATTCAAGGGCAAATACACAAGAAAAATATTGGAATTGGCATGATTGTTAGAAAAAGGCTTGTAGATACGAAAATGGGCATAAAAAAATAGTGTGAGTATATGTGATGATTCCCAACTCAATACATAGGTCCTTATAAAGTTTTTTACGACAAAAAGTTTGGGTGCTTCGGGTGCCAAATTCATGGGCTATTGACGCGATTGCTAAAAAAGGGTTGTAAATGTGGAGATGGGAGTGAAAAAATTTGTGTGAGTATACGTGATGTCTCCCCAACTCTATATGGAGGTCCTCATAATTTGTTTTGATAAAACAAATATGGGTGCTCCGGGCGCCAGAACCATGGGCTAATTTAACACACGAAAAATAGAGAAATTGGCGCGATTTCTAAAAAGGAGCTGTAGATGCGGAAATGGTCGAGAAATAAATGGTGTGAGTATACGTGATGGTTCCTCAACTCAATACAGAGGTCCTCATAAAGTTTTTTGAGAAAAAATATCAGTGCTAGGGGCACCAGATCCATGGGCTTACACACACGAAAATTAATGGAAATGGCACGATTGTTATAATAGGGGTTGTAGATGCGGAAATGGGCGTGAAAAAAATGGTGTGAGAATACGTGATGGTTCCCCTAACTCAATACGGAGGTCCTCATATTGTTATTTGAGAAAAAAATTTGGGTAATCCAGGTGCCAGATCCATGGGCTAATATACACGAAAAATAGAGGAGTTGGCGCGATTGTTAAAAAAAGGGTTGTACATGCGGAAATGGGCGTGAAAAAAATTGTGTGAGTATAAAGGTGATGGTTCCCCAACTCATTACAGAGATACTCATAAAATTTTTTGAGAAAATTATTTTGGGTGCTCCGGACCAAATCCATGGGCTAATACACACGAAAAACAGATGAATTGGCGTGTCAGCTAAAAAAGAGGTTGTAGATGCGGAAATGGACGTGAAAACTATGAGGTGAGTATACTTGATGGTTCCCTAACTCAATATGGAGGTCATAATAAATTTTTTTGAGATAAAAATTTTGGGTGCTCTGGGCACATATGCTAATACACATGAAAAATAGAGGAATTGGCGCAATTGCTAAAAAAAGGGTTATAGATGCGAAAAATGAACGTGAAAAAAATGATGTAAGTATACGTGATGGTTCCCCAACTCAATACAGAGGCCCTCATATAGTTTTTTGAAAAGTTTTTTTTGGGTTTTTCGGGCGCCAGATCCATAGGCTAATACACACGAAAAATTGAGAAATTGACTCGATTGCTAAAAATGGGGTGTAGATGCAGAAATGGGCGTGAAAAAAAATGATGTGAGTATACTTTATGGTTCCCCAACTCAATACATAGGTCCTCATAAAGTTTTTTGAGAAAAATTTTGGGTGTTCTTGGCGCCAAATCCATAGACTTATACACACGAAAAATAGAAAAATTAGCGCGTCGGCTAAAAAAAGGGTTGGAGATGCGGAAATGGGAGTGAAAAAATGGTGTGAGTAAATGTGATGGTCCCCCGAACTCAATACAGAGGTCCTCATAAGGCTTTTTGGGAAATCAAATTTGGTAGCTTCGAGCGCCAGATCCATGGGCATTTACACACGAAAAATAGAAGAATTGACGCGATTGCTAAGAAATGGCTGTAGATGCAAAAATGGCATGAAAAAATAATGTGAGTATACGTGACAGTTTCCTAACTCAATACGGAGGTCCTCATAAAGTTTTTTGAGAATTTTTTTTTGGATGATACGGGTGCCAGATCCATAGGCTATATAGTAAAAATAGAGTAATTGGCGCGATATCTAAAAAAGGGCTGTAAATGCTAAATAGGCATGAAAACAAATGTTGTGAGTATACATGATGGTTCCCCAACTCAATACATAGGTTCTCATAAAGTTTTTTTAGAAAAAAGTTTTGGGTGCTTCGGGCGCCTAATCTATGAAATAATACACATGAAAAATAGAGGAATTGGGGCGTCAGCTAAAAAAAGGGTTGCAGATGCGGAAATGTGTGTGTCAAAATAGTGGGTTGCAGAGGAATTGGTTCGATTGTTAAAAAAAGGGTGTAGATACGGAAATGGGTCCGTATTGTTCCCCAACTCAATACAGACGCCCTCATAAAGTTTTTAGAGAAATTATTTTTGGGTACAACAGGCGCCAGATCCATGGACAACACACAAAAAATAGAGGAATTAGCGTGATTGCTAAGGAAGGTATCTAGTTGCGAAAATAGACATGAAAAAATGGTGTAAATATACGTGATGGTTCCCAACTCAATACGAAGGGGATCATAATTTTTTTTGAGAAAATAATTTTAGGTGCTCCGGGAACCAGATTCATTGGCTTATAAATAATATACACACGAAAAATAGAGAATTGACGCATCAAAGCACTGTGCCTTGAGGCCCTCTACCCGCGCCTCAAGGCGCCGTGCCCTTAGGTCCCCTACTCCCGCCTTGAGACGCCATACCCCGAGGCCCCCTACCCTCGCCTCGAGGCGCCGTGCCCCGATACCCCCTACCCCCGCTTCGAGGCGCCGTGCCCCGAGACCCTCTACCCCCGCTTCGAGGCGTCGTGCCCCGAGACCCCCTACCTCCCCTACCCCTGCCTAGTGGCGCCGTACCCCGAGACACATCACCCTACCCCTGCCTCGAGAAGCCGTTCCCCGAGGCACCACAGCCTACCCCCGCCTCGAGGGGCCGTTCCCCCAGGCCCCCTACCCCATTACCCCCGCCTCGAGGCGCATGCCCCGAGCACCCCTACTCCCCCATACCCCTTCCTCGAGGCGCCGTTCCCCGAGAACCCCCCTACCTCTACCCCCATACTCCTCATACCTCGAGGACCCATACCCCATACCCCCACCTCGAGGCGTCGTGCCCCGAGGACCCGTACCCCTTACCCCGAGGATCCCTACCCCCCTTCCTCGAGGCGCCGTTCCCCGATGACCCTTACCCCTTACCTCTTCCTCGAGGAGCCGAGGACCCCTTCCCCCCTACCCCCTCCTCGAGGCGCCGAGGACCCCTTCCCCTCTACCCCTTTCTCGAGGCGCTGATGACCCCTTCCCCTTACCCCCTCCTCTGGCGCTATGCCCCGAATCCCCTTACCTCCCCCAACCCCGCCTTGAGGCACCGTGCCCCGAGGACCCCTACACTCCATACCCCCTACCCCCGCCTCGAGGCGCCGTGCCCCGAGGACCCCTACCCCCCATACCCCCTACCCCGACCTCAAGGTGCCGTGCCCCGAGGACCTAGCCATACCACTTACCCCCGGCTTGAGGCGCCGTACCCCGAGGACCTAGCCATATCCCTTAGCCCCGATTCAAGGTGCCGTGCCCCGAGGACCTAGGCATACCCCTTAGCGCTGTGCCCCGAGGACCTAGCCATACCCCTTACCCCCGCCTCGAGGCGTCGTGCCCCGATGAGCTCTACCCCCTACCTCCGCCTCGAGGCGCCTTGTCCCGCGGACCCCTACCCCCCATACCCACGCCTCGAGGAGTCATTCCCCGATTACCTCTACCCTCTCCTACCCCCGCCTCGATTACCTCCTACCCCTTACCCTCGCCTTGAGGCGCCGTGCCCCAATTACCTCTACCTCCCATACCCCCTACCCCCGCCTCGAGGCGCCGTTCCCCGAGGAACCCTACCCTCCATACCCCCTTACCCCCGCCTCGAGGCGCCGTGCCCTGAGGACCCCTACGCCCCATACCCCCTACCCTGCCTCGAGGCGCCGTGCCCCAATGACCCCTACCCCCCATACCCTCCTAACCCCGCCTCAAGGCGCCGTGCCCCAAGGACCCCTACCTCTCTATACTCCCTAACCCCTTCTCGAGCGCCGTACCCCAAGGACCCCTACCCCCATACTCCATACCCCCTACCCCCTCCTCGAGGCGTCGTGCCCCCATACCCCTATCCCCCTACCCCTTACCCTCCCCCCATACCGCTACCTCGAGACGCCGTGCCCCGAGGACCCCTACCCCTCATACCCCCGCCTCGAGGACTCCTACCACCTACCCCCATACCCCCCCGCCTCGAGGCGCCGTTCCCCGAGGACCCCTACCTCCCCGCCTCGAGGCGCCAACCTGAAATATTTTAAACAAAAAATAATTTGAGAAAAATACTTTTCAAAAAGTCGACTTAATACTAAGAAGTTATTGACACTTGACTAAAACTTTTATTTTAATCAAATGCTTTTCGCAACTAACTAATCAATATGGTTAAATTATTGATCGAAAATATTGATCAACTATTAAAAGAAGTTATTTAAAGTAAAGAAAAGCAAATGTATCCCTTAAATTATTAGGTGAAGTAAATCAACGTAAAAAAGAAAATTGGGATCTTTAGAAGAATTTAATTAAGGATACTTAAATTAAATCAAACTAAAGCTAAATAGCTTATATCATCTACTTCTCCTGTATATTGGACATATACATCCCATTTTACACCTGTATAACAGGTATGTCGGCTGTATATCAACTCCATTTCTTGCATGCTTGCTTCCCTTTCACTCGAATAAGATGAGGCTGACTCGATGAATATCAATTGGGTTTCAACCAACTCGAAATTCAAAGATGACTGGATGAGTCTCAATGCGGGTGTCACATACAAAGAGAATGAAATCACATCAGAATTATGATTTTAAAACCGAAGCATATTGTGTGTAAACTATGTGTCAAAAGTATAAGTAGTTGGATGCAACATATACCAAGTGGATGGATGGCTGTTATTCTCGACCCTGTAAAAAATACAACTCAGCAGCGCCTGCTTGGCCTTGGTCTGCTTCACCACGACAACTTTCAGGACAATACCCCAACAAACAAGCCGATTAGTAAGATAACTTTCTTTACTAAACATCTCCAGCACCCAGGTCGTATTTATCTCTGAGTGGGCTATTCATCACATTCAGTACTCAGGCCTCTCCTCCTTCCTGTACACGGAAAATGATTATGCCATTCTCAAAATTCAACTACCGCTAGTACACGGAAAAACTTTGCCAAAGGATGATAAATTTATTAATAGAAATGAATTGATGAATAACCCAAACCTTTTCGTCACTTTCATTCTTGTTACATCTGCCACTATTCTCAACCAAGACAACAGGAATTGAAGCAGCCTAGCAGCAAAGACATCAATATAGTTGAGCAAAAATGATCAAATATAACAATATTGCAAAATGCATCAAAGAAGCAAACTTGTTATCGCTGGACCAAGACTCCACGTAAACTTGCAATCAAGATGGCAGGTTTACTAGCAAAACTGCTCTACCACAGAGGACCACTTCCATTCTCTTGCTTCACAAAGAAGAAGAAGAAGAAAACAGAAGCAAAACTGACTATTTTCCCGCTGGCTTAGTTTTCAACAAAATACCTTTCACTATCAAAAAAACAAGGAAAAGGCAGCCTTTTAAACTTTTATCATAGTCCCTTCCCAAGTTTCTTGAACTGAAGTTCAAGTAACGTTCGCAAAAGTATTAACATATATGGATATCGTGCCTCGAGCCCCCACCCCCCACCCGCCACAACACCCCCATTCCCCCTAGCCCTGAGGTGTCGTTCCTCGAGGCCCCCCCACCCCATCCCCGAGCCCTGAGGTAGAGAAAAATAGTAGTGTACAAGAGACTACTCTACTGCAATGTCAATGTTAGTGATTACAAAACAAAAAGATACTCTCTGCTGCTAAGGCCAGAAAAACCAAGAACGAAGATCTTCCATGGACACTGCAAGTTAAAGGCAATATAAGATTGAATGTCATGAGTTGTTAATCCAACAGACAATTGGAATAATGAAGTTGATGCAGCCTCTTCTCAGATCCCTGGCTTAGCTGCTTATCTTCTGGAAGAACTCTACGGGTACAGTTGGAGGGCAATACTTCTTTGCAACAAGTTTGTACTGTTTCAGAAAACCAAACATTAGAATATAGGAAATGTATGCATCTGCCTAGATGACTCTATATGTACAGAAACATACATGTCTATAAAGTCATTATTCAGTTAATATGATTTGAATAGAGTTGAGAAGGTAGATCATTTATCCCAATATAATAGACTGTATACAGTTCAGACTCTAGTATACATGTTTTGGGTTGATTAAAATAGAATTATGCAAACCTATATCTAGAAAGTATACATTTGTTAGGACTTTATTCCACTTACTCCATTGTCAGAATGGGCTAGAATGAAGAAATGAGATGAAGAGATCAAAAACAAAAATTACCTTTGTGTTGGCTGTATTTTTCCCTGACTGTTGGTAAGCTAGAATTGTCATTGTTGCAGCAAAGGCTATGTAGTGCCATGACACAGTCTCATAAATCAGAGGTTTGGTACAGAGTATAATTCCTCAAGGTAGAGTTCTGTATTAGGAGTTTCCAAAAGTCAAATTTTATAAGAATATGTTTGTAGAAAGGAGAATAAGAACGGAAAATACATTATAACCGTTTATATGATTGTCACAATGATAATTCATACATACCAAAGGTTTCATTGAAAAAGGGAGAAGAATATATTTGGCCAAGAAAATTGTAGAAGCAGCAATGAGTGACGGGGCATAACAAAACATGTTATATTCTAAAAGAGAGAGTTCTGCGTGTAGCCTACCCAACTGTTCCAATTGCAGTGACGAACCTGTAGATGATTATAAAATTTTAATCTACTCTGTTTCCTATATAAAACATGGTTGGAGAATTATCAACCTTAAGTGAAGAGGTTACCTCATTAAGTCCTAGGGCAGCTCGAACAAACCTCTTGCAGTATATCTTAACAATAAGTTCCTAAATTATCATACTGAAAAGCAACAGATCTCCATTTGGCTGTTGGAGCTGTCATTTCAAACTTCAAGTAATTTAAAACAGCAGACTCAATTTGCAACACCTGCATAATACATAAGTCTTAGTGTCACTGCAAAATTTAACCACTGCAGGTTCTGTGAATCAAGATCATATACCTCCTCCTTGAAGTAAGTATTGTCTATTATGTAGCAGAACACTACAACTTGAGGTGCACCGATCTCCTCATATTTCTGCAATAAACCATTTCCCATATTAAAATCTATTAGTATTAGGTAACAAGTAATATGATAATTGGAAGTTTGAAGCTTGAAGTAAAGTTAACTCCTCGCCCTAGTTGGAATGAATTTTAAGTCCTGGTACACATTCATATTTTCATTATTACCACCATGGGCTGATTGAGCATTGATAGAGCTCTTGCCAGGCGTTAATCCCATGCTGCATCAGTGAAGAGGCCTGGAAGTCTTGCTCAGTATCACCATGGATGGGGCTTTTCCTAGCATCAAAGTTTGAAGGTAAATCCATACCCTGTTCCACTGAAGTAGGATGAATATCTTCCCCAGCACTAAAAATTAATGATCTCATCCCATACTGCCAATGCAAAGAGTGGTCATTACAACCTTGTAATTTACCAAAAATATGCAGTGCATGCTCTTTACTGATCGTTGCACATTATATTTAGCCACTAGTTGAAGTTACTACGATTTTCGATCAAAAAAACGACAATCAAAAGACAAATAATGGATATGTTGGAAACATTACAGCCAAGCACGGTACTTTATTAGCTTGTTTTCAATTGTTTAATTGTAGTTGTATCATTTCCACTAGGAAATTAGCTTACAGTTTACTGCCAGAGTATCGATATGACTCCAACACTCCTATTATTCTCATTGAGATATCACTATAAAAAATGGCAGGGTATCCATACCAAACCGGAGAATTTTATTAATTTTGTTTAAAAAACAAAGTGAGTTTAGCCATTATCAGTTTTGAATTCACTTATGCCTTGCCTTGATTAAGTTGATAGCCTTTTCATAGCTTTGCTGCCCATCTGGCAATTGACCCTAGAAATTGCAAAAAAACAATTATCACACCTTCAAAACATAAGTACAACTAGCAAAGACATTAACTAAAATCAGGATATATACTATATGGCTATTTCCAGAGGGATTTCTTTCCATTTTCTTTAGGTGTGAGCGCATATTTGTGTTGCAGACTTGCAGGTATCCAGGTTGTAGTAACAATACCTTAAAAGCAGGCCCAAAACCTCCTTCTCCAAACTTATTATCAGGGGAAAAATTGTCTGTCACGGCTTTCAAGTCATGTAATTCAAAGAACTTCCATTCAATGTCACCTTTCTTTTCTTGTCCCTTTCCAATGGAAGTTCCAGGTTTTGACATGTTAGTTGCTGAGTCAGAAAGTAACATTTCCCTGAACTTCATCTTTCTCAAAATCCCTGAAAAGGCAATAGAAACATGAAGTCTATAGATGAAGCTGTACATTGGTAATTTTAATATATAATCTAATCCATGATTGTAGTGACAGCGAGAACACAGTTAAGTCAGAAAACCTGCTACTAGTACGAACTAGAATGTCACACGAAGACTGCCCAGGTTCCAGCAGTTTAATAATGAATCCAGAAGGACTAGGTTCGCCTATTGCCCAGGTTTCAGCAGTTTAAGAGTTTAAAAAACAGTAGAGTATCCTTTTAGGCCATAGAGCTCTTCTCCAATTAAATCCAGAAAAACAAGTAAATTTGATCTGTCATAATTAATATGATGAATGGCTATGGACTGTTGAGTGACACAAGATCTAAGTATACCGTATGCTTTGCGATTTCATTAAGAGATTTTGAAATTGAGTCCTCCAATTTCCTAAGTTGTTGAATGTTGTCAATCTTGTCAAGATTGCTCCAAAGCCTGCATATTCCAAGTCACAACAGGAAAATAAATGTCATAATCTGGTTCTAGCATTATCTCTGAAGAGACGATGGCAAGTAAACGATGCATATAATACCTAGAAATGGAAGAAAGAATAGAATTACCATAAAGTAATTGATAAAGAAGAAACGGTATATGTTGAATAGACTTCTCACTGTGTCCATAGATATGCCATGGAGACTAAGATATCTGAGTGAGATGGAGAAATGTCCATGCTGCAAGTCAGGAAGAGGAATGGCAGTGATCTTAGGCACAACTGCATCACTTCCCAGGTTTGCTGCATGGCAATAACAGGTGCAGCACAGAACAGAGGCTCGACGGGGTTGTTCTTGGAACCCTAAACCATCTCTCACTGAGCAGAGGCGTATCCAGGATTTCGGGATGATGGGTGCATTATTACAAAAAGGTTGATCTAAAATATAAATTTGATCGGTTGGACATTTAGGTTCTTATTACTAAAACCGTTAAAATTAATATTATAGGTCCAAAACTAATTAAAATGTCAAAAGTGTTACCAATAACCATTTAGAGAGGTGTTATCTAATTTTACAAAGAAAAATAAAACAAGATGAATATAAAATTCAAATTTCTAACCTCACGTAGAGAGGTGCACCAAGTCATCATCGCATTATATGATACTCCGAATATGGGTTCACACATCTATATTTCAATATTTTTCAAAAATATAACACTACTATATATGATCTCAGGAGGGGAGCATGGGTTCACGTGAACCCGGTGACCCCTCCTTGGATACGCCTCTGTCACTGAGTGCCTTGATGACACATGACAGAGACATCCATCTCTGCTTGCGCCATGCCGTAAGTACTGGTTAAAGTTATATTGGATTAAATATGTAACATATAGTCATATAAATTGATCCATAACTTATATATGCTGCTGTATTAATTATACTGATTTTAATAAATGAAAAATTCTCTTCCTAATCAGCAACACAACAACCTAATTTGTCACTGGACACAACACAACACAAATTATTAAAATTGTACTTTATTTGATAAGAGACATGAACCTACAGTCATTAACCTTACCAGCATAAGAAGTCGTCTTCCAGCTTTTTCTGTAAGGATAATACTCGCGACTGCAAATGGAAGCTGAAATGAAGAACGATTGTTTGAGTGTTTTTTAACAGTCTTTTATTAAACTGGAGTAGTAAGAGTTGAGAACCTGGAGAACAGCTATGACTTGAGATGCTGAGTCTGCCGAACAACCTTGTAAAATGATCTTAACTTTTATGTGTATGCCTATAAACAAAAGGCTGTCAACTTAAAACAGAAGTTTATTTCTGAGTGTTTCTTACCAGCTGCTCTAAAAATTGAACTGGCAAAAGTAGTAATTGCATTGTTCCCTCTTAACTGCATGAGAGCCATTAACCCGATTCCAATCTAATAATATTGAATATCGGCAGAAGTAGCAGACATATCATCAAAACTCTTAAAAGTGTTCAAACTTGGGTTATACGTAAAGCTTACAATCAGTGGACGAGCATATTTCCTACTGAACAAATCCATAAATGTGGATCCTGAGTGTTGCTGAACTGTTTCAGTAAAGTCCTGTTAAATAGAGAGATTT
Organism: Solanum okadae; assembly: GCA_036553675.1. Taxonomy (NCBI): domain Eukaryota; kingdom Viridiplantae; phylum Streptophyta; class Magnoliopsida; order Solanales; family Solanaceae; genus Solanum; species Solanum okadae. Next base: position 10,374,610 of record CM071688.1, on the reverse strand, counting down.
CAGTCCTAACAGCTCTTCTGGAACTAGACTTCAACAGAAAAATATGAAAGAGACAAACAGGTAAACAACACAACAACACACTAATTTATCTATATTTGATATGTATAGTAGTGGGAAAATTGGGTGCTGACAGAAGGATGTTATGAAGCTGTCGATGGTGAAGGAGATATGTTGTCCCATCCAAGTTACCAAAGGCTATTGGAAATCACCAATAGAGTTTGTCACTGGTCCAACGAACTGAGAATTATCTAAACTTAGTAGCACTGAGCACTTCCCTCAAATAAGATTTCAGTTCAATCTACTTACGGATTAGAAGAACTTTAGGATCATTCTAACTCAATAGCTAAGATCACTAAAACCTAAAGACCGTTTGATGAATTTTTTATTATAAATATTTCGTTTATTGTACAAACATCACAAGCATTTGATAAAATGTCACATTTGCTGAAATTATCACTTTTTCCACTCAAGATTACTTAAGAAACTATAGTAGAGAGAATTTTAACAATGCAAATGGAAAAGAACAAAGTTGAGAGGTAATCTTAAAGCTTCGAAAAACACACAAGAGATTATATATGAAACTTAACAACTGCTATTTAACCAGAAAAACAATGTAGGAAGATGAAGATCTACAAATTTAAAATTTCACATTACAGGAGAAGGTGAAAGGCAACGGAATAAGTAATTCATCTATCATCAGAACTTACAGTGACACTAGAACCAACAGTCATAATTCCATGATCCCTAACAAATGGCTTTCACGAAAGTGGACAGAATTGGGGGAATGATACTATGTTCCATTCATAGTCCAATGATACTATGTTCAAAAAGCAAAGTGGACAGAATTGGGGGAAGATATTTCAAATTTTCCATTCATAGTACTTTTTAACTATTAAACTGATAATCGATTAATCCTCAAATCACTTCACTTGATTTTCTCAAACTGATTTTTACCCAGTATCTTCGATCATTTTTCATGAAACTTCAAGAAAGAAAAACCCCAAATCACAAAACCCACCTACAATTTCCTCCTTCCATACACAAATTTACGGAAGAAACCCCATAACCAACATAAAAAAAAGTAAATCATCAAACCAGTAATCAAAAAAACGCAAAGAAAGAAGAAAAACCTAGTTTGGTCGTTTCTTGGCGGCTCCAGCATTCAATTTTCCGGTCGTCGTCATTTTTCTCCTTCTACTGTATCAATCTAGCCGTTACTCTGCTACTCATATTGTGCTAAATATTTATATAATTTTTTTAATTATAATTTGTTAATAATTTTTAATATAATTAATTATCAAGTTATTTGAGTAATTATTTTTTATATCATTTTTTCATTTAATTGAATTAATTTTACCCTCTCAAAAACTATTTACATAAATAAGGATTATATTATTTATTTTTTTATGAGACAAACTAATTTTATTAAGAGTTAATTTTATTAAATTAAAATAATTAATTATGTTTTAAAATTTTATTTTTGATTACTGTTATTTTGTAGCATTACGTGAAGATAAAAGTAGTTTTGAATGAAAGTAATAAACTTGTATTAATTTGTTAAAATAGATAAATAAAATAATAAAAGTAAAATCATTAAATCACAAGAACATTCATTAAATCAATACTATTCCCGAGGAAGCACACATGTTGACGGAGAGGTGTGTACTTATTCCCCTCTAAACATTTTAAATCATCCCATTAAGTGTAAAATAAATATCTGACAAAATTTTGTTAATATAGTAGTACATTAAATGATTTTAAAAGTATTTTTCTTTATCGACAATTTTTTACTCAAAATAGTTATAAAATATATACAAATATTATCGACATTCAAAATAATAAAGTTATAAATAAATCAAAGCTAAAGCAGGTCTCATAATTTTTCTAAATGTAGCAGCTTAAAATTGGCATTTTTCACGTTTCTCCATCATAAATCCAAATAGCGAAAAATCACATATAAAAGTTTCTTCTTCCTCTCCAAGTGGGAAACAACACTTTGAGATTAACATTTGTGCACATTTTGTGGTTAACTCAAAGATCTTTCAAGCTCTCTGTTGAATGTGCTTAAGCTTTAAGAAGGAGTAGAGAAGATAATGATAAATATATCATGGAGAGAAATTGTATTGAAGGCCCAATGCTCTTCACTGGCTTATGACTTTCTGGTCTTGTCAAGTCTTCGAAATGGTCTTTTTTTCCTTTTCCACCTTTATACTTAAGTCACCATTTTCTAACACTATGCTATTTAATCTTATTTTAAAAGAACCTATCGCCACACAAATAAGAGTGTGTCATCTGAACCTTTTAATATTAGGATAATAAGCTAAAAGAATTGCTAGTTGGCTCAGCACAAGAAAAAAGAACCATTCTTCATGAATCAGAGGAGAAGATTTCTCTGCTTAATTCTAGATTATATCTTTGGATTATGCAGTAGATAAGAACTATATATGCAGTTCTAGTTATTTTCCCTGAGATGAAAAAAATACGTAGGACTGAAGATGATATTGTTGCTACAATTTCAGTTCATTCTAGAATGAAAATGAAGCTTTCCCTATTGTTTTGTGGAAGGAATAAATGTCATGTAATTTCAAGCCTCTGTGCCTTTCCATCTTTTACTGCCTGACTATGTTATCAACCATTGAAAATTGATTGATAACATTTTGAAATGTTGCAGAGTGCTGCTCGGTTATTTGGATCTTCCATATCAGCGAAGGAACTGATTAGTGTGTCTGGTTTTGTAGTGTTAGTTTGATGTTGCTTTTAGACCAACTAGTGGATCATCTGTAAGCTTTCACAAGATCAATGCAAACATCTGTTATCATTTGAGTTGACAACTTGTAGCAATACATTTATATTCAATCTTTTATTTAATTGATGAAGTAAGTTGTATTGTAAAGCATCTAGAAAGATGCATAAAGCTTTACAAAGAAAGGTTAAGCCCAAAAAACTAATCGAAGCTGGGAGTTCAAAATCATGAGGAGAAGTTAATGGCTGTTAAGCCACTAGAGGGAGCTAAAAAATTCTAAAACAGGATAGCATCATTAACTTGGGATAACTTGCTCCAAGCCTCCAACACTTAGATTTTAGAGCACATTTAGGAGTTGAAATCCCATCAAAGTATCTGCTGTTCTTCTCTGTCCATTTACTGTTAACATGTGCCGTAGGTTTGCTGCAACAAGGCAGTGCAAAAAAAGTAAATTGACTCTTCAGTCTTTTTGGCACATATAACATATGTTCACTAGTGAGTTCCTTTTCTTTTTTAGTATGACATCTTTGAGGGTTGTCCAAGTAAAACGTAGTTTTGTCTTCCATATCAGTTTCCAAGGCCAAGGATCTGTCGAAACATTGGCCTGTGTTCTGTAGGCTGCACCCCGTTGTTCTGTTGCTGCTTTTGTTGGGTCTTATAAATTTCTGACCAAACTTCATCTACAGTTTTACTACACAATTGTGCAGGAAGCGTGAGCGAGTGTTCCTCCGATGCACCATTAAAAAGAAGTTTCTAAGCATGCCTTGCAATAACCAAAATTATGGAAGAGATTGATACCAACCAAGTTCATAATAAAAGTTACCAATCGCCAACAGTTCTACCCAGAAACCTTTGTTTGATCCTAAAGGATCTACTCTGACTTTAGCACACATGTCGTGGACCTGTGTAAAACAAGAATTAACCAAATGTTTCTTCTCTTACTTAAAATGTTTTGTCAAATAAGTAAAGGCATGTAGATAAATTTCAATTAGAAAAGTAGCAAAGAAGTAGAACACAACAGTAACCTTTTTAACAAAACTCCAGTTAGAAAAGAAAAAGGGAAATGAAGGCATGGATGTCTCAAGCAACTAAAGGCAATAGGCTCACCAAGCAAGCAGCTTTAGTTCAAACTTTGTATTTGTCGTAAAAGCCAATATTATCATCTTGGCTATTGTTTGGCTATAGAATTAGTTGAAACTTGGGAAAAGTGAGTTTTTAGAATTCGTTGAAAAATAACTTTTGGAATTTAAATTTAAATTTAGACATGCATTTTACTTGAAAAAAATTGGAGTTTTGCTAGTGAAAGTACCAAAAACAAAAAAAAATTGTTGCAACTTGAAAAAAAAATTATTTTTATTTTTTTGAAAATCTAATCCCAAAATCTACAGCCAAACGGGAGCTAATCCAGTATACCCAAAGCTCATAAGTATTTCTTCTATAGCAAGTCATGGAAATATGAGGGGCGAAAGAGCGTAACAAAGTGACACCGAACAGAACAGTTTAGCTAAGCTATAAAGGCAGCGACGATGCTGCACGACTTTTTGGTTATTGTAGTTTAATTACTTTATTACAAATCCTTGGTTGGACTAATAAAAAATGTAGTTTTTGGTCATGCAAAGTTGCATATAAGATTCAATGAGGAATTTTCGTGGTAAACAATCAGTGGCTTAATCTTATTTATGTAAGGGAAGAACAAAAATAAAGCACATAAAGACAGCAAACAACAGACCACGAATGCCAAAATCAAACTACGAGGGGTAAAGCAGTTAAAACATGTAAAAGTCTCGTATGACTATAAGAGTCATTACATCATTCACCTTTAAAATGCACGTTCATCCTTGAATGTAAAAAGAAAAAAGACACCTGAAGTGTCGAAAAACTGAGGATATCTACTCTAAATGACTGTCTCAACCTCCCAAATGGCCTCATCCATGTTAGAATAATCTTCTTTCAACATTAGAACCTGAAACTCTAGATGTATAATTGCCAAACCTAGAAGCAAAATCGAATCACCTAGCTAGAAACTTACATGCTGCAAAACCACAACTAAGACAATGAACCTTGGACTTAGCTTTCCCTCCTTCCCAAAACTCATAACGTCTTTTGTAGGCGATGCATTCCACAAACTCCCTTACCAGCCATGAATCTAAGTAACAAATCCATTATTTAGCACAAATCTTTAATTTACCCTAAAGTGTGAGACCCAATTCTATATCAACTTGGGTCATCAAAGAATATCCCATCTAGTATGCACTCCTATCCTAAACCTGATAACAGTGAACTAACCAATCAATGAATGTCATATCTTATCATACAAGGCCTCAAATTAAACAGGTTTTCCTGAATGCTGAAGTGATTACCCTTTCCTCATGCAACGCCTACAATTTACAAGAACTAATCCCAATGACCACTCAAAATCCCTCACACATACTCATAACATATCCTTGAAGGCCTGGATAATTCGCTCTAACTGACCACTCATCTATGGGTGAAGACACTATAAGAAACTTCACTTGAGTGACTTTATATGAAAAGAACTATTAATCACCTGAGATATTAACTCATAGATGTTGCACAACTAGTATAATTCATTTACCCCTTATTAAATTTTCCTCTCAACTCTGGGAGAAACTAAATCATGCAACAAAAAATTAGCTTATAGATGGTGGCTTTCCTTTTGTAGAATATTCAATTGAATCCTAATTTTGCAAAATGCATATCTTTATAACAGTGTCACTCGAACCTCTTTCATTTTCATCTGATCAAGAAAAGCATTTTGTCGCCTTTTCTGTTTCTAGAGCAACTGCATACTATGAGGCTCATCGATGATATCTCTTCTTTATAAGATCCTCGATATCTAGCAGGCAACGCCTTAATGTTTCACCTCCTTCTATAGCTTTGCCAAATAGTTTGCTTGAGGTGCATCTCCAGGGAACTTTTGAAATTATGAGGAATCATATTTCCTTCTGATTGAAAGGATTCACCACATGTTTCACCTTTCTATATTCACCATCAATGGAATAATAAGAGAGTAGATGTAACACCCCGTATTCGAAAATAGACCAGATTGCAGATTTTTGGTGTTGCAGGTGGCACTCACGGGCAACAACCACAGACCGTAGGAGGACCCATGGTCCGTCCTGCAGGTCCGTGGTTCGTGTCAGCAACCTCCCCCAGAACTCAGCCAAAAATTCGGCCAAGTGTTGACCCACGGCCGGACTTACGGTCTGTAGGTCAGGTCACGGACCGTGGTTCATGTCCGTGGATCGATGCCCCTAAAGCCCAACTTCAGTCCTGATTGACGGTTGACCAACACAGACCGTCATTCGATGCACGGTCCGTAGGTCTGACCGTAGGTTAGGGTCAGCAGCCAGTTAGATGAAAATTGTTGAGTGGGTCAACTTCAAATAGTCATAACTCTTAACACAAAAGGTATTCTGTGTCCCATGAACTACTATATGATAGATAATTAAATCCTCTTTCCAACGCCACCATGTTTGCTAAAATTCGACCTCCGTGTAAAAAGTTATACTCGTTTTAGTGAAGCCCTGTCGGGCAGACTTGACCGACGACTCTAATCGACGGACCGTCGATTGACCTACGGCCCGTCAGTCCAATCCGTCAGTCACTCCGACAGTAATTAAGTCACTACGGCCCGAAATCGAAAGATTTCTCCGTGGAATTCGTCACCAGGTATGTGGGATTTCACTAGTGGGTTCCTTTCGCCCATTAGGTCCCTATAATTCAGTCAGATTCTTGATTCCATGATTATGAACTGACCTAGGGTTTCTAGAATTTCAACAGATTATCATGAATTAGTTATTTAAATGTTCCAAATCAGATTATCATGTTATTACATCATTTCTCGCATGAATTTCAGAACCCTAGCTATATATTTCTTTAGTTCTTGGATTACACATACTACGTCAGATATCTCAGTTATTCAGTTATACATGCCTCAGTTATTAATGTATCAATATCAGTTTAATTGTTGCATTCTCAGTTTGCATGTTTAGTTTTGAGCTATCCAGTAGTTACAGAAACTCAGTCATAACTAGTTAACCATTTAATTCATTGGGAATAGCATAATATCGAGTTGGACTAAAGTTCAGCGTACCCATATAGTCCCAGAACTACGAGCCACGTAGGTGTAAGTCCCCTCTGTGGGCAACATCAGTTTAGTTATCACGGTAGCATACCTCTAAACCTCTGGCAGGATGTATTGGGTCCTCTCGATGGGGCGTATACATCAGACTCCACATTTAGCTTATGTGGTTTTATGTCGGTTATTAGTAGCTCCCACAGTTTAGTCAGACTTTATTGTATTGACCATATTTCAGTACAGTCAATATTCAGTCTCAGCATGTTATATATTTAGTCATTGCATCAATTAGCTCAGTATTCAGTATTTTCATTATTTATATCATGTTTAGATTATTTCATTGCTTTATTGCTTTGTTCAATTATATGTTATTTCAGCTTTACTCTATCCTACATGCTCAATACCTTTCAAGTACTGACGCATACATGCGCTACATCTTCTCGTGATGTAGGTTCAGGTTCTCAGCATCCATATCACGCTTAGATCGATTCTGATCTTCAGTTCAGCAGCATCAGTGGTGAGTCCTCCTTCTTCGAGGACTAGTGACATGTTTATCTTTATCGCTTTTAGTTTTTAGTTTCAGATTTGCTAGACCTAGTTGGGGCATGTCCCAACATTTCTAGTCAATTTAGAGGCTTATTTCAAACATAGATAGATTCAGCTTAGTATTGAGTTAATATCTTCTTTGTATTAAACTCATCAGTTATCATTTATCTTAGTTATAGTATATGGGTATTCCCCATCTTTTCATTTTATTTATGATTATAGCTTCAGCACAATTTCTATTATTCAGATTATCTTTAGTATGCTTATGATCATGCCAACAGGGTTAACTTGGGATCATTTATGGTCCTAGGTCCCGTGTCCGCGTCTCGAGGGTAGCTCGGGGAGTGACAAACTTGTTATCAGAGCATTAGGTTTAAGTGTCCTAGGATGTCTGAAAAGCCGCATTAGGTAGAGTCATTTTCATGGATGTGTAGTGCACACCACATCTAATGAGGGGGAGGCTACAAAGTGTTTTAGGAAATCTTCATTTTCTTGTTACTTTTATCGTGCGTAAGGTATAATCTAAATTCTATTCTAACTCGACGTTCTACGTTTCAGTGATCATGCCTCCTCGTAGAGCTTATGCTAGGAATGCGAATGCCAGGAACGCAAATGCAGCTCCTCCAGTTCCAGATCAGGAAGTCTCAAATGCTGAATTCAATAATGCCATTCAGATGTTGGCTCAGAGTGTGGCCAACCAGAACAATCAACGGGTTCAATCTCCTGCGAATGCAAATATTGGGTCAGTTGCAGCCAGGGTGCAAGACTTTGTTAGGATGAATCCGCCAGAGTTCTTAGGATCGCAAGTTGGAGAAGATCCCTAAAACTTCATTGATGAGGTCAAGAAGATCTTTGAAATGATGCAGGTCATTGGGAATGATCGGGTTGAGTTAGCATCTTACCAACTTAAGGATATGGCTCATAGCTGGTATACTCAGTGGAGGGAGAACAAGGGTATAGATGTCGTTCCTATTACTTGGGATTGTTTCAGCGAAACCTTTCTGGACAGGTTTTTCCCTATAGAGTTGAGAGAAGCAATGGCCCAGGAATTTATGAACTTCAGGCAGGGTAACATGACTGTCCAAGAGTATGGGCTCAAGTTTAACCAACTCTCCAAGTATGCTCCTCACATGGTTGCTGATTCCAGGGCTCAAATGAGTAAGTTTTTGTATGGAGTGTCAGACTTAGTGAAAACAGAGTGTAGGAATGCTATGTTGTTGGGAGACATGAACATCTCTAGGCTCATGACTCATGCTCAGCAGTTTGAGGGTGATAAGCTTAGGGAACAGGCTAAGGATACTAAGAAAGCAAGAACATGTAACTATATTCCCAATAAAAATCGGGTGGTGGAAATCGCTCGCGAAACTTCAGTAGAAGTCTTCGACTACAACACCTTCATCAGCAAGTGTTCCATCCCCCAGGTTCCGTAATGATCAGAAAGGTAGGGCGTCAGGCTCTAAGTCTCAAGGTAGTGTTTCAGGCACCAAAACCTACCCGACTTGCCCGAAATGTAGTAAGAACCATCCGGGCGAGTGCCTTGTAGGTAAGGAAGGATGTTTTGAGTGTGGTCAGGCTGGTCATAGATTGAAGGATTGTCCTTCTAGACAAGGTCAATGAGGAAATAATGGTAGAGTTCAGTTTACAACTTCAGCAGCACCAGCAGGTCGCCCGACTCAGCAGGGTAACTCATCTGGTACAGGTGGCGGACAACGCCAAAATAGGCTATATGCTCTTCAGGCTCATCAAGATCAAAAAGATTCTCCTGATGTAGTCACTAGTACGTTACGAGTCTTTGATCTTGATGTTTATGCATTGTTAGATCCAGGGGCTACTTTGTCTTTTGTAACTTCTTACATAGCAGTCCAATTCAGTGTTAGCCCAGAAACTCTTTCAGAACCTTTCTCAGTCTCTACTCCAGTCGGTGACTCAGTTATAACTAGACGGGTATACAGAAATCGCCCTGTCACAGTCTCTCAGAAAGTCACCTCAGCAGATCTTGTAGAGTTAGAAATGGTAGACTTCGATGTCATTCTAGGCATGGATTGGTTACATTCATGTTATGCCTCAGTCGATTGTAGAACTAGGATTGTTCTTTTTCAGTTTCCAGACGAACCAATCTTAGAATGGAAAGGTAGTAGCTTAGCGCCTATGAGTCTATTCATTTCTTACCTTAAGGCCAGAAAGATGATCTCTAAGGTTTATCTCTATTATCTAGTTCGGGTTAAGGATTCTAGCTCCGTAACTCCAACTCTTGAGTCAATTCTAGTGGTTAATGAGTTTCCCGAAGTGTTTCCAGATGATCTTTCCTGAGTTCCTCTCGAAAGGGAAATCGACTTTGGAATTGATCTCCTTCCAGATACCCAGCCTATCTCTATTCCTCCTTACAAAATGGCTCCAGCTGAGCTTAAGGAATTGAAAGAGCAATTGAAAGACCTTCTAGATAAAGGCTTCATCAGACCTAGTATTTCGCCATGGGGTGCACCAGTATTGTTCGTGAAGAAGAAAGATGGTTCTCTCAGAATGTGCATTGACTATAGGCAGTTGAGCAAGGTCACAATCAAGAATAAGTATCCCATCCCAAGGATTAATGACTTGTTCGACCAACTTCAGGGTGCTAGTCATTTCTCAAAGATAGACCTTAGATCATGTTATCATCAACTTAGAGTCAGAGAGAGTGACATTTTGAAGACAGTTTTCAGAACTCGGTATGGTCATTACGAATTTGTAGTTATGTCATTTGGACTAACCAATGCTCATGCAGCTTTCATGGATTTGATGAACAGAGTGTTCAAGCAATACTTGGACTTGTTCGGTATCGTCTTTATTGATGATATCCTCATTTACTCTAGGAATGAGGAAGAACATGCGAGTCATTTGAGAGTTGTTCTGCAAACTCTCAAAGATCGTCAATTATTTGCAAAATTTAACAAGTGCGAGTTTTGGTTACAATCATTTGCTTTCCTTGGGCATATTGTGTCTAGTGAAGGAATTCGAGTAGATTCCCAAAAGATAGAAACAGTGAAACAATGGCCCAGACCTACCTCTTCTACATATATCAGAAGTTTCTTGGGTCTAGCGGGCTATTACAGACGGTTCGTGGAAAGATTTTCATCCATTGACTAAGTTGACTCAGGAAAAGGTTAAGTTCCAGTGGTCAGATGATTGTGAGAAAATCTTGGCAGAACTGAAAACTAGGTTGACTACTCCTGTCTAAACTCTACCAGAGGGTTCCGATGGTTATGTGATATATTGTGATGCATCCAGGGTCGGCCTAGGTTGTGTGTTGATGCAGCGAGGTAAGGTTATAGCTTATGCATGAGAAGAATTATCTGACCCACGACCTCGAGCTTGCAGCAGTGGTGTTTGCACTCAATATTTGGAGACACTACTTGTATGACATTCATGTAGATGTGTTCACAGACCATAAGAGCCTTCAATATGTATTCACCCAGAAAGAGTTGAATCTTCGCCAAAGAAGGTGGCTTGAGTTCCTCAAAGATTATGATATGAGCGTGCATTACTATCCGGGTAAGGCGAATGTAGTAGCAGATGCTCTTAGCAGATTATCTATGTGTAACACCCCAGAAATTCTATGAATTAAGTTAGAGCCTCACCTTATGAATAATGACTTAAAAATAGTCAAAATGATGTTTATAAACCTAAACTAATGTAATTGACTTGGTTTGGAAGAGTAAAAGTCTAAACGTCAAGAAACGACCACGACGTCCGAAAACTAAAGAAAAATGTGTTCTAGTGTGTCCTTAGGTTTTGGGCAGGTTTGAGAGTGTCGTATGATGGTATAATCTTGTAAAAAAGGTTTAAATTAGGTAAGTTATGTTCGTAGGGGCAAAACGTCCGGGTACGACCCCCCAAGGACCCCCTTAGGAGTCCTTGAGGAGGACCCAAACATGGACCCAAAAGCTGTCAAAACTGCAGCAAACGACGAGACCAAGACTTACGGCCCGTAGACTGGTCGATGGACCGTAAGTCATGGTCATGAGCCCATACTTAGTCGTGGGAGACTTGACCCCCCAAAAGGGAGCCTCAGTACCAAACGACGGATGACCAGCACGGTCCGTAACTCCACCTACAGTCCGTAGGTAGAGGGTCGTAAGTCCTGGCAGTTTTTAAGTTTTTAGTTTTTAGTTTAGGGGTCTTAGTTTTAGTTAGTTATTTAATAAAGGGTTAAGAAGGGTGGTTAGTTAACTAATTACCATTCTAAGCCTAACTATAATATCCTAACCCTAAGACTTTAACTCACACAACTAAACTCACAAGTCAAACTCATTCTTTCTCAAAAACTCCCTCAACTAAGAATCCCATTGAAGAAGAAGACCAAGGTTCATCTAGGGCAGCAAGGTTTAGATTTCCCCCCATCATTTCTCAAGGAATTAACTAAGGTATGGTTGCTTATCACTATTGGGATTCCTTTCCCCAAGAGGCCTCTTCAAGATGAATTTCAAAATCTCCAATTTCTAGGATTTCAATCCAAAAATGTGGGTTTTCTTTCTAAAGTGAAATTGATGTTATAAACTGACTTTGAATGATGTTATATGAATAATTATGAATGAATTTATGTTGTATTTGTGGTTTCTTGAAGAATTCCCCATGAGACTCATGTTTCTCCTTCTTTTCCTAATTCTAACCCCAATTTGTGTTGGATATTGATTGAAGGCTAGGAATTGAAGGTGATGTTATATAATTCATGTTTGTATGATGATTCTACCCTAGGTTATGTATAATTTCTATGAAATTAGGGTTGAGTCTTTGAATGAAGCCTTGAAGGCTATGAAGGGAATATGTTAATTGATTATATTGATGTTGATGATGTTATTACTTCATGAATTACCTTGTATTATGTATTGGTTATGAACTGATTGGTGATTGAAGTATGAATGTCCTAGGAAGGGCAAGAAGGTATAAATGTTGGTTCTTTTTTGAACTCAAGTATGGAAGGTGAATTACTTAGATTGTAATGATGTTATACCTAATGTGTTGTTGTGGTGTTGATGACCTAGTTTCCTCATCCTTAACCCTCTACACTTGAATTAGCTATGAAATATGTATGTATGTTATGGTATGATTGCTATATGATTGAAAGGTAGTTCTCATTATTATAGTGTAATGTGAAGTGAAAGGGTTACTCACTTACTAAGTGTTTCTAAAAGTGAAATTATTGTTACTTACTTATGAACACATAAGAGCTATTATGGTAAGATGTTTTCATAAAAGTCTAATAAAGGCTAATGTGAACTTATGTGATGACTAAAGATGATTTCAAAAGGGAATTAGATCCTTAGCACCGAAAGGGAATGTAAATAAGATAGGGGTCTCACGTTTAGTAAGTCCGGCTCCCCACATGGGTTTCCTCACGTTTAGCAAGTCCGAACTACCCACGGTATGTGTTGTTTCATGAGATGGAAATCCCCACGTTTAGTAAGTTAGGATTTCTAGAAGCAATCTCATTGACCCTTAACTATGTGCCCATATAGGACTCTAGCTTAGTGGATCCACCTAGATAGCTATGTACGAATGGTTACACCTTAGGCAAGTGTTAACCCTCTCTTTTCGATGTGGGAGTAGAACACCGGATTCCATGTAGCTCTCATGGTCTATGTCGGTTATGGCAATATCTCCCTAATGCAAAACTAAATGAAGGTATGAAAGGTGTGAACTCTTACTAGGGCTTTCTTAAGGGTTTCTTCATGGTGTAAGAGAGGGTATAGGACTTCTCTTGCACATTGTACTTGTGGGATCCTAAGAGATGGTTGTACTAGTGTTCACTTATGATTATGACTTATGTATGTTGAAGCTATGTTATGTATGCTCATTATGAATATGGTGAGTTATGATGAAGTATGATCTTATGTATGTATGCATGAAGTAGGTTGCTTAATGTGATACTTGGCTTTGAATAGGGTTATGGGATTCTATTCCTTGTATTGCACTAGTATTACTTGGGTTGTCTACATGTTGGGATGATATTATGTTGGTTTGGACTATGATACTTAATTTGTGTGCACATTGGGTTTACTTGGCAAAAAAGCATGTTTTGATTAAAATGTCCTTTTATGCATGTTTCAATGGTTTTTTTATGCATAGTAGCCATACTTAGTACGTGTGTTGTACTAACCCATTTTGTCTCCTTTTTCTTCCCAAAACATTTAGGTTCGGGCCGTTGAGAATTCAAGCTTACTTCTCAAGACACTTGGAGTTGCTTCCCCAAGTTGGTGAGTCCTCAAGTCCGAGGACAAGACCCTATGATCTAGCTTCTATGTTTAGTTCTTTGCTTATGTTGAAAGACAATGTTGTACTTTCCTATTTCTAGACTTCTTATTGATGTAAGAGCTAAGTCCCATTTTCGATACTTCTATGTCTAGATGGTATATTTTGACGAAGTTAGATTATATTTTCATATATGAAGTAAAGTTGAACTTACAAAGTAAAAGTTTTTAAAAAGTTTCGTGTTTTATTCTATGATGCATGCTATGATGAATGCTAAAGGCTTGTATAAGACCTCTTAGAGGTCGAATACGCCGGTAACGACTAGGGAGTGCTCTAAGGTTGTTACACTATAGGTAGTGTAGCACATGTTAAGGAAGAAAGAAAAGAGCTAGCAAAGGATGTTCACAGACTTGCTCGCCTAGGAGTTCGACTTATGAGCATATCAGATGGTGGTGTAACGGTTCAGAATGGTGCAGAATCTTCCTTAGTAGTAGAGGTTAAAGAAAAGCAAGTCAGTGATCCAATATTGCTTGAGCTTAAGGGTGCAGTCCACAATCAGAGAGTGGAGGTCTTCTCCCAAGGGGGAGATGGTGTACTTCGCTATCAGGGTAGATTGTGTGTTCCTAATGTGGGTGAATTGAGACAGCATATTCTTGCAGAGGCCCATAATTCCAGATATTCTATTCATCCAGGTGCAACTATGATGTACTGCGATCTACGGGAAGTCTATTGGTGGAATGGTATGAAAAGAGATATAGCAGACTTTGTGGCTAAGTGGCCCAATTGCCAGCAAGTCAAGGTAGAACGTCAGAAACCAGGAGGTATGACTCAAGAGATTGACATTCCTACTTGGAAGTGGGAAGTGATCAACATGGCCTTCATCACAGGTTTACCTCGTACTCGCAGACAACATGACTCCATTTGGGTGATTGTTGATAGGGTTACTAAGTCTTCTCGCTTTTTGGCGGTCAAGACTACAGACTCGACAGAGGATTATGCCAAGCTTTACATTAATGAGATTGTGAGGTTACATGGGGTTCCTTTGTCTTTCATCTTAGATAGAGGTCCTCAGTTTACCTCTCATTTCTGGAAGTCATTTCAGAAGGGTCTTGGTACTCAGGTTAACCTTAGTATAACATTTCATCCACAGACGGATGGTCAGGCAGAGCGTACCATTCAGACCTTAGAGGACATGTTGAGAGCTTGTGTGATCGACTTCAAGGGTAGTTGGGATGATCACCCTCCTCTTATTGAGTTCGCCTACAATAATAGTTACCATTCCAGCATTCAGATAGTCCCTTATGAGGCTTTGTATGGGCGTAGATGTAGATCTCTAGTTGGTTGGTTTGAAGTAGGTGAAGCAGCCTTGATATGACCAGATTCTGTCCTTGATGCTATGGAGAAAGTGAAATTCATTAGAGATAGACTTAAGACTGCCCAGAGTCGCTAGAAGTCTTATGCAGATGTGAGAAGAAGGGAACTAGAGTTCCAAGTTGATGATTGGGTTTTCTTGAAAGTGTCACCCATGAAGGGGGTGATGAGATTTGGCAAGAAAGGGAAGCTCAGTCCCAGATATGTAGGCCCTTACCGGATCTTGAAAAAGATTGGTAAAGTGGCTTATAAGTTAGAGTTGCCAACAGATTTAGCAGCAGTGCATCCAGTCTTTCACATTTCACTTTTGAAGAAGTGTGTGGGTGATCCAGCATCTGTAGTGCCATTAGAGACTATGGCTGTAAAAGATAGCCTTTCTTATGAGGATGTACCAGTTGAGATTCTCGATCGTCAAGTTAGAAGGTTGAGAAACAAAGAAGTCGCTTCAGTCAAGGTGTGGTGGATGAGTTAGTCCGTAGAGGGAGCTACTTGGGAAGCAGAGGTGGCCATGAAAGCCATGTATCCTCACCTCTTTCCTTCCGATTCCCCTCCAGCTTGAGGTAATAGTTCCTCTTTAGTTTTTCAGTCATTCTTGCGTAAATTCAATCTTAGAATCATGTTCCATCAGTTTGTACTTGCATTTTCAGCATATTTGCATGTTTTTGGAACTCAATTTAGTCAGAAATTCAGTTCCCAGTGTTTAGTGGTAGGGATTACAGCCCTCTCCCTCCATTTCAACTAGTTTAGTCTTCATTCGAGGATGAATGGTCCCAAGAGGGAGATAATGTAACACCCCGTATCCGAAAATAGACCAGATTGCAAATTTTTGGTGTTGCAGGTGGCACTCACGGGCACCATCCACGGACCGTAGGAGGACCTACGGTCCGTCCTGTAGGTTCGTGGTTCGTGTCAGCAACCTCCCCCAGAACTCAGCCAGAAATTCGGCCAAGTGTTGACCCACGACCGGACTTACGGTCCGTAGGTCAGGTCACGGACCGTGGTTCGTGTCCACGGATCGACACCCCTAAAGCCCAGCTTTAGTCCCGATTGACGGTTGACCAGCACGGACCGTCATTCGATGCACGGTCCGTAGGTCTGACCGTAAGTTAGGGTCAGCAGCCAGTTAGATGAAAATTGTTGAGTGGGTCAACTTCAAATAGTCATAACTCTTAGTACAAAAGGAATTGTGTGTCCCACGACCTATAATATGATAGATAATTGAATCCTCTTTCCAACGCCACCGTGTTTGCTAAAATTTGGCCTCCGAGTAAAACGTTATGCTCGTTTTAGTGATGCCCTGTCGGGCATACTCGACTGACGACTCCAATCGACGGACCGTTGATTGAGCAACGACCCGTCAGTCCAATCCTTCGATCATTCCGACAACAATTAAG
The DNA here is from genome assembly GCA_036553675.1 of Solanum okadae. Taxonomy (NCBI): domain Eukaryota; kingdom Viridiplantae; phylum Streptophyta; class Magnoliopsida; order Solanales; family Solanaceae; genus Solanum; species Solanum okadae. Next base: position 10,358,229 of record CM071688.1, on the reverse strand, counting down.
TCGGAGGTCTTTTGGTCTTTTCCTATTTCGTTGGACCCCTAAGATACGTCGTTTAGACCCAAATCATGAGGTTTTAGTCAGTTTAAGCCTAGAAACATAACTAGAACTTACTTTACTCAAAATCATTAATCAAAACCTAGAAAATTAGAATCAAGAGCGGAGAAAAAGGTCAAGAACCCTAGTTCAAGAACGCAGCAAGGTCTATCAGTTCCAGCCCCGAAATCGAATGATTTCTCCGTGGAATTCGTCACCAGGTATGTGGGATTTCACTAGTGGGTTCCTTTCGCCCATTAGGTCCCTAGAATTCAGTCAGATTCTTGATTCCATGATTATAAACAGACCTAGGGTTTCTAGAATTTCAACAGATCATCATGAATTAGTTATTTAAATGTTCCAAATCAGATTATCATGTTATTACATCGTTTCTCGCATGAATTTCAGAACCCTAGCTATGTATTTCTTTAGTCCTTGGATTACACATACTAGGTTAGATATCTCAGTTATTCAGTTATACATGCCTCAGTTATTAATGCATCAATATCAGTTTAATTGTTGCATTTTCAGTTTGCATGTTTAGTTTTGAGCTATCTCGTATTTGCAAAAATTCAGTCATAACCAGTTAACCATTTAATTCATTAGGAGTAGCATAATACCGAGTTGGACTAGGGTTCAGCGTACCCATATAGTCCCAGAACTACGAGCCACGTAGGTGTAAGTCCCCTCTGTGGGCAACATCAGTTTAGTGATCACGCCAGCATGCATCTATACCTCTGGCAGGGTATATTGGGTCCTCTTGATGAGGCGTATACATCGGACTCCACATTTAGCTCATGTGGTTTTATGTCGGTTATTAGTAGCTCCCACAGTTTAGTCAGACTCTATGGTATTGACCATAATTCAGTACAGTCAGTATTCAGTCTCAGCATGTTATATATATAGTCATTGCATCAGTTAGCTCAGTATTCAGTATCTATATCATGTTCAGATTATTTCATTGCTTTATTGCTTTGTTCAGTTATATGTTATTTCAGCTTTACTCTATCCTACAAGCTCAGTACCTTTCAAGTACTGACGCATACGTGCACTACATCTTCTCGTGATGTAGGTTCAGGTTCTCAGCATCCAGATCACGCTTAGATCGATTCCCGATCTTCAGTTCAGCAGCATCAGTGGTGAGTCCTCCTTCTTCGAGGACTAGTGACATGTTTATCTTTATCGCTTTTAGTTCTTAGTTTCAGTTTTGCTTTACCTAGTTGGGGAATGTCCCAACATTTCTAGTCAGTTTAGAGGCTTATTTCAGACATAGTTAGATTCAGCTTAGTATTGAGTTAATATCTTCTTTGTATTAAACTCATTAGTTATTATGTATCTTAGTTATAGTATATGGGTATTCCCCATCTTTTCATTTTATTTATGATTATAGCTTCAGCACAATTTCTATTATTCAGATTATCTTTAGTATGCTCATGATCATGCCAGCAGGGTTAGCTTGGGATCACTTGTGGTCCTAGGTCCTGTGTTCGCGTCTCAGGGTTGCTCGAGGGGTGACAGTATAGGTAGCATATTAGACGTTATATATTAATATTGGATGCAGGACCAATCAATGAATTATAATATTAAGAAATGCGAGGGAAATGAAACTCGTGCAGACAGTTCATAAAGTTAGAGGAAAGAAATATTCTGGAGAACGTGTAGCTGTGGAAATTAAGGACATTGTTGAAATCCCAATTTGTCATCATACATAAGCATTTTTGTTGTCCCTTATACACCTCATTCAAGCGAAGTATTCTCACAATCAGATTAAGGTCATAGATTAATTTCCTTTTATGGACAAGGTAGAACACGGTCATCTTTTCCCTAAGCAATCGATAGAGGAGAGATGTTGTTAATCTAATTAAAGGAAGGAGTCACATTAGAAGAAATTGAACAAATATGTGATAACTATGGAAAGACATAAACAGAGGGCTGAAGTCATACATCACATGTAAGCTAATCAATGGTTAAAATAATTCAAACACCAGACAAATAAAAATCACATAGAAGAACAACGTAGGAACATCTCATCTTAAGTAGATACTTGTTAAGATGCTAAGTCAGATAATAACTACGTTCCAAAACAAAGATTGTTTGCAACTTTACTCTTTCTAAGAGAAGTTGATTTAGGTGTACATGATCGAAAAATAATATCAATTTATCAAACACATTCTGCTCTCTATGAAATCTACAACAAACTACACTTCGATGTGTATTTAGATTTATTTTTTTGAAAACTGAAAGTGAAGAACAACCTGGCGCAAGATGTATTGGCTACTGTAGAAGGGAAGCCATATATAACATTCACAATGGATATCTAATTAAAATCGTAAACATCATATATTTTAAGTACACAACTTATAAATTCAGGTGTCTAGCCTTTTCTTGTAACGAAAGATGACTCTCTTATCAGCAGAGCTCTTTCAACACCAACTTCAGAATAATGCTTCTTTACTAAAAGTTCTGATCTCATGATTTATATATGGCCAAAATATCACCTCCCCAATGTACTGAATAAGTCTCAAGAAAAAGTGTTTGAAGATGTATACCTGGTTTCATGTCCCATTAACTGGCAGCTCTTCACATTCCATCTTATTTTCTTGGGCCAGTTCATCCTTAAGGCGATTAATCTCAGCTCTGAGATCTTCTTGCTCAATAACATACTTAACATACGTGCCTGACGCAGAGCCACTTAACATCCTTAGCAGTCAAGGTTGCTAGCATGCACTGCATTTGGATATTGGAACCCCTCGGAGGAACAGGTCCAGCGGTAGGATCAACAGTTTGTATTGATCGCCAGTATGTCATTGCTATTGCCTTAGTTCGTATGATCTTCTGAACATATACATTATTGTCGCCCATTATTCGTTGTTTTTGCTTCTCCAAGCTTCAATATCTTTTCTATTCCATTTAGACCAACTTCAACATCATATTTATCTTCATTATCTAAATAACTACACAGAGGACCTATGCAACAATACACAAGAAAACATTGAGAGTTCAATAAAAACAACAATCAATATATCAAAGATGATTTATTCAAGAAAAGTGGTTGGTTACTTACTCGGTCTGTTTGTCATCTACAACACCCTCATTTTTTTCAGTAACAATCAATACCCATTTTTTTTTATTGAAATCACTGTAAGACAAGTTGATTTGCTATCAACACAGTCATCACTTCTATAACACCAATATATTTTGGAACACATGGAAAACATTTTCCAGAATAAGTATCTACGCGTTCTGTAATCCTTGAATAAATATTAAGTACTCTTAAGTTGTAATTAGCAAGGCCCCCACCCACCCCTGAGGCACCCCACCCCGACATACCCCGTAAGCCAAGAAGGTTTACAAAATTACTAAAAAATGGGTTCAGGGGTAATAGGACCTTAGTTTAGTTAAGGTGTGTCTCTGAGATTTCAGTCATAGTCTAGGGGGATACTTGTACATTTTCCCTAATTTAAAAGTACTATATTATTCAAAAACAAGTTTAATAAGTAGTAATAACATTACTAAACATTGAAGAAAATTAAATTATGTTATGTATTTTAATTATCTAAACCAATGTAAGATTAAGGAAACAATATTTAATATTATTGTCTTTTTTTTTCATAAATTTTTTTATTTTATTTTTATTTTTACCCTCCCTAGGAGCTCCCCCCCCCCTTTTTGCACCCTTGGTGACTCGAACGCGTAACCTTCGGGTTGGAAGTGAGGGGTACTTACCATCCGAGCAACTCCCTCTCGTCATTATTGTCATTCTTAATATTGAATTGAATTTTTTTTTGTTAGCATTAGTATTGATTTAAGCTTAATTAGAGTTACTAATAATTATTATCTACGGATTATAATATTTATTGGACAATTCAAAATTCTAAATCTCAATCATGAAATAATATGTTAAAAGATAAAGACTATGAAAAATATAAGAAATATTTTATTGTGTCAAAGTAAATACTTTTATAAATACTTCTATGTATATATTTTTATTTTTTTAAGAATGTTGGGTTGTTTTGGTCAGAGGCGTATGCGGGAGGGGGTCACTGGATTCACGTGAACCCATGCTCCCCTCCTGAAATCATATATTATTAGTGTTATATTTTTAATTTTTTTTATAAAATATAAATGTGAGAAAACACACTCGAAGTATCATATAAGGCGATAATGATTTGGTGCACCTCTTAGAGGTTAGAAATTTGACTTTTATACCTATCTTGTTTTATTTTTCTTTCTAAAATTTAGTAACATCTCTCTAAGTGGTTATTGATAGCACTTTTAACATTTTAATTAATTAAGCATTTCAATGTTGGAACTATAATTTAAATTTTTACCTGTTGTCAAACCGATTAGATTCACCTTTTCATAATAGTGCACCAATAATATCGAAATCTTGAATATGCCTATGGTTTTGGTCTCGACTTTTTATTGTTAAAATCAAACCAAACCAACCAACTATAATTTATTTATTTTCCAATATCAAACCAAACAAAGCGATATATCCGATATAATCTAACCAATGAAATCTAGAGAATAATAAAAATTAAACATACATTTTACCTTCAAACTAGTAAAGAGGATAATGGTGTAATGTTCTCGACAAAACTGCGTTAAACACTCTCATATTTGCTCTTTGTAGAGTTAGGAATTTTAAGAAAGCTAAGCTCTTGATGGAGCAAATGGAGTTGCCTAATTTTAGGTGTTCACCTGATGTATTTACTTACACAATCTTGATTAGCTCTTATTGTAGATATGGTATGGAAACTGGCTATAGAAAAGCTAGTAGAAGGAGCATATGTGAGGCGAATCACTTGTTTCGCGTCATGTTATTCAAAGGATTTCTTCCTGATGTAGTAACTTATAATAGTTTGTTCAATGAATGCTGCAAAACTAATTTATGAAGCAAAGAAGTAAGAAAGACTTTCCAATAAGTCGTAGATTAACGTGACTTGCCAAGTTTTGATAAAAGGAATACAAATTCAAAATGCCATGTCCTGTGGAATGTTGCCAAGCGCTTGCATTGAACATTCAAAAGTTGTAAATACTCATCTGCTCCGTCAACAAGACACTGCAGAAAAAGGATAACATAAGCACATAAGCCTTGTCACCTAACTTTGCCAGTTACAGTCAATTCTACGATGCTGATACATTACTGCACTAAGCTGAATTCATAGCACACGGTTATGAATTCTTGCATATTCTTACTTTTTGTTCATCAGAAATGTCGTTTGTGGCTGCGTTTGTAGGCTACATGCAAATACATAGATATTATAGCGAATGTTATAGCATCCAAAATCAGATTTCAACATCTCATTTAACACATTTGCAGCGTCTTTGAAGCGACCAGCCTTTCTATACAAATCAATCAAACTATTGTACGTGGCAATCATTTGAGGTCTCCTACCCATTTTCTCAATTCTGAAATTTTAGACAGATTCCTTCCTCTGGACGCTCAGTCAACAAAAACTGTTTCAAACAAAAAAATTCAGAGTCATCCAACGTAAAATCAAAGTCAAAATAAAAATCATCCAATTCATCTATCTTTCCAGTACACCAATCCTTATAGAACCTATCTACTTTATTATTACCATGCGTCCTTTAAAATTGTTAGAATAGGAATAGACTTATACAATCCTATTAGAATAAGAATAGGAATTAGAATAGAAATAGAAATAGGAATACTAAATAGTATCCTACTTGGTAAGAGATTGTATTCTAGGTTCTATAAATAGGGTCTCAATGTAATAATGTAGACAACAACAACAATTCAATAATATTATTCCCTTATATTTCTCACAAAAATAACAATTGTATTCTTTGTAGCCTAAATCATAAGATTTAATTAGCCAGAAAGATCAAAGTAATATTAATTAGTGAAATTGAAAGTTTAGGTATGTATATAGACGAACTCTTTTCTTGTTATTGTGAGAATGTACATCAATGCAGGGCAATGCTTAGGTATAACTACAAATATGGAGGCGGAAACATTTGGGATTCTGATGGCTTCACAACATCATCCTTGAAATAGACTCACTCAATCTAAGGAAAATAGTTATGAAAGAATGGAAGGTGCCTTGGCAATTGACAGAGCAGATAGAGGAGATAAGACAAATACTTACATAAACTCATAGCAGAATTCAACATGCATTCAGAGAGACTAATCAGCTAGCAGATAAATTAGCAAACATTGTGTTGGATCAAGAAACTCCCCTATATTTTAATAACTTCTTACAATTGTCGGTAGGATGTAAAAAGTTATTAAATATAGATAAAACACAAGTTTCTACATTGAGAATCAGAACTAGAAAAATAAACAACATTCACTGATGCACAGAAAGGATCATCACAACTTCATTTTTCACAGATATGATATTTACATTAGAGTTCTTAGCCATGTGTAGGGCTGCATAACTGTGCGAATTTGTAAGCAACCTAGCTTATGCTATGTCAGATTACAAAAAGGAGTCAACAGCTAAAAGACAAGGGCCATTTCGATGAGGGATTTCAAAGAGCTGAAGAACAGGAGCATTGTGATTTTCCTCATATGATACCTCAGCTGCAGAAAGAATGGTCAGGGGATTAGAGAGAAAGGAGATGAAGCAGAGCGGATAGTACACCATAAAGCTTCATCTACAAAACTATTGACTAGGCGCCTCTTCTCATGGCGTCCATCGATAACAATGCCACTGAAGATAGAGAAAGTAGTCATTAGGCAAAGAAATGTCTGAGATTATAGAAAGGGAGAAGAGACACTGATACCTTTGTCAACTAAAATTTATAGTTGAATCAATAACCATGGGAAGATTGATGACCCTAAGACAAGCCAAATGGAATGAAAAGTTTACAATCTCCCTCAAAGGAGACATCGGAGGCGGAACTGAAAGAGAACTTCAAATAGGAAAAGTCTTAGAAATACTTCCTATTTCGGGTTGGGATGGGATGTGTTTCCTTTTTTCTGTTTTGCTTTTTGGTTTGGACTCAATTGAGCCAATTTTGTATAGCTTCTTCCACTGAATATTTAACCAAAAAAAATTAACATCAATGCCGGTTGATCGATCGTGCAAAGACGATTTTAGAGTAGTGTCAACTATACACAAATAAAATGAACATCATTAAAGTAGGATGCTTGAACCTTGGTGACCAAAAGCACGTCAATTATATGAACAATGACATTACCAGACTATTTCATTCCAACATGCATTTGGAGGTTAACCAAAGGAAAACAACTATTTCATTCCAACATGCATTTGGAGGCTAACCAAAGGAAAACAAAAAACACAATCAAGAATGTCATTCCTCATAGGAATGATCTTACAAGTTAACCACTACTATATCCCTATAAAACTTGCAATTCATTAATGAAGCCAGCTGAAGTCGTCAATAATGTTAGAGCCTTTAAATAAAAACCTTGTGTAGAAATCAAAGTTAATATTGTCTGGCTCACTAACATGAATTTTTAGTAGTGCCTCAACGAGAAAATACTTATAACCTCCTATTTTGTCTAAGTTTCTCCAAACACATCCATTTTAGAGCAGGAATCAGTTGAAAATAGTTGTTGAAAACAGAAAGCCCAAAAGATTCTTACAAGTATCCAATATCAGGGAAAAACTAATTTACTATAACAAACAAGTATTCCCATCTCAGTAATAGCATAATAACATATCCAGTATAATTTCAATTCTAGAATTATATATGAAGAAGGAAAACTTTGAAATGCAACATGGATGAATACAAATACGAAATAACAAAATGAAAAGTGAATTGATTTATATTTATTATAAATGATGTTGTTGGAGTATATTTCACTTTGACAATTCGATTAGTTGGTACATATTGATTTAGACTTTGATACAATGAGTCAGCTATTGAGGAGACTATATGATGAAATCGAGCATAATATAGTTGTAGCTGATATGTGTGCTAGCAAGAAAAACACTAACATGTTTAAGGAGGCGACAAGGAATTATAAAATTAACAAAATTGAGCAGTTGAAAGAGCTTGAAGAGCATGTTTCCGCACTATAAGCATCTAAGAAGGATGGTTCTACAAGAAATGATCAGCAGGTGAGTTGGCACAATTTATGAAAAATGATAGCAAATGTTAAATAAATCTTTTCATGTTTTTGTCTTCAATAAAGACTCTTTTCCTCCATTTTGTTTTCTTGTTACTCAATGGAGCAAGTACAGTTTTTCCTTATTTTTCTTGTTCTAGCAATGTAATAAAGACATGTTATATTTTATTATCCCCATAATATGTAATATGCAGTTGTAGTCAGACACAATGTAATGAATTGTACCCTCAACTGATAACTAAGATGGGAAAAAAAATGTATAGCCACTAAGATTACTAGTATTTGAGAGCTTTACGAAATTCGGAGCATGAAAAAAAACAAATTAGTTCACCAAATACAGATTTCTTAATCTTAAAAGGATAGAAATTAGCTTAAAAAGTAATCATTATTCTTGATCTCACTCTTCCGCTCGAGTATTAGCAAACTATTCTCTACAGAATGAAAATATAGAAAACTAATGCACAATAAAAAAAGAAAAATTGGAACAAAGGGCGAAGAAAACATGAAACCCGAAACAGAAATTCTGATAGAAGTAGCTGCAAATTGTTTAACTTTCACACTGTGAGTGAAAATAATTTCATAACGTCAATGTCATGAGGAGGACAAACTTCAAACTAAACACACACCAGTGGAAGACAAAAATTAACAAATCAAGAAAGTTGATTTAGTCGGAATCAAAATTGTAGTATAATTTTCCTTTGTTTAATTACACCAAAAACCCATATGAACAGAGAAAGTTCAAAGAATTATAACAAAAGAAGACCAAATTATTTACTTTATGTGACAACAACAAAGCTTTGAAACGCAACATGGACGACTAAAATAGCAAATAACAAAACAAAAACTGAAATTGAAAAAATAGAGGAAATTGCATCCTGAGAATGCAAAAGGGGACAACAAAAAACAAAAATTAAAACTACTACAATTCTAATTATTGGGTTCTCCAAAACACAAACAAAAGTAAACATCAACAACAAACCCAAATCAAACAAGAAGGAAATATGAAGACACTTAGATGTTGAAGATAAAACTGATAATTGCATAGCTAAGAGACTATTTTGAATCTACCTTCAAACATAAGATTTTTCACATCATAGTTATGTAAGGTTAACATTACCACTACAAAGGAAAAACAACCATCCTAGTTCTTGGAAAAACAATAATGTAAGAAATAACTTGATGGAGCCTCGAGGCCCACCATCCCTCCCCCAATCCCCGAGGCGTCGTGCTTCGAGGCCTCTGCCCCCACCCCACACCCACCTACCCGCCCCGAGGTTTCGTGCCTCGAGGCCCCCGCCTCCCCGAGGCATCTTGCATCGAGGCCCCCACCTCTCCCCCCTCCCCCGATCCCCGAGCCTTCGTGCCTCAAGGGCCCCCACCTTGCCCCCGAGCCCCGAAGCGTCGTGCTTCGAGGCCCCCTTGAGCCTCAAGGCCCTCATAAATTTTTTTGAGAAAAAAATTTGGATACTCTGGGCGCCAGATCCATGGGCTTAACACATGGAAAATAGAGAAATTGGCGCGATTGCCTAAAAGGTGATGTAGATGCAGAAATGGGTGTGAAAAAAATTGTGTTAGTATACGTGATGGTTCCCCAATTCAATACGATGGTCCTCATAAAGTTTTTTGAGAAATTTTTTTTGGATGCTCCATGCGCCAGATCCATGGGCTAATACACACGAAAAATGGAGGAATTGCCGCAATTACTGATAAAAAGGTTGGATGCTCCGGGCGTCAAATCCATGGGCTAATGCACACGAAAAATAGATTAATTGGCGCGATTGCAAAAAAGGTGTTATAGATGCGAAAATAGATGTGAAAAAAGTGGTGTGAGTAGACCTGATGGTTCCCAAACTCAATACGGAGGTCCTCATAAATTTTTTTGAGAAAAAAATTTGGGTGCTCTGGGCGCCAGATCATTGGGCTAATACACATGAAAAATAGAGGAATTGGAGCGATTGCCTAAAAAGGGGTTGTAGATGCAGAAATTGGGAGTGAAAAAAATGGTGTGAGTATATGTGATGGTTTCCTAACTCAATACGGAGGTCCTCATAAATATTTGAGAAATTTTTTTTGGGTGCTCTGGGTCACGAAAAATAGAGGATTTGGCGCGATTCCTAAAAAAAAGGTTGTAGATGCGAAAATGAGCATGAAAAGAATTGTGTGTATATATTGTGATGGCTCCCCAACTCAATACAGAGGTGCTAATAAATTATTTTGAGAAAAAAATTTGGGTGCTCCGAGTGCCAGATCCATGGCCTAATAAACACGAAAAATAGAGAAATTGGCGCATCGGCTAAAAAAGGGGTTGTAGATGCGAAAATGGACGTGAAAAATATGGTGTGAGTTATACGTGATGGTTCCCCAACTCAAAATGAAGGTCTTCATAAAGTTTTTTTAGAAAAAAAAATTTGGTGCTCTAGGTGCCAGATCCATGGGTTTATACACCCGAAAAATAGAGGAATTGACGCGATTGCTAAAAATGGGTTGTAGATGCAAAAATTGACGTGAAAAAATGATGTGAGTATTGTGATGGTTTCCCAACTTAATACAGAGGTCCTCATATAGTTTTTTGAGAAAAAACTTTGGGTTCTCCAGGAGCTAGATCCATAGGCATTTACACATGAAAAATAGAGGAATTTCCGCGATTACTTAAAAAGGGGTGTAGATGCAAAAATGGGTATGAAAAAAAATGGTGTGAGCATACGTGATGGTTACCCAACTCAATACAGAGGTACTAATAAAGTTTTATGAGAAAAAAAATTGGGTGCTCCCGGTGCCAAATACATGGGCTAATACACATAAAAATAGAGGAATTAGCGCGTCAGCTAAAAAAAGGGCATTAGATGCAAAAATGGGCGTGAAAAAAATGGTGTGACTATACGTGATGGTTTCCCAACTCAATACGAAGGTCCTTATAAAGCTTTTTGAGAAAAAAAATTGGTGGCTTCGGACGCCATATCCATAGGTAATATACACACGAAGAATAGAAGAATTGGCGTGATTGCTAAAAAAGGTGTGTGGATGTAGTAATGGGCATGAGAAAATGGGTTGAGTATAACGTGATAGTCCCTAACTGAACACGGAGGTCCTCATAAAGTTTTTTGAGAAAAATATTTTGGGTGCTCTGGGCGCCAGATCAATATGTTAATATACAATAAAAATAAAGGAATTTGCTTTCTAAAAAAGAGGTGTAGATGCGGAAATTGGCGTGAAAAAAATTGTGTGAGTATACGTGATGATTCTCTAACTCAATACAGGTCCTCAAAGTTTTTTGAGAAAAATATTTTGGGTGTTCCGGGCTCCAGATCCATGGAATAATACACACAAAAAATAGAGGAATTGGCGCTTCAACTAAAAAGAAGGTTGTAGATGCGGAAATGAGCGTGTAAAAAATGGTGTGAGTATACATGATGGTTCCCCGACTCAATACGGAGGTTCTCATAAACTATTTTGAGTAAAAAATTTTGGTTACTCCGAGCGCCAGATCTATGGGCATTAGCGTGATTGCTAAAAAAAGGGTGTAGATGTAGAAATGAGCGTGAAAAAATGGTTTGAGTATACGTGACGGTTTCCCAACTCAATACGAAGGTCCTCATAATATTTTTTGAGAAAAAAACTTCGGTTGCTCTGGGTGCAAGATCCATGGGCTACACACAAAAAAATAGAGGAATTGGCTCGATTGCTAAAAAGGGGTGTAAATGCGAAAATGAGCATAAAAAAAATAAACTGCGTATACGTGATGGTTCCTAACTCAATATGAAAGTCCTCTCAAAGTTTTTTGAGAAAATAATTTTGGGTGATCCAGGCGCCAGATCCATGGGCTAATACACTCGAAAAATAGAGGAATTGGCGCGATTGCTAAAAAAAGGGTTGTAAATGCGGAGATGAGCGTGAAATTTTTTTTGTGAGTATACGTGATGTCTCCCCAACTCAATACGGAGGTCCTCGTAATTTGTTTTGATAAAAAAAATTTGGGTGTTTCGGGCGTCAGATCCATGTGCTAATTTAACACACGAAAAATAGAGAAATTGGCGTGATTTCTAAAAAGGGGTTGTAGATGCGAAAATGGTCGAGAAATAAATGGTGTGAGTATACGTGATGGTTCCTCAACTCAATACAGAGGTCATCATAAAGTTTTTTGAGAAAAAATATCGAATGCACACACGAAATTAGAGGAAATGGCACGATTGTTATAATAGGGGTTGTAGATGCGGAAATGGTCGTGAAAAAAATAGTGTGAGAATACGTGATGGTTCCCCAACTCGATACAGACCTCATAAAGTTTTTTGAGAAAAAAATTGGATTCACCGCGCGCCAGATCCATGGGCTAGACACGAAAAATGGAGGAATTGGCGGGGACGTAGATGTGGAGATGGGCATGAAAAAAAGGTGTGAGTGTACGTGATGATTCCCTAACTCAATACGGAGGTCCTCATATTGTTATTTGAGAAAAAAAATTGGGTGCTCCAGGTGCCAGATTCATGGGCTAAAAAAGGGGTACATGGGGAAATGGGAGTGAAAAGAATTGTGCACTCATAAAGGTGATACCCCTCAACTCATTATGGATTTCATAAAGTTTTTTGAGAAAACAATTTGGGTGCTTCGGGCGCCATATCCATGGGCTAACACACGAAAAATAGATAAATGGCACGTCGGCTAAAAAAGGAGTTGTAGATGCGGAAATGGATGTGAAAACTATGAAGTGAGTATACTAAATGATTTCCTAACTCAATACGGAGGTCATCATATAGCTTTTTAGGAAATGGAGGAATTGACGTGATTGCTAAAAGAAATCGTAGATGCGAAAAATAAGCGTGAAAAAAATGATATGAGTATACGTGATGGTTCCCTAACTCAATACGGAGGTCCTCATATAGTTTTTTGAGAAAAAATTATAGGGTTTTTCAGGCGCCAGATCCATAGGCTAAATTAACACACGAAAAATTGAGAATTTGACGCGATTGCTAAAAAAGAGGTGTTGATGCAGAAATGAGCGTGAAAAAAAATGATTTGAGTACGTGATGAACCCTAACTCAATACAGAGATCCTCATAAAAAATTTTGAGAAAATAATTTAGGTGTTCCTAGCGATCCATAGGCATTATACACATGAAAAATAGAAGAATTGGCGCGTTGGCTAAAAATGGGGTTGGAGATGCAAAAATGGGTAAAAAAATTGTCTGAGTATCTTGATGGTTCACAACTCAATACAGAGGTCCTCAAAAAGCTATTTGGGAAACAAAATTTGGGTGCTTCGGGCACCAGATCCATGGGATTTAATGGATTCAATACCTCCTCATAAAGTTTTTTGAGAAAATATTTTTTGGTTGGGACGGGCGCGAGATCCATGGGCTATATATACAATAAATAGAGTAATTGGCGCGATATCTAAAAAAGGGGTGCAAATGCTAAATAAGCGTGAAAACAAATAGTGTGAGTATACGTGATGGGAGGTACTCATAAAAAAATTTCAGAAAAAAGTTTTGGGTGCTCCGGACGCCTGATATGGGATACACACGAAAAACAGAGGAATTGGGGAATCAGCTAAAAAAGGGCTGCAGATGCAGAAAATTTTGAGAGGCGTCGTGCCCCGAGGCCCCCTACTGCCCTACCCCGCCTAGAGGAATTGGGGAATGAGCTAAAAAAGGGCTGCAGATGCAAGATAAGTGAAATGCTCCCCCCCCCCCCCGCCTCGAGGCGCCGTACCTCAAGGCCCCCTACCCCATCACCCCTATCCCACCCCCTACCCCGCCTCGAGGAGCCACCCGAGGCCCCCTACCCCACCCCCTACCCCGCCTCGAGGCGCCGTGCCCCGAGGCCCCCTACCCCGCCTCGAGGCGCCGGGCCCCGAGGCCCCCTACCCCACCCCCTATCCCGCCTCGAGGCGTCGTGCCCCGAGACCCCCTACCCCCCCGCCTCAAGGCCCCCTACCCCACCTCCCCTAACCCGCCTCGAGGCGCTGTGCCCCGATGCACCCTACCCCGCCTCGAGGCGCCATGCCCCGAGGCCCCCTACCCCCCCGCTTAGAGGTGTCGTGCCCCGAGACTCCCTACCCCCCGCCTCGAGGCCCATTTAAAACTAATAAATAAGTGCTTCTGAATTTATCTCATCTTTTAAGAATTTTAATTTTTCTTTGTTGATTAATAACCTTATCATTAAATAAAAAAATGTGTTTTATATCAATATCACATATACATTTCAACCTCGAATTTTCAATTAAGAAAAAAATTAGAGAGTACATTAGTTCATGAATCATGACAAAAAATTTATCTCTCTAAATAGAAATCAAAATTGAATAGGAAAGAAAGAATAAAAACAAAAAAAGAAAAAATATCCCACCCCCTACCCAGCCTCGAGGCACCGTGTCTCAAGGCCCCCTACCCCGCCTCGAGGCGCCGTGCCCCGAGGACCCCTACCCCGCCTCAAATGGCCGTGCCCCGAGGCCCCCTACCCCGCCTAGAGGCGCCGTGACCCGAGCCCCCTACCCCACCTCAAGGTGCCGTGCCCCGAGGCCCCCTACCCCGCCTCGAGGAGCCGTGCCCCGATGACCCCTTACCCGCCTCTAGGCGCCGTGCCTAGAGGCCCCCTACCCCCCGCCTCGAGGTACCGTGCCCCGAGGCCCCATACCCCCCTCCTCGAGGTGCCGTGACCCGAGGAAACCCACCCCCCGCCTCGAGGTGCCGTGCCCCGAGGCCCCCCACCCCCCGCCTCGAGGTGCCGTGCCCAGAGGCCCCCCACCCCCCGCATTGAGGCGCCGTGCCCCAAGGCCCCCTACCCCCCGCCACGAGGTGCCGTGCCTAGAGGCCCCCTACCCCCCGCCTCGAGGTACCGTGCCCCGAGGCCCCATACCCCCCTCCTCGAGGTGCCGTGACCCGAGGCACCCCACCCCCCGCCTCGAGGTGTGGTTCCCTGAGGCCCCCCACCCCCCCGCCTCGAGGTGCCGCGCCCCGAGGCCCCTTATCCTACACCCCCCCCCCGCCTCGAGGCGCCCTGCCCCGAGGCCCCCTATCCTACACCCCCCTGCCTCGAGGCGCCGTGCCCCGACTCCCACTATCCTACACCCCCCCCCGCCTGAAGGTGCCGTGCCCCGAGACCCCCTATCCTACACCCCCTCCCGCCAAGAGGCGCCGTTCCCCGAGGCCCCCTATCCTACACCCCCCCCCGCCTCGTGGCGCCATGCCCCAAGGCCCCCTACCCGACTCGAGGCGCCGTACCCCTAGGCCCCCTACCCAAGTCGAGGCATCGTGCCCCAAGTCCCCCTACCCTACACCCCCCTTCGCCTCGAGGCGCCGTGACCCAAGTCCCCCTACCCTACACCCCCTCCCCTCGCCTCGAGGCGCCGTGACCCAAGTCCCCCTACCCCCCTCCCCCAGCCTCAAGGCGCCGTGCCTCGCGGCCCCCTACCCGACTCGAGGCGCCGTGCCCCAAGTCACCCTACCCTCCCCCCCGCCTCGAGGCGCCGTGCCCCAAGTCCCCTAACCCCCCCTCGCCTCAAGGAGCCGTGCCCCGAGGCCCCCTACCCGACTCGAGGCGCCGTGCCCCAAGTCCCCCTACCTTACACACCCCCCGCCTCGAGGCGTCGTGCCCCTAGGCCCCCTACCCGACTCGAGGCGCCGTGCCCCAAGTCACCCTACCCTCTCCCCTCCCGCCTTAAGGCGTCGTGCCCCTACCCCCCTTCCCCCCGCCTCGGGGCGCCGTGCCCCGAGCCTCCTACCCCCCTCCCCCCCAAGCCTCGAGGTGCCGTGCCCCGAGCCCCCTACCCCCTCCCCCCTCGCCTCGAGGCGCCTTAACCCGAGGCCCCCTAATCCCCCACCCCGCCTCGATGCGCCTTAACCCGAGGCCTCCTACCCCCCCTGCCTCGAGGCGCCTTAACCCGAGGCCCCTTACCCCCCTTCCCTCCCGTGACTCGAGGCGCCTTGCCCCGAGGCCCCCTACCCTCAGCCTCGAGGCGCCTTGCACCGAGGCCCCCTATACCCCCTTCTTCGAGGTGCCTTGCACCGAGGCCCCGTGCCATGAAGCCCCCTACCCTACCCCCTGACCCCCCGCCTCGAGGCGTCGTGCCCCGAGGCCCCCTACCCTACCCCTACCCCCCGCCTCGAGGCGTTGTGCCCCGAGGCCCACTACCCTCCCCCCTACCCCCCACCCTACCCCCGCCTCGAGGCGCCGTGACCCGAGGCCCCCTCCCGACTCGAGGCGCCGTGACCAAATAATGTATCTACGCAATAACACGGTTAGAAATCACCTATGTGAGTGTGAAGTGTAAGCCACTTCAAAGAGAGTTATTGTCAAAAGCCTATTCTCTATACACTCATGAAACCAGGAGGTGTTCATGGCTGAAACGAACACAATCGTAAGAACCATAAACGGTAAAGGGTTAATTGTGTGACATATGGTTATCTAGGTATACACCAAAGCTCGACGGTTCAAAGATATCGCATCTATCGATTGACCGAGTATATCCGACATATGTTCACTACGGAAAGTCCAAGGGAAAACCTACTTATCCAGATGCAATTAATTCTTGCTTGTAAAGTACACATATTTGTCAGTTTCTTTGTCTTGGAGTCATTCTCTATTCATGCGGGGGATTGTTGGGTTTTAAAAGGTGTTAATGGAAAATGAAGAGTTGCGACTTTTATGAAGAGTTGTGACTTTGATGAAAAGTTGCGACTATTATGAAGAGTTGTGACTTTTATCAAAAGTTGTGACTTTCATGAAAAGTTGTGACTTTTATGAAAAGTGGTGACCTTTCCGAAAGATTGTGACTTTTCAAAAGTTTGTGACCTTTCCGGTAAGGCACAATAAGGACCTTTTCACACTACCCTCTGTTTTCTATAACTTGAGGAATTTCCTCTCATTTTAATAGAACCAATTTCTGGACTTCTTCTTCTACTACTAAATCTAGTATTCTAAGTGTACTTTACCGCCGTTGAGTGGTTCGTTGACACCAGCGTTTTAGGTATCAATACACTAGTGATTGAGATCATTCTATCCTGGGAGGACATATTCCAAATCAAACCTCGGATACTAGAGGGGAATAATTTCCTTAAGAGGACACTGTGCATTTAGTGGGCTTGATCTTCTTTTTGTTTTTCCAGATTCTGGTATGTGTTACAGATTTTAGATTTGTGAATTAATTTTTGTTCTTCTGTTCTTCACTGGTTCATTAAACTTTGGTGACTTCGTGTTTCTGCAAAGTTTGTTGGAATCGGTAAGATTCTTTAAACACAAATTGACAACAATTCTTCTTTAAGAAAAAATATTTCGTATATTTTTTCTAATCTGTTTCTGATTCTAGTTTCTCTACTAGTTTTAATTTTCTAGTTGTGAAAATGTTCTTAAACTTTATTGTGTCTTACCAAGTTCTTCAAAGTTTTGTTCTAAGTACATTAGGAATACAAGATGAACAACATTTACTTAAACGGATACACATATATAGTAATAAATAACACCTTCTCCCTCTTAATTGTTGATTTGATAGGATTATTAAGAGGTTAAATTCAAGATGTTGGGGGATAATGATATACGATATTTGCATATGATTTTTTATTTATTTAGAAAATAGTATTTGAAATTTGAAATTAGCAATAATGGTTATTTCGAGGTGTTGTCTAAATAATAATGTTGCAAGACTTGTGAAAAGACAATATGCAGCCAATATAATTTTGCTTATAACTATAAGGAGTCGTTTGGTTTGAATTCAAGTTATGATGAGATTAGTTATGATGGGATAAGTTATATGAAGATTATTTTTTACTGAGTGTTTGGTTTGTTGTATTCAAAATAATAAATCTTAAGAACAACATATAAGTTTACTAAAATACCCTTCATGGATGTGAAAAACAATGTATAAAAAGTGTTTAAAGGGACATTTTTGTCATTTAGTCATTTTATCCCGGGATTACTATACCACCCATGGGAAGGGATAACTTATCCCGGTACTAATTATTAATCCCATGATAAGTTATCCCAAACTTCCCAATCAAACACTAAATTAAGTGCCACAAAATAATTATCCCAAGACTATTTGTACCTATCCTTCACACCAAACGACCCCTAAGTCAATGTGATGCATACATAAGCCGTAGATTAACGTGACTTGCCAAGTTTTGGTACGAGGCCAGGAATATAAATTCAAAATGCCATGTCCTGTGGCATGTTGCTAAGCGCTTGCATTGTGCTACTTGCAACATTCAAAAGTTGCAGATACTCATCTGCTCTGTCAACAAGACACTGCAGAAAAAGGAAAACATAAGCGCACATCCTTGTCAACTAACTTTTTCGGAAAGAGTCAATTCTACGATGCTGATACATTACTGCACTAAGCTCAACTCCAATTCTAGGGTCATTAATACAGAATTCATAGCACACAACTATTCATTAGTCAGTAGTCAGTTCCCCGAAAAAGAAAAAAATTCAGTGTTTTGATAAAAGAGTATGCAGAACAGTAAGTCGAGACAATATTTTTCAGTTTTTCCCCTAAGGTGGGACCTTAGCCTTTTCCTAAAATGGAACTATATTTGCATGTTTTGAGAGTAGTATTGAGCACCGAGTTGAATACGAGTTAGATAATCCAAACTCCATAACTTTGCAGTCAGTGTAGGATAAGATCGTATTGTTGATTCGGGCAACTTCTCATAATGCCCCTGGTAAGGGTTTAGTTATTGGATCCATTAGTTCATCTCGTCCTTTATCTTGACAATGTATTAGATGGCTCTAACAATGTGGGCAAGACGTGGTATCATCACAAGGCTCATAGTGATTGGTTGTCTATTAGAGAAACTCCCCAAGAAAAGTAAAGTATTCTATTTTAGCATTTGATATCATTGCATATGACTAAGTTGTAATGTTCTATTGATTTCAATACACTTGCATGCTTTACTTTACAGTTATCTATTTTATAGTTCTTTTTTGAGTTACTCTTTTAGTTAAGTATATTCCGTCTAACAAGTGTTTCATTCAGCTATTTTACATACTGTACATTATATGTACTGACGTCATTCGGCACTGCATCTTTTAATGATGTAGATACATGTATTCAAGATCGACAGTAGACACTTCATTGAGATCCTCTCCATCAGTTTTTGGTGAGACATTCTTACTTTCAGAGGACTCCAATTTATTTATGTCATTTAGTTTTAGTAGAACATTCTAGTTCATTATTCAAGTAGTCGTGGGTCTTGTTCCACACCTACCTTAGTTTAGTAGTGGCTTCATAGACAAGTTAGTAAGTCAGTTCAGTCTTTGATCATTAGATGTTTTAAATAGGCAGAATGGTCTAATGGACCCTTATACTTGTACGAGTTTGTATTCTAAACCCTTCTACTTGACTATTTGTCAATTGAACCCTTAAACTCAATGAAACTCAATATTTTAAGCCCTTCTGACCATTGACCAAGCTTATGTGGCAACTTAATTATTGAGTTGGCATAAATACGTGATATCACGCGTTTAAAGGAGCGTAAACATCAAAATTTAGACTAAAAATAATTTTTTTTAAAAAACAAAAATAAGAAAATTAAAAATGATATTTTTTACTTGTTTCTTTTCTTCCTTCCCCACCAATCCTTATTTCTCTCTCTTTTCCCCTTCCCAGCCCTATCCAGTTTCTTTGCTCTTTTTTCTTCTTTTTTTTCATATTTTCTTTGTTTTTGAGAAATGATAATGTATTTTTGATGTAGATCTATAATTCTTTCCATTTTTTTGGTAATTTACAACCCATGAGGTGACGAAGATTCAATAGTTTTGAAGGATGAAATGTGATTGTTGGATATCTTTGTGAAATTAGGTAAAATGTGATATGTATAATTGTGTACAAATATTATGATATATTGAAGTACAGTAATGGTGATTTATTGGCATCAATGGTGAAAAAGGATTTATGGTGTTCAAATGATGGTAGATGGTTACGATTAAGATTTGCGAATGATAAATTTTTGAGAAAAATTGAACTATGATTTTTAAAAACTTGAAGGGCCTTGACACAGCAATAGACAATGACGGCCTGAAAAAGAAAAAATATTTAAGGAGAATAGAGATGGTGTTAATGGTGGTTGTGGGTTAAGGAAGGAGAAGGGAGGGTGAGAGAAATAACTATTTTATTTTATTTTTTAAAATAGAAAATAACACTTTTGTTAATAATTTAAAAATAGTTATGAAATAATTATGATATGACATTAATATATGTGATGTGGATATGACATATCATTTATGTAAGAGAGAGTGAGCTATACACATGGTTGGAAGGATTTAAAAGTCTCATTTTAATTGAGTTTAGGGGTTCAGCTAACAAAAGGTCAAATAGAAAGATCTAGAATACAAACTCATATAAGAATAAGGGTCCATAAGATCATTTTGTCTTTTAAATATTATTATTATGATTCATATTCACATTTCAAACTTTTCATAAAGTATGTTTAAATGTTTCGAATGCTCATCTCTTCTAAAGCTTATGTGTAAGTGTTTAGTCTTTCGCTCAATAGAAAGTCAGACCAAAGATTCCCTAGGGACCAATAAAGGCTCTAGGTATCGCCTAGGGTATAGGCTTGAGGCATGACAAACTTAGTAGCTGAGTATCGAGTTCAAGTGTTCTAGGATGTGTACGCCTCATGTATAATAAGGAGACTACAAGACATTAGGTACCCTTCTTTCATATTCTAGTTCATACGATAAAGTTTTAACTCTACGAAGTTTCATCTAACTCATATGTTCACGTATTTTAGATCATGCCTCCAAAGTATACCGCCAGTGGGCAATTTTAAAAAAAAAAAAAAAGTATACCGCCAGTGTAATGCTGCAAGTTGTTAAAGAATGACAAAAGTCCCACATCGGTGGTTAATGAGATGGGTGGACTCCTTATAAGGCTTGGGCAATCCTCCTCCTTTCGAGCTAGCTTTTGGGGTGTGAGTTAGATCTAAGACTTAATTTAACATGGTATCAGAGCAGGACCCGTCTCACCCGATGTTGGGGCCCCCAAAATCAAAATTGCACACGCACCAGATGCTAAGCACTGGGCGTGAGGTGGGGTGTTAAAGAATGACAAAAGTCTCACATCGGTTGTTAATGAAATGGGTGGACTCCTTGTAAGGATGGATTGAGCTTGATTTTGGCACCCCCTAATTTCACTTTCATTTAGTGTTGATGGCGATCAATGGTGATGGCTTTGGTTGATTATATAATATGAAAGTTGGAATATTTTTGTTTTGCAGAATCATGTTGCCATCAAGATCACTTTCTTCTCCTTTCATCCAAAACCTCGTTATGGATCAAGTTATGGCTGCTATTATCAGAAATCGGTCATTTGAGGCTTCAATTCTCCAACCCATTTGGACCGTTGAAACAGTTTCTCAAGTCTTAAGATCAATCCCCAGATTCCTCTTCCAATCCCCAAGATCCATCGGCCGACAAAATGGGTTTCGCTACCGTACCCCATTAAAGCAGAGAAACCTAAAACAAGAGTTCCATAACGCTCAGAAGGGAGTACTCATTCTTGGCCCAGCTGCTCATAGAGATCCTCAAAAGGTACAATTAGGATTAGAGAAAGCATTGGAATTTTTCCATTGGGTTGAGACCCATTGTGGGTTTACTCACAATGAGCTCACTTGCAGAGAGATGTCTCTTGTTCTTGCCAAAGGGTCTTGTAATTCGAAGCTTCTTTGGGAATTTCTCAAAAGAATGTCGAGAAGAGGGCTTTTGACGACACCGACTGTTACGTGTTTGATAAAATGCCTAGGAGAAGAAGGGTTGGTAAATGAAGCAGTGACTACTTTCTACAGAATGAAGCAATTTCACTGTAAGCCTGATGTTTATGCTTACAACACTCTCATATTTGCTCTTTGTAGAGTTGGGAATTTCAAAAAAGCTAAGTTTTTGATGGAGCAAATGGAGTTGCCTGGTTTTAGGTGTCCACCTGATATCTTTACTTACACAATCTTGATTAGCTCTTATTGTAGATATGGTATGGAAACTGGCTGTAGAAAAGCTATTAGACGGAGAATATGGGAGGCGAATCACTTGTTTCGCGTCATGCTATTCAAAGGATTTGTTCCTGATGTAGTAACTTATAATAGTTTGATCAATGGATGCTGCAAAACTAATAGGATAGGGAGAGCATTGGAGTTGTTGGATGATATGGTGAAAAGAGGGGTTGTGCCTAATCGAATTACGTATAATTCTTTCATTAGGTATTATAGTGTTACAAATGAGATTGATAAGGCTATTGAAATGCTGAGAAGAATGCAAGGAATGAATCATGGAGTAGTACTACCATGTAACAGTTCGTATACACCGATAATTCATGCTATGTGTGAAACTGGTAGGGTGGTGGAGGCAAGAGATCTTCTTGTCGAATTGGCTGAACAAGGTTCGATTCCAAGAGAATATACTTATAAACTAGTTCGTGATGCTTTAGAATCTTCTGGGAAGATTGATTTGCTTGATGAAGAATTGTGTACAAGATTAGAAGATGGTATTAAAGATAGGATTAGACAAGTGATGAAAGTAAAACCTTTGTTGCAGCATCGAAGTGTTTCATAGCATTGAATTTTATACTTCTATGTTGCTCAGGCTCTTCAAAAATGTCGACGGGTGTGTGTCGGATTCTCCAAAAGTAGTGTATTTTTGGAGAATCTGACACGGATGCAGTATCGAAAGTGAAGAGTCCGCACAACTTAGCTTTTTATGGATTTTGATCTTATAAAAACACAAGGGATTTAACTTATATAATGTAATACTAGAAAAATTTGCTGGCTCTGAATCTGCATTTAGCACCGGAGGTCGTGTCATTGGAAAGTTTTGAAGTTCTATTCTTCCTGCAAATGCTGAGGCGAAAGTGAAGGTACTAGGGATTGGATTTGTGGGCAAGAAGGTAAATTTATCTTCTCTAGTTTCATTTGTTTCATTTTATTTAGTGAATTTGCATTTAGAACTGTAATGACTTGTTTTATTTTTAAATTGTTTAAGATCTTGATGGATTCAAATCAGATTCTGATGAAGATGAGATTGTTGTTGACCTTCAACCTTATGTTGATAAACTTAGAGGTAAGATTTGAGAGCAACTCACATTTTTCTGCCTTTCTTTTATATTGTTCTTAGTACTCTCTGTTGTTGATGACAGTTTATTATCAACTGTTCTCATCTTTCTGAACTTAGATATGTAACTTCACATTTATTAGAATGTGTAATGAACCATCAATTCTTGATCACTGTTGCTTTTTTTTGTTGTCTTAAATACACTCTTTGCCTCTAATTGCTAGTCTGGTTAAAATGTACTCGATCTGGATCTTTCCGAATTCGACTGAGTGATTTAGCAGGTCGCTCCCAAGTTACAATTAGTGAAGTAGTGAGCATGTTTGGTATTTCTGTATAGATTCTTCATTGAGGAGATGTCAACTCTCCAAAATCCATCTTCTCTTAATAGCAGAACATTGAGATTTGTTTGATCATTTTGGAATAAGGTGCTCTTTAAGTGTATTTGTTTTTGTTGTTAATGGTAATCTCTACATTAACCAAGGCGATTGTCGTCTTTTCTAATAGTAGCACATTGAGAGTGTGTTTGTATTTATAACATTGAGTCAATTTTCAATGGAAATGGATCTGGAGCTGCATGGTAGTAGTTCTCTAAACTCTCTGTGTGTGAGAGAGAAAAGTGAGAAAGCGAATTCAGTTTTTCGATATCCTGCATATGCGTATATTAGCTATCTAAAAATTTCTGCATACCTACGATTTTTTTTATTTTATTTTCTTTTTCTGTCAGATCATCGCATCTCAAAGGACAATCCACAATAGATGAAATCACTGAGAGTTTGTGGAAATTTTGTTGGAAGTGGTAGCCTTGTAGGTGCAGCATCTTCGTCTTTTTAGAGTTAACATGCTGCCGAGCAATTAATCATGGATCTCCAGTTGATCAGTTGGCGGAAGCTGGATTAACATCATCTCATATTGCAACAACAATATTCAACATACTTGGACAAACCATAGAGGCTTTAGAGGCAAGAAGAACTGTTAGAAACTTGTCATGTACAGTGTTGTAAAAAGCGCAGAAAAGCGCGCTTAAAGCGCAAGGCGAGGCGAGGCTCCTGCGCTTTTAGTTCCTGAAGCGAGGCGACATTGAAAAGGCGCTCGCTTCTACTGTAGAAGCGAGAAGTGCAAGAAAAGCGAAAGCGCGATAAAGCGCGCTTTTTATGAAAAAGCGCCAATTAGGGTTTTTTTTTTAAAATGTAAGGTTTTTTTTTTTTTTATTTCTGAAAGATACTTACGCAACTAAGAAGCTGCGACTTTTTCTCTTCTTCTTTGCGACTGCTGTAGCCTGTAAGTTCTCTTCTTCTTCTCTTCTTCTCTGCGAAGCTGCTGCGATCTGCTACTGTTTTTTTTTTTTTTTGGTTGCTGCTGGGTGTTTTTCTATATTTTTATTGCTGCATTCTTTTTTTTCCAATTCTGTTTGCTGCTCTGTTTTCAATCTCTATTACTGACCTGTTTGTTTTTTTTCAATTAATATTACTGCTCTGTTTTTTTCAATTCTTTTTCTGCTCTTGTTGAAGAATAGGAGTTTGATTCTTTGTGATTTAATTATGTTTTTGATTTTTTGCTTTATATGTTATGACTTATGAGTATTATTGGCTATCTATTTACTTTTAATCTAAGAATATATTACCTCTATTCAGTTATTTAATATTTTTTTATTTTTATACTAAATATCGCTTTATTCAAAAAAAAGCGCGCGCTTCGCTTCTCGCTTCTCGCTTTTGTGAAGCGAGCCCTTGTCGCTTTTTTCCGCTTCTCGCTTCCCAAAACACTGGTCATGTAGTAACACACAAGAGGCTACATTGATGCAAACAATTGAGTTTGATTGAGTAGAAAACAAAACAACTTTCTGTAAAGTTCACAAATGTATCTCTTTTTTTTAATAACAATTTTGGTGGATTAGGCAGACTTAATTGTCATTTGACAAAAGTGTTCCAGTCACAATTGTCTGATTTAGTTATTTAATTCTAACACTTGTGATCACCAAGTCCACAAATGTGACCAAATTGTAATGAGTATCATCTTCATTATCCAAATTGATCATTTAATGTCTTTAAATGCTTTATGACTTGATCATTTTGGAGCTCATTGAGCATGCGAGAAACTTGATTCATGGAATAATATGGGTAAATATGAATACCCCATATTATCCATTGGGTAACTCGTTTTTACCCATTTAAAATATGAGTTGAGTCAAGTATTTTATCCATTTTTATTTAACTCGTTTGTCACTTCTAGTATAAAATCATTCATTGATAAAAGTTAGTCAAAAGATTATAGACTCTAGACCTTATTTAATCATGGTCTTGTCCAATTTGCCTTGTGCAGTTGGTTTGATTTTCTTCCATTTCAAATTACCAAGTTTTGTTGGTAGACAGCCCTGACCCTTCGACAAGCTCCCCAAATTTTTGTTCCATAGTAAAGTGCAATACGTGATATGTAGATTAGTTGCACATTTCCATTTCAAATGTAGCCACAAAAAGAGTTCTGATTGATGATCAAATATTGAGCTCCACAGTCCTAAAAAAGTAGAAACTATTGACTTTTTATAAAATTATTTGTGAGTTATGTTGACTTTGCAATAATGTTGATAGTAGAATCTCCTTGGCATGCCAGTCGCCCATTAAAATCATTAAGTTGGGGCACCTCATATTGCGGAGGAGTAAAACAAACAGCTACTAAAATTCTCAAATCAAAATTATGTCACGAAAATTGAAACAGAACGAGCGAATAACTATTTTAGGAAATGTAGACGCAAAAGAAATAGTAAAATCTGTGTTGGCTCTAAAACAGAGCAAAGCTAACCCAACCAGCATTGCTCGCTGGTCGTCTTGACCACGACTCACGTGACGAAAACGAAGAGGAAAGTAAATCATGAAAAGGAGAAATTGACTTCCGGCTAGACACTGACCATCGACACTGTCTCTAGATCCGACAAGTAATCCGGTCCCTGTTCGGGTCCATTCTTATGACTCTTCTTCTTCGTTTTCTTCTCCATTGCTCGCTTCAGCAATGGAGACGGAAAGCACCAATCTGAGGCAACTCCCATAGCGGGTCGGGTTATAAATGTACTTTTCCTCCTAACACAATTCTTGCTATATAACATATATAGTGAAAATGAAGATGAAGATGAAGATGAAAGATGAAATGCATATATAAGCCGTTATCTAAGTAGACACATTTATGAGGCAAAGAAGTAAGAAAGACTAGAAAGCAGACTTTCCAATAAACCAAATAAGCCGTCGATTAATGTGACTTAGCAAGAAGTTTTGATAAGAGGAATACAAATTCAAAATGCCATGTCCTGTGGCATGTTGCTAAGCGCTTGCATTGTGCTGCTTGCAACATTCAAAAGTTGCAAATACTCATCCGCTCCATCAACAAGACACTGCAGAAAAAAGAAAACATAAGCACATCATTGTCAGCTAACTGTGCCGGAAACAGTCAATTCTATGGTGCTGATACATTACTGCACTAAGCTGAACACCAATTCTAGGGGAGAATTTCAGATGACACAATTATTAATACAGAATTCACAGCACACAGCTATTCATTAGTCAGTACTCTAGTTCCCTGGAAAAGAAAAAAATAAC
This sequence comes from Solanum okadae, assembly GCA_036553675.1. Taxonomy (NCBI): domain Eukaryota; kingdom Viridiplantae; phylum Streptophyta; class Magnoliopsida; order Solanales; family Solanaceae; genus Solanum; species Solanum okadae. The sequence continues at coordinate 10,331,515 of CM071688.1, read as the reverse complement.
CATAACTAATACTCACGTCTCATTTTGTATGACATTGTTGTCATTTAAAGAGTCAAAACAAGTTGTATTTTTTACTACAAATTAAGAAATCAATGTACTAATTGATGCAGAGAACTATATGTTGGGACCCTCGTAGTTCTAACCCCATCATTCTTTCAGAGATGGAGGAAATAAAAAATAAAACACAATGGAGTATAAACAGTAATAATCACTCTAACAACAATACTATTAGAGTAAGCTGAAGAAGAGGAATAACCTTGTCTGCTTCAGCAAATTTCTTGCATATTCTTGCTTTCTGTTCATCAGATATGTCGTCTGCATCAACTACTATATCATACAACTGAAAGAAGCAGCAGCATGTTAGTACAAAATGTTAGCATGGTTGAATGAAAAATGAGATGATACACAGATATTGGGACCTGAGACAGCATCTGAGAAACAGGATATCCTTCTGCAATGACATTGTTCACTTCTTTGTTTGCCAAGTCAAAATTGCCACTTCTGCAAGCTGAGAATATAGCCTGAACAACTTCATTTGGGATGACCTGATCATAGTAATTGCATGTCAGTTGCTAAAACAAGTGTAGAACCCTAGTATTTAAGTGCGAATAGGGCAGATGGGTGGGCTTATACTCCCGTAAGTGTTGAATAAGTCTACAAACTTGGAATTGGACCAGCTAACTCAGACAATTTATCAGTTATAAACCAAAAGTACAGTATTGACCACGACTTCAGATGTGAGCTTATATGTCAAAACAATTGCAGCAATAGTTGAAATCTATTAGAAATGAATAAATGAAACTGATTTCGTGAAATCAAGTTACATTACATATATCTTAAGATTTTTTATTTTTCATCAAAGAAAGAAGCACATAAAAGCAGGTTGTCACTTTCACAGACATGGAAGTACATCAATAATCTAAAGGATGATTCTTTCAAGAAGTATCCTTTAGGATTGGGAATGGCACCTCTGTTAAGTTTTGGAAAGACAAATGGTTGTTTAATATTCTTCTAAAAGACTTCCATCTAGACTCTTCCTCGTAGAAGCAGAACCAGACTCCACAGTTGCAAGCAACATGGATGGAAAATATTCGCTTTAGAAGAAACTTTCAGGATTGGGAACTGTGAGAACTCACTGATCTGCATAAATTGAATTATATGTAATGATAAATATATTAAGTTGAATTTTATATCTACACATACCAAAACCATAGCAAAATCCTAGTACCAATCTAATCATTTCTGGAAGGTCTTCCAGTGAATTCTCAAACATCAAACAGCCAGAAATGGGGAAATTCAAGCAAAGAAGTGTTTTCAGTGAAGGCAGGTTATAGTAGTACGAATGCTGTCAATGTTGACTGGTCCTTGGCCTTGGAAACTAATATGGAAGACAAAACTACGCACCAAAGTCAACTTGGACAGCCCTCAAAGATGCCATACTAACTCAGGATAATCTTTTAAAAAAAAGGATCTCGCTGATGAACAGATGTTATATGTGCCAAAAAGACTCATGAGTCAGTTAATTTTATTTTTTTTGCACTGCCCTGTTACAGCAGATCTATGGCACATGTTAACAGTAATATCTGAAATCAGTTGGACAACCCCAAACAGCTTAAAAGGAGCAGTTGAAAGTTGGAGCTTATGGGAAGTAGATAGAGTCATCAAGAATATCTGGCTCATGATCCCAGCATGTATTTTTTGGTGTTCATGGACAAAGAGGAACAACAGATACTTTGATGGGACTTCAACTCCTAACTGTGCTCTAAAAACTAAGTGTTTGGTTAACCTTTTTAGTTGGAGCAAATTATCCCCCGTTAATGATGCTATGACCTTTTAGAATTTATTAGCTCCCTCTCAGTGGCTTAGCAGCCTTAAATTTTGACTCATGGTTTCAAGCTCCCAGCTTCTAATAGTTTTTTGCAGTGTAAGGAGCTTTAACCTTTCTTTGTAAAGCTTTATGCATCTTTCTTGATGCTTTTCAGTATAACTTACTTCATCAATTTTAAGAAAAAAGATTGAATATGAATGTATTGCTACAAGTTGTCAACTCAAATAATAACAGATGTTTGCAAAATCACCGTGGAACTCCACGAGTGATTATATTTGAAATAAGTAACGAGCATACAGTATGCATGCTCCAATTTGAAGAGCATTGTTAAGAAATTGTCCAGGTTCTATATTAGAATCTTTATATTTTCAGTTAAGAATCCGTAATTATTGACACCAATCAAAAGGATTTTATGCTTGCTTTTTCATTTTAAGATATTTAAAGACATTATCTTATCCTCAGAACTTAAAATGACTAGTCAAGCAAGACATTCCAAAACATTTTCTCTTCTTTTCCTTAGTTTTAACTACTACTACTCCTAAAATTGGTAAATAAACTTTCTCAGATTAAGCACATCAGCATTGCCCAATTATCAAAGGCTCAGATGCCAAAGAAAATGGTGAAATTTATAATAGCCTTCATTGGAGATAAAAGGAATAAATTAGAACCACACATAAAAACGCACAGTATTAATAAGGAGAATGTCTTAAAACATCTATATATTGCTACATTAATAGCCTGTTTGGATTGGCTTATTTTAGGTACTTTTAAGCAAAAATAGCTTTTAAGCAGTTTTGTAGTGTTTGGGTAAAATAAAAAAAGTGCTTTGGGTAAAATAAAAGAAGTGCTTATAAGCACTTATTTTTAAGCCAAAATCAGTCAAAGCCATAAGTTAGAATTTTCTTTGGCTTTTGGCTATAAAGTCATAAGCCAACGCCCATCCAAACAGGCTCTAAGTATTATATACATCAAGGTAAAGAAAAGGCCTGATGCATAAATCAACAATTTTCCGTCCCAAAAATTTTAATAGATGAACGCATTGATAATGTGAAAGCTTAATGATGATCCCCTAGTTGGTCTAAAAGCAATATCAAACTAACACTGCAGAATCAGATATGAACTTACCCCAGACACACTAATCAGTTCCTTTGTTGATATGGAAGATCCAAATAACCGAGCAGCACTCTGCAGCAATTCAAAATGTTACCAATCAATTTTCAATGGTTGATAATATAGTCAGGAAGTAAAAGATGGCAAGAACGCAGAGGCTTGAAATTGCATAATATTTATTCCTTCCACAAAACAATAGGGAAAGCTTCATTTTCATTCTAGAATGAACTGAAATTGCAGCAGCAGTAGCATTTCATAGCTGAACAAGTGTCTCTATGATATTGATTATGGGTATGATGTTCCACTCTCACCTTTTTTTCCAATCATCAATAAATGTGATTACTCCTTTACTTCTTCAGTCCTACGTATTTTTTCATCTCAGGGAAGATAGCTAGAACTGCATATATAGTTCTTATCTTGTTCTTTCCACTGCATAATCCAAAGATATAATCTAGAACTAAGCAGATTATATTTAGATAAATCGAAGCAGAGAAATCTTTTCCTCTGACTCATGAAGAATGGTTCTTTTTTATAGGTGTTCTTTTCTTTCCTTGTGCTGAGCCAACTAGCAATTCTTTTAGCTTCTTTACCTAATACTAAAAAATGTAGAAGTCAGAAAATTCATCTTACTTGTAAGTATGTAATAGCCCTTCGCAAATCACCTTGCGAAATGGAACTGAGGGTAGAAAGAGCCTGCAATCAGATGACACACTCCTATATATAGCTTAATTCCAAAGTGACAATTGAACCATCAATTAAATGAATGAAGCAAACAGCTATTACAAACAAGGAATCAAGTTACTATATCCACACACCTCTGAATCTAGATTAAGACCTTCCTCTTTACAAATATGCAATATTCGGCTGCCCATTATTTCTTCAGGAAGTGGCTTGAATCTAAACTTCGCACATCTGGAAGCAAGTGGCTCTATGATCCTAAACCAAAGAAGATTATTCAATTTATTAATGTTCTACAAAAAATGTACTTAGATCAATAACCTATCACATAATCAATAAAAATGGCTTACTTACAAGAAAACAAAAAACAAACAGCATACCAGAGGAAGTCTTTATTTTTTGTCTCGGGGAAAATATCATCTAGTCATGTAACCACCTTATATCATGTAGATGAACAAATGATTAAGTCAAACTTATTTGTGTGTCGATAGGTTCTTTTGAAAAAAAGATTAAATAGCGTAGTGTTAGTAAACAATGACTTAAGCATAAAGGTGGAAAAGGAAAAAAAAAACATTTCTCAGGAAGGGAAGATGTGACAAGACCAGAAGGTCATAAGCAAGTGAAGAGCATTGAGCCTTCAATACAATTTCTCTCCGTGATATATTTATCATTATCTTCCCTACTCCACCTTAAAGCTTAAGCACATTCAACAGAAAGCTTGAAAGATCTTTTAAGGTAACCACAAAATGTGCACAAATGTCAATCATCAAAAAACCATAATGATTTTTCTTTCAGCAAAAATGACTTTTGCCAGGCAACAACAACAACAATATACCCTGTGTATTCTTACAAATGCGGTCTGGGGAGGGTAGAGTTTATGCAGACCTTACCCCAAAAGTCAGCAAAAATGACTTTTCCCAGGCACTCATCTTAAATCTTGCATTTATTCCAAGCAAACATATATGGTAATAGCTAGATAAGTCAAATCATAGATGCACCTTTTTCCCATCTAGAAAATCCGAAACTTATGGCAAGAAATACCACTCATGACAGCAGTGGCATCTTGAAACAGCTTCAGGTTCATAGTTTCTCAAGCCCAAAAAGTGATCTTTGGTTGCACTACCTATGATTAATAAGTTTATTTCTCCTACACATACTGGTGCTCTATAATAGCATAGAATAGAAAACAATGTCGTAACTAGCCCTTAATATCTCAGATTCATCGTGAAAAAATTATCCTATCTTTAGAGTGAAACAATTTTGTTCCTACTCCAAACTATTTTCACGAATACCATTCAAAGAGCTTAAAGAAGATCAAACTGAATAAAAAGCAAGCCAAAGGCACAAATATGTAAAACAAAGAGTGGATGAAACCAAATTGCACATGTAAACTGGCACTTATCCACCAATATTCATACCACAGTTAAACTATTTAACATCTCCAGTAATTCTCACACCACAATGCCACAAACAAATAAACCAAAAAAAGGATCAGCCAAGTTTTGTTTGCAAAATAATTTCATTAAATGTTGTAAATAGGCGACATGCATTTCAAGTGAAAATACAAGGTTGATTTAATGGACAGATAAGTCTGAAACGAAGCACTACTTCCACTTAGCCACATAATCGACTTTCATCACTGAGCTTGTTTCAGCTTTCCTATACCTAGAAGAGGAAAGGGGGAAAATAGCTAAAACTTAAAAGAGTAAAACTCAATTGAGTTTCACCACAACTATTCAAGGATCATTTAAAGATAAAACTCCGATCTACTTGTTATATGGAACTGACGAGAAGGCTTAAATCAGATTCCAGAATTATTTAATTATTTAATTATTTAAAATTTTGGCAATCTGACGCCAATTCTACCGTTGCAGACCATAGAATATACAACCCTTTTTTATATTTGATTTTCTTCCATCAACGAAAACGATTTCAACAGAAACAGTAAAGCTGATTTTCAAGGGCAGAATAATCAATTTACGTGGGGAAAAATCAATTAATGCGTTGTGATTTACAAACAAACCTGTACGAAGAGCAAAGGAAATCGAAATTAAATAGATTAGAAAAAAAAGCAGAATGATAACAAACCTGCTGATGTAATTACAAATGAAGAAGAATCTTGTAACTTTTGAATATGTCTCCATAGTTCGTCGCAAGGCATTCTGCAAATACAGGTGTTAGGTCAAATTTATGTAGTTTATTAGTAAAAACAAGTAAGGCAACTCACTTGAGCATCTTGAGTCATTGAATCTGCTTCATCAAGGATTATGATCTTAAAAGGTGGGCAAGGATAACCACTGAAATGAGTAAGGAAGATATGTTGTTAAACATTCTAGTAAAAGAGAGGCTTAAAATGCATTAAGAACTGAGCTAGACAAGACAAAAGTACACCTTTGCCGATTAGAACCTACAGCAACAGCAGCAAAGTTCTTAATTTTTGTACGAACTACATTGATACCACGGTCATCACTAGCATTTAGCTCCAATACCCTCGACTTATACAGCTCAGGTCTGTCAAAGAAGAATTCATTGGAAGATGAAATATATACATACAGAAAGTAAGGTAGGAAACAGGTAACAATCAAACAGCAGAAACTAACAAGGCCCAAGTTTGATAATATGATTTCTCTTTTGTCAGAGAAAATCTTAAACAGCATATGGGCATAGAATCAAGGATGAAGGAAGTAAATACATTTTCTTATCCAAATGCATTTAACAACACGATCCTAGTTGTCTGTCTATGAATCATAGAGAGAACGTGTATGTAGAAACATGACTAGGTCAAGACACCAAACTAGCAGCAACTAGAAGAAACGCTAGGACTTGAATACAGGTCCTAAAATTTGAAGCAAGGCAGCTTGCTGTTTAAGACTATAAGTCCTTTCAATTTCAAGAATAAAAAGAGTGTAAAGAAAACAGATGTCCCAAAGTTCCGTTATTACTCAATATCATTCTTTTAAAACAAAAGGAGGGCTTAAATTGCTCCAAAAGTAGTAAACTTTTTTCAAAAGCTGAAGTCTTATTCCTCTTTACACTTGAATTTCGAATCAACATTTAGCAGAAGAACGAAATAACTTTTCTTTGCTAAGCTAGAAACAGTGTAAGATAGAAACTCCTAGCCCCAATTGGATAGCGACTAGCATTATAGGTCATTGGGCAACTGAAAGGGATTTTCAGGAATCATATTTATACAGACTTATTCATAATCAATTCCACCAAACTACAAATTCCCATGAAATTAACATATAAAAAACACTTTTTTTTTACTAAAATAGAAATTGATTTTCAGGAATCACATTAATAGAAACTTATACATAATCAACTCCACTAAAACTACAAATTTCTAAATGAAATTAACATCAACTAGGGCGAACCCCAAGTAAAATCCACATATGATTAAAAACATACCCGAAAAGCTGATGGGCAATGGCAAGAGCAGTGGTCGTCTTTCCAGTTCCAGGAGGACCATAAAACAGCATATGCGGGCACTATAAGTAATAAAAAAGTGATAACAACTTAGTTACTGATGTTTCTTCACAGTAAAGTAAAGGATGCTGAATTTTGTATTCTCAACAGGAAATTTAAGTAAACCCTAGGAGTAAGTGTTTAATGTGCTTAGCAATAAATCAATCAAATGAAAGTGATGGTTTACGTTAGAGGTCTCGAGAGTGTTGGTGAGGACTCGAACGACCTCATCCTGGTGAGCTACATCCTTCACTTTCTTCGGTCGACTGCAAAAATCTAAAAGTTACATATCCATGGCTGAGAGCTTTGCATATAAAAGAGGAGTTAAGTTAATTGAAAGGTTACTATTTCTCGACCCATGGCTGAGAGCTTTGCATAACTGGCGCCATAGCTGTTCTCTTTGTTTTCTCAGAGTGCTGTACAGTTTCCCGCTTGGAGAGGAAGAAGAAGAAACGGGAAAATTGCTAATATGTCTATGCAGTCATTTGGGCCGACTCTCAACTTATTAAACCAAATGAATTTTGGCCCAACACTCTCAAACTAGTTAATTACACAAACATTCCTATCAATTTTTGATAAGGGGTGTACAAAACCGAACCAAAAATCGAACCAAATCGTAAATCGAGTCAACCCAAAAAAAAAACCCGACTAGTGGTTTGGTTTGACTTGGTTTGGTTTTGAAAAAAAAAACCGACTATATTTGGGTTGGTTTGGTTTTAACTAAAAAAAACCAACCCGAGACCAAACCAACCCAACATTATATATATATAATTTTAAAATTTTATTTTATACATAAAAATATTTACTTTGATATAATTTTTAAATATTTCTTATACTTTTTCATAGTTTTTATCTTTTAATATATTATTTCAAGTTTGAAACTTAGAATTATGAATGGGCCAATAAAGATTATAGTCCACAAATGTTGGTAATTATAATAAAGCTTAAATCAAAATCAAATTAATACTCATGCAAAAATAAAATCAATTCAACACTAAGAATGACAATAATATTGAATATTTGTTCTTTAGTTTTACATTGGTTTAGACAATTAAAATACATAATCTAATTTTAATTTCCTTTAATATTTAGTCATGTAACTAATACTTATTAAACTTAATTTTAGCATGATTTAGTACTTTTAAATTATGATCATTTTCATTATGACTTGTTAATTTGCAATATTTGTTTTACGCGATTTCATTATTATTATTTTTGTTGGATATTTTAGTGTCATTAATCATATCATATTGTGTTATATTTTTAAGAAACATCTTATATGTTTGTATGAATACTTTACTAGAAAAACCCGAAACTGTAACACTCCAGAAATTTTTTCGAACTAAGACTCGAACCATTCATAGTAGTGAGTGAGATTTTGCCAAGGAATTAAAATTTCTTAAGTGTTAAGGCCATTAGATGTAGCACCTTGAGTTCAAAAAAGAATTAAATTGAAAATAGCAAAATCTGAAATTTTGCAAGCTATGCTTAAGTATGAGTTTTGGGTCGACTTCAAACGACCATAACTCCTAGCTCAGAATGAGTTAGGTGTGCTACCAGATACCGTAGGAAAGAACTTTGAATTATCTTTCCAACGCCGCCGAGTTTGCTAAGTTTAGAGGTCGGATGAGTGAGATATGGCCTTTTGAAGTTAGGCTGTCCAGTTAAGGAAAGTCAAAACCGGGTTTTAGAGGGGTATTTTGGTCTTTCCCTTACCAAAACAGATTTAATTCATTTTTAGTAATATTTTAGGGGTCTAATATGATTTGGTTCAGTTTTATAATCATAAAATTAGCCTAGGGTTTTAGTTGAGAGTTCAAGAAGAGAAAAGAGGAGAAGCGTTCGTTGAGATTCTTGAGAGTTGTTGCGGATTGTCACCATGGGATTTAGCCCTAAGAGGTATGTAAGCTTCCATAGTGTTGGGTTCTTTCACCCACACGCCAATCATGATTTATTCAGCGTAATTTCGTTCTTGAAATTTAAGGATTTAAGTTTTTGATGAGTTCTTGATAAGTGTTCTTGAAGTTTCATTAAGTTTTAATGTAAGATTCTGCTTGGGTCAACTTTAAACGACCATATCTCTTAGAATATAAAGAGTTAAGTGAGCCATAACCTATCCAATTAAAGGTATTTGAATCTACTTTCCCACGCCACCAATTTCGCATCAATCCAATTTCTGAGTAACAAGTTATGACTATTTTAGTAACCTATACAGTGCTGTTACGAATTAGCCGACGGGAAAATATTAAAAACAGTCGTTTTTGTCTTTTTAACTCCAAGAAAACCATAAACGAATTTCTTGACTAATAAAAGACTCAAAACAATCAGATTTTCATCTTCACTAATGAAAATCATAATTCTTAGCCATGGAGATTTCAAGAAAACTAATTCAAGAATCTCAAGAAAGGTTTTCTTGATTGTTTACCTTCAAGCTAGGGTTTCAAGACTTCTAATCAAGTTCTTCTTCAAGATTATTCAAGAATCTTGTTCTTCTAGGTATGTAAGGCTATCATAGTGTTGGACTAGTTCGTCCTCACGCCCTACCTCTACCTTCAGATAAGTAAAAGAGTAATTTAAGATACTTTCCCTAGATTAGAGTATTCTTGAGATAAGTTGATTTTGAGTTCTTGAATTCACGTTTCTTTTAAAAGTTATATTCCTAATTATCGAATAGCTATATTGTTATTGAGATCCTTCATATCATGAATCATAACTCTTGAATTCATAATTCAAATTCAAGAGAGAGTTAAGAGTAGAGTTCAAGGAAGCCTTTGAGTTCAATTGTGAATCCTTTGAGATCAACTATCGATTTGAATAAGTTTTGAGGAAGTAAGTCAGAGAATGAAAAAAGTCACATACATGAGTTTCATAATGTTATGTAGACCTACGAGTCAAGTCGTTCATGCCCATAAATTCCGCATGAACTCCAGAAGTTGAGTATCTTTGAGAGGAGTAGTATCTTCAAGTTCTAAGTCTTAAGTATTGAGTTCCTAATCCCCTTTGAGATTATATTTCTAAGCATGGGACTATTACATGTTACCCATAAAGTCTTTGAGTTGAATTGTTTATGCTCATAATTCCGCATGAATCATATAAGTCGAGCAGTCTTGAGAAGAGAAGTATCTTTGAGTCCTTGAGTTGAGTCGTTCATGGTCATAATTCTGCATGAACTCTCTGAGTTGAGCATTCTTGAAGTGAGTAGTATCATTGAAGTTCTTGAGTTCCAAGTATTGAGTTGTATCTATGGTTATTGAAATCCTTGCATTGAGTCGTTCATGTCCATAATTCGACATGAACCATATCTTAAGAAGTCTTTTACAAATGTTTAAACTTTGTTTTAAGACTTAAAGCTTTGAGTTCAGTAATGAGTAAAGAGTAAAGTTTGAAGTCTTTTTCTTCAAAAGTATATGGGGACTAAGTATTCCCAAAGAGTTTATAAATGTTTTCACATTTAAATAAGAACGGAAACTGAGATTTTCAAAGAGCTTTCGGGCTAGTTTTCAGAAAAGAGTATTCGCTTTCTAAATGAAGCAAGAGAGGAAACTGAGATTTCCAAGGTAACATTTGAGCTAAGTTTTTGAGCAATTATCTCAAATCAGCAGAGAGAAGTATGTTTTTAAAACATAAAGAGCTAGTATATTTTGGGAGTAGTATTGAGCACCGATATGGGGGAGAGTTCAGATAACTCACAGCCCCCATAAACCATGTAGCCATCATGGGTAGAAAAGGGTCATACTTTTTAGATGAATCCTTTTTGCATAGATTAGTGGATCCACTTAGTGAGTTAGCTTCCTATATCACGGCAAGCTATAGGATGGGCCTCGGCAGCGTGAGGTAAAGCGTTGTATCATCACTATAGTTCTTAAGTGATGGTTGTCGGTTAGAGAAACTCCCACAGCAGTAGTAGCATGGTTCCTCAAGGGGTTCTGCTTAGTGTGAATGGGGGTATGGGACTTCATTCATGCATTGCATAAGTAGACTTTGAGAGGGAGCATGGTTTGTCTTTTTATGATATTATGATTATGAATTGACATCATGTTTTCAACAGTTTTTCTTTATATTGCACTTGTTTTAAACTGCTTTATAATGAAATGAGTTCAGTTATGTTGAGTTGAGTTGAGCCAGGTAAGTTCTTCAGATTCTTTCAAGCTTATGTTAGGCTTTAGAATTCCCCTTACATACTCGTACATTTCACGTACTGAGCCATTTGGTCTGCATCTTTTCATGATGCAGACACAGGTATTCAGGATCATCAACAGGAGATTCGTTGATACATCCGAGAGTTCAAGTTAGCTATGGTGAGCCTCCTTATTTTCCGGAGGATTTCATTTAGTTTTCAGTTTAGTCAAGATGTCATGGGTCTTGTCCCGACTTCCATCTTTATCATTTAGAGGCTTCGTAGATAGTCAGTATAGTTAAGAAGTCTGTATTATTCATTTATTTTATTAAATGTTTTAAAGACTTAAGTGCCTATTTTATGGCGAGTTGAATATATTATTTTTATTCTAAGTTGTTCATTTGAGTTAAAGTTTCAAAAGTTGAGTTTATTGAATTTTATTTCAGTTTTAAGCTTTTGCATGCTTAAGTTAGTCTTCCGCTTATCGTCAGCCAGGATGAGGGTTCGCTTGGGGACCAGTAATGGTTCTTGAGTGTCGGCCACGTCCAGGGTATAGACTCGGGTCGTGACAGAAACAACTCGAAAAAATCCAAAAAAACCCGAGTTTTATTGGTTTGGTTTGATTTATAAATTTAAAAATCCGACACAGATGGTTTGGTTTGATATTTGAAAAACCCGAACCAACCCGGCTATGTACACCCCTACCTATCATACTAATCCATTTATAATTTAAAATATACATATTATTCCACTAATTAATAAAATCTTTTAGACTCATGCACATGTATCAAAGATACTAAATATATGTTTCTTTGATATCAGATACATTCTGAAATACGGATTTATGGAGAGAGAGGCAAGCGAGATGGGAAAGGGATATTGCATCCTAGATATATGTGTATCATGCTTGGATACAGTTCATCTAAAACAAATTACACCTAATTTGACTCGCATGTATCGAAGATATATGTATATGGTGAAGTACGGTAGGTAATTTTGAAAACAAAAGTGAAGTTGTGTAATTAGATCCTTAAACTAGTAGGATTTGTGTTTTTTGCTCTAATTTCAACCCTTGCTGAGTATGTGTGTCCATGTCAGTACGTGAGGTGTCCTCTACATTAGTTATATGGGTCACAACTGTACCTTTGTCCCGTGAAAGAATTTTGTTCTCAAAGTAAAAGATGAGTCCCGACCCAAGTCGGCCGAGCCAGTGAGTTGAAGTGAGGCATTTTGTTGATCAACAAGTTATCCAATACAACACTTGAGTAAATAAATATGAAATTTTGGTGTATATGTGCTTCATTAGGCAAAGGGCCGATTTTTTAAGTATACAACTTAACAATTGTATTTACACCAACATAGCAATACATTTTTTTTTCAATTATATAGCAATATTTTTTTTTTCAAAAGTAGAATTTAATATTTTTTTAAAAATTCCAAATCAGCCACGCTTATCCCGATTTCCATAAATTTCTCCAATAATTTTACCTTCCCTAAATTATTCAAATATGTTAAAAAAATAAATCGGAACAATAAAATAAATAATAAAAAGAAAAAGAAAAATCGGAAACTAAAGCATGACAGCCCACAATTTATTTTTTAATTCCTTAATTTTCTCCCCCTCTTTTATTTACCTTCCATAAATATCTCTAATATAGTTATTGCTTCTCTCTCATAATTCTAATCAAAATCAGACTCTATACCTTCACTATTCTGAAAGTGTGTTCAATGGATTTTTTTCAGCACGACGGGAGATGGAATGAAACAAGTATTCACCATAATAATTGCTTCGATTATGGTTGTTTTAAAGTATATTTATTGGTTTTATTGATTTTTTTTTTATAAATATATATATTGTTATAGCTTTATTGATTGGTATTTTTTGGATGGAATTTGTAAAACATAAACTATATTGTTCTCAATTGCTTTGCACCATACGTAGGTACTCGCCTATAGTTAAATTATTGGTTAATTAGTGGTTTATATATTGGTGTAGTCCATATATTTTGATGCATATGTTTTTTAGTTAGTGGCGTATATACACCAAAATATTATGGTGTATTTTTGTTGAATTTTTATGTTATTTATCGGGTTATTCTACTAGGCACTATTATTTATTTTGTATCTACCAAAAACAAAACACCAACAAATATAAAATAAGATTTTATAAAGTTTTGTTATATGACAGTGGTTAGTTTGTTTATTGGTATTGTTTGGTTAGTTTGTAGTTCAAATGATGATATATATATCAATTTGAAGTGTACACAAATTTTTAATCCTAATATACACCATAATAATTGTAAATACTAAAATTTATACCAATTCTGCATAGCATTTAAACCAGTAAATTAATTTTAGCATTCTTTATCATAAATTATACCACTATAATACACAAATATAAGTTGGATTGTTTTGAAGTATTTTATTGGTTTTATTGATTAAACGTTTTTATAAACATATATTGCTATAGCTTTATTGATTGGTGTTTTTTGGATGGGATCTTAAATATGGAGTGTAACAAGTATGTATTAGTTTTTTAATTATTATTTTTTTAGTTTGATTGCTAAAATATATAGTTCATTTTTTTTTATTGTTTTAAGTTTTTTTTTTTGTTGTTTTTCTTGCTTGATTTTTTGTGTAAATAGATATGTTAACTATGAAAAATATTGCTTGAATGAATGCTTCGTATATTGTTTGACACACAAATTTAAATTAATTTGATTATATAAAATGATTGAAAATTTTTGGGTTAAATTATGGTGTATATCTTGGTCTAGTTTATGTATTTCGTACTATAGTGCACTATACACCAAAATTTAATCATAATGTACAATATTGTTCAAGATAGCAATGTTAAACTATCATGTGCACTTTTTTTTTAATTAAGTTGAAAATGGTAATTCCTTGGTTAGTTTGTGGTGTATATATTGGTGTACATCATATATTATATATTAGATTGAACTGTACACCAAAACATCACCATATTATACACCAAAACGTTACCATACTGTACACCAAAGCGTCACCATATTATATATCATTTGTAATTAATTTGTAATTTAAAAAATTATAAATAAGTGGTTGTATTATGATGTTATACATTCTTGTAGGTTAGCATGTGTCTAACTATTTATCGAAATGTATCGCAGGAATGTATGTGGATTTCAAGATTGAAGGAGTGATATATGACACAAACACCAAAAAGACGTTTACCAGATAGATACAATACTTTGTAATTAATTTTATTTTTTTATGAATGGAATTTTTCATATATATATATTGGTATAATTATTTATTAATTCGATGATAAACATTGATAGATAGTTGATAATATTATGGTGTAAGGCAACATATAGTTGAAATATATAACAAATATTAATGTTATAATCATGAATTTTTCCGTCATGTGCAATTTAATTATTTGTTGGTGTAAGTTATTCATTGTGATTAAAAATAATTGTACACCAAACTGAATAATCTACAATGTACATTATTTAATATACTTTTTTAAAAAAAGTTAAAACTATTGAACGGTGCTATGGTTTATAATAGGAATAAAATTTGATTATATTTTGGTATAAGTTATTTATTATAATTACAAAAAAATGGTCAACGATATAATACAAATTCTATACCATTTAATATACTCACCCCCCCCCCCCACCCCACCCCTTTTTAACTAACATATATAAAATTGAAGAGAGAAGTAAAAAAAGATCTTCCCATAATAATTGAAATGAAATTAAAGAGAGAGAAAATAAATTCAATAGTAATTGTATGAAATTAATGAGAAACGTGCTTAAGGATAGAAATCATATTAATTAGATGATACATTTTTACTCCCTAAAAATTAGTGTCAAAATCTAAAAAGATAATTAGAAAAAACATAATTGAAGAGAGAGAGAGAAAATTAGCATCAAATTCTAAAAAGATAATTAAAAAAAAAACGTAATTGAAGAGAGAGAGAGAAAAAAAATTAGCATCAACATCTAAAACAGATAATTTAAGAAAAACGTAATTGAAGAGAGAGAAAAATATTTTTTACCATAGTAATTGTATCAAGTAAAAAAGAGAAAAAAAAATTAAGTAAAAGAAATGTATGCAATTATAATTGTGTTGATAATATAAATGGTAAAAGTAATAAATAATGAGTTCCATAAAATAAGCCACTAAGGCACAAAAATAGGTATAAACACGTGTGAAGATATATATATTTAATAAGCTGTCATATGTATAATTAAAATGTTATTGTTATAAACAAAAAGAGTTTGAAACTGTTTAGGAGAGAGAATATTTGATAAGTATTAATATCATAATTATACTCCATATAAAAGGCACAAAATATTAATAGTATGAGAGAGAAAAATCTGTAAAACAAAATTAAATTAAATACAAAAATTAAATGTTTGTTATGTATGTAATTTAAAAACTTAGTTTGTAATTAAATATAAATATATTGATATTTTGTTAATAAAAGTCTTAAGGAGTATATTTTTGTAATTTTCACAAAATATTTTCAATTTTGTTGTTTTAAAGTATGTTAGGTGGAAAGTTAGAATTAAGTAGTTATTAAAAAAAAGATATTTTTCATAAAACAAACTAAAAAAAATAAAACAAATAAATTGAAATAAATACTTTTACGAATTAATAAAGACTACTAGTAATCTATTGGATCAACATTGTTTGAATTATTACTTTTTCAATGCAGAGAGAATCGACGGATTTTCATTTTTTTATTGGCAAAGCAATGTTCATAGCTTCTTTAACATGTTACATTGGATAAATATTTGAATTATTACTTTTGGACTACCTAAAGAGCAAGGATCAACAAAATGAAAAAACTTTGCTGAGCATTCCTTCAAGTATCAATTCAAATCATATGACAAAATGTCGTACTATATACTCAATTTATGTGGTATCGTTTAATTTAACACAAAAAACTTTTAAAAAGAGAATACTTTTAGAATTTGTGGTCTAAAATAAACCTTAAATATTCTAACTATGAGTAATTTCACTAAAAATAAATAAAATTATTTCCATTTATAAAATATGACATTCTTTATGTGATATACTAAAAAGGAAAGTATGTCAGACCATCTCCAATCCTACTCTATTTTAGTCTCCATTCTCTATATTTGGAGAGTAAAATAGAGAATGCACTCTCCAAACACTCTCTATTAATTTATCCTCTACTCTCCAATTATGGAGAGTTGAATAGTAGTTCACCAAATTTGGAGAACTATTCATACTCTCTATGTCACTTTTTGAATATTATATTATTATTTTGTAATTGACATATTATTTTTCATATAAGATTATTAATTAAATCTCTAATATGCATAATTTTTTTAAAATATTATTTAACATATACTACTTTCATCTTGAATTAATAATATTTTAATTTTTTTTTAAGTTTCATCACTTTGTGATACAATTTGATGTTATTATTAATTTTCACTATGAAAAATGCACAAAATTTAAATGATAAGATACAAATTTTTATTTAAAAATACAATACATAACACAATAATTAAAATACAAGATAACAATACAATACAATACATAACATAATAATTTTAAAAACCATAACAATAATTTAGTAATCCGGTAGTTCATTTCTAGATTTAAAAATATTCGAAAAATGAAGTATGTAGTGTATCATTTAGAGAAGTTGTGGTTGTGATTGCGATTGTGCTTGTCGATTTTTTTTTTCAATTATTCATAGTTGTTCTTTAGAAATTTAGAATAAAATATAATTTAATATTAAATTAAGAATTTCAAAAAATTGAATTTTATATATCATGAAAATTATATAGGATGATTATTTGAAAAAGAAAGAAAAGATTTATATTATGAAATAAGAAAATAAAAATGAAATAGAAATAATAATATAATATTGGAAAGAGAGAGAAGAAGATTCTTTTTCAGAGAGTAAAATAGAGAATTGAATTGGAGTTGGTTATCTGAAAAAATAGAAAACTCTATATTTAGAGAGTAAAATAAACTGTAGGGTTGGAGATGCCCTCATATGATTTGAGATTAAGAGCTTATGTTTGACATTGATGTTGGGAGGCCAAAAGTCCTTTTTTTTGTGAAAAAAGTTATTTTTTATTTTTAAAAAATAGTGTTTAGCAAATTCTAAAAACTATTTTTATATGGAACTAGAAGCAGTTTTTCTGCTGTTAAGAAGAAGCTAAAAAATTATGCTTCTTAAAAAAGCAGAAACGGAAAATTATTTTTTTGAAAACTAAAATATCCCTCTTATATATACATATTTACCAATATTTCCTTTATTAATTAATTAGTATATCTCATGAGTTTAGTTAAGTTTCATTCAAGAATTTTATTTTTATTTTTATATAATAATTTTTAATTTTTATTTTATGTTTATATTTATTATTATTTTATATTTTATATATTATTTTATGTTCTATTTTACAGAATCAGAAATAAATGTAACAATAATATTTTTGTAGAATTAAAAAAATAAGGGACTTAATTTATTTTTGTGGGTTAATTTTTCGTATATAGTGGTTTAATTTGTGGAATGATTTTTAAATTTATTTTTCTTGATATTTTTAATTATATTTAAGCCATCATGTTAATATTAAATTAAGATTTAATTAATTTATTTATTTATGTATAATATTGACTGAAAATTTGAATATATATTTTAATTTAATTAATATAAAATTTTATTTAAAAAACTTCTAATAGATATTTAAAATAGTTTTCTCTATAAATAATCTTAATATTAAAAGTACATTGATACTTACCCTTTTTTTCGTAATTTTACTATCAAAAGACTTTTTAAAATAGATTAGTCAAACACGATTTGCTTATCAAAAACACTTTTCAAACGAATTTGCCAAACGCAAATTGTTTTTTTTCTTCTTTCAAAAAACACTTTTTTAAAAAAGCCATTTTAAAAAAATGCTTCTAAAAATAAGGAGTTTTTAACAATAATGTCAAACAGGCTCTAAGCGAATAGTACTTATTTCTTAGGTATTTTTCTAACAAGAAATATGTTCATTATTTTATTTATAATTTTCATTTCTTGTTACAACACAAAAAATGATTTTTAACGACAACTAATTAATGACAATAACTTAATTATCACTAAATATGATTTTTAACGACAATTAAAACTCTTTATGAATGTCCCTAAAGTCTATAACGACATTAGATCCAATGACAATCAACTAATACTAATACCGATAAAGGTTTTAACATCTTATTCACATTTAGCTGGCATTTCATGAAACAACTGACAAAACTATTTAACAAATTAATTTCAAGAACAAAGAAACGTACAATTTCGCGTTTGAAATTATTATTTTTAAGAGAAAAAACAATCTCAAAATATTGCCACGAGCCAACAACCATTTGTTAGTTTCATTTACTGCTCTACAAAATATGAATAAGTAGGTACCTAATAAGAAGAATGTAAATCAAATATTTATAGAAAGTTTCAAAAGTTTCAATGTGAACCATATGATAAATTACTAATTTATATGATGTAATTTAACTGAACACGAAATTTAAGAAATATAAAAAGATTTTGCAAAGTTCTAAAATTTAAAAATAAATAAATTTTTAAATAGAATAGTACATTTTTGTGAACTTTTTGTCAGATAAGTGAGACCCAACATGAGTAAAATATTGGTAGCACCATTAAATATTGAAAATATTTATCAAACAAAAAAATGTATCATTTTTTTTTCAAACATACATACTACGATAATTAAATTAAAACATACATACTTAGATAATTCTAAAAAAGAAAATTAGCGTGTCGACAATAATAAAATCTAAATCAACAATGTATTTGAACTCTAGGGCTTTCTTTAGTAGGCGTTTAAACATGAATTTGTTGATATTTAAGAAAAGAATAGTATTTAAAGTCAAGCTAATAAAGGATTTTTTGAAAGTTAAATTGTGCTTGGACATGAAAACATAGTTGAAATTTTGTGAATGTAAATTTTTTAAAAACTATTTTTCAAACTTCAAATTCTTTTGAAGTTTAGGGCTAGTTGTTGGGATATATACTATTAACCATATGATTGAATTATAGTATTGTGTTTAATTCTTTATAAAAACTTTACGTTTTATGTTAATTACTACAATAAAGTTTTTGTTTGAATAGATCATTGTGTTTTATATGTGTGTCCATTACTTATACAGTAGGCAACTTTTAGGCATGGAGTTGTTTAACTCATACGCGGAATTTTTTTTTATCAGTTCTTATAAGTTATAAATCAAATGTTCACAATCAAAGATGAAGTTGGACAAACATCTTGATGATTGTAACACAAGATTAAATATAATTCAATCTTAATTATGGGAATCGTAAAATTCCAACTTCTTGTGTTAGTACATTTTGCGTGTATTGAACGGACCAAATTGAGATATGTATTTAGGTTTTGAATTTCAATAAATAATATCTTTAGTCCATTACATGAGTTTATACTCTTAATCTTGATGTAGTTATTATGATCTGTGTAGTTTGCTTTATTATTTTAATCTATTAAAAGGAGAGACTCTATGATGAGTCAAAATATTCCTAATGGATTGGATAATAACAGATTACATTCGTGAAATAATAATTAGCTGATAGAACCATATCTCAGATATGAGAAAGAAGACATCCCTTTATGGTTGCTTATAAGTAGTCACGTGAAAACCCTGCAGGTGGATTATATATGTATATCCGTTACGTGAATTAATTTAAGCATAAAGATAAAGGATTGAATTAATCAATGGATTAAATTTTTCAGAAGTTTGATTTAATTGATTGGTATCGGTAATTTTAACATGGGGAGTTAAATAAGTTGTAACGATAAACATTTGAAACTAAATAGAGGAGTGCAGTTACAGATTTTTAGTGGTACAATCTGTGATTTATTATGATATGGTTAATTCATGCTTTTACGAATTAAATATTATAATTGAAAGCCTCTGCTAATAAATTTGCGGTTCCTACTATGCCTGGTTAATTGATCGAGTTCAGAAAAGAAAAGGATTGTTAGTATTTTTTTTTCAGTATAGAAATAAATCGTTTTTTACTTTTATTAGTTTAAAAGATAAAAAAACTTTTTATTTCCTTAAAAGAAGAAAGAAGAAAATATTGTGTTTCTTTGTTTCCTTAAAAGATGAAATAAGCAAATAATAGTGTTCAATGACTATTAGTGGCTATTGATGGTGTTCAATGGTTGTTGAATATCCTTGGTGGACATTCTAAATATACTTAATGATATTTAGTGGTTGTTGATAACTATTGATCATGGTTGTTGGATATTCTTAACGATGTCAAAATACACTTAATGGTATTCAATTGTTGTTGATGACTATTGATCATGATTGTTGGATACACTTAACACCGTCTAAATACACTTAAAGATATTTAATGACTATTGATGACTATTAATTATAGCTAGAAACATTTCAGCTTTCAAACCTTTCCATTCTACTGAAAAGTATAAATAGGGATGGTGGTTCTCAAGAAAAGATCATCCTTTTTCTGAAAATTTTCTTGCCCGCACAAGACTTGATTAAGAGAGTTAGCCAGGAATTAGTAGAAGGTTGCAATCCTGGAGTCCCAGTCCCTCAACGAGTTGTGTGAAAGCTACGAAAGGTTAGAGTTTCACAATTCATTTGATTTACATTATTATGCTATTATGTAAGTTTGTGATTCTGAATAATGTTTCCGCTGTGCATATTCTAACACTAGTTTGATAACAAAAACTCATTCAAAACAAACTCCAAATATAATTTCAAAATTTTGAAATAAAATCTCTATGGATGAAACAACTAACTTCATTTCAGATTAATGGTCTTTGGAAGTTGAAGAATATTTGACATGATTTGGATAATTAATTTGAAGGATATTTTAACTAAATAGTTGTCTTTTTTCAACGTCTAAACACACACTATCTAAATAAGTAAATATAACTAAAATTCAGAAAAATTTCTTTCTTTTCATCTTTAAATTCAAAGTTGTTTTCAAGTTCACTTCAAATCTCGATTCAAATATTATGATATAGTATAAAGTATAAACTCATTTAACTGGAAGAGCCTTTCTTTAGATACTAACATAATTTCCTTGCTAATTAATAATATAGTATTATTTTAGTTAATCAATTTGATTAAACAAATCAGTAACTTCATTAAATCAAATTAACAGCGCTGACACCAAATGAGATGTCAACAAACAATATTACTTCATTTGAAAATTCAATTCTCGATTTGACAAGTTCTGAAATAGTTCATTTTAAAGGTTTTCATCTTTAGATAGTTTTTTTCCCCAACGCCTACACACCATCCTCTGTGTATTTCACTTGAATTTTTTTTACCGAATATACTATTGTTATTTATTTTTTTATAGTGCCTACTCATATTTTTCAATTTTTTCAAACACTCCATATCCAAAAAATTATCTAAAATACTTTTTTTTTACTCTTAAAAAAATTATTTTTTAACTTTAAATTCAGATAAGTAGAAGGTTGATCAGGTTTCACTGTGAAATTTAATAAAAAAATAATTTTATTTTTAAAGTGAAAAATGATAATTGAAAATTGAAAATTTGCTTTCAAGTTCAACTTAATTCAAATGTATTAAACAGTAAACATAGTATAATCTGACATATTTTACTAATTAACATAATAAATTTATCAATTACCATAATATCAGTGCTTATAATTTGGATACATTTTTTTCCAAAAAAATATCTCTTTTTCTGTTTGCAGTTGTCTTTACTTATTTATTTATTTATTTATTTATTGTAATTTCAACAATAAATAAGAAGAGACTGAAACTTATATATAAATCACATTCGTCGAATGCGTTTTATGCCTGATTTTCTCAGCTCTTTCTATTTAGGCATCTAAGAAGGGTTTTTCAAGCTTTCAACGTCGTGACCTTTTTTTAAAAGACGAAAAATAAAATTGTGGGTCGAAAAAACAAAAATAGAGGAGGGGATTATCAATATGGAGAATCGAACATTCACCGATAAAGTTAAAATTTACCTAAAACAGAAGGGTAATATTTTAATTTCAATAATAAATAAGAAGAGACTGAAACTTATACATAAATAGCATTTGCCGAATGCGTTTTATGCCTTATTTTCTCAGCTCTTTTTATTTAGGCATCTAAGAATGGTTTTTCAAGTTTTCAACGTCATGACCTTTTTTTAAAATACAAAAAATAAAATTGTGGATCGAGAAAAGAAAAATAGAAGAGAGGATTAACAATCTTGAAAATCGAACATTCACCGATAAAGTTGAGTTTTCCCTGAAATGGAGGGGGTAATATTATAATTTCAACAATAAATAAGAAGAGACTGAAACGTATACATAAATTGCATTCGCCGAATGTATTTTACGCCTTATTTTATCAGCTCTTTCTATTTAGGCATCTAAGAACGATTTTTCAAGTTTTTAACGTCATGACATTTTTTTAAAAATATAAAAAATAAAATTGTGGGTCAAGAATAGAAAAATAGACGAGGGGATTAACAATCTGGAAAATCGAACATTCACCGATAAAATTAAATTATACCTGAAACAAAAGGGGTAGTATTGTAATTTCAACAATAAATAAGAAGAGGGTAAAACTTATACATAAATCTCATTTGCCGAATGCGTTTTATGCCTAATTTTCTCAGCTCTTTCTATTTAGGCATCGAAGAATGATTTTTCAAGTTTTCAACGTCATGACTTTTTAAAAAAAATACAAAATATAAAATTGTGGGTCGAGAAAAGAAAAATAGAAGAGGAATTAACAATCTGGAAAATCGAACATTCACCAATAAAGTTAAATTTTACTTGAAATGGAAGAGGTAATATTGTAATTTCAACAATAAATAAGAAGAGACTGAAACTTATACATAAATCGCATTCCCTAAATGTGTTTTATGCCTTATTATCTCAACTCTTTCTATTTAGGCATCTAAAAATAGTTTTTAAAGTCATGATCTTTTTTTACATTACATAAAATAAAATTGTGGGTCTAGAAAAGATATATAGAAGAGGCAATTAACAATTGGATAATTGAACATTCACCGATAAAGTTAAATTTTAAATAAAATGGAAGGGATAATAATGTAATTTATACAATAAATAAAAAGAGACTCAAACTTATACATAAATCGCATTCGCCGAATGCGCTTTATGCTTTGTTTTCTGAGCTCTTTCTATTTAGGGATCAAAAAAAGAATTTTTCAAGTTTTTAAAATCATGCCTTTTTTTAAAAGACGAAAAATAAAATTGTGGGTCGAAAAAAGAAAAATAGAAGAAGGGATCAACAATATGAAAAATCAAACACTCACCGATAAAGTTAAATTTTACATGAAACGAAAATGGTAATATTGTAATTTCAACAATAAATAAGAAGAGACTGAAACTTATACATAAATCGCATTCGCCGAATGCGTTTTATGCCTTATTTTCTCACCTCTTTCTATTTAGGCATGTAAAAATGGTTTTTCAAGTTTTCAACGTCATGACTCTTTTTTAAAATACAAAAAATAAAATTATGGGTTGAGAAAAGAAGAATAGAAAAGGAAATAACAATCTGGAAAATCGAACATTCACCGATAAATTTAAATTTTACCTGAAATGGAAGGGGTAATATTTGAAATTTCAACAATAAATAAGAAGAGACTGAAACTTATACATAAATCGCATTCGTCGAATGCGTTTTATGCCTTATTTTCTGAGCTCTTTCTATTTAGGCATCTAAGAAAGGTTTATCAAGTTTTCAACTTCATTACTTTTTTTTTAAAATACAAAAAATAAATTTGTGGATTGACAAAAGAAAAATATAACAGGAATTAACAATCTGGAAAATCGAACATTCACCAGTAAAGTTGAATTTTACCTGAAATAGAAGGGGTAATATCGTAATTTCAACAATAAATAAGAAGAGACTGAAAAGCATACATAATCGCATTTCTTGAATGTGTTTTATGTCATATTTTCTCAGCTCTTTCTAGTTAGGCATCTCAGAAGGGTTTTTCAAGTTTTCAACGTCATGACCTTTTTTGAAAAGACGAAAAATAAAATTGTGGGTCGAGAAAAGAAAAATAGAGGAGGGGATTATCAATGTGGAGAATCGAACATTCACCGATAAAGTTAAATTTTACCTGAAATAGAAGGGGTAATATGGTAATTTCAACAATAAATAAGAAGAGACTAAAACTTATACATAAATCGCATTCGCCGAATGCGTTTTCTGCCTTATTTTCTTAGCTCTTTCTATTTAGGCATCTAAGAATGATTTTCAAGTTTTCAACGTCATGACCTTTTTTTAAAATACAAAAAATAAAATTGTGGGTCAAGAAAAGAAAAATAGAAGAGGGGATTAAGTTAAATTTTGAAAATCAAACATTCACTGATAAAGTTAAATTTTACTTGAAACGGAAGGGGTAATATTGTAATTTCAACAATAAATAAGAAGAGACAGAAACTGATACATAAATCGCATTCGCCAAATGCGTTTTATGCCTTATTTTCTTAGCTCTTTCTATTTAGGCATCTAAGAATGATTTTTCAAGTTTTCAACGTCATTACTTTTTTTTTTCAAAAAATACATAAAATAAAATTGTGGGTCGAGAAAAGAAAATAGAAGAGTAATTAACAATCTGAAAAATCAAACATTCACCGGTTAAGTTAAATTTTACCTGAAATGGAAGAGGTAATATTGTAATCTCAACAATAAATAAGAAGAGACTAAAATTTATACATAAATCGCATTCGACAAATGCGTTTTATGCCTTATTTTCTCAGATCTTTCTATTTAGGAAACTAAAAATAGTTTTTAAAGTTTTTAATGTCATGACCTTTTTTTACAATACATAAAATAAAATTGTGGGTCTAGAAAAGATATATAGAAGAGGCGATTAACAATTGGAAAATCAAATATTCACCGATAAAGTTAAATTTTAAATTAAACGGAAGGGATAATAAAGTAATTTATGCAATAAATAAAAAAAGACTGAAACTTGTATATGAATCGCAATCGTCGAAAGCGCTTTATGCTTTGTTTTCTGAGCTCTTTCCATTTAGGAATCAAAAAAGGATTTTTCAAGTTTTTAAAGTCATGACCTTTATTTAAAAGACGAAAAATAAAATGTGGGTCAAGAAAAGAAATGATCAACAATCTGAAAAATCGAACACTCACTGATAAATTTAAATTTTACTTGAAACGAAAGTAGTAATATTGTAATTTCAACAATAAATAAGAAGTGACTGAAACTTATACATAAATTGCTTTCGCCGAATGTGTTTTATTCCTTATTTTCTCAACTCTTTATCTAAGAATGGTTTTTCAAATTTTCAACGTCATGACTTTTTTTTAAATACAAAAAATAAAATTGTGGGTTAAGGAAAGAAAAATAGAAGAGGAATTAACAATATGGAAAATTGAACATTCATCGATAAAGTTAAATTTTACCTGAAATAGAAGGGGTAATATTGTAATTCAACAATAAATAAGAAGAGACTGGAACTTATACATAAATCCTATTCCCTGAATGTGTTTTATGCCTTATTTTCTCAGCTCTTTTCTATTTAAGCATCTAAGAAGGGTTTTTCAAGTTTTCAACGTCATGACCTTTTTTAAAAGACGAAAAATAAAATTGTGGGTCGAGAAAAGAAAAATAGAGGAGGGGATTATCAATGTGGAGAATCGAACATTCACCGATAAAGTTAAATTTTACCTGAAACAGAAGGGGTAATATTGTAATTTCAACCATATATAAGAAGAGACTGAAACTTATACATAAATCGCATTCGCCGAATGCGTTTTATGCCTTATTTTCTCAGTTCTTTCTATTTAGGCATCTAAGAATGATTTTTCAAGTTTTCAACGTCATCACCTTTTTTTAAAATACAAAAAATAAAATTGTGGGTCGAGAAAAGAAAATTAGAAGAGGGGATTAACAATCTTAAAAATTGAACATTCACCGATAAAGTTGAATTTTACCTGAAACGGAAGGGGTAATATTGTAATTTCAACAATAAATAAGAAGAGACTGAAAGTTATATATAAATTGCATTCGCCGAATGCGTTTTATGCCTTATTTTATCAACTCTTTCTATTTAGGCATCTAAGAACACTTTTTCAAGTTTTTAACGTCATGATCTTTTTTTAAAATACCAAAAATAAAATTGTGGGTCGAGAAAAGAAAAATAGACAAGGGGATTAACAATCTGGAAAAATCAAACATTCATCGATAAAGTTAAATTATACCTGAAGCAAAAGGGGTAATATTGTAATTTCAACAATAAATAAGAAGAGACTGAAACCTATACATAAATCTCATTCGCCGAATGTTTTTTATGTCTTATTTTATCAGCTCTTTCTATTTAGGCATCTAAGAATGGTTTTTCAAGTTTCTTTATTGTTAAACTACAGAAAACAAAAGTATGGGTCGAAAAAAGAAAAATAGAAGAGGAATTAACAATCTGGAAAATCGAACATTCACCGATAAAATTAAATTTTACCTGAAATGGAGCAGGTTGAATGGATTTGATGAACATACCCGTTTCTTTTGACTTCTCAAGTTGGAAGGCATTGATTAAGAAGAACTCTTTGGAGTTGGTTCTTCCTCATGTCTCTTTGCGATTGCGAGCTTGAGAGCTCTTCTTCGACAATGGAATTCTCTTTAGAAACTTCAGGTGTCTGTGACTTCTGTATTTTTCCTGATTGTTACTTTCTTTTTCCTTTTTCGGCTTTGGCTAGTTGGGTCACTGATTGTACATATTCCTTTGTTATAATAAAATGGCCCTAGGGTCTTTGATTAAAAAATATATATATTGTAATTTTAACAATAAATAATAAGAGACTGAAAATTATACATAAATCGCATTCCTTGAATGCGTTTTATGCCTTATTTTCTCAGCTCTTTCTATTTAGGCATAACAAAGTCAAATTCATAGAGATATGCCAAATAGTTAATGTCAAATCCATGATGCGGGGCAGGGCCCGAGTTGAGGAACATAGTGCCTGATTTATGGGAGCATCTGTTCCTTGTGTTCTTCAAAACCTTAAAAGAAATAGTGAATGCATA
The DNA here is from genome assembly GCA_036553675.1 of Solanum okadae. NCBI lineage: Eukaryota > Viridiplantae > Streptophyta > Magnoliopsida > Solanales > Solanaceae > Solanum > Solanum okadae. The sequence goes on along the minus strand of CM071688.1, from coordinate 10,304,248 downwards.
ATACTTTGAATGACTTGAGCTCATGTAATTAAGAGGTGAAGAATTTTATTTAGTAGTTTTAGATAACCTGCTTGTGAAGAGGTCCTTCCTTCTGTCAAGTTACCTTGTATGATAAGTTGACATACTAATTCACCATTACAAAGAGATTGATATTCTTTTTAAAAATAATTGTGGTGTCCATGTCAGCTTGCACGCACATCATCTAATTCCACGGGATACAAGTCACCTCCCACCAACAATAGGGATCAGGTGACTCTGTCTGTCAAGAAATCACTAGTAGTTTTGTTTCTTGAACCCGAGACCTCATGATTTTCACCCACTTCATTGTCCTCAGTTAGGCCACACCCTTGGGTGCAAAATGAAGCATGATATTCTTAAGTAGGATAGTTGTAATTTGTAATAACCTAAATTCTTATTATCCTGTGTACTCTGACCTCTATCCATTTGATTAAGGTGTTACTTAATTGAAGGAGACGAAAAAACACGAGGTTGAGGAATAAAATACGCCCATGAGGAAATGCAACAATGACTGATATTCTGTTACTGCTTTTGTTTTGCCAGGATGTAAGTTTATGGTTAGAAGAAATAAAGCTTGATAGCTATTGTCAATTTTTCAAAGAAAATGGTGTTAATGGAGAGTATTTGGAGGGGATGTCCATGTTCATAACTGAACAAATTCTCCGGTTTATAAGAAAGTGCCACATGCAATGGGGAGATTCATTACGTTGTGCAAAGAGATGTGGCGGATAAAAGGTTCTTATAATCTCTCTCTCTTGACTCATAGATGAAACCATATCTCTTAGTTTGACAACTTTCTTTGTCCATCTTTCCAGCAATATGATTACGTTTTGTTATGTTGTTTTTAATCAGATCGGTACTAGATGCCCCCAGGGCAGGCCTGGAAGACTATGATCCCCACCTTCTGCGCACAAGCCGAATGACGTAGGTGCACAAGAGTACTTCGCGAAAATCCAGAGCTTGACTTTAACTGGAAGAGCAAAGCATAAAGCGCCTACTTGACGAGCAGGATATGAAGTTCGAACGAGAGCTTTAATGCAATTTAAATTTAACAAGCAGTAGTGACAACATAATAAATGTCCAGAGCTCTGCACTAAAGAAAGGTGTGTCTGTATTCACTTTCTTAAAAAGAAAGAGTTCGAAAAGGTTCAATATGAATTTATAGATTCGCAGATTTATCGACATCAAGTTAAGTGAAAAAAACTTTGGCAAAAAATGAAGTTGAGAGTTATTCACTTTCCAATATTGTGTGACAGTGGTATCCCGCTGCCTCTTACCTAGTTAGTTATATGTTTTTCTGTTTTGAATTCCTCAAATTTTGCAGACATATTTGTGTTCTGGTCTTGATCATAACATCAAGCATTATTGACATTCTTTAAAACTCTCTACCTTAGTAAATCTAAACAGATTTGTAAATTGTTGCTAGTGAGATACTTATTTTTTTGAGATAATTGGTAAAGTTGCTGCCATGTGACCAGGAGGTCACGGGTTTGAGATGTGGAAATAATGTTGGGTAAGGTTGTATACAATAGATCGTTATGGTTTGGCCTTCCCCGAACCCCAAGCATAGCAGAAGCTTAGTGCATTGTCCTTGAAAGAGCGTCATCAGTCTAGCTCGACTTAATTTATGTCTTCAGTGGCTTGCTTGAAGGGAGAGCAAAGAGTCTGGCGACCATGGTGGGCCCCGTCTTGTATCTCCGTAGTGTTTTTGAAGACGGGCAATCGTAACAGGCAGTATAGAGTGGTTTCATTAGAGTTGGAACCTTAGACAGTGGTTACGTCAATACGTCATCTACGCCATATGTGCGCATCACTAGTTATAATATATCCATATGAGAGAAGTGGAAAATCGTTCATTGTCGGTTATTTCCCTTGTAATTTCCCCCCTCTTTTGCCCAAGCCTTTTATGTATACGTAACTTTGTAGTCTTTACATTTTTAGTTTGTGTGTTTATAGTATCAACTCAAGAAAATAGATGGCTTTTATGTAAAATTCAATGTGTAATTTGTTTAATAGTTTCTAAACTTGTATTGTAAGTTTAGCACTAGACAATGACCTGCCTGCTAGATTGAAATTACATGTTTTTTCCACCACAAATCAATGAGAAACTTATAAAACATGTTTTCCCATCAAATTAACTCATTGTGAAAACACATGGTGGGAAGAAGATTTTTCGCTGAAAAATTGGTAAATTTTTCATGTGAAAACACTTTATTTTTTTCTTTTTTTCACTGATTCCATCAAAACATCTTGTGGGATTACCCATTTATCAATAGGAAAATTGTGATTTTCTTAGTATTGTCTATCCGCATCCCTTGCTACAAACCTTCTACATTTAGCAAAGTTTCCTAACCGATACGAGCTATATATTGTGCATGAATTACCTTTCTTGAACCTTCTACATTTAACAAAGTCTCTTGGCCGATAGGAGCTATAAATATAGTGCACGGTTTACCTTGCTTGAACCTTCTACAATTAACAAAGTTTGCTGGCCAATATGAACTATATATAGTGTGTGATTTACCTAATATTTTGTCATTCTTAAAAGTAACTTCTTTATTCTACTCTACTATTGATTGGGGAGATCTTATTAATCTACAATTATCTATAAAAATACTTTCATTGCTATCAACTACGAACCTAGGGTAAGAACCCCCTCTCTAGATATAGAGTGGACGAATTATCTATTATTTCGATATTTTAGAAGCAATTTCTTTATTCTACTCGTCTTGATTTGGGGTCTTGTTCATCTACAATCATCTATAAAAAAGTTACTATCGTTGTCATCTACCGGCCTCCCCTCTTTATATGTTGTAGATGATTTACCTAGTAATCAGTATTTTTGAAGTTTTTTTTTTTTTTTTTACTCGCTTTTGATTTGGAGTCTTATTAACCTACAATAATTTCTAAGTAAATCACTACCGTTATCAGCTACATACTCAGGGTGCCCCCCCCCCCCCCCCCCGGCCCCAATATGTAGAAACATGACAAGTTGAAGAGAAAAATGAAAGCAAAAGTTTCTTGGACCATCTATCTATATTCCATTCTGTCACAAGGAATTTATGAGTTTAATTTCAATACACAAATCGTGTAAAAGTTTTTGCGTCATTAGTTCATTTAAGATACAATGTAAACTACAATTAGTTGAATTTGTTACCTATAAAATACACATTCGCTACTACATAATATATATATATATATATATATATATATATGTGTGTGTGTGTGTGTGTGTGTGTGTGTGTGTGTGTGTGTGTGTGTGTGTGTTCCACATCATAGGATATATCTTAATCGACACTAAGTAAATGTTCAGAATCTACGTATCGTGATAAAAAATTACACTATATAGCTTAAATTTTGTTATTTTAATTTATTATCTAAATGTAGAGAAATTAAGTTATTAAATCTTAATTTATCAAGTTCAAAATAATACTAGACAAACTTTGTGTGACAAATAACGTGATCTACTTTCAATAAATAACATAAAAAGCAAGATATAATTTCTTTTGTAACTCCTATTTCTATTTATTTTAATGTTCTACTATATTCACTTCAATTCTTCTTAATTTTCAGTTTTGGTGCTGATATACAACAGTATACAGCTTGATACAACTGATATACCTAGTGAAAATGGACCAAAAGCATCGAAAAAAGGCCACCAGCTGATTTTTGAGTTAAATGGGCCAAAGCCCATCTATTTCTGACAGCTATTTTGTTAGTTTTAGGATAGGGACAAAGTAGGCTAAACGTCCAAAATCAAAAATTAGGCTCAAATACTTGTCCAGCAGACAGAAACCAGACTTGGACCCAAATGTTCATTCCTATATTTGTTGTATTATGACTTGCTTATTTGAAAATAAATCTTAAAGTCTAACTTGATTCAAAATCCCCAAAGATGAGTCATTCTCCTATTAGTTATTCTTAAAGCTTCTTTTTAAGAAGTAAATACTTCCCCCTTTTTATTTGATTTCTAAAATATTTAGAGCTTCTCTACTTAGTCATATTTTAGACGAAAAGAAGTTCTTTTCCTTCAAAAAAAATGTTTCAAGTGTAAAAGTTGAGTATTTCCTTTAAAGTAATTAAGCATGTCTATTTTCTTTAAGTTTTAGTCAAATATTTTAAATCGTCAGATAATCGTGTATTAGCGGATACTTCAAATGCTTTAAAATCCTCCTTGAAGTGTAAATGTGAACCCTGAATCCCTCTTTGATATTTCAATTGATTTTTCTGTTTAAATTCTTTTGAAATTCTAACTTTTTCTTGATTTTTCTTTAAAAATTAAGTGATGTCTCTTTCTAAATAAATAAAAATAACTAAAAAAAGAAACATATGTCTACTACTTAACAAATTACTACTACCAATCGATTGGATCAACATTATTTGAATTATTACTTTTTCAAAGCAGAGAGAATCTACGAATTTTCATTTTTTTTTTTAATTGGCAAAACAATGTTCATAGCTTTTTTAGTATGTTACATTGGATAAATATTTGACTTATTACTTTTGGATTGCCGAAAGAGCAAGGACCAACAAAAATGACAAAATTTTCCTTAGCATTCCTTGAAGTATCAATTCAAATAGTATGACAAATGCCGTACCATAGATGCAATATTATTCCATCTCAATTGATGTGGTATCGTTTAATTTAATATATATATTTTTTAAGAAAAAGAACAATTTTGAAATTTGTGGTCTAAAACAAATCTTAAATATTTCTTTGACTATGAATCATTTCATTGAGGTTAAAAATTAAACTATTTTTAATCAATATAAAATATGACATTAAAGTATATCATATATATTGAGACTAAGGGAGAATTACTTCTATTTGAGAAAAGAAATTTTGCTTTTCAATTAAAGAGTTATTTGCATGGATGAATATTTTGAGAATTGTCTATAAAAATTACTTTTGTTTCTTTTAGAATAAAAGTATCATTTAACTATTTTTATTTTTCTCAAAAAAATACTAAACACTTCAAAACCTTTCTTCTCTCTTAGCTGGCATTTTATGAAATAAAAGTAATTTTAGTATGCTATTGACAGAAATTAACTCCAAGAATAATAATATAGAGGATGGAGAAATGACAATTTCATTCTTGAAATTATTTTAAGAGAAATAAAACCTTAAAAAGAATATAAATCAATTATTTATAGAAAGTTTGTAGAGTGTCAATCCGAATCATAGGACAAATATTCATAGTAATTACTCCAGTTGTTCCCATTTGTATAATCTATGTAATGTGACTCAACATGAATATTAAGAAATATAGAATTTTTTTTTATAATTTTTCAAAACTATCTTTAAAAAGGAGATTTTTAAAATAGAAGAATACACATTTGTGAACTTTTTGTCAGATAAGTGAGACCTAATATGAGCAAAATTGATAATTTCATTAATATATTTGTCAATCAAGAAAAAGAAAATCATTTTTAGGACTGAATAAATTAAAAATGCCTTAGATAAATTGAAATATAAGCAAATAGAGATAACACCTAAAATATGCCATTCTTTTTATTGTGTTTGAACGTGAAATACAATTCATTTTTGTGAATGAACTTCAAAAAACTTTTTTTTTTTAAAAATATGGCTAGTTTAATAAACAAAAACTAATTCAAATAATCTCCAAATATAATTTCAAAATTTTGAAACAAAACATACGGATAAAAAATGAACTTCATTTCAAATTAATAGTCTTAGTAGGCGTATGACTGTAGATTATAAATACTTTTTCATTTTAGTTTGGATTTATGGATGAGTTAAAAATAGTATTGCTTAGTTATATTTTTTACAAAAGTATTTAAAACAATAACATTCATATAAAATTATAAATCATAATTGAATGTACTTAAATACAATTCAAAAAGTGAAATGTGAGATGAAAAACATGTCATAACCTATTTTCAAATTTGAAATACAACTTTTAGTTGAATTTAAAAAATTTCATAGCCAAATTTAAGTTTTCACTTTATAAACAAAAAATTATCTTCTTACAAAATTTCACAATAAAACATGACCAAACGCCCACGGAACTATCTAACATATACTTTTGTTTTTTAATTATTATAATAAATTTATTTTTCTAACTTTAAATTCAAACATTGCTTTCAAATTCAACTCAATTCATATGTACTAAACATAGTATAAGCTCACTTATTTCATTCCTTATTACCAAAATTCATTTCTATTTATATAATCTGTCAATTACCATATAATTAGGACTTATAATTTAAATTTTTTATTTTTCCCAAATAAAAAACTTTTTTCTGTTTGTATTTGGCTTTATTATAGTGAATTAAAAAACAAAGGGACTTTTTTTCTGGGTGCACTAAAGTCAAGAACGAATCGCTTCAAATTTGAATTCAAAAAAAATTACTTACTAAACTCACAGTCCTTTCATCACCCGCAGTACAATTACCATACGTGTCTTCATATGATTGGTCCGTCACTTTTTTATTCTCAACTCCAATTAAACAGATGATTTTTAGTGGGGCCAACTTTGTCCGCTCCTAACGAATACCTAAATCAAATGGACGGTTCAGATTAAATCAATTCAAATGTATTATTTATTTATTGCTTTTATATATTAACTTCACATTTTTCACAATTTGAGAGTAAAACACAGCGTTCTTCTTCTTCGTTTTTCTTGAAGAAGAGGATTGATGAAAAATTGTTGAAAATTTTTTTTGATCGTTTTTTTTATTTGAAGGAGGAAATGATGACGACCCAGAATAGGCGTTCGTCTGTTTCGAGTGCGGTGGCTAAGAGACAAGCAATGGCAGCGAATTCATCGGGGTTGGAGAATAATCAGACCGGAAAATTGAATGCTGGAGCGGCCAAGAAACGACCGGCATTGTCTAATATCTCGAATCATACAACTGCTTCTGCTCGGAACTCGATTTCTCATTCCTCCAAACTTGTGAGTGTTTATCTGTTTTTGGTCTCTGTTTTTGTATGAAATGGCTTGATTATGTGTATTTTACTGTTGGAAGGTGATTAGAGTACTGGGTTTTTCTTTTTCTTTGCGTTGTTTTGATTACTGTTCGATGATTTACTTTTTCGTATGTTGGTTATGGGGTTTCTTGCGTAAATTGGAGTTCTGGGTTTTTCTCTTTTTTATGGTGGTTATGGGTTTTTTTTATTGCTGGTTCTAAGGAGGAAAATGCAGAGTACTGGGTTTTGTGATTTATTTTTTGGGGGTTTTCTTTCTTGGAGTTTCATAAACATTAGAACTTTCTTAAAAAATGATCAAGATACTGGGTAAAAATCAGTTTGAGAAAATCATGTTAAGTGATTTTCGAGGGTTTTTGATATGAGGGGATTTGTGGGTTTTCATTTTTTTGTCAAGATTTGTTAATTGGAAGTTAATTTTTTTGTTAATTGACTTGCCTTTTTTTGAACAAGTTCACTGTTTTGTGCAGGAAATGCATTAGTTATCAAGGGATTTGTTTTATCTTATTATAAATTATGTTTGAGTTAAAGTATTTTTTTAATGGTTAAAAAGTACTATGAATGGAATATTTGAAACATCTTCCCCCAATTCCTGCTTTTTGTTTATCTGTCAACTTTGCTTTTTGAACATTTGAAGAAAGTTCTAATGTTTATGTTATTAGGTTGAACAAAAGTTCTTGCTTTTTTTCAAATGGACATAGTATCATTGGACAATCATGAAGTGGACCAGTGGCATTCTAGATTATTTATTTCAGTGTTAACCTGAATTGTTTAGCATATCATTACTATGGACCAGTGGACCAATTCCTGCTTTTTGTCTCCTTAAATGATTATATTACTGTTCCGAATTTGATTATCATTACACAAATGAGCAGAAGAAGTTAAGCAACTTTTGATATTTTTTAGTTTTCACAGTTGGGATTAACCTTTTATTTAATATACTGTTTTGCAATGTGTGTAAATTGAAAAAAGATTGCTTCTTGTATCTGAAGTTGAGATTAACTTGGAATCATTTTTGACTTTGGAAGGCACCATGTACGTCCAAGATTGTAAGCATTAAGAAGAACATTTCCTCAGGGACTGCTGTTCTGCCAGCATCCTCCTCTGTCAGACCAAGCAGCAAACCTGTTTCTATTCAAAGAAGTGATGCAGTTGTGCCTAAGATCACTGCCATTCCTCTTCCTGCCACCTGCAGCATGGACATTTCTCCATCTCACTCAGATGGATCATTAGTCTCCATGGATGAATCTATGTCAACTTCTGACACAGTGAGAAGTCCGGAGGTCGAATACATAGATGACCTTGAATCGGCTGCAGTTGATTCCATCGAGAAGAAGGCGTGTAGCACCCTCTACATCTCAGAACATATCAAAGCCGCAGGTTTTGATCGTTTCAGCAGAGAATAGTCCTTGTTCTAGCATTTCATTTTAACTATAACATCTATTTAATACAATTTATCTATTTTTAATTCCAGCAACAGATATATGCAAGAGAGATGTACTTGTGGACTTGGAATCAGGGGACAAAATTGTCAACATTGATAACAATCTTGTTGACCCACAGTTATGTGCTACAATGGCCTGTGACATATATACACACTTGAGAGCCTCTGAGGTATAAAAATGCTGCTAACTTTAAACTGAATTGCAGTTTTACAAACATTTGTTATCAAACATGTTTTAATGTTATCTTTGATCACTGTACTAGGCAAAGAAAAGGCCTTCCACAGATTTCATGGCGAAAGTACAGAAAGACATCAATCCTAGCATGCGCGCTATCTTAATTGACTGGCTTGTTGAGGTAAATTTCTAATATCTTTCTTCTCTAAAGCTGTGTCCCTGATGAAATGTCAAGCCTGCCCAACTTATGACTTAATTAATAATGTGGATGAGCTCAGAAATTGACAGTTTGATATGGAACTTGTTTGATGGTATAGGTTGCCGAGGAGTACAGGCTTGTCCCAGACACGCTGCATTTGACAATTAACTACATTGATCGATATCTTTCGGGCAACTTGATGGACAGACAACGACTACAGTTGCTTGGAGTAGCTTGCATGATGATCGCATCGTAAGAAACTACCTTCTGACCTCTACTGCATATGTTTTCGCCATGATCTTTACAAATTTTTCCTTGAGTGCTTTTCATATTCTTGTGTCCTTAAATATTACAAGCATATGTGTAAGAAAATGCTCTAAGACTAATATATGGGATATGCTTTATTGCAGAAAATATGAGGAGATCTGTGCACCTCAAGTCGAAGAGTTCTGCTACATAACAGACAACACTTACTTCAAGGAGGAGGTATATGATCTTGATTCACAGAACCTGCAGTGGTTGAACTTTGCAGTGGCACTAAGACTTAACGTATTATGCAGGTGTTGCAAATGGAGTCTGCTGTTTTAAATTACTTGAAGTTTGAAATGACAGCTCCAACAGCCAAATGTTTTCTGAGGTTAATATTCTTACCATGATCTAGTAGTTGCTTTTGAGTATGGTGATTAGGAACTTATTGTTGAGATATACTGCAGGAGGTTTGTTCGAGCTGCTCAAGGACTTAATGAGGTAACCTCTTCACTTAAGGTTGATAATTCTCCAATTATATAAGAAACAAGAGTTTGATTAAAATTTTATAATCATCTACAGGTTCTGTCACTGCAGTTGGAACACTCGGCTAGCTACATTGCAGAACTCTCTCTTTTAGAATACAACATGCTTTGTTATGCTCCATCACTCATTGCTGCTTCTGCAATTTTCTTGGCCAAATATATTCTTCTTCCTTCAGTGAAACCTTGGGTATGTACAAATTAGCATTGTGACAATCATATAAGCTGTTATAATGCATTTTCGCTTCTTATTCTCCTTTCGACAAATATATTCTTATAGAATTTGACTTTTGGAAACTCCTAACAGAACTCTACCTTGAGGCATTATACTTTGTACCAACCCTCTGATTTACGAGACTGTGTCATGGCACTACACAGCCTTTGCTGCAACAACAACAATTCTAGCTTACCAGCAGTCAGGGAAAAATACAGCCAACACAAGGTAATTTATCCTAGCCCCTTCTGACAATAAAGATTAGTGGAATGAAGTCCTAACATATGTACACTTTCTAGATATAGGTTTGCATAGTTCTCTTTTCAATTCATCCCAAGCCTGTATACTGGAGTCTGGACTGCACTTGAACATTCTATTATATTGGAAAATTAATATTTCTTCTGAATCTTCTTGGATAAACGATCAACCTTTCTGGGAGATAAATGATCAACCTTCTCTCAACACTAGTCAGATGATGTTAACTGAATAATGACTTGATAGACATATATGTTTATGTACATACAGAGTCATGTAGGCATCTGCATACATTTCCTATCGAGTTTCTAACATATGTATACTTTCTAGATATAGGTTTGCATAATTCTCTTTTCAATTAATCCCAAGCATGTATACTGGAGTCTGGACTGCACTTAAACATTCTATTATATTGGAAAATTAATATGTCTGCTGAATCTTCTTGGATAAACGATCAGCCTTTCTGGGGGATAAATGATCAACCTTCTCTCAACACTAGTCAAACGATGTTAACTGAATAATACATACAGAGTCATGTAGGTATCTGCATCCATTTACTATCGAGTTTCTAACATGTGTACTTTCTAGATATAGGTTTGCATAATTCTCTTTTCAATTCATCCCAAGCCTGTATACTGGAGTCTGGACTGCACTTAAACATTCTATTATATTGGGAAGTTAATGTCTTATGAATCATCTTGGATAAACGATCAACCTTTCTGGGGGATAAATGATCAACCTTCTCTCAATACTAGTCAAATGATGTTAACTGAATAATAACTTGATCGACATATATGTTTATGTACATACAGAGTCATGTAGGTATCTGCATACATTTCCTATCGAGTTTCTAACATATGCATACTTTCTAGATATAGGTTTGCATAATTCTCTTTTCAATTCATCCCAAGCCTGTATACTGGAGTCTGGACTGCACTTAAACATTCTATTATATTGGAAAATTAATGTCTTCTGAATCTTCTTGGATAAACGATTAACCTTTCCGGGGGATAAATGATCAACCTTCTCTCGACACTAGTCAAATGATATTAACTGAATAATGACTTGATAGACATGTATGTTCATGTACATACAGAGTCATGTAGGCATCTATCGAGTTTATTCTAATGTTTGGTTTTCTGAAACAGTACAAATTTGTTGCAAAGAAGTATTGCCCTCCAACTGTACCTGTAGAGTTCTTCCAGAACATAAGCAGCTAAGCCAGGGGGATGTGAGAAGAAGCATCAACTTCAGTATTTCCAATTGTCTGTTGGATTAACTCATGGCATTCAATCTTATATAGCCTTTAACTTGCAATGTCCATGGAAGAGCTTCATTCTTGGTTTTTCTCTCCTAGAGGGGCCTTAGCAGAGTATCTTCGTTTGTAGTCATTAACATTGACATTGCAGGATTAGTCTCTTGTACTCTACTGTTTTTCTCTGGCTTAGTTAGTCTAGTCTGTGTACAGAAGAAGCGCTATTGGCTGTTTCATTAACTCAGAAACTATTCAGTAATGATTCCTTTGTGGAACTATTGCAGTTTGTGCCAATTAGTATTGAGAAGAACGTTACAACTGATCAAAGCCTTGATTTTCTCGTCCTGTCGATTGTGAAACTGGTGCAACTCAATTTAGAGTTGTACAGAAGTTGGGTGAAGAAAAAAGGTTGAGTACCAACACATTGTTATTCTATATTTTGCATCTATTAATTTGCTCACAATTTATATCGATCAAGAATTCAACCGTATACATTGGTAAAAATATTTTACACCGTCACAATAAACGTTGAGTTGTATCAACAGATACATTGTTATTCTATAATTTACATATAGCACAGAAACACAAGCCCTATAAGAGAAGTTCATTGAGCACACTCAATCTTGGCAGAACCTAAGCCAAAGGATGCATTCATTACACTGGCATTAGGCCTAACATTCAGCCAGTGACAATCTTCAAAAGAACAGGGATGTCCACCGTTAGGCCATTCTACATCCACAGGTTTTATGAAAGTAGGGCCCCAAGCAGGCGTACCATCCTCGTACGAATTGTGTGTTAATCTTCGGATGTCCGAGCCGTCTGATTTGATCACATATATATCACCATATGGCTGATAATGATGAGGGTTCGAGATGGGCTCAGCTGATACAGCCGCGTAATCTGAAGTGAAAACTATATACTTCCCATCCGGGCTGAAATAGGGGTGGTTAGTCCTCCCACCCATACCACTCTGGATCACCTTCTTGAGTCCTGTTCCATTAGGGTGAATCATATACATCTCAAAACTACCTGACCCGGGGTTTTCTCGGTCGGATGCAAATGCGATCCATTCACCATCCGGTGACCAATTACACATGGTATCCGTCCATGGCCCCTCTGTCAATCGACGTAGACCACCCGCCTCTCCTTCCAAAGCATCCATAATGTACAAGTTCTTGTGACCTGATCTCCCTGATCGGAAGACGATCCATTTTCCATCTGGTGAAGGGGACGGAAACGCGTTATTCTTCCCTCCTATTGTCATTTGTTTGTAGCTCAAGTTTTCATCATCTACATTGATGGAAATGATATCCACTTCTGTACTTTCACTAGCAAATGTTGGTCCAAAGCTAGTGTAAATTACTCCCTTTCTTTTCGGGTCCCAAGCTGTGGAAAAGGCTGTTCTCGATGAAATTTTACGCAGACCTGATCCGTCGTAGTTCACCACATATAATCCAGGTAACCTCACATAAGCTATCCGATCACCATTTGGTGAAAATGATGGAAACGACCCGTCAATCCGGAATAGAGAGATTCCGGGTATCGGGTTTCGAAGATTTTCCAGTAACAGTGTATCACTCCCTCTTCCATTGCCTGAGCCTCGACATTTATGGTATCCAACCCATGAAGAATCCGGCGAAAAGAACGGGTTCAGATGATGAGCATGAGGTGAAACGGGTCGGGTTATCTCTGTGAACTTCTTAGAAACAACGTCGAATAGCTCGATGTGCCGATACTCTGAACCTGCTCTTCTGGTAGCGACGGCGATGAGATTCTTGTTCGCCGGAGAAGATGCTGGTGTGAACACGTGCAAACCCGGTGGTGTGACTCGCTGGGTAGAGATTGAGTCGACACTTAGTTCACCTGATTTTGGAAGTACAGCTTTGAACACACTCCACCACCCATCATCGCACCTCCGGTGGAAATACAGAGTATACTCATCAGCCCATGTCGGCCAGCCACCGTGCTCCACCACCTTAACCCGACCCGACCCATCACGAGTCATGAACACATAGATATCCGTAGCGAGTTCCTCAACCTCCCCACTCCAACCCTTCTCCCCGTACGATGCCACCGCCGTCCAATCGCCGGAAGGAGACACTTCCGGGCTGAAATCAGCAACCCCTTTAGGTGTCAACCTCCGGGTCAACCCGGAACCCAAGTGAGTCGAATATACCGCAGCCCAGCTCGTCCTCGGCACACCGGAATCCTCATGAGTCGATACGTATATCAAAAATTCCCCAGATAAACTAGGTTTATCTTTCATAGAAACCCTCCCACCCAATTGCTCAAAACCCACCAAAGGAACCTGAACTCGAGTCGACTCAGTTTGAGGTGGAAACTCAAGTATGGCTCTCCTTTCACCAACCCCATGAAACACAGCGTCGTAAAATACATGGTGGGTGCCGTTCCTTTCCGTCACATAGATAAGATGAAACGGCAGCTTCCCGGAATTGACAGAATCATCATCGGGTAGGCGGGAGAGCAGGGAAGGTGGTAGGGTGGCCGGGAAATGGCCGTTAAAGTTAACGGAATTGCCATCGGTCAACTGGAATTCGGTTTGTGGGTGTGTTGTTGGAAGAGCAAAGATGTCGAAGGCATAAGTTGATCTTCCTAAGGTGGTGAATATTATACTGGTATCATGGGATGAAGCAAAGCTGAAGAAGAAGAAGAAGAAGAAGATAAAGTAGTGTGTGGATATCATTTTTGTGTGTTTTGATATATTTTGTGGGAACAATCTTTAATTTATGTATGTCTGTGAAATTGTAGTGTGTGGGGGCAAGTGATGAGTGATGAGTGATGAGTGGGTTTGAAAGATATGAGGATTTGACATAATTTTGTGCGGGGTAGACCGGCTCATGACCGATTTTGCTCTTTTGATTTAAAAAATATGATATGTCGTTTATGTTTTCTGAAGAAATTATTTTTGTCATTTTGATTTCAGACTCACATAAAAAGGTATTTATATAGAGGAAATACATAATTATTCCATGAAACTTATACATTTTTTTTAAGTAGACATCTTAACTTTACGGGGGTCCTATTACCCCACAAAACCATCCAAAAGCACAATAAATACTTCATTTTTTTCACCAATCAGTGCTCTCAATCCAAGAGCGTGTGCCACACCTCCAACCCATTTAACAAAGGCTGAGTTTTATCCTAACCCATTCATTTTTTAACTCATAACCCAAACCCTAAGAAACTTCCAACCCATTTCACTTTCACCTATCTCGTCTCTCTCTCTTCGACCGATCAAAACCCTAAGAAACTTCATGAGGCGAAGCTAGTTGGTAACATTGCTGGTTGAAATTTTTTGAATAGTGGTGTCAGAACGAAGAAGTGAAGGCTCATAGGTTAGTTATTTGAAAAATCTTTGAAAAAAAGTTATTTTACATTGTAAGTGAATTTTGTAGTGATTAGTCGTTAGTTTATTTTACATTGTTTGATGTGTATTTTGTTCGTCGTCATGTTGTTGTTGTGTATATTACTCATCTGTAGTTGGCCTGTTGCAGTTGATGTGTATTTCTTTGTTGGGTTGTTGTTGTTGAATATTGTTGTTGTTGGGTTGTTGTTGTTGAATATTGTTATAACTTTCATTGATTTAGTGTTTCTGAGATCTATTTGTAACTGTGTTTTCAGGATTTCTTACAATGTCATTTGTTCTTATAACTTTGAGATGGTATCATGGGGGAAAAATTGTGTTTGGTCCAATTGCAGATCTCCAACGGCTAACAACGGAGAATTTTGGGAAGGTGGTCTATTTAATGAAGAAGTTAATTCAAATTGGGAATGCCACATGGCGTTTTAACATTGGTTGGATGTTGTTTTTTTATTCCTTGATGCGCCCAATCTGCGTGACAACACTGATGGGTTTGAAACGGGTCAAAATGATGTATTTATTGTGCTTTTGGATGGTTTCGTGGGGTAATAGGACCCCCGCAAACTTAAAGTGTCTACTTAAAAAAAGGCATAAGTTTCATGGGGTAATTATGTATTTCCTCATTTATATATAATATAACTTATATAAATCTCATAGTGTAAGATGTTACATTTTATCCCTACTCTTTTTTATTTTACAAAAATCCCTTAAAATATCAATCATCCGAATACATTAATTGTGATACATTATAAAATTTGTTTGTTGAGCTTAATATGAAATATTAACGTAAAATTTGAATTTTTTCCCCACAAACAACGCAGAACTGATTTTCTTTTCCACAAATCACGCAGAACTGATTGATATCAATCCATTTCAATCTGTAACAGCTTCACAAAATTCAAAAATCAAATTTTCATCTTCTCCATCAATTCGAAAGCTTGAATCTCAAATCTGCCATTGTAGATGATCGGACAAACGATTCACAATTTTGAATCATCAATTCGAAATCGTCGAATAATTTGAATTCAATGTATCACGCAAAACTGATTGGACAAGCGATTTTTTTTGTGAGTTATGAAGGTTATAAAAGTGATGAAATTATTGTTGGGCAATCGATTTCATTTATGAATCTCAAAGCCACCATTTCAGTCGAGTTGGAGATCAATGAGATTAGAAAAAAACTTGAAAATCAAATACGTCGTAGAAGGTTCCATTGAAAATTAAGAACGACATGGGTGTAAAACTGTATTTGGAGGTGAAAAAAACGAGCCTGAATTTGCAATACATCCTCTATGTATTGATACAATAGAGAAGATTGGTGGAAAGATACATAGATTTGGGAAAGAGATCTGATAGAAAAAGGTATGTCAGTTTTTTTTTATCTCTATTTCTAATCTTGTATAATACATTATTATTATTATTAGCATATGTATCATGGTGATAATTGTTTTTTATTTTGATGATTATCTGATATTGATATGATATTCATGATATATTAGTATAAATTGTTAATAGTGTAAAATTAATTTTGTATTTTACAAAAATCCTTACTCTTTTCTATTTTAAAAAAATCCCTTAAAATATTAGTCATTCGGATACATAAGTCTCATCTGGATACATTAATTGTGATACATTATAAAACTTGTCTATTGCGATTAATATGAAATACTAACGTAAAATTAATTCCCCCCCCCCCCCTCCACAAACCATGCAGAACTGATTTTTTTTCCACAAATCACGCAGAACTGATTGATGATATTAATCCATTTCAATCTGTAACAGGTTCACAAAATTCAAAAATCAAATTTTCATCTTCTCCATCAATTCGAAAGCTTGAATCTCAAATCTGCCATTGTAGATGATTGGACAAACGATGCACGATTTTGAATCGTCAATTTGAAATCGTCGAGTAATTTGAATTCAATGTATCACACAAAATTGTTTGGACAAGCGATTTTTTTGTGAGTTATGAAGGTTATAAAAGTGATGAAATTATTGTTGGGCAATCGATTTCATTTATGAATCTCAAAGCCACCATTTCAGTCGAGTTGGAGATCGATAAGATTAGGAAAAACTTGAAAATCAGATACATCGTAGAAGGTTCCATTGAAAATTAAGAACGACATGAGTGTAAAACTGTATTTGGAGGTGAAAAAAAAGGACTGAATTTACAATGTATCCTCTATGTATTGATACAATAGAGAAGATTGGTGAAAAAATACATAGCTTTGGGAAAGAGATCTGATAGAAAAAGGTATGTGAGTTTTTTTTATCTCTATTTCCAATCTTGTAAAATACACTAGTATTCGTGTCCGCACGTTGCACGGATATTTTAAAATATAACAGTGTTAAATTAAATTTATAACATTTTTTATTTATTTCAATTTATTTAAAATGCCATTGTTCAGATTTTATCGGAAGCTTATCATAATCTAACAAATAGTAGAGGAAAAAAAGCAACCAATTGACTTAAAACTATCGTAAGATCTTATATTATGTACAATAAAATTTAATTTTTTAAAAATAATTCTTAGAATTTTTCAAGAATTAATTTCATAAGCAATTCTCATATAGTTAGTGATACAAATTAAACCAACTGAAATATAATATAACTTTGAAATGAAGAGCAATGTAAGAGGGTAATAATTATTTTAACAGAAAATGATCTAAAATATCCTTAAACTATTGAAAATGATACAAAACTACACTGCATCCATCATCATCATCATCACCATCATCCTTGTAACTTCATTTCCCAATTTTCTAAGTTAATTTGATCCATACCTCTCGTTATTTCCCAATAAAATCATCATCTTGATTTAATATAACATGTGAATATAAACAAATAAACAATAAATTAAAGTGTTTGTACATGAAAGTAAAATATAAATGCAGTTATAAGAATTTTGATAAATAAACTTATAAAACTTAAGAATTAAACATCTAATGGATTAGACCAAATCTAATTAGAACTCAATAAAGAGTTAATTTATGAAATATATTAGACAACTTTTAATGAATTATTATATATTTTGAATTCTCACAATTTACTATTTGAAACGAAATCTAATTCAATTTAAATTAAATTAAATATATTAGATAACCTTTCATGAACTATTATATTTTTTGAATTTTCACAATTTACTATTTGAAACAAATTTTAATTCAATTTAGATAAGTAATGTCATTTTTAGGATGATATTTGGTCCAATTTAGATAAGTTCATAACAAGTATTTAATTTAATTTAGATAAGTTTTCACAAAGATAATATCATTTTTGCAGCGATATTTAATCCAATTTAGATAAGTATTCATAAGAAGTATTTTAGGAGAAAAATATATATCGAGAACATGAGAGGCAAAGTTTATTATGCACGGCTCCGCAGATCTGTATTTGGAGTTGGTTCTCCAAGGTCCATGCTTCGTATTAACTAATCTTTTAACACTAATATGCAACATTTTTCACGATGTATTCTGCACAAGATCAACAATTGTAGTATAATATTATATTCTTAATTAATATAACAATATACTATTTTTGAATTTAGTTACATTTGATATAATTCAATTAAATTTAAAGAATAAGAGTAAGAAGCACTCACCTAAAAACCCTGTTTTGAATTCAAAACAGATCCATGCTTTGACAATTTTTTACTTTGATCTATATCAAAACACAAAACTTTATCAAAACAAATATGATGAGCCCGTATGCTGTGATGTTTGGTATACAAATTCTAATTTAAATTTTGTTAACAAAATATCTAATATATAACTTATATTTTTACTTACTTCTTGATAACACTCAATCAAATATAAAGAAGTAAGAAACACTCACCTATATACCATAGTATAAGTGATAACATAACATGTCACTATAGTGTGGCGAATTTTTTTTGTTCTTTTCGTTCATGTCAATTCCCAGATGTGTGACTCTTATCAAGTAAATTTAATCAAAATTTAGATAAAAGAAATACTTAGACATCAAAGTAAACCACATCCAATCCGCATCCCAATCTGTTGTAATAGCTTCACTTTCTCTAGACATTCATCAACTAAATTAAGAAGTAAAACCTATTTTAAGAGTCTCCAAGATAATTATAGATCACATCACAATAATAGATTGATTGTATTAATTACTGCAACAAATCTTTACAATTAAATTTTTATAAGCCTAATTTAAGTACAAAATTCCTAATTTAAATCCAGTAAATTATCAACTTTACCTTCATGAGAATGACGATTGAATTTATGAGATTTTCGTTTCTCCTTTATGAATTTGTCTTTCTTTTATTTCCTTGGTTCTTCATCTCCTTAGATCTTCTGGCGTTTGCTTTTCATTTTATATAATGTATATATCTATTTGCATACATTGAGAGATATGTGAAAGTAAAAAAAAATCTCGTTTCACAATGAAAGATAATAGAAAGACAATACTGAGAAATAAGGGAGAAGTTATTATATTAGTTTCAAATCTACAAATATTGAGAAATAGGAGAGAAGTTATTCTATAAGTTTCAAATTTGAAAATGGTAACTGATTAATATTTTAATAAGAATTCAATCTCATTCAAATTCAAATTCAAATTATATTACAAGAAAAACTGACAATTTTTTTTTTTTTTTTAAAAAAAGCTGGCATAACCGCAAAAATTTGTAAGAAGCATTTCGTTTGGATTATTTTTTCTACTACTATTCTCATGATTTGAATTTGAATTTAAACTCAAATTTTATTAAAAGAAAATCTTGATAAAGTTATTTTTTATATATATAAAAAAAATTACTGGCAAAACTGCCAGAAAGCTTTTCTTTTGCACGACTTTTCATTCTTCCACTATTGTCACAATGCTTTGAATTAAAAATAACGGGAGTAATTAAATAAAGAATTATTCATATTCTTTCCTATAAAAAGGGAGTTTTTTTCAATATTTTAATTTTTTTAATCACTTAAATACAGATCAGTTACATCATCCTATTTAATATTTAATTATTTCTTATTTAAAATTTTGAAAATTTGTGGTGCTGACATGTGGCATTTTTTCTCCTCCTATATATATAGATAGATTATTATTATTAGCATATGTATCATGGTGATAATTGTTTTTGATTTTGATGATTATCTAATATTGATATGATATTCATGATACATCAGCTATAAATTGTTAATAGTGTAAAATTAATTTTGTATCTGGTATCTCTACATAATTTTTTGTGGTCTAACATGGATTGTTATGAGAGAATGTGTATCAATATGTTAAGCATGAAACAATAGTAAATAAATGTAATGAATTGTATGTGATACATACAACAAAAAAGTAAGAAGTAACATGTATCAGAAACATTTTGTATCTCTAATGTGAGAGTATTACTGATTTCTATAACTTGTATCAGGCTAGTGCTGTGAATATGATACATACAGCCAATGTAATAATTAAGATGTATCAAATAATTGTAATGATCATTATTATGGATGATACATTAATGTATATCATTCTTTGAGATATTATGAATAACTATAACATTATATATTTCAAATGTATCTGCCTATCTGGTGTATGCATTAACAACCTATGTTTTTGTCCTTCATTCTTCTAATTTGATATTATTGACTACTTATCTATCAAAAAGTAATTTCAAGTACATACATTTCTATCGTTAATTTACCACGTCCCAGTTACTTTCCTGTAATTTAGTTATTTTCTCAAAGTTGCTGCAATAATGATCTGATGCTAGATGTTACAATCGAATTGCTCACAGGGATTCCACAAAGCTTGGTTAAATTTATACTGCTACATGGTTGTTTTGCCATGACCAATTACTCTTTCCTTCTTGTGTTTGTGCAAAATTTGCATATGTTTCATCAAATATAGGAACATATTCAAACGAAGGAAATATACAAAATTACAAATGAAGGTAAGATACAAAATTCAATGATCTTCTATTGGTCTCTACTTACTTGATTCAAAATTTAAATTTAGTGTTTGTTTTGGATTAATTGAGTATAAATAGTAGTTTTAAGTGTTTAAAATGTTAAAATCTATTTATATAAATAAGCAGTTATGTGTTTGAAGTTTTGACTTTGGATATAAGTGTTGAAATTGAAAATAAGGAGAAAATGTGTTATGTAAATATGCATTCATAAATTGTTCTTTTGTTTAAACGCCTAAAATGCCCTTAATAGTTTTAGCAAAAAATATATAAATTAAAATATCTTTGTAAAGAAAAGGAAAAACGATTGATATATGGTAAAGAGAAATCTCGAAATTTGATTTTGTGAATGGTATTTTGAGAATCTATAAAAATATTAATGATGAAATAGTATAAAACTTGGTTAAATCGGATATGACTCCTCTCCATTTCTCTTCTCTCCATTTTCCCCAAGTTCTTATTTAGATGAGTGACACCTATATTGCTTAAACATCAAAGGTCTAGCTTAATTAGTATTCTTAAAAGTATATTAATCAACCATGATTAAAATAAGAAATATTAATATTTTAAATTTCCAACTTTGGTAAGAAAATATCAGTTTCCCAAAATTTTGAGAACGAATGGATTTACTTCTATAGTTTACAATTTGAGTTACGATTAATATCGACATACATTTTTCTTTCTATTTTTTGAAAAAAGTTTGTCTAGCAAAAAAATATTTATTCTTCTTCGATAATTTATGGAAAAGTAATTTTCAATACTTTTTATTTAATATCTAAATACTAGAAATTTTATTTTATGATTAACAGTCTTTTTTTTCTTCGTAAAAATAATTTATTTAAATGTTGATTTTGAATTGCCAAAATTTAGTTTATGCAGAAATATTTCTTTTATGAATGGAGAAACTATAGATAACGAAAATAATTTAAGTTGTGGTGCTTAAAATTATGACATGGTTTTTTTTATAACTAAATTAGATAGATTTAAATGGTGAATATATAAATCCTTTTAACCATGATTAATACACTTGATTACTTAAAAATTTATATCATTAATATTTAAATAAGACAAGTGTCATATATTTATGTAGGAATTTGGGGGAAATGGAGAGAAGAGAAATGGAGAGGAGCCGGATCTGGGCAAATCAAACATGTTTATAAGCTAATTAAAAGACACAAATCAAAGATATTAATTTATGACTTTTGACTTATTTTGACGTGAATATTTCCCAAACTTGTACATAAGTCAAAAATACCTATAAGTTAGTTTGACTAGATTATAGGCTTAGTTATCACTACTTTTTTGTCCCGGTTTATACGATATAATTCAAATTGTAATAGTCAAATAGTTTAATTTTAACCGTAATTTTAGATATGAAATCTTTATGTTTTTTAACAAATAAAATTTACATATTTTGAAAACCATATAAAAAGTACTATAAGTTACAATAATTGATAATTCAGAATATTTAAAACACATAAAAAAATTACAATAAAAAAAAAAGACTTCGTAAAATCTCAAAATTCAAAAAATTGGCATAAATTGAAATAGATGGAGTAATAAGTAGACCGGAAAAACATGTATAGGTGTTGTGCTGCATGCATGATTCGATTTAGTGTGGAAGTTGTCTATAAATTATACTAACATTAAGTAGGCGTTTGACCATGCGATTTTATCTCATGATATGAAATTATGAAATAAAATAAGTGTTTGGACATGCAATTTTACGCTGATTTCATCTCATGATTTCAAATCATGAGATGAAATCTCAAATTCTCCAAAAATCATGATTTGAGAACTTCAAATCATGATATTACATTTTTCAAATAAAAAAATTGACTCACAAGTTTATATATCTACTGGCCATTTGTTTCATATCTAGATAAAATTTATAATTCATATCATTACTTTTAAAACCATTTATATCTCATATAACGATTATTCTCTCCAATATAAAATTATTTTTACTTTCAATTTTTAATTTACCATTTATATTCACCAAATTCATTATTTTTTATCAAATTTATTACTACTTCATTCAAATTAATGTTTAATAATAATAAAAATAAATCATTATATTGAGTGGACAAGATTAATCGATGTGACATTAATTGCAAAAATAATTTCCTTAGCTACTAACAACTTGAACACTACAACTTATGTTCAATTTTTTTTTTTTTTATTGAATTAAGTTTGATCAATAAATGTTGTATTTTTTAGAATAGTTTTGTGATAATGTATAATGTGATTTTATAAACTTTCGATTATTTGGTTAGATTGTATAAATAATTGAGACAATTTTAATAGTTTTACAACTTATGGAGTATTTATGTTTGTGAGAAAACATACAACATAAAAAGTTCAAATAGTATGTTCAAACAAAACTTCAACTTCATCTCATTCATATCATAATTTTAAATTATAGTTTCATATCGTATGACCAAACAAACCCTAAATTTTTGAGACTTGAACAATAAAATCAAGTCCAAGACAAAAAAAATAAAAATAAATATAGCTTAAAAATAAAGCAATGAAGAAGGAGATGTATTCTCCCAAAATCCAAAAATTGCAATAACTCAAATGAAGTCATATACAATCTCCGTCTATCTTTAATTGTCATGATTTTCCTTTTTAGAGTCAAATGATAAGTACTTTGACTAATATTTTACGATGTATTTTTCATCATATTGATATGCAAAAGATTGTAATTTATAGTACTTTTCATATAGTTTTTGCATAGCTAAATTTTTTGTTAAAAATATCGAATTAATGTAATCTAGTTTCACTTTGAAAATTAATCAAATTGACTTTCGAAAAGCGCAACATAACAATTAAAAGTGAACGGAGAAAGGGAGTATAAGAGTAGTGTATTCTCATACTTTCAAAGTACATTAAATCATATATCCACAATAAATACACAAGATGTTCAACACTCAACTGTCCTTCACCTCTCCCTCCTGTCCCCCACCAAAAATAAATAAGTCAAAAGACAACAAAACTAAGATGAAAAAAATATTAAGAAGAAAATTAAGAATAGGTAAGTTTTTTCACCTTACCTGTAAAAGTTATTGAGTTGATTGAGTAAGTGATCTCTCAAATTAAGTATTGTAAAATTCGAAACCTCCCGCATGTTTCCTCGGTTGAGCTCATTTTACAGAGCTTGTCTAATGCGATTTACCTTTTTAATATAATTTGTGAGCTAGACCTTGCCTTTAGTTTGTTGTTGGTTATTTTCTTATTTCAATCTTAAATATTTATGCTATTTTACTACGCCCTCTGTATCCTTTTTAAAATACTATCTGTCGTTTTCAATCAAAAGATTTTGTTGCAAAATATTAATTATTTTTAAAAAATTAAGAACATTTTGTTTGCAACAAATTTTAATAAAATAAAAATAAATAGTAATCATAAACAAAATATAAAGAAATAAAATTTTAGTTTTATTGATCAATATTATAGGTAGAAATCTATATATCACTTAATTTTTTCAAGAAATGATTTCAAGATATCTCTTTAGGAGAATACTTATAAATTTGCACAAAATTTCAATATCTACGTATATTTTTTTATTTTAAGAAAATTCCACTCTTGCTATTCCATGAAGAAATGTGTAATTACATTAATTTCACACTTGATAAAGACATGAGAATAATTTAATCAAACATGACTTTATGATTACAAAAATTATATTATTAGAAAAAAAAGAGTCATATCTTGGACTATCGAGTCAACTTTAATGGGTCCAATTGCTATTTTGGGAATCGTCAACCTTCGTTTACTATATTCAAACAATGGTTTGAATAATTATCAAATATAATTAGAGTTTTCTAAAATTCGTTACATATCACAATAATTTTTGTTTTGTAATTCGTTTGGTACCATTTTATAAGTTTGATAATTTATTTAAACCTTTTGCCATATTTAATAAATAGTTATATAAGTTTGTTTAATCAGCTAATATCTCTATAATAAAAAAGTTATTACTCTCTTTATCCTAATTTATATAATTTGATTTTTCAGAGTCAAACTTTTTTATTTTGACTTTACATTCAACAAACAATCTTTAAGAATTTTAAAAAATAAATTTATATATTTAGAAACTACATAAAAAGTATATTAAAAGTTACAATATTTAACAATTTAAAAGACATAAAAATAAATCACAATTAATTCTTTTTTTTTATTTAACCCTCGAAATTTGAATATATTGTATGGACAATGGTCAGAGGGGTTTGATATATTTTATTTTATTGAGTTTAAAAGGGTTTCGTTGGTAAAATACTAAATAAAAGGGTCCATAATACAAATTTGTACAAGTATAACGGTCCACCAAACCCTAAGACTTATATGAATACAGATATATATATATATATATATATATATACTCTGTGTGAGAAATTATTGGAGTATTTATGTACTCTGTTTATTTATTTCACTCTGTTGAGTTCAATGTGAGTTAAGATTGAGTTGTAGTGTAGTCCATTTTAACTCAGAAAACAGAGTTATTGCTTCTTCCTCTCTGCAATCTGCCTAACTAAGCATTTATTGAATTTTTCTTTAATAAAACTGTACAAAGAACAAGAAAAAACTCATATTTTCTCTGCAAAAAATGGGAGATTCTACCAATTTTGCATCAAAACATCAAGTTTTTGATGTTTCTGTCAATGTAACTGAATCCAAGCGTTTTGACGACGATGGACGTATCAAAAGAACTGGTAATTAATTTTTCTTCATTTTTTTTTCGAACCCAAATTCTGTTGTTGAATTTTGTTGTAAATTTTACAGGAAGTGTTTGGACTGCAAGTGCTCATATCATAACTGCGGTGATTGGTTCAGGCGTTTTATCTTTGGCTTGGGCTGTAGCTCAACTTGGTTGGATTGCTGGTCCTATTGTTATGCTTTTATTCTCTTTTGTTACTTATTACACCTCTTCTCTGCTTTCCGATTGTTACCGCTCCGGCGACCCACTTTCCGGCAAGAGAAATTATACTTACATGGATGCTGTACAAGCAAATCTCGGTATGTCAAATCCAAATTTTGATTCTAGTACTACTTTTTTTAATTGGGGGTAGGGTTAAGAGGAAACAGGGCCGGAGATTACAAGGTGGAGAATCGAACCTCGAGTTGCTAACGAAGTGATGAAATTGACATATATTGTTGTAGAATGGAGGAGTATGTTTTTTATTTTAATTGGGTGTAGGGTAAGGGGAAACAGGAGATTATAAGGTGGGGAATCGAACCTCGAGGTTAGCAAATGTTTTTTTTTTTTTTTAAATTGGGAGTTGGGTAAGGGGAAACAGGAGATTATAAGGTGGGGAATCGAACCTCGAGGTTAGCAAATCGTTTTGTACGAGACGATTTGCTAACGAAGTGATGAAATTGACATATATTGTTGTAGAATGGAGGAGTATGTTTTTTTGTTAATGGGGTGTAGTGTAAGGGGAAACAGGCGATTATAAGATGGGGAATCGAACCTCGAGGTTAGCAAATGATTTTTTTAAAAATTGGGAGTAGGGTAAGGGGAAACAAGAGATTATAAGGTGGAAATCGAACCTTCAGGTTAGCAATTCGTTTTGTACGAGACGATTCGCTAACGAAGTGATGAAATTGACATATATTGTTGTAGAATGGAGGAGTATGTTTTTTAAAAAAAAATTGGGTGTAGGGTAAGGGGAAACAGGAGATTATAAGGTGGGGAATCGAACCTCGAGGTTAGCAAATGTTTTTTTTTTTTTTTTAAATTGGGAGTAGGGTAAGGGGATACAGGAGATTATAAGATGGGGAATCGAACCTCGAGGTTAGCAAATCGTTTTGTACGAGACGATTTGCTAACGAAGTGATGAAATTGACATATATTGTTGTAGAATGGAGGAGTATTTTTTTTTAAATTGGGGGTAGTGTAAGGGGAAACATGGCAGGAGATTACAAGGTGGGGAATCGAACCTTAAGGAGAGGTTAGCAAATCGTCTTGTACGAAGACGATCTGTTAACGAAGTGATGAAATCGTCTTATTTTTGGGGGAAAAATGTTTTTTTTTCCAGGTGGCTTACAGGTAAAGATTTGTGGATGGATTCAGTATGTGAATCTGTTTGGAGTTGCTATTGGATACACAATTGCTTCTTCAATTAGCATGATGTAAGTGTATATATAGTTTTTGAATTTGCTTTCTCTGTTGCGGAGTCGTTTTACTACGGAGCGTTTAGGTTTACCCCTAATTTTTAATCTTTTTGTGTAAAATGGAACAGGGCTGTTAAAAGGTCAGATTGTTTTCATAAACATGGTCATAAAGCACCTTGTTTAGAACCAAATACTCCATATATGATCATATTTGGAGTAATCGAAATCGTCTTCTCACAAATACCAGATTTTGATCAAATTTGGTGGCTTTCAATTGTTGCTGCTGTAATGTCTTTCACTTACTCGACGATCGGTTTAGGTTTAGGCATTGCTCAAGTAGCAGGTTTGTTACCTTACCTTCTAGCCTACTATTGCAACATCTTTGGAGGTCCGAGAAACATTGCAAGTTCTAACTTTTATGTACCTTTTTGATTTGAAGAAACTCGAAAAATTGGAGGAAGTTTAACTGGAGTTAGCATTGGAACTGTGACTGAAATGCAAAAAGTTTGGAGAACTTTTCAAGCACTTGGAGCTATTGCTTTTGCCTATTCTTACTCCCTCATCCTTATCGAGATTCAGGTAACGATACGGAGCATTTTTTTCATTTATCCATCGCGTATTAACTTGATGTCGTAGTAATTTCCTATATTATACAGGATACAATCAAATCCCCACCTTCAGAAGCCAAGACAATGAAAAATGCAACTCTAATTAGTGTATCAGTAACAACAGTTTTCTACATGCTCTGTGGCTGTTTTGGCTATGCAGCATTTGGAGACCATGCTCCTGACAATTTACTAACTGGTTTTGGATTCTACGACCCGTATTGGCTACTTGATATAGCCAACATTGCCATCGTCGTTCATCTTGTAGGTGCATACCAGGTTTACTGCCAACCCCTTTTCGCCTTCATTGAAAAAACAGCAGCAGAATGGTACCCTAACAGTAAATTCATCACCAAGAATATTAGTGTCCCAATCCCAGGCTATAAATCGTACAACCTCAACCTATTCAGGCTAGTTTGGAGGACGATCTTCGTTATCATCTCCACTTTCATCTCTATGCTGTTGCCATTCTTCAGCGACATCGTTGGAATACTTGGAGCATTTGGATTTTGGCCTTTGACTGTTTATTATCCAGTGGAAATGTACATTGTGCAAAAGCAGATACCAAAATGGAGTAGAAAATGGGTTGGTCTTCAAATTCTGAGTGTTACTTGCCTTATTATCTCAATTGCCGCAGCTGCTGGTTCTTTTGCTGGTGTTGTATCTGATCTTAAAGTTTACAAGCCTTTCAAATTTACTTAGTAATAATGATTGGTTTTTATATTAGGAAAAGAGGCTTCAATTGTTGTTGATGTTGATAACATGTTCTAATGAAAAAAAAAATGAAAGATGAAAATGTAGCCAGTTATATCTCCATTTTTTCGCTTCCTGAAAGTCAATTTGAGTAATCTTTGACGCTTAATTGGATTAGATCAATTTAATATGTATAAGTTGCAATTCTTCTCATGTCAGTATGATTAAGAAAAAGTATAGATCAAAGTGAATTGACAAGCACCAAACTTTGAAAATCTGAATCATGTTATTGATTTTGAACAATCTAATATCTTTAAAAGTGTAATATAGAATTAGTGCCATATTCAACTGTGTTTTTCTTTCTGTCCCTTTTTAGTTTGCAAAGATTAATTACTAGTGGTAGAAAACAGTAAGTAGCATATATAATAAGGTGTATATATGTGTAGAATTTGGTTACCAAAGTATGTTAAGATCATAAAACCTTGTTTTACACAAAGAAATTCCCGTATTTTTTACTATCGTTGAGTGATTTGCTGACATCGTAATTTTAGGTACGGATAGAACAGTGAGTAAAATCGTTCTATTTTGGAATGATATATTTCATTAGCCTCGGGTATTTAAGGGGGATAATTTCCTTTAAAAAATATTATGTATTCAGTGGGCTCGATTTTTTCGATACTATTACTGATCATTTCAGATACTTTTCTATTTATTGATTTTGAGTTTTTGAAATACTCTTTAATTTTCTACTCTTTCTTATGGTTTTTTTTCAAAGTTTCTCTTCTTAGTATTTTAGTAATATGGATTAACGCAGGGGCGGACTCATCCTTGGCCAAGGGGCGTCAAGCAACACCCCTTCGTCGAAAAATTACATTGTATATAGAGGTCAAAATTTTGGTTTAATCAATATATATACAAGTATTGACACCTTTTACATAAGTTGAAGGTTTAGTTTAGTTGTTAAGGGATTGTGAAAATTTTTTGGGGTCGTGTGTTCAAGCCTTACCAACCTCATAATTATATTTTTACTACAATCATTGACACTCCTTAATGAAAATTCTGAGCCTTAGAGAGGAGCAGAAACAAGGGAAGTAGGTGAACAACGTTATCTTCCTAAGATCGTTTTGAGGGCTGTTCTAGATGGATGCACCACAAGACCTCTCGCGGAATTGTTGGGCGTCTTAACTAAAGGAGCTAAACCAGAGATCTCATTCCACCTTATCCTTGGAGAACAAAATTGAGGAGATTTTTGAGGAATTTTTGCAGGGTTAAGTTTCTTACGTCCATTCTTTGTATTATATTGATTGAACTGTTGAAACTTGTAGGGTTATTAATTGACATTCTTTAAGCGATGTAGTTACTATTTAAGCTCGATCGATCAACGGTGCCTAATGAGTTCTAGTGATTTTGTATTCATAATATGTTTGTTGCATTTTTTTTATGCAGATTCTAGCATTATCGAACCTTAATGATTATCAAACCATGACAATACTTATTCGAGACTTGAGTGAGCTACTTAGGGTTTAAGGTGATGTCTGACTCGTTTTATCTTATAGTTTTTGAAGCATTTGCATTTTGTTAGATGCTTTTATATCGATAACACTAGGATTTGAATGTATTTGTTGTTTTTGCACTTCTTTAAATATTCTATAAAAAGTATAATTAGTTGGATGCATGTTTAACTTACATATCGATGAGTTCGTGTAGGTGCCATCATGCCTTAAATTTTTTATCTTGACAAATTAAATAGCAATACAAAATTTCAATTTATCACAATAAAAGATTTCCATAAAAATTCTCGTAAAATCAAAAACAAAATTATAACCAACTACTTCCTTCCTCCCAAAACAATCGTCATATTTCGTTTCTCGAGATTCAGTTTGACTTATTTTTAAAGTAAAATTAGATTGAATTAATTCCATACTTAAAAAAAGTTAAAAATTACACGGAAGATATTATCAGTTGCAATTTTTTCATATATAATGAAAACATACATCTCAAAATATAAGCCAAAATTCATATTATTTGATTCTTAATTTCTTATAAAGAAATTATGACAACTAAAAAGAAACGGAAATTTTTAACATGTATCTGATAGCCACTGACAAAAGCATTTAGGTGCATCACCTTCTAAACAAGCATGATTGATGAGTTTGTGACCTTTAGCTATTTGAGTGCATGCAGTCAAACATATTTTTGAATCTTCTTCTGGTGGACAAAGAACTCCAAGAATAAATTTTTCACATATTCCTGTAAAAATACCTTCAACACAAGGCACTCCATTTTCTGCATAAAAAAATATCAATCATTATAAATATTATAAGTTTTTAAATAAATAAGTAACTATATAAACAATGCCAAATAATTATTTTTATTTGATTTAATAATTAATATGTCTAATTTAAGTTTATTTATTGATTGAATCCATTTTGATCAGTTCAATTTAATCATCTAAAAATTGCATTGATATGTAGCGCAAACTAACACATAATTTTATCAAAATATTTTTCTAAGTAAAACTTTGTAAGAATTGGATTGATTGACTATAACCTATTTTTCAGTCCGACTCATTTCAATTCAAGTAATTTTTGAACGAATCAATATAAATCAATCAATTTTAACTCGCCTACAATTCAATTTCACCTATTGGATATCCTAAATTATAATTGTTAATACAGCCTTTAAATCAACATTTTTTTTTGGAATTGAAATAACTCAATCACAAAAATTAGTTCATATAACATGCGGAATGCCATGTAAATAAATCAATTCTATATCCTACAACGCATTTGGATGAACTTAACAAATATGATTAGTTGAAATATAAATGAACTTAAAAAAAATTATACCTGATGTGAGAATAAGAAAAACGACCACAAGAAAAAATGTTAATAAAGTTTGCTTCATCTTTATTCTTGAAAGTTATAGATAATTATTATCTTTTTAAATATATACTTCTCTTGCACTTCCATTTATATATACTAGTGATAATAAATGGATTTTCTATTTGGCTTTGATGAGTCAACTATGTAGTTATAAAGATACAAGTAAATATATGTTGTACTTATTATACAAATTAAAATCTATTTGCCTTTATTAAACTATGTGGTAAAAAGTACAAGTAAAAATAAATGTTATACTTATTATATAATACATGGATTATTTTTTCTAATACTCCCTATCAAACGACCCCTTACAAATTAGCTTAACCTTCGACGAGATTGTTCGCCTCTGTGAACGAGTTGCAAGTTCACACTTATTTCATTTACAATTACAAAAAGGGAAAATTACAAAGATAAGCAAACATAAAGTTAATTAGCTAACATAACTATAGTTTAAATTAATTACAACTCACAACTTAATTTTAGCTGTAATAGCGTCATTTCTCTCCTCTCTCTCTCGCCTCTCTCCTCTTTTATACATA
Source organism: Solanum okadae (assembly GCA_036553675.1). Lineage (NCBI taxonomy): Eukaryota > Viridiplantae > Streptophyta > Magnoliopsida > Solanales > Solanaceae > Solanum > Solanum okadae. Next base: position 10,272,806 of record CM071688.1, on the reverse strand, counting down.
TACAAATACAAATACAAATTATCAAATACAAATTATACACATACATATACAATTATATGACACATATACAAATACAATTAGCCTTTCTCCACTCTCTATCCTCTCTCGCTTGCTTCTCTCCTCCCTCTCCCAATCTCGCTCGCCTCTCTCCTCCCTCTCCCAATCTTGCTCGCCAGATTTACAAATACATATGTATACCAGTTACATATACACAATTATCTGACAGATATACATATACAGTTCGTCTCTCTCCACTCTCTGCCCTCTCTCACTCGCCCCTCTCCTCCCTCTCCCAATCTCGTTCACCAGATACACAAATAAATATGTATATTAGTTACATATATACAACTATTTGACAGATATACATATATAATTCAACAAATATACATATATAATTCGCCTCTCTCCTCCCTCTAACATGTTGCTACGAATTGGTATTAACAAACTATAACTAGGAGGCATAATTAAGTTATTTTAGGGTGACTATAGGCAAAAATTCCCCATCCAAAAAAGGGCCTGAATTTCAGTTTTCTTTATTGAAATTGTTAAAAAAAAAACATTATATTTTATTTAAAATCAATTGCTTATTTTCAATAATTTTTTTAAATATATTTTATATTTTATAAATAGGCATTTGGAGCCCTAAGGCCTACCATGTAATGACTTAATTGAACCCAAGAACTCAGTTTGATTTTGGGATACCAATTTCAAATATCTGCAGCTCAGGCATCAGCAGTGAACTAGTTGTTCTCCTTTTTCCATTGACATCAAAGTTGTAAGTTTTTTTTCTCTAAAGACGATACAATTTTTAGTTATTGGGATGAAATTCATAGAAAAGTTATTGAACAGCTGTTCTAGCTATCCAAAGCAATAGTTTTTTTTTTTTTTCATTTTTTTGCGGTTGAAAATCTGAAGATGTCGAGATTAATTGATTTTAAAGACCCCCTTGTTACATTCAAAAGCTTTCAACTTCTTTGATAAATTCTCAGTCTTTTGGATTCTCAATGTCCTCATTAGTTGTGATGCTTTTCTGATCTACATCATTGTACTCTACCATTGTTTTTATATTACTCCGTCTGTGTCTGTGTTTGATTTAACACAGAGTTTAAGAAAGTAAAAGAAAAAATTGAATCTTGTGGTCTTAAACTAAAGAAATATAGAATGTACCAAATGTGTCTTTAAACTTATTATTCTTATGGTTTTATAGTATTTTTGATGCGGATTGAAAGGAAAGTAAGACAAACAAATTGAAATTGAGAGTACAACTTAGTGAGATAAGAACCACATTATTATTACTTGATTAATTGAAAATTTTCTGTTCTGGTTTGATTAACAGATAAAACTTGCATATAAATATACTTATTTCAAGGGAGGCTGGTAAGTCATAACTAGTCCGCTCAAAAATGGATAAAAATGCAAGCCTATTGCACAATTAAAAACAGGTGGGATAATTGATTTTTTAGGAAGGATCAAATATGGATTGTGTCCATATTATTCGTGGTAAGAAAGGGGTACTTGATGGGTCAAAATGGATCAAGCTTTCACCTTTTCACTTTTTTTTTTTATGACAAGGGAAACCCGCAACCGCTACCCTTTTGGTGCGCGTTGCGCACAGGGTAAAAACCCCGCTCCTATGTAATAGCTCGCAAACCACACCGGAGAGGTAACCTGCACTAGGCAAGCCCGGTGCGATGAGCTCGACCCAGAAGGCAAACCCTTTGCTTTCATTGGCAAGGGGTTTGGAACTTGAGACCTCCAACATGGAAGTCCCAGGCCTAAACCACTTGGTTAGCCCGATGGGCTCTTTCACCTATTCACTTCTTGAGACGCTGGAAATGATTTTTTAGGTGAAACTGTGAAAAGTTACTTATACCGAGAAACAATCTCTGTGTAGTCATTTTCATCATTCAGTTTCATCTTTTCTCCTCTAGCGTTGTTTCTCTTGGTTCTATTTAGCCTGTTTCTTTTTTGTAGGTTTTACGTTTGTTTTTGAATTTTTTCTTCTTTTTCGTGGTACTTTTTTTCTTTGGATTTCTGCTGGTACTGCTCAAGCAGTGGTAAACGGACAGTTAATTCGGTTTGCAAACTAAAGAAAGGATCATATATGTTTTCTTTTTCTGAGCATAAAAGAACCATATAAATACACATGTTTCAGTCACTCTACCCTTTTTTTTATCCATACTAAATATGGGGGTCGAATATTTTATCCGTCTTTTCTAACCCATTTTCAACTCGCCCATATTTGATCTGAATCCGCTCATTTGCCAGCATTACCTAAACCCAATCCAATAGTAGAAACACTTGGCAAAACTCAGAATAACTGATTATAGAGAACCTAATTAACTTATAAGCTAGTAGATATTCAGACTTCTATTTAATTTCTTTTAGAATAAAAAAGACCTGGTGTATTGGAGGCAATGAATTAAGGATTAATCTTTTTGTGGAAGAGACATGAAAGATTATACCTTTTCATTTCCAATCCAAATGTTTATACGAGAAGGACTTTTTCTTTTCCCAAATGGAAAATAAAAACCGATGTGGGCTTTTCCATTGCTTTTATGTGGTGAGGAAGTGTAGAAGGAAGCAAATGTGCCTGTCAATGAAACAGGCAATAACATGGTGCTAGATTCCCTGGTTGTTTTGCTGAACTTTAACCATATTTTCTTTTCTCTATCTGTTTAGTCAACAATTGATCTTGACATGCTTTTACTCTGATAAGTGAAGGCGTTGTACTTCCTGTTACCTTTGTTAAAAAACAAAAAGTGAAGGCGCTGTACTTTGTTATTGTTATTTGTCTTTCGGCTTGGAAGATTCAGATTTTTGCTTAATGTTGATTTAATATCTGAATTGTTGAGGTGAAAATAAAAGGCGAACAGAGAAAAGGACAAGATATGTGTAATTGGTTACCCATAAAATACTTGAGAAACCAAGATGCCAAACACATGAGAATTATCTTGTTAGCCTTTGAAGCAGTCTCAAGACTTAAAGTAAACTGGAATAAGAGTTGCATCTTTTCTGTTAGTATGGATAATATCATTGAGGAGTTTTCTGAAATTTTGGGATGTAATGTGATGACCATCCATATCATCATGCCACCTAGGTGCCACTTGGCACACATTTTTGCCATTTGGATGCTTACATAAGAAGAAGGCTAGCACTTGTGGAAGTTTCTAGAGAAATGTGGATATTTTCCTTGGAGGACCTTTTAACTCTATGGATTTGCTAGAAAAGGCCTTGAAACTTTCTAGCTTTGTTGAGAATTCTAAAGAAAGCCCTTACCTTGTAACTATGATGGACTTGTACAATAATTATTATTTATGCAGTAGCATTAATATAAATAGGGGGTCATTCATTTGTAAATCATCAAGCAAAATCTAATACAAAAGCTTCCTTTAGTAAATTTCTCCTATCTTTCTTACCTAACATTCCATTAATGATCTTTAGCCTAGTAATCTAGGCTGACTTGACATAGCAAGATGGTGAGCAAGTTGTCAAGTGGCACACGTGCACTTAGTTTAAGACTAAGGAAGTGACAATGTGGTATTAGAGCAAAGGATGCAACGAAGGAAATCAACTTTGTCAACACCCAAGCTAACGTCACCAAGGAGGCAACTCACAAGGAGGACCATAACAAAGAGAGGAATGCCTCCAACAAAAGTTAGGAGGTGTCACTCTAGATTGTGTCAAGTGAAAGACTTGCCTCCCAATTATCATCTACCACTGAGGTGAACCAGGATGACAAGGAAATCCTGCCCGAGGATGTCTCACCCATTAGAGAGTAGGTTATGGAGGTTAATAGGGGAATGGACATCGTCGAGATCTTTGGCCATTGCTTCGAAAAGGTGGAGAGCACCCCCTAAATGTTCTTGAGGGGCACATTCTTGAAGAGAATGAGAGCGTACGGAATGAGTTGAAGGGGCACAAGCAGGGTACTTCCTTGGGAGTTCAGGCTCATGGAGGCGTTGAGTGCTAATAATGCCATGAAGGCAAAGATGGAAACACTTGAGGAGTAGTTCAATGTTGGTGTGGCCGAGGCAGCCGTCAATGTTGCTGTGATGGGGTGGTTAAGTTTTTATTGAATAGAATTGTTACTTGTCTCAAAAAAAAAAAAGTTGTTGTGATGAGAAATAGCTTGCAAATAACTTTACAGTGAAATAAGGCTATGAATGGCTGTGTTGGGAACCCAGAACTCTCCTAACACTAGATCTGTAAACTTCCAAACACAACACAGAAATAGGAACAACACTTCAACTGTTATTTACTGCCACCAACAAATAGAATAAGTTTTACAAATAGCATATGGAGAATACTTCTAACAACCAAGGTATTTGGAGGAAACCTTAACCTCCAAATCTGCCAGAGAAAATATAACTTGCTGTCTTCCCTTCTTCCTAGTACAATTTATCACAGAATAACTGCCTAAAATGCTAGTTAACTGCTAGGTAACTACAAGAACTACATACACATAATAATTAATAAATAAAACAGTTACATTTAAGCCTTATTTTCACCATTCCTGCGGTTATAAACCCTAGTTACAACAGGTCTAACAGGCTGCAAAAACAGAATTATAGTTCTGAGATTCTCTGGCCTTGGAAAATGCTTTAGAAAACTAAGGTCCCAACCAAGGTAGCATGCTTTGGGTGGATTGCTCCCTACGGAACTTGTTTGACTCTAGATAATTTGCAAAAGAGGGGATTTAGCTTATGTAATAGGTGTTCTCTATGTCAATGCTCTTAGAAACTGTTAGTCACTTGTTGTTGCACTGTGAACAAACATGGGTGATCTGGTCCTTATTTTTAAATATCTTTGGTGTTTATCGGGTGATGCCACAGATATTTAAAAATTTACTAAATTGTTGGCAAGGTCTGAGTATGGAAAGAAAGCAGATGAAGATTTGGAGATAATTCCCCTATGCATCATCTAGACAGTACGGAAGGAGAGAAACAAAAGATGCTTTGAAGGAAAAAGGGGTTTGATTGCCTGCATAAATTTAGATTCTTGCAAAATTTGTTATTTTGGCATAATTTTTTTTTTGTTTATCTCAATTTTATGGACTCTCTAGATTCTGTTTTTGCATAGTGCTTGATGGAGTCTAGAATTTCGTAACATTTGCAGTCCCTCCTTGGTACTGTTTTATCAATAAACTTTTTACCTTACCTATCAAAAAAGAGGAAGAAGATGCCAACTATAGATGTGCTGTTATAATGCGAAGATTTCCTTATAATTTCAAATTCAAGACTTTGATTTTCTTGAACATTTCATCTCATAAACAGGTTTCTATTGCTAGAGTGCTGTCATGGGAGCAGAACGGCCAAAAGACTCATTAAAAGAGATGGACTGGAAAAGTCTGGGTGGAGAAAGTAAGGTGCCTGGTCTTGAACCAGCTGTGAAGAAACGGTTTCCAAAAAAGATTCGACAAGTTCCTGATTATTATTTCCTCCCACGGAGATCCTTACCATATTCCATAGCCTTTTATGGGTCATTTATTGCTGCCGGAGTTGGCGCAGGGATGCTACTCGAAGCATGGATCAACAAGAAGGTCAAAGGTATGCATATACTGCTCTAATTCATAAGAGATAGAATCAAATATATGCCATTTGTTTCCACTGCTCAAGATTGAGAACACATACAAATACAAAATTTAAGCTAATGTTCCTTAATATATCAATAACATGTGAAGCTCTTAGCATCGTTTTCTTGTAAGTTATTTCAAACCTTTTTTTTATAGAAGATTTCAAACCAACTTTAGTTGGGAGGTGAATATGTCTCTTGATAGCATATAAAGCCTAAAACATTTAACGACCTGTTTTTGGTATTTTGGTAGGGGGGGCTCAAAGAACATGTGTTTGTAATGCTAAGTCTTCCCTACTTGATAAAAAAGATTCCTCAGGATAGTGTTCACGTATTTAGATCTTGCTTTTAGATTGTTAAATTGTTGGGACTCAGTAAATGCTTATTTTTCTTTTGAAATTTACTCAGTAAATGCTTATTCCATGAGATAAATGCTTCTATCTTTTTCTTTTCATGCAATTGAGAATGATACAAATCTATGAGTGGTAAAAGAATATCAGTTGATTTAAAATACTAAAGAGTTGTTATGTTAGCGACTTTTTCGTCCTTTGGATGTTATGACATGGTTTTATTTTCTTGGAGTGTTAAAATCTCGCAGCAAATTCCTTGGTCCAAAGAATTCTTGAGGCGTATCTGCCTTGCTCTTGACCTAAATAAACTCTTCTCCCTCCCCTCGTAATTGCAAATCTTTCATCCAGCAAGAAAAACAAATTATGGCCTGGTACTTGGGATACATGAAATAGCTATATGCATCTACCTGCTTAGACACACTACTTACCATCTTTGTTGAAGTCCAGAAGTTGGTTCCTTGATAGTTAATTCTGTGATCATTTTTCTTTCCCTGTATCTTCCAACATTCCACCTCTTTCTCACCACGTTTTTATAGTCCATCATCGCTTGAACATTCTCGAAAGATTGTGATCAACTCCTTACACATAGGAGTATATTTATTTGTGAAAGTTCAAGTGTCTATCCTCCTCGTACAGTACTCAAGGAAAACATATTCAGCTTTCCCAGCAGTCCACTCCACTTGAATGCGGCATATCATTTGTTTGATTTAGTTTTCAATTGATACAATTATTTTTCTTTTTTCACTCTTTTATTTCTGGTTTGTCTTTTAAGTTGGCTGGACTTGTGATTGCAGAGGATGGAGGAGTCATTTGGGAGTTTGACAAATGAATACTTGATCATGTTGCAGCTCATTCATTTTGTTTTCCAGTTCCATTTTCGCGCCAAGTAGTTCGCGTAGACCTGGACAGTTCAAAAGTTTGTATACAGGATAATACAATCTTCATTCTGTATCTTTACATTTGAGGAGAAGAGTGCCACACTCACTAAATGTTGGATTTCGAAAATCCTACTAAAATACTATTTAGCCCCTGATGGATGGAATATGAGTAAAAAGATTGTGTATCTGGAATGTAACTAGAAAATTATGAAATTTGGCCTATTCTACTTTCTCAGTCCTTTTGTTGTATTTAATACAATCACGACTTTTGTTCGTCATACTTTCCTTTTTTGTTTGTTTAAGAAATAATCTTTCCTTTTTGGCCAATTTTAAAACCATAAAGTGACTACATTCATCATATCTTTAGTTTAAGACCATAAGATTCAAGTCTTCTCTTACTTTCTTAAACTCTGTTAAGTTAAAATTAGACAAATAAGGAGGGAGTGTATCAATTTTTCTGCATAATGAAAGGATGTACAAGTGGTAATATAAAAATATCAAATAGACTAGTATTATAATTGAGACTTGTTTATCAATTTATTTGTTCATTAAAGTAATGCCTGCAGTGAGGTTTTGTTGACTATGACTTACCAACTTTCCAAGAATCCACATCAAAAAGCTCTTTCAAGTTTCAAACTAAACGTGCAAATTGACCAAAACCAGCCATTCTTTAAAGTGTTATTGTCAAATTTCTCTACTATGTAACCAAAACAAAAACAGAAAAAAAATCTCTTTGGGGTAAATCAATCTAAACAAACAGCTAGAAACCATGAAACTTATCTTCTTCTTATCATTTTGCCATATCCTTTTTTCTTTCTCCTATGCTATGAATTCTTCTTCATGTCCAATAAACTTTGATTACATAGAAACCTGTAATTGGGACACTTCTTTATGCACAGAAGAATTTTTAGAGAAGAGTTGCTGCCAAACTCTCCGTAGTCTCTTCGGTATAGGACTTGCACAACACCTCAAAGAAACATCTATGTTTTATCTCCCAAATGAAGATGCTGCTCTTTCATGTACTTCAGCCTTCAAGGCTAAGCTTTCTTCCATGTCAATATCTCAATCTTTTGTCTCACAGTGCATGAATGGGAGTAATGATTTTGTCGTTAAGCCTTCGAGTTGTGGAGGTATTGTCACAATGAAAGATTGGATGGAAAAAGTAGGTCCAAATAGCCTACTTGACTCATCTTGTACTGGTGACCTTGCAGGGCTTACCAGGTGCAGTTTGTGTCTTGATGCTGGTTTGAAGGTAAATACTTATTTGGTTTCTTTGAATCCAAATGTTACAAATGATAAGTGTTTTTATTTCACTGCCATTTATGCTGCTGCTATTGTTAGTGAATTTGGACCTGAGGATTCAAGAACTGCTGCTTGTGTGCTTGCCCTGCCCTTGGCTAACAAGGCAAGTAGATCGCGCCATCTTAGCAGAGGGACTTCGTTAAAAATGGTTTTCGGGTTTTTAGGTACTTTCTTTGGGATTTTGGGTGTTATAGTTTTCATTGTTCTTTACAAGAAATGGGATAAGAAGAGAAAGCAAGATGCATTGCATCAAGGGTATGTTACTAGTGTTAAGTCCCAAATTTTGCCCAATACTGGTGCTAAGTGGTTTCAAGTAGGTGAGCTTGAACAAGCCACTAAAGGATTCTCCCAAAGGAATATGATAGGCCAAGGAGGGAGTGGAAGTGTCTATAAAGGGACCCTTTCTGATGGTACCTTAATTGCTGTGAAGAAAATTCTTGATATGGATAGTAAGGGTGATGAGGAGTTTATTAATGAAGCAGAGATTATAAGCAAGATTAGGCATAGGAATCTTCTTCCTCTAAGAGGATTTTGTGTTACAAGTGACAACTTGAATGGAAAAGGGAGATATTTGGTGTATGATTTCATGCCAAATGGTAGCTTAGATGATCATCTATTCAACATTGGAACGAAACATTTATCTTGGCCTCAAAGAAAGAACATAATTCTTGATGTGGCTAAAGGGCTAGCTTACTTGCATTATGGAATCAAACCTTCAATTTACCACCGCGATATAAAGGCTACAAATATACTCTTGGACATGGATATGAAGGCAAGAGTTGCAGATTTCGGATTAGCTAAGCAAATCAAAGAAGGACAAACTCATCTTACAACAAGGGTGGCTGGCACATATGGATATCTAGCACCCGAATATGCTCTTTACGGGCAGTTAACAGAGAAGAGTGATGTATATAGCTTTGGCATCATGATCCTTGAGATCATGAGTGGAAGGAGGGTTCTTGATGCATCGAATTCTTCTGCACTTTTGGTCACTGATTGGGCATGGACAATGGTGAAATCAAGAAACGTGGAAGGCGTTTTCGATGTGTCTATAAAGGATGAAGGACCAAAGAGAGTTATGGAGAGATTTGTTCATGTTGGAATACTTTGTGCTCATGTTATGGTGGCTTTAAGACCAACAATTGAAGATGCTTTGAGAATGCTTGAAGGAGATATTGATATTCCAAGATTACCAGATAGGCCACTTCCCCTTGGTTTTGAGTCATTGGAATCATTATCATTACACAGTGATAGATTCAGAGATATTTCAGTTAGCAGCAGCAGTAACAGCTTATCAAGGTATATACAAAAATAGAAAAGTTGATAGTTTTTGACCATATATTGAAATTCAATTTGTTCCCCTCATTCCTCTTGTATACTATTTTCTGATAAAGATTTTGTTCTAGTTAGGTAGATATTCTTTGTAACTGTACACAAAGTTCGAGTTGATTTTTCAGATCAATCATATTCAATAAGTCTCTTTTCTTTATTTTGTAATAGGAAAGTCATTCAACTAATAGTAATTAGTTAAAAAAGTCATTTTTCTTTGTTTTATAATAGAAGGATCACTTAACCAATCGAGTGATTTTGTAGGTGAAATAATAATAGTTAAGTGAGTTTTCAATGAAAAAAAAGGAGTTTTTTTCAAGATAATTATCATTAACTAAGGGATTGTTAATTTGGTAGCATTTGTTTGTAGGGTTTGTTTGCAAAATAAAGGGTATCTCATAGGCATTTGTGAAATTGAGAACAAAATGCGACTTGAAACTTAAAAAATAGTTATCAAGATCAAGATACTTGTCAGAATAAGTACTTTTATGTACTCCCTTCGTCTCAAAATAAATGTCATATTAGTAAAAAATGTGTTCATTAAAAAAATCAATATATACAATGTGTAATTTACTAAACTATTTTTATTTGAAAAGATGTCTCTTGAAAATTGAACACTACGATGAAGATGGAGTTTAAGGGTATAGATGGAAAAAATATAGTACTAATTTTTGTAGTAAATTTTTAATATATCACTTATTCTGAGATACATTTTCTAAGATGACGTTATTTTGAAACGGAGAAAGTAATTTTCAACCACTTGCAACTTTCAAATTTTCACCAACTTCTTTTCAAAAAACTACAGCCAACAAAAATAGACAACTTTCACTAATTTATTAATTTCCTTTGCAATCATTGTCAAAATGTCAAATCTTCTCTTCCCTTATCCAGTTGAATTGTGAAGGGGCTTTTGATAGTTTGAATAAAAAATAAGTTGTTTATATATTAATTTTTGTATAATTTATATGATGTTTGATAGATAAATAGGAAATAAATTATTCATGTATAAAATTAAAATTAATACGGTTTGATTGACTACTTAAAAACTCACATAATCAATACATGTATAAATTATGTGATGATATATGTATTAGTTTATGTAGGATAGAAAGTGGAATAAGTATAGCTAGCGTTGGAGTGGAACTTAGAAACTTCAGCACACTTCGAAATTGAAGTTTCGACGTCTAAACAGCAACTCAAACAAGAACAATGAAAGAATTATATATATTTTTTTATTATTTTTTGTGAAAGTAATGAAGGAAGAACAACATTATCGAGAGGAAGGGATTTTTGCCATGTTGGACTGACTACCTAGGTGGACTGCCATGTCCAGCTCCAATAGCAAAGATAACATTTTAAGGGCATTTGTGGTCTAAAACATAGACGTCAGACGGCAAGGGTAGTTTTGATCCCAAAAATAAATAAAGGGTATATATGAACTATTCAAATAGTTTGAGAATAATTTTGACTCTTTTTCGAAGAATGAAAAATATATTCCTTTTGTCGAATAGAAAATCATGGTGACTCAATTGATTGGCTACATAAAATTTTATTTAATTGAATTTCTTAATCAAATAATGAGAACTAGCAAACTTATCCTGTCTGTCTTTTTTCAAATGTTTCAGTGGAGTCGTTGGGCAACTATCTTTTTTATTCTTGAATTAAACCAACAAAACACTTATTGTAGGAATACTTTAGGAATTTCCACCACAAAACTATCATACTTTATGTTGTTAAACAATCTATCAAAATATTCTAGTTAAGTAAACCTAAAATTAACCAAGAATGTAGTGATATAAACTCGCTCATGATTTCGTTTAAAATATCGTTCTGTAAGTTCTAGTAAAATTTGCCTCACCTCTCATAACATTACTACGAAAAGTACAAAGGTAAGCAAATGGTTCCAACCATCCCGGCCTTGAAGGGCGAAAGGGTACATTAGTACCTTTTGCCTCTAGATTCACTTCTAGAAACCATCACTCCTGAGAGCTTGTTGACCTCATACAGCAACGCGGCTGAGAACAAGAAGCTGCATTAAGATCGAAGAACGCCCAATCAGATTTATAAACATTATACTAACACACCAACCTGTACTGTAGTTAAAAGTGCCGATTTAAAAGCTTCATCACCCACTTATTACCCATATATTATGGTGGAGTGCCACTTGATAGGCCAGACATTTGTTCAGAAAGGAAGTCAAGCTGCTCATTTACCATAAAATAAGCCTGATTTTTATTTTTTGGATAAGCTGCTGGTGAGAACAGTAATCCAGCACATAAAAGGAGAAAAGAATAAACAGAAAGGAGATGGAGATGTTATATGAACTGCTAAACAGCAATACTGTGAAATTAGCAGCTCCAAGTGAGGAATAGTTTGGCAAGACTTGCTTTAATATGGCAAGGGGTTATAGAATAAAAGGAAGCTATCTACATAAAAGATATAGTGTGCATGCTGCTTTAGGCAGGTTAGATCTAATTAATACTGTTTTGGATTTCCTTGCCTACATATACAATGTGAGTGTTCTTTATTCCTTCAAAAGCAGTCAACACAATAGAATGATTAAGAAGAAACTTCCCTTGGGAAGTTTATACGGAAAAAAGTCCTACCATATGGTCAACTGGGAAACAGTCAAGTTGAGTAAAACTCTTGGTGGTTTCGGAGTATGAAATCTGAAGTCACATTATAACGCAGGTAATGATTGTAGTTTGGGAACCAGAGGCAACGTGGATAAGGGATCCAATATAAATATGGGGAACAAAGTTTTTGCCTTTTCCATCAGGTGTTTTATGTCATGAGCTGAGTTTAGGTGTGTCTAATAGACACAGTTTAAGCAAAGTTAGGTGTTTAATAGGTTATGAACTGAGTTTAGGTGTCTAACTGAAATATCCTGACACGTTTAAGTGTCTAAATGAAATGTCCTGACAAGTTTAGGTGTTTGTTGTATTCAAACATAAAATTTCCAGCTTCAACAAACTTTTGGTTTGAACCCAAAATTAAATGTCACCAAGTAATTTTGGGTAATTCTTTTTGGAGAAAGGTAACATTCTAAGCAATTTTGTGTTCTTTTTAGCTCATTTAACTCATCCAAGAGATTTCCCACAAGAAAAAACGTATGGAATAAACACAAGTTTCTATACCCATAATAATAATAACTGATAGTATAGTTCATTACCATGTCGTGATGCTAACTCGATGAACAGTGCTAGCAGCAATAAGAGCTACTACCTCAGCAAGAATAACTGCAGTATAACAGACCAATGGAACAGATTAAAATAAATTGACCCATACAGCTGCTGTATCTCTTTACTAATAACAAGATATGTGGTTTACACTTCACACAACTTAACATTGATCACACCTAGATTTGTACCTAGTCCAAAGCAATTTGAACCTCCTTTGCCATTAAACTAGAATCTTCCCATATGTCGAGGAGATTCAACAGTTTATATATATCAAAAAAAGTATTTTTACCTTATTTATGCATTACAACTTCGGGCGAAGGGAATTCAATTGAACCCCCACGCCACAAGCTAGCTCCGACAATGTATACATATGGGATTGAATATTAAGATAAAAATGTTTAGGGAAAATATACTACAACTTCAATGCTACATCTACAAGACAAAATCCCTTCTATTTTATTTTATTTTTGAAACTGGTAAGATTCAAAATCCCTTGTTTTTTTAAAACTGGTAAGATTCAAAATCCCTTTGTTTATTTCTACTTTAAATATATTAGAAAGTTATTTAGATCTTCGAAAGAACTGATTGAAATATGACAATAGAAAGTCAAAACATAATGCACTCACCTGCACCCCATCCAGTCCTTACACCAGATGTTTCTTGATAGTTTCCGATGAACTGCAACAGTATCACCAAGTCAAGCTCAATACAATACTAGTTTGGTATGTAATGTGCTAAAAAAACAACACTTTTTTAATTCAAGTGTGCTAGCAAAGCACCATGTGATACTTCATTTTATGCAGCCATAAAATGCATGGCAGTCATGAAACTGTGCAAAGAATGGTGAAGACAACAGTGGATCTGACAACAAAATGATAAAATAGGAAAGTAGGAAACTGAATTAATCTCAAAGGAAAAAAGATTTCTGCCACAAGATGTCAGGGAGAAAAAAGTAAGTAAGCTGCATAAATATTTGCATATGAACACAACAATTTCTACAGCATACATCTGAATTAGTACAGCTTTATTGTATATGGATACAGGCACTGTAAATTATAACAGCCTTGATAGAGTGGTAAACACTTTGCAGTGCCTGCACTTTGAAACCTTAGAGCACAACCTTAATACCACAAAAGGTAATTTTTCTCACCGTTAACAGCAAAATGAATATGAGAGAACTAGTGAATCCACAAAAGGTAATTTTGAGACCTTAGAGCACAACACGTAATACCACAAAAGGTAACTTCTCTCACCGTTAACAACAAAATGAATATGAGAGAACTAGTGAATCCACCAAGGATGGTATACAATTCTGAAGATGCTAACTTTCCTCTATACACTTCCTGCAGAGAGAGTGTCGCGATGAATAGAAGAAATGAATATAGCATCGAATTTCCAGATCCAGCCATGACTTCAGGAGTGCACACACACACAAAAAAAAAAAAAAAAGATAAATTAGAATGACAGCTTGTTTAAATGAAACATAGCAGAAATTCATAAATAAGCTCCAATTCATTATGAACGTTCAAGGTATAATCAAGAAAGGCTGACATCATGTGAGCTAGAAGGCAACCTTAAAAAAAAGTATTAAATAGCATGATTTATTACCTTTAACGATTAAAAAAATTTAAAGGACAACAATATATGCCAATCGTTATTTAGGAACTAACTTTTATGGAATTGTTACGAAGGAAACTCAACACAGCAGATGAACTGGGACTGGGTTATATTCTCCACCCATAAGCAATGTATGAAGTGAAAATCTTTATACTTTTAATTGTAAATACTCAAGAAAAAACACTTAGACGAATAAGCTATCTTTTATGTCTTGTTTCCTCCCTCTGTTGGTGTTTATTCTCATAGTTATAGGAAGCCATTCATACATTTGAGTTGAAAAATTGTATACTTTAAATTGCAAAAAATACTCGAGAAGAAACTCTTGAATGATATGCTCCGTCTTTTTTTGTCCTTTCTTTTTTCTCTGTTGGTGTTTCTTCTCTTAGTTAAAGGAAGCCCTTCATACACTTGTGACTTGAGTAACCTTACCAGTGTACCAAAAGGCTGTTCTTCAGATGTACAAAATCATTTTCAATTCCCTCAGTTGCTCTCCTATTTCTCTCCATACGACCAACATAAGAGCTACCGGTGCAACCTCCCATGACCTTTGTCTTCTTATCCTACTTCCCAACCCAGATGTGCAACACATCTTTGACAGTGCCTGGCATCACCCACTGTGTAGCAGAACAGTTTAAGACCATCCTCCTCAGAGAAACACCTTATAATACACCAAAAGACGATCAACCTCTTCACTCGAGCATTTACACATATTCTCTTCTTCAAATTTTCAGCTGCTAGAATCGCTCCCCTCGCTGCTAAGCAAACAAAAAAGAACATTTTCTTGGGTGCCCTCGGAATCCAAACCAATGAGTGTGAGAAATGTGTCTCCTATCTCACCAACTTCTGGTGAGAGAGGAGACATGTTTTCCACATTTAGAGGTTTTTCCTTCTTAAGTTTTGCATCTTAATGTCTACCTTTTTGTGTACTCTATTTAATTCATGGTATGTGAGTTCTACTTCCACTAGTTACAATATACTACACAACTTTTTGTTTTTTTTTCTAAATCAAGTAAATATTTCATTGATAATAACAAGGCAGCTTGGCCGTATACAAGAGGTATACTAAAAAAAGGAGAAAACCTACAAAATATGGTTCTCTCCAAAAGACACCCAATCCTTTATACAAACAGCAACTACATGGGTGCACCTAAATAAAATAAGGGATCGGAGACTACTTCTCAATTGAGCAAAGCTCATCTCCACCCCTTCAAAAGCTCTCATATTTCTCTCTTTCCAAATGACTCACATTTGAGCAGAAGGAGTAATATTCCACGCCTTGTGCCTTCTTCTTCTAGCTCTGCTCGTCCAACTGAACATCAGAACACCTTCACAGATATTGACATTACCCAAGAAATGCCAAACCATCTAAAGATATCCCCCATAACCTCGTGGCTAAATTGCAATGTAACAGAATATGATCCACGTCCTTACCAGCCTCTTTGCTAAGGAAACACCAGCTCAAGCAGACAACCTTTCCTTTTCTAAGATTCTCCGTCATCAAGATAATCCCTCTATAGCTAACCACGTGAAGGAACGCACTTTCTTCGACACCTTAGGCATCCAGACTGAAACATATGGGAATCTCTCATCCGCCCTACCAAGAAGCTTCTCATTAAAGGACTTAAAAGTAAAACAAAACACTTTGTTATTTCCCAACTCCCAACTCAAAGTATAAGATCTGTTGACTGCTTCGCAATGCTTTTGAAGTAAAACTAGTAGTCTCTGAAGCTCGGTCACCTTCCAATCTTGGGAATTCCTTCTGAACCTCAAATCTCAAAAAGTCTCATCCCCTTGAGTCCCCCCGACTTGTTGTACAGACAACTCCCCCACTTCAATCATTATCTCCCTCATTTTCACCTGAATCCTCCCAAACACTTCCTTAATCCACACCCTAATGTCTTTCTCAAGCAACTTTAATTATTTAGCAAGTCTGAAAGATTGTCTCCCCTACATGGCGCAGTTCAAGATGATTTCTTCCCATCTACCTTAACCTTGTTGAGCAGAGTTATCTAGTACTTAAGTTGGTGAAAAATAGCAAGTACACCGTGGAATAGACAAGGTATAGGCAAATTGGCCAAGAAACCACTATCACAAAAAAAATAAAAAAATACTCCCTTGGTCCATACTAAGTGGTGCTTTTACCGTTTCAGTTAGGTCCAAAATAAGTGGTGTTTCACATAGTCAAAAAGGTATAATTATTTTTTTCAAGCTCACCTTTATCAGATAAGTGAATTTTTACGAGTAACTATGAAATTATATTAAATAAGTACTATTTAATTTAGGGTAAGTTAGTGAAAACACTTCTTACTTTCTAGGAGTGAGTAGATATTTTAAGGGGTGTACCCAATTTAAATATACCATTTAATATGAACTGGAGAAAGTATATTTAAGCAACCTGTAAACTATCATTGATCGTAAATAATTTTGATTAAAGAAAATATTTTTTTTAAAAAAAACAGTTGGGAGTATTTATTTTTTTGAGAAGGTAACAATAGTTGGGAGCATTTGAGTCATTTCTGACAAATCAAAGAACCATCTGCTCTTTTTAAAATAATGATGGGTTTGGGCTAAAGGCCAAGTACCTCAGCAAATCCATGTCACTCAAACTCTTCACTAGTTAGGTCGGCCCCTTGGAGCAACCATCCCCTCAAAATTCTACTTAAAAAAAAATAGTTGATACAATTCCACTTAATTCTAAATAGTAAAATACAAATTTTGTCTAACATTGGCAAAGGCAAGAGCTGAAGAGCATAGGAAAGTGCCAAGATTTTGTTGCACTTTAGGTGAACAACACTGATTTGTTCAACCCATATCATTTCCCACCAACTATTCTGTAAAAACATCATGTTAAAACCAGCTTTATGACACTACCTCTGTTAGCCCTACTAATATAACACCAATGCCTTGGACTCTCTGATTGCTAACAAATTTAACAGCAAAAAAGTTGTTTCTGGGAGACAGAAACGCCCATTTTCTTCACTAAATTAAGGCATTTTAAAGCACAATTTTCTCCATCAAACTGTTCCAAGAGAGCAGAGCAACTAGCTTCTTCAAACTAACCATTTTTCTATCTAATTCAGTGTTTACCCCCAAGAGATCAAGAACAATTACAAATAGATAGTAAATTTACAACAAACAAAACGCCAATTAACGGATCTAAAAGGCAAATAGTCAATTTCTCATTGATTCTACAAGGATAGGAAGATGATAAAGGATTTGAGAACTCACCAGACGAAGAAGAGGACACAGATAGTTGGATCCAGATTCCAAGGAGCACACTGGCAACTGCGGGTGATAATACGAAAAAGAACAAAGTAACTAAACGACGTCGTCACTGACCCGTCAACGTGAATAAATAAGGTTCCCAAAATCAATATTTGTTTGTCATGAGGTGCTATTAGTAAATTTCGATTGTGAATACATAAATAGGGTAAATATATATAAATTTTGTATTTATATATTTAATTTTTTTTCAAAATTATGTTTGTATATTTAGCTTGCAAATATACAAACATGGTAATTTATTATGATTTATTTTAGGGAAAATGCATAACTACCCCCCAGCCTATACCCGAAATCCCAGAGACACACCTAACCTTTACTAAGGTCCTATTACCCCCCCCCCCCCGAACTTATTTTATATGTAATATTCTACCCCTTTTTGGCCTACGTGGCACTATCTTTGTGGGACCAGTGCATGTTGACATTTTTTTCAAGATAGTGCCACGTAGGCAGAAAAGGGGTAGAATATTATAGATAAATTAAGTTCGGGGGGGTAATAGGACCTTAATAAAGGTTAGGTGTGTCTCTGGGATTTCAAACATAGGCTAGGGGGGTACTTATGCATTTTCCCTTTATTTTATAAATCGTATACAAATAGCTAAGTAAGTAGGGATAAGGCATAAGTATCCCTAGACTATGACCAAAATTTCAAAGACACACCTTAACTAAACTAAGGTCCTATTACCCCCCCTGAACTTATTTTTTTTGTAAAAAACAAAACTAAAAATTAAAAAAAAAACTGAAAAGACTATGACCAAAATTCCAGAGACACACCTTAACTAAACTAAGGTCCTATTACCCCCTGAACTTATTTTTTTTTGTAAAAACCAAAACTAAAAAAAAAAAAAAAAAAAAAAACTAAAAAGACTATGACCAAAATTCCAGAGACACACCTTAACTAAACTAAGATCCTATTACCTCCTGAACTTATTTTTTTTGTAAAAAACAGAACTGAAGATTAAAAAAAAAAACTAAAAAAGCTTTCACTGAGATTCGAACCAGTGATGCACAACTTAATTTTCGGAAGACTTGCCACTGTGCCATTAGCTTCTCTTTGTTATTTAGGGGGTTCAAAATATATATATCTACAGAAATACAGAAAATTTACTTTTTATATATACAGTGTAATTTTTTTGCCGAGGGGGTTCGGGTGAACCCCCTCGAGACCACGTGGATCCGCCCCTGCATGGCACACTCCATGACTCCACGCAATTGAGGCGCGTGGGAGATATTTGGATGTCATGTAAGGCAAAAAGGTGCACAAAATTACAAAAAAAAAAAAAAAGAGTTCAGGTGGGTAATAGGACTTTAGTTTAGTTAAGGTGTGTCTCTGGGATTCAATCATAGTCTAGGGGGGTACTTGTACCTTTTTCCAAGTAAGTAGATACAAAATTCTGGATTTATATAATCAGGAACCAAATTATACAAAATCTGAATTTATACAAATCAGACGAATAGCCGCGAATTACAATTTTCTTTAACTGGAGTTATAGTACTTAATATAGGCTAAACGTTTGTTATTCTATATAATTTTCCTTTTTTGGTTTTTAAGTAACTTCATTGCTTTACTTTAAAATATATTTCAAAAGTCTATAAGACACCATTGCATTAGTTACAACACAACTTGAGATGGCAAAATCCCAAGAACTTCTATTTATACATGAAATGGAGAATTTTGCTAGATTATGAGCCAACACACTTCATGTTCGAAGAATATATATAATCTTGATTTCTTCAAAAGACTTCATTAATCACTAGACAGCCTCACAATAGCTGTGTACTTTTTTTGAATTTTCCCTACTTTTATTTTTTTGGAACTAACTATAGAGGTAATTAGAGGACTTACATTTGCTTAGTAATTCAAGGAAGAGCAGAGTGAAGTATACAACTATTTCATATGAAGTTAACAAGAAGGCTTTCCTCTCTAATTAAACTCATCATATATGAGAAGAATTTGGCACACAGATCTTACAAATCACAAAACAGAAGAAAAGGAAAAAGGCCCCAAAAATAAACAATTGGTGCCACAGTGAAATAAATTTAGGCTCTACATGAAGATGGAAAACCAAAATGACTTTTACAATCAAACACAGATAGATAAATACAAGAGAAAAAGTTCGAACTAAAAGAGTTTAAGAAAATTGAAAAGGTGTCCACTTTAGCTAGCCAAGTGGCTGGGCGAGCTGTTGAACATGGCATGCCACATGTATGCTCTCGAAAGTACCATTTCGAGCTCTGAATGACTCCAGTTATGAGTGGGAAGGTGCTGAAGGAACATAACCATCTCTTGGAAGTCCAGCTTCAGCAGATTATCTGACCACTGCACAATAGACACAACATTCAGAACAACAATTCTGATCTAGTAATTACAACACCCAAACAAACTTCAGTTGAGTATGGGAAATAAATTTGGTATAAGAAAAGGGATGGAGAGTTGATGCTTCTTTCGAGAAACTTTTTATAATGCCTATGCAGGAAAATAACACACTGGTCACAAGAAACACATCTTTTGGGTCAGTGACTGAAAGACATGGTCAAAAGACCATGTCATATTTCAAGGGATCTCTATAAATTATAACAATACCTCTGTGTCCTTCAATTCAATTACTTATTTTACCAATCCATTTAGGACTCCTCAAACAAACCTTTCTTTCTACATTAGGGTAAAGAGTATGTTTGTGTGTGTATGTGTTCTCATAAGTTTTCTGTATATGTAATGCTAGTAAGACTCAATGTCAATTGTCAGCACATAAATCTCAAGCAGATATTAAGAGAAATCTTACTGTGAGCAGAAAGCTTGCAGCTATATACACAAGAAAATCAGGCAGTGCATCACCTTCAGCAAGATATGTATCCCATAATCGGTTAACGAGATGGAAAGGGATCTGCAAGAATGGATGATTAGGTCTTTATTTTTAGGAATACGGCATCTAAGAAGGGCTTTATGAACAATGTGGAATTTCAAAATGACGAAAAACACTTAATAAAGATAAAGGCAGAAAGACACTTAATAAAGATAACGACAGAAAAGCAGACCTCGCGTATCAAGAGACAATTGAACCAGCGAAAAGCAAACTGGAGAAATTCAAGCCCTTGCTCTTCCATGTGTGTTGACACAGGTTCTAGAAAATGGGGAGGAACCAAATATCAAAATTATAACATGTCACCTAATTTTTCAGGAAGAATATATACATAGACAGGAAAGACGGAAAATAAACCGTGTGCTGTCATTTATTAGTCCCCTACTTTCGATTGCTTGTACTTTCTTAGCTCTAAAACCACAGTTCAACCATGGTTAACCTCTTATAATTTGAAAGCAAATAAGTGTTTTCTTATACAAGATGAAATTCACCATTTTATCAGTTTCTTTTGACCTTTTCTAGTAATTGGTCTTCCAGGGTCTTTTTTTCTTTCTTCCAGCATCTCTTTACCATGTCCAAATTTTTATGGTGATCCAAGTTCCAACTATCAGTAGACAATCTTTCAACCACCTCCATCAACAAATTATGAAAGACAGATATACATGTGTAACTCATTGCAACCAAATAAATACAGAGCAATTTTAGCAGGTCCAGAAAACTAAATGAAATAAATACTGGTTCCAACTGTAAAACACCCTCATAATGCTGTTAAATCATCGAGGTATACACACCCTTTCATAAATTCATAGAAAGTAGAACTTATTCACAAAATAATAGGCATATAATATGTGAAACCAAAATTTGCTTAACCATTAAAAGTATTACCCCCTTTGTTTCAATTTGTTTGCCTTAGTTTGACTGGACACGGAGTTTAAGAAAGTAAAACAGACTTTTGATCCTTGTGGTCTTGAGCTAAAGATTTGTATAATTTATCAAAATGCACTTTAGCTGTGTGGTCTTAAATATGCCATGTGGGATGTGGAGTTAAAAAGAGTTGCCAAATTAGGAAACAAGCTCTCTTTTCTAAAAAGACCAAAAAGTAAATTAAACAAATAGATTGAAATGGAGGGAGTACATTGTTTGTCAAGAAAATCAATAATTTTTGACACCATAATTCCAGATTCTCTAGCATTAGGCAGTAGATAGAGACAAAGAATAAAGTAGAAACCATTAGAGCATTACCATCTATCCGTCTAACCAACTCCTTTAGCTTAAACACGAGCCTCTGGATTCCCGGTTGAGCAAATGTGTAATGGTCTTGCATCCCATCAAGCAATTTTGATAGACACCAATAACAATCAGCTTCTATACCAGATATTTTCTCAGAAGGTAGATCAGACATCATCCAATTGTCAATGCTCCCTTCTACGTGTTCTGACAAGAAAACAACTAAGAACGGTGTTGCAAGATCATTTATTCCCTGCACATATCCACTTGCAGGGTGCCGGATAGCCCTAGAAAGGAAAATGATAAATCACCAGAATATGAGAACATCCAGAACACCAACAGGAGCAATAAAGAAAGGTTAATGAACGTCCATGCTGCCATGCATCTTCAATTCTTTAACTTTTACTTCTGGGCTGCCCTTATGGTGACGCCAACTAGGGTGTGCAGTACTTTTTTTATTTGGTTTTGTATTATTTGGATTCAGAATTTCAATTATGAAAAAATTCAGTCCAATCAAAACTCAAGTTCAGTTTCATTAGGTTTCTCTTTTAATTTGGTTTTTCTCCGGTTTGGTTTTTGGTTTATTGGATTAGTCACTTTTCTCTTAATTGCTAAAATCATCAATGTTTATTTGGTAATCGGAATGATAAAGGTAGTGCATATAGCAAAATCTTAGTGTGATAGTTGGTGTATGGAATGTATATCAGTAATTATAATGTTAGATGAGATCGTGAACTAATAATCAGGATTCCTTTAATTATTTGGTTTTTCGGTTTAAACCGACAAATGCTCACACATTAATGACTACTACCAATTTCGATTTTCGACCATGCCAAAAGCCCATTATAACCCATTTGTTTTCTCATCTAGTTCCACATCTTAACTAAAGAAATAAATGTAATGCTATTAGATATTCTACAATTCAAGGAGAATGTTACAGCTAATGAATACAGAGAAATAGAAATAGTTTACCATATGTAAAGTATGCGCTCCAGGGATTTCTGAACTTGTGCTTGTTGGAAAAAAGAAACATCAGGCACCGTTCTAGGGCAATCAACGGCAATCTAACAGCACAAGCAAAGCAGTAGTTATATGACTGACGACATTGGGAAATGAGCATAAGGCATAAAAAAGATCACAATCCATATGCATCGAGAATACCTGCCGAAGCATGCTGATCTCTTCATCTGTTCGCTCAATATCTTGAATGTCATAGTACTGAGCAACACAATCAAGATAATCTAGACGCTTTCTTCTCAGAACTCCCTCCCTTCTATCTGAATTAGGGGGTGCATATCCCTGTTGTCAGCTCATTATTTAAATTTCATAAAAGCAACAACTTATGTCTAATAAGAAAATCTGCAATCCAGTTTAACATGTTTTGTTAACTATGTAACTCAGTCATGTGAAAGCAGATTTCATAAAATGGAAGCAAGCAAACTTGTCTACAAGAAAACCTTTTTTACTTTTGAGAATGGTAATAATATCGTAAATGTAGCGCACAACGACTGTGCCAAGTCATATTTACAGATTGCAAAAGGAATCCAAAAGGCATAGCTTTCTCTTGGATCCTACTATTACAGGGATTCTATAATGTCTAACATTGAATCGACATCCTGTACTAAATCTTCCTTAAACCAAAAATGAAATAAAACAGGCATTCATCTTGATTTTCTGTATGGAGTTGCGGGTCCCTTCAAAGCATCTAGAGTTTCTCCCCTTCCATATAATCCACCACATGCAGCCTGGTATAATCTTCTACCAGTTTTTTTTGTCTAACTAGTCCACCAGGTAAGTTTCAACACGCAAGTAGTTCCCCTAGAGTCGTGGGCATAATCCATGATAATTTCATACTAAGGAATAGTTGCCAGAGTACTCCAGTTACTTCACAATGTATAAAAAGATGTTTTCTACTTTTAGACTCCAGTACACATAGATAACACCTTGAACAAAGTTGCATTTCCCTTCTCTTTAAGTTTCTTGTGTAAGGCAACCATCTCTAACAACTAACCACACAAAACAACATTGGGAGGTGTTTTCACTTGCCAAAATGCCTACCAGCTCCATACATGGACTGCTGACCAGCCTAATTGAGATATGAGTATGCTGATGTTACCATAAACAGACCCTTTTTTGAAATTGGTAACATATTACCATAAACAGACCCTTACGCCATTTACAATTTAATTTATCCTCCTCTATTGTTATTTCCTTGAACTTATCCAGAACTTTTAGTACAATAAATCTGGGAAGTTCCCTGTTATTGAGTTGTATTGTAAAAATCCATCTCCACCCATGCTGGTCCCAGTTATCTTCCACTGTGGCTTCAGGAATTAGAGTCTCGAGTTTTTATGTCATTGAAATGTCGTCCAAAGTCACATCCCAAAAAAATTTCTAGATCTCTAATATTTGAAGTTACATTTATGGGAAAGAGCAAGCAATTTATCCAGTTCACATGAAGACCATAAACCACTTTAAGAAATCAAAACCAATCTCTGGAATTTGAACTAATGGATATCTGCATCATATAGAATGAGGGTATCATCTGCATAGAGTAAATGTGAGACTTCTATGCTATCTCCCACCTTGAAACTTTGATCCAACCATTGTAGTTAGCAATATTAAGCATTCTGCTAAACCCTTCCATTACTAAGATAAAGTGGAATGGATAAAAGGGATCACCCTATCAAAGGCCTGTTTGAGCTGAAAAGAAACCCTCTAGGGACTCATTGATGATTACTGAATATCTCACAGTACCAATGCAAAAAGAAATCCAGTAGATCCATTTCCTTCCAAATCCCATTTTGTTACAAGTGTTAATAAGGAAACCTCAATTCACATGATCGAAAGCTTTTTCAATGTCAAGTTTACAAAGAACCCCATTGTTCTGATCTTTTTTTCTTGAATTCATCCAATTGTTCGCAATGAGAACAACATCCATAGTTTATCTTCTTCTGATGAAGGCCATCAGAGATTTAGCAACCAGCTGGTCCATGACGCTCTTCAATCTTGCGGTCAACAATTTAGATATGATTTTACAGAAACTTCACGTCAAGCTAATGGGCCTAAAATCCCTCAATTCAAGAGGCTCATTCTTTTTGGGAATCAAAGCATGTATGTTGCATTGAAGCTTTATTCGAATGTATGCTGGTTATAGAAACCTCTGATGCTTCATAATGTCTTCTTTGAGAAAAGACCAGCATCTCTGACAAATAGCATTGTGTATATCCATCTGGACCTGGTATTTTATTCTCTGTACATTGTTTGATTATATCTAGGACTTCTGACTCTTCAAAAGGCCTTTGTATCTAGTTGTTCCCTTCCTGTTAACCTTACAACAATCACCCAATGAGAAATAAGGTATCCACTCTTCAGTTTCAGAGAATAGGATCTGAGAGAAGGCCAAGATTTCTCTGTTGATGGCATCCAGATCTTAAATAAAAGGCCCACTGACCTCAAGTTTATCAATGGTGTTGTATCTCCAATGTTAGTTCGCCATCTTAAGAAAAACTTGATATTTTTGTCTCCCTGCTTAAGTCATAATACCCTAGATCTTTGGCTCCATTTAATTTTTTCAAATTTGGCAAAATCCTGCAATTCATTGTGGATATCCATTCCATTGGAAACAAGCTCTCTACCTCCGAGGTAGGGGTAAGGTCTGCGTACACTCTATCCTTCCCAAACCTCACTTTATGGGACTACACGGGGTATGTTGTTGTGGTTGTCCTTGTGGATATCAGAAGAGCTCCTCTCATCTACAATTCTAGTCTCCAATATACTTTCCAAGTTGGCCAGCTTTTCCAGAAGAATTTATTAACTTACAGATTTCAATTTTTTTGCCAATATCAAATCAGGTGTTTCAGAAATGTCAAAGGAAATCCACCAATTTTTCTCATATAAGTGAAGCCATCAACCTCTAACCACCACAACTTATCAAACTTGAAGTAGGACTAGGAGTTAGATTTTTCCCATTCACCACACTGAAGCATCAAGGTGCATGGTCAGATGATACTCCTGGAAGCATGTACTGTTTTACGGACTTGAATTCATCATCCCATTCAGTAGAGAAGCAGCTAATGTCAATGACCAAATTTGACTTTATGTATCTATTGATCTAGGCTAAAAAGATTGTTTAAATGAACTCTAGTGGTTTAGAAATGAACTTTCCTGTTTAAGAGAGAATTAGAGCAACCTTCCCTCCATGTAATTTCACATAACAAAGTTCAATGCCGAAAAGTGAAAACAATAGTCTCCTAGAGGTAAGGAATTTCACAAAACAAAGTTAAGTACCTAAAACAGACACCGAAACAATAAAGATAAATCCGAGATGGTTTAACCAACTAATATAAAGCATTCATCATATGATTCCATTAAAATAACGGAAAATGGCTAGTTGTTCTTTCACGTGTCAAAAAGAGATAGATCAGTGAATCATCTTTTGTAAATCTTAAGAGTGGCTCAAGATATATTGTGCATGTTTCTTGTGATTGCAGAGTGCGACGGGTTATCCTTGATCAACTGAGTCCATTCTTATCTCATATAAGGCATGAGGATAAGAAAGTGTCAAATTGAAGGGATCTGTTGATTGAATCCATTCCAAATGAAGTTCCGCTAACAACGCTTACCTATTACCCCCAGTGCAACCCGACTTTTTAAGGGAACCATAGATAAGGAATGACAGGAGACCCTACAACAAAATAAACCAGCCACCACTCATTTGAGAGGGTAAATAAATTAGGGTTGAGCTTACGACAGTTTGACTTTGGAACCTTGGAGAACTATATAACACTGGATTTTGTGGTAGATTTGCTCTTAGAGAAGTAATATATGTTTTGAGGATATATATGAACCTGTTCATATAGTGAAAATGAATTGCTTTAAGAGTTTCCTTTCGTGATATGAGAAAGAGTTGATGAAAGGAGTTGAAGATATTTGCTAGTTCCTAGATTACATTTTCTAGTTGTGAGTCCCTCAAGATATTACCCCTCTTTTTATCTTCACTCTGTTTTTTTCTTTTTTCTTTCTTTGATTATTGTACTTCTGCTGTTCTGTCTCCTTGATCCCAAGTTAATATATAATACCTCTTCTTTACTGACCTAAAAACATTTCCAGAGAAATTAAGTTAATTAGAACCATACCAAAAGAAGCCGCCATATGTTGGGACGCAGATATGATGGGATACCATTCCAAGATAATTCACGCAATTTTTCTGCAAGAGAAGTTGAGAAGCACATCAAGAAGAAAATGCAACGATCAGATCGGTAGATAACATTTGTGAATTAACAAACAATAGCTACTAAATCTGTCAATCTGTAAAATTAACAAACCCCGTGGAAGAGCAAACCAGAAACAGTTGTGATACATGCATAACTGTCTTTTAGTCTCACATTAAAGGGCTTAGCTAGTGAAAATTTACAAAGCCTTGAGACTAGGGAAAGAAATCCAAAAAAAGCATCACCTTTGTGGTCAACGGGCCAAAGAATAAGCTAATGATAGTTTAAAGTGGCAGGAGGGGTGTAGGAATAAGCCACTACGACAAATCCAATCCTACAAAGGCTTATCCTTAGCTGAAGATCAAAGTTGTTCTTTAGGTATAGTAAGAATTTCAAGTAAGCATACAGTGACCCGCTCAAAATCTTGATGCAAATCAATGAAGTTTTTGTTTGAAGTCCCAGAGGTATACACCCATTTAATTGTGGTCACTAAATCTTGGTGTACAACTAATTTATTACCTTTCTCTAAGTTATATTTCTCAACCTTACCAGTGCTAAGAACCAAACCATTTTGGTTCTGTTTGAAGGTAATTCAGGGCTGCACATAAACCAGAAGAAGAGCCATTTGTATCCTATTAATGTAGTGCCTAGGGGCGGCAAACGAGCGGGTCGAGTCGGATATGGGATGGTTGAAAATGAGTCAGGTGAAAATGGATAAAATATCCGACCGACTCATATTTGATAGGGATAAAAATGGGTAGAAATCCAATGGATAATCCATATTATCTGTAGCTTCTTATTATGTAAAGAAATAAGTATTTCCATATTACAAGGTTGTTTTCTTATTCTTTTTCTCCTTTTAGGTGTGTTTGGTATGAAGGAAAATATTTCCATGTTTCCTTACAAGGTTTATTGGATTTGTCACGTTTCTCATACTAAAAACACCCTTAATAAGTGTACGTTTTAGAGGTTCCTACATACTTACATACTTAAGGGAAGTGCAATTGGTGGATACCCATGATTTATCCATGTTTTATGATGGATAATATGGGTTGATCCATAATTGATCCACTTTTAAGAGACTGCATTACCTTAGCAGGAACATGGGGGACTTACTTTAAAGTGGGACATTGTAACACTTAGCAGGAAACATGGAAGACTGGATATAAAAGAGCTAGGCCTTCAGAATTCCTGTATTCTACAGGAATGGTTGTGGAGATTTTGCACTGAAGAGCTGTCATTATGGAAGAGAGTCATCGTTGACAAATATGGACTACAAAGTCATTGGTCTACTGAGGAGGTTCTTGGAACATTTAGGTGTAGTGTTTGGAAGACCCCATAGTTCAAAGACAACATCTCACTTAAGGTGGGAAATGGCAGAAAAATTGATTTCTGGAATGATCTATGGATTGAGGAAAAATGCCTAGCAACATTATTCCCAGATCTGTTTATACTCAGCCAGGAAAACAAGGACACAATCTCTCAGATGTGGAGCCCTCAGGGATGGAATTTTTTGTTTAGAAGAACCCTTAATGACTGGGAGATAGAGAGGATCATTACTCTATTTCAGATCCTAAATACCTTCCCAGGTACCTCCAATGAGCCTGATAAGCCTATATGGAGATTACAAAGGAAAGGAGTGTTCACAGTGAAGTTAGCAATGCTGGTCAAAGACAAAATAGAATTTGGCCTTGGAAGCTAACTTGGAAGATTAAAATACCCCTAAAGGTCTCATGTTTTGCTTGGTTGGTGTGTAGAAGGGCTTGCTTAACACATGAAGTGCTTCAGAAAAAAGGAAGACAGATTTGTTCAAGATGCTTTATGTGTGATCAAGAGGCTGAAGTCAATGGACATTTGTTCCTCCATTGCAAGGTAGCTACCAACTTATGGAACATGTTTTTTTGCATCCTTGGTGTGTGTTGGGTAACTCCACAGACCACTAAAGGTCTACTAGACAGCTGGAAGGAGATCGGAAGAAGACACTAGACACTCTACTGAAGACTGGTGGAAGCTAATCCCAACCTGCATTTGGTGGACCTTATGGAAAGAAAGGAATGCTAGATGTTTTGAGGATAAGAGTAACAATATTAAGAAGATAAGAATGAATAGACTTAGCCTTTTGTATTTTTGGCGTAAACAGGATATGAGGGGGGATATAGAACTCTTTGTTGATTTCATAGGCAATTTGTAATCTCTCATGGGATAGGTTTTGATATGCTCTGATGAGATTGTAA
Organism: Solanum okadae; assembly: GCA_036553675.1. Lineage (NCBI taxonomy): Eukaryota > Viridiplantae > Streptophyta > Magnoliopsida > Solanales > Solanaceae > Solanum > Solanum okadae. The sequence continues at coordinate 10,243,757 of CM071688.1, read as the reverse complement.
GTGACCTATGCTCATCATTTTCTGATGATGAGACTTTTGTGAATACACAGTTACCCTTATCTCAAAAAAGAGAGACTGGATAACCAAACCATTTAAAATGGGTTGGGTCGAAAGAATAACCATAAATTTATTTTGCCACCCTTAGTAGTGCCTACTATTGAATTGTTGACTTGGGTATTGGGAGGAGAAGTAGGTCTCCTGCCAACTACGTATTTAGGAATGCCCTTGGCAGCCAAATCAAAGCCCAAGAAGATCTGGAATTCTGTGATTGAGAAGTGTGAAAGAAATTGACTAGGTGCAACACTTAGTACTTATCTCTAAGGGTAGGATCCGCCTTATAAACTCAGTACTTGATGTGCACTGCCAAATTACATGATGTTCTTTTTCCCCATTACAACTGGGGTTATTCAGAGGAGTGACAAGCTTAGGAGAGATTTCTTATGGCAGGGCAATAAGGAGAAAAAGGGGTTTCATCTAGTCTAGTCGAGCAATGTGCTGCGTGGAGAGAGGCAGGGTAGTTTAGGCACTAGGAATTTAAAGTTGCAGAGTAAGGCACTCACAATGGAATGGCTTTGGAGATACCCTTAGGAACCCAGGCTTACTAGGCTTACGGGGGAGGTATAATCAGAGCTAAATATGGTGAAGATAATAGGTGGATCTCAAAGGAAGTTCTTTCTCCTTATGGAGTGAGTATATGGAGATCTATATGAACACTCTGAGGATCACACTACTATCAGGGTGTTGTTTAATGGGTGGATGACATCATTTTGGGAGGATAAATGGTTAGGTAATTCTAGCCTTAATGAACACTTTGTAGGCATTTATGCTTTGGACTTGCAACAAGAGAAACCAGTAGATGAAGCATGGTCTCCTCAGGGTTGGAATTTCAGTTAAGAAGGAATCTAAATGACTGGGAAATGGATACATTAGTAGAATTTTACAAAAAAATTTGAAGAGTTCAAAGGGACACAGGAGAGTGCTGACAGACTATGGTGGAAAGAAGATAATATAGGACTTTTCAGGGTAAGCTTGACATACAAGTTGTTGAACCAGGACAGTCAACCGATGATCAATTGGCTATGGAAGCACATTTGGAAAGTGAAGGTACCTATTAAGGTTACATATGTTTCACCTGGATGTTATCCAAAGAAGTGGTTTTGACTCATGACAACCTTAGGTTTTTTTTTCCTGAAACTGGTAAGTTGTATTTCACAGGCCGCATCCAAGAAATGAGCTACAAGGAGAAATTAATTCTAAAACTCCTAAGAAGTCCACTGTCCATTTTTCCTCTTTTATACACTGCTCTTTAAACCATAAACATAATGAAGTAATACAATTCCATTTGATCTTTTGGATGTAGTTAGATTTGCCTTTAAAAATCCTTTTATTTCTCTCCTTCCATATGTCCCCACCAGATGCAGGCTGGTACTGTTTTCACCACTTTTTTTAACTCTTGCTTCCACCCCTTCCGATTCAACAGTTCAACAAGTTTGCAGTATGCTCTAGTATTGTCGATTACTCCCTAGCCAACAAAAAATGCCCAAATTTGTGATGTTCCCTTACAGTATAAGAACAAATATTTGTTAGTTTTTGCTGCCTCCTGACAAAGAGCACATGTAGATGTTATCGGGACTCTCCTCCTCTGCAATACTTCATGGGTCAGACGTTTTTTTTAATGACCATGAGTGAGACATGTTTTCTTCACCACCAACTCATGCTGACCTTAGTAAGAGAGCAATTTATATATGTTCATGGTGTTATTTGTGTGGTGAAGAAGCTAATCCAGTTCGTCATCTATTCCTAAATTGAAGGATAACAACATGCTATGGAAGATTTTCATTAGTCTAAGAGGCATTGCTTGGACAATGCCACGGAAGATTATTGAAGTCTTGTTTAGCTTGGAAGAGGTACGGTGATACCTCCCAGGGAGAATCACACCCCAAAAATTAGATATTCAGGTGGAAGAACCCAAGGCTATCCACCGAGTTTAGAAGGCTGTGATTGGTCCAAAGGGCGGGTCACAGACGGATTTCTCGGTTATCAAAAAAAAAAAAAAAGAACCCAAGGCTATATAAACCCAACATCAATACATTAGTATACTGATGTCAGGCTCAAGTCTCATACCTTGCAATGAACCATAACAAATAACATAACAAATAATCACGCGCTGCATCTGTAATTAGGTGGAAGAACCCAAGGCTATATAAACCCAACATCAGCACATTGCTATACTGATATAGGACTGAAGTTGCATACCTTGCAATGGACCATAACCAACCACCAAGCTTTGCATGACGATGGCTCCACACTGGGTAGATTTTGTTCTACCACAAGTAGGAAGCTCTTTTCCAGGTAGCCATTTTCAAGTTAGGCTAGCTAGGTAGCCTGTGTTTGGCTGTACGCTAAACATTTCTAGCTACGGGCGAACACTGTAATACCGACATCACCATCCATGGCACAGTGGCCACGGAGGGTGGTGAGTGGCTTTGATACCATTGATACAACCTAGGGAGAATCAAACCTCAAAAGCTAGTTATTGAGGTGGAAGAGCCCAAAACTATATAAGCTCTATATCAGTATATTGCTATACCGATGAGGGACTCAAGTCCCTTAGCTATGTCTAGCTGCACAGCAAGCCACATGCACTTGACTCAAAAATTGCTACATGGAAAAGAGCTACCTACTTGTGGTAGAGTGGAAGCTACCCAGTGTGGAACCTTACTCGAGATATCTGAGATAGCTCCGTAAACTAATAACTTATAATAGACGAGCCCATTATCCTTATGTTCCGAACTTGCTTCTTGGTACAAGGGGAGGGGCGCAGAATTCAATATATGCGGAGTGTGATGAAATGTTATGGTTCATTGCAAGGTACAAGACTTAAGCCCCACATCAATATAGCGATGTATTGATGTGGGGTTTATATAACCTGGGCTTTTCCACCTCAATAATTAGCTTTTGGGGTGTGATTTCCTAGGTTGTATCAATCGTATTAGAGCCAACCACCACCCTTTATGCCCATCGTGCCTTTAACGAGGATGGTGGTATTGTAGTGTTCACCCGGGGCTAGCAATGCCTAGCGCACACAAGCACATGGGTATCTGACTCAAAAAATGAGTACATGGACAAGAGTTACCTACTTGTGGTAGAGTGAAAGCTACCCAGTGTGGAGCCATGGAGGACAATGGATGCGGAGTGTCGTGGTTTGTTATGGTCCATTGCAAGATATGGGACTTGAGTCTCATATCAGTATAGCAATGTACTGACGTGGGGTTTATAGTCATGAGCTCTTCCACCTCAATAGCTAGCTAGCTTTTGGGATGTGATTCTCCTTGGGTTGTATCACAGGAGATGGAACTTTAAACAGAGATATATGGATGATTGTCCCAGCTTGCAAATGGCGGACAATTTGGAAAGAAAGGGATTCCAAATGTTTTGAAGACAAATGCAATACAGTACAAAAAATCAGGCTTTTTTAGCTTTTGGTGTAAACAGAACCACATAGAAAACATTGCTTCAATCATAGATATCCAAATTTTCGTTAGGTTTCTGGAGCATATTCTTTCATTTTTCCCTTGTAAATATGGTCTCAACACAACTTTGATATTGTTTTGATTAAATATACACAAATGTTACTTTCTCAAGGAAAGAAAATATTTAATTTCAAGGATATCAACATTAGTGAGCACTTCATCAAAACATTGCGGTAACAGGTACTTTATGCTCATAAGTCATTGTTGTAATTTTTGATAGACCATAAATTACTTTTGGTAAGTTTCATACTAGTTTCCTGTTGTTCTTACCTTTCCTAGGGCTAGGGGGTAAGTCTCTTAGAAAGTGCCCCATCAAAATGTTCTTATTGAAATCGTAAGGTCAAGTGAAACAACTTTATCAAGTAGGCTCAGTTTATTTATATTATTTTTTAACTTTCAATGTCTTGTTATTGTTGTTAAAATGCATGATGGATTTTCTCCTGGATTTTTACTTACTCCTAAGATTCAACTGGTAAAGAAGTTCTGAGCAGCTCAAGCTTTCAATCCTCTTCATATTCAAATTGCATCACCCAAAATCCACTCCCCCATTCCAACAAGGTGCAGTGAACAGGTACATTTTCCTGCATCTATTCATTTTCAGGTACATAGGAAGCATACTGATTTAAGCAGTACATCCCCTACGTTGAACTTTAAACCCAATTGCAGAAAGATCATGAGGATATATGGAAATTATCCTCTCAAAAACTATTGTAGGTCGAACTAGAATTTCAACTCTCACACAGCATCATCAAGATGCTTCTCCAAAAATCCTCTGAGCGCATTTTTAGCTTTCTCGTGTTCTCACTTTTCATTTAGGTCTAGAAACAGTATGAGTGGCACTATTCGAGTTCCCTGCATCTACACTGCATAAATGTTCCTTCAAATTAGTTATCGCATTTGTATTAAGCCATAAGCTAATCTGTTGCCAGAGAGTCTATATCACTTGCTTTGAGTTTTTCCATCTTAGGTAAGCTGTAGGCAATGGATGGTATTACAGATGTTTGGTGGATCAGGAAAGTTTATAATCAAGTATCTTCAATGAATTTGCAACCATATTTATAAATTGTGAAACCTATGTCAAGGCCTGTCAGACTCAGAGCATACTTGAAAACAAATGAAACGAAGTAGAAGAAGAAGAAGAAGAAGGGGGGATCAGGACGGTTTATCACCTTAAACAGACTGCCTTTCTTGGTGAGAAAGGAAACTCTTCTCCCAATTTCTCAAAAAAATTAAATAGTGAAAAGTTCAGGAGTAAATGCATGTAAAGGATACTCATTCAGTCATCCTTTTACGATCATGGCACCCATACGATCCCAAATAATAAGCTCTAAGCACTATATGCTAAATTATGCAAAGAAAAGAATCATATGTGTTTATATATAACCATGTAAATATCACCTCATCCTTACTTATCCAAAAATATATATCTTGGTACCTAGAATGACAGTTGTCGCAGACAATTCTTTTGTGAACTTCATTAGCCTAGCCGAATCAGTAGCTCTAGAGCCAATTGATGGCTTCTGTACTTCGTTGGATGTGTGTTCTGAATTTGACGTTGATGATTTCATCTGGCTAGCAGATGAGCTAGCATTCAGATTGCTTCTACTTTGCAGTTCATCCTAATAGTCAAGGAAAAGAGCTTAATTTATGCTGATGAATTTAAGCAATAGATATATCACATAACCACATACACTGGATATCAACACTGCTCGTACCTCAAAAGATCCATCTGCCTGTTGGCTTGGTCCCGTCTCACTACCTCTTAGACTTCCATGATTATCTGGAGATCTTATAGTTGAGTTATCCAGTGGGTCTGACCTCCGTGTAATCAGTACTTTGCCAGGGAAACTGCGTCCCTTTAACAACCTGCACCACATCATAGTTTTTGTGATTATCAAAAGTTATAGAAAAAAAAAGGTGTTCTGAATGGAAAAGAATAAGACCAAGTAATCAACATCCTTGACTGTTAAAAAATATTTTTGATAACCAACATCCCTGACTGTTAAATACAAAACATTGTTATTCCAGATGGTTTTTTCTTTAATCAATAAGGATAATATTTCGCATGGTGCTTCTAGTTAAGAGTAAAAGTCGGCACATGCTAACCAAAGAAGTCACTATACTGGCACCGTCCAATAAAAGGACAACAATCAGCAAACATGTGTACTGTAGTTCATATTCAGGCTATGTTTGGCTTTTGTCCTTAGCATTTCTTTTATATTCAAGGATGAAACAGCCCAACACTTCTAATGTCTAAATCCAACTATTAAAAAACTAAAGAGAAACAAAAAATAGAGAGATTGACTCTTGCAATGTATTACTGTACATTGAGACTATTAACTTCAAGAAACCCCAAGTCCATATTTCACACATCACTGCCACAACAAATAAGTAAAAGTAACAAGAGCTACTAGGGAGCTAGGAAGTTTGACAACCTAAATCCAAACTTTAACCTTTACAATCCACAAAAAATGAAAAAAAAAATACTCAATGCATTTCCCAATGTAAAGACCAACAGACAAATCAAAAAAACAACACAGACTACTAGTGATCAAAGGTTCAAGTCTACCAGTATGTAAGGACGCCTCAGCTGCAAAAATACGTCTCCTCACCCAACTCCATTTTGATCAAATAAAACCTAAGTTTTGCTTAAAGTGTCGAAAATTTGAAACACTCCAAAAGACGACGAAATAGGATTGGCTTGGGAATCTAACTTTTATGTTTTTCTAGCATATCACCTTACAAAAAAAATGTATTGAGCTCTTCACTTCCTGTTGATATTTGTCCTAGTAGTAACACAAAAATTCATCAAACTGAACAAACATAGTACTCAAAGAGGAAATATAACAAGCTTTACAACCTAAAATTTCTCAACTTTAACTTCCATAAACTACCAAAACGTCATTAAAAGAGGGATAAAATATTAAACACATCTCCAATCACAAATTCAGCATTGAGATCACAAAATTGACATACTCAGTCACTGATCATACCCTCCCCAAGTCCAATTGAGTTGAATTACCTCAAAATGGTACATATAAAAGTGCCGAAAATGGGAAATCTAAGTGATGGGTTTAGAGAGTTATATAGATCTGAATAAGAATAATGATTACCCTTGAACATTTCTGAGAGTTTGATTGAATCTTGAATCAACAGTAGCATTTCGATCTTCCTCTCTGTCGCTCCTCATGGTTTAACTCTAGGTTACCACACCATTGCTGTTCTCAAAACTCTTTTCTTATTGCTTTCAATGGAAGTGATGATTATGGTACACCTGCAACTCAACAAAGGTACAACTTCTTTATGCGTTTTTTGCTCTCTCCAGTTTCCACTTCGGTCAGGAAAATGAACGCTACTTGCATTTTATATTTTGGGTAAAAGCAACTATATATTTGTAGTAGTAGATACGGGGGATTAAAATCGAACCGTAATTGATGAATCAAGTGTAAAAATTAATTTATTGACTTATTGGTATTGGGTTATCGAATAAATTGTTGGATAAATTAAAATTTATAATTTATTGTAAGTTAATAATCTCTCTAAGATAATATTTTTATTCGATTTCGATTTTGGACAATGGAAAAAAAAATCACTAATTTTGATAAGATAATAAAAAAATATATTTTCAGAAGACACCTTTATAAATATATGATTTACAAATATATCTAAGACAATTTAGTGAAATGTGATTTTATTATATTTTGTTTTTTGTTAAAAATTAAATCTAGTAGAAGCTCATTTCTAACTTTTCTTCTTGCATTCAAAAGTTTCATTGTTGTCTTTTCAAACTGCACCATAAAATTGTTGAGTTCTAGATGCGTTAAGTGTTCCTTACACGTAACTCCAAAGGTAAAAAAATATATTACGATGAATCATACACATACATTGTACTTTATGTATAGTAATTTTTTTATGTGAATTCAATTAATATGATGCATAATTTAGTAAGATACAAAATTTGATATATTCATTGTACTTTATGTATGATAAATTTATTTTTTATATGAATTTAATAAGGGAAAAGGCATGGATTTCCTCCTGAACTTGTCCCGAAAAGTCAGTTACTCGTTTAAACTATCATGGTGACCTATTACACACTTTAACTACTCAAAAGCGAATTTATTACCATCCTGAGACGTGTAACACCACTCTCACATTATATGGTGTATTACATTCGCTACCACATCAGCGCTACGCCAACGTCATGTCATAAATTATAATTTTTTGTTTTCTTTTCTTTATTAATTAACTTTTCTTTTGTTAACTATATTTTACTCTATCTAATCCCTAATTAATTGTTTTAATTCTCTAATAATTATATCTTCTTCATCACTAATCGTCTAATCCCACCCATTTTCAATTCTCATTTCATCGGAAAACCATATCCGGTCTCATCTTCACTATTGATTTTGTTCTTCACCACCACTATATCACCTTCAATTCTTCTTCTTCTTCTTCTTTGTCACCCAACACCAAATATCACCACCACCATTATCAATATCGATTTTTTCTTTTTCACCACCTTCAATTACCTCTTTTAATGTTTGTCACCCGCCACCCATCACCACCAAACCCATAAAGTTGCTATTACCACCAAAACGAAAAATTGATTAACAACCAAAAATTCTTTAACAAAGTAAAAAAAAAATTAAAAAGATAGAAACAATCAATCAATTTTTTTAACAAATCTATGAGAATTAACATAATTGCGAATCAAAAAAAAATTGTGCTTTAAGATTGTAATAAAAAATAAAGAAGTGTGACGAGAATAAAGAATGAAGAAGAAGAGGACAATGGGTGGGGTTTGAAGAAGAAGAGGTGTGGGGTGAGGGTGGAAAAGAGGATTCTAACTTTTTTTTTTACTTTAATTTCAAATTGACGCGCCTATTTTTTATTTTTGTTTTACTTTTTTGCCACGTCGGTTTTAGGGGGTAAGAAAATTCACTTTTGAATAGTATAGGTGTGTAATAGGTCACTATGACAATTTAAGCGTGCAACTGACTTTTCAAAACAAGTTCAAGGGAAAATTTATGCTTTTTCCTTTTAATAAATATGATACATAAATTAGTATGATATCACAATTTTGATGTAATCAAAATTGACCTTTATTGAATCTCAAAATACTCTTTAAATTAATATTATTAATTTTTCGATTAAATAATATCTCTACAAATTAATAATATTTCATAGTTTCACCATTATTAATTTAGTGAGATTCTAATGTTGCGGCATGATTAAAGAGAGAACAAGTGTTTTTGAGTAAAATTATGTGTGCCTTTCAACTTTTTAGAACAAGACTGCCCATATCATAATTTCATATCTACCAGACTAATTAATTGAAAAATCCTGATTAATTGTGATCAATTCATATTAACGTCTCATGCTCTTATACTTTGAACAAAATTGGAATATTGTATCACTTTTTACTTTGGTTGATATATATTACACACATGTTTTTTTTTTTTTTTTTATTCATTTTGCAAATTGGTGAATTTGACAAACAATACAGCAGCAACAAACCCAATTTATGTTTTATTTTTCTTCCATTTTTTTAATTTTCAATTGATTTTTGTTTGTATTTTAACTGTGAAGGCATTGTTTATAACTAAAACGACTTAAGTCATCTGTGGCCCTTTAAAGTTGTCCGTATAATTCATTTAGACACTTTAACAAACCTTGTTTCCTATTAGACACTCTAACCTTAAAAAAAAAAACCTATTGAACATTTTTCTGACACTTAGTCAAAAACGAAAGTATACACATGCATATGATGTGGCAAAATAGCAAATCAAATGAAGACACGTGGCATTTTATTTTAAAATAATTATAAAAATGAATTTTAAATATAAACAAGTCAAAATCTTAAAGGAAAAGACTTTAAACTTTAAAAAAAAACTAAAAAAAGGAAAGAAATTATACACCCCCGCACCCCACCCCACCACAAGCCTCTCCTTTTCTTCTCTTTCTCTAACAGTTCCACCATTCTTAATTCTCCATTTAAAAAAATTAGAGGTTTTAACATATATTACGTATGAATTTATCATTTTTATTTCTTTTTATGCCTTCTTTCTTATTTCCATTTAAATTGATAGTGTTTTCTTAAAAGATCCATTCTTGCTTTGTTTATTTTGATTTCAAATTTGTTTTTTGTTTTTTCTATTTCTACTTCAGTTTGTAAGGAAGAAGGGGTGTGGGTAAAGGTGGTGTGTGGCGGGAGAGAGAAAAAATTTGAATAATGATCTTCATTTTTTCCAACAAAGAAGATGTAGAAGGTTTCCATTTTTTCCTGCAAATAACACATCTCCATTTTTCCGATTAAAGATTGTGGATGGTGATCTCCATACGGAAGTAGACAATGATAAGAATATTAAAAAAAGAAGAAGAAGAAAGCAGGAAATTTGTAAAAAAAATAAAAATGGCCATGGATTTGTGAAGAAAAATGGTTGCAGCAGGTGTATGGTCTTGAAGGAGAAGAAAAATAAAAATAAAAAGATTGTTATTGTTAAAAGAAATAATGAGAAAAAAAAGAGAAGATTGAAAAGGAAAAGGGAAAATGTTAAAATATTAATTTCACGCGCTCACCAAGATGTGAATCACACTTTTTGTGCCACATGTGCAAAAAGTGTCTAAATGGTTCAAATTCGAGTGGGTAGAGGTGTTTAATAGGTACTTGTCCTAGTTGAGGTGTCTAAGAGAATTATGCGGACAACTTTGAGGGGTTGTAGATGACTTAAGCCTAACTAAAACAATAGATTAATTGTCATATATGTACCAATCACACGCATAAAGTTCTTAGCACAATATACACCGAAATGCTTCCAATCATGACGCAGTGCATTTTTTTTCCATGTTACAAACATATTTTGATCACAATGGCGTCAGGATCAGCTTAAGCACACCTCGACTATACAACTGGTTGCCTGCTATAATTCACCAGCACGGGTACTAGGTAATCTGTCTGCCAAGGTTTGCTCTCCTAAGTTGCAACCACCAACGGTGCATACCTGTGCAGGATATTTGAAGAGAAGATTTGTTTCAATATCATTTGTATACAACTAAACAAAGAGGTTGAGCTCAAGGATCAAGATCCTGCATTTCTACACTTCATATGAGAAGCTCGAGAATGATGCATGGTCTGAGAGATATTCAGCTTAATGCCATTCAGATTTCTGCAAGCCTTTGCCAACAATTTGGTGGAGACCGTCTGCAATAGCTCATCCCTAATGCCTTTAACCATATTGAAAGGCCTCTCGTTAACACCCTTTGAGATAGACCAAGATGTACCCAACAGCAATCCTCATCAATCTTGCAACTACTACAGTTCTAACGAGTCCACAGAGTGGAAACAAAGGAATTTCCCTACTTTGTCTTCTTGAATCTCCTTGATCTTTTTCCGAACAGTCCTACCATGTACAGGGTGCTCTACATTCCATTTCTAAGCTGACTGGTATCATGTATTGAGGTGGTCCTCAGACAGTTCACTCAAAACTGTTCAGAGCTGATTTATCCCTGCTTCAAAGGACACACTAACATGAGCTCCCAGCCTAAAGATCTCAAACAGAACGAAATTAAAGAGGGAAAAAAAAGATGAGATTAGGGTACTAAAGAAATGCTACCTTAAATACTTAACAGAAGTTGCCAATGATATCAGGCTATGCATCCAGATCCTGACATCTATACATCTTAGGTTGAGCTGGAATAAGATGGGAAATTCATCCCTCAGACTGGAAGATGATAATGAGAATCCAAGATCCGGCAAATAAGTGATAACACACATACCATTTAGCAACAACTAACAATAAGCAACTCAGAATAACCAATTCTTGCCATCTCCATTTCCCAAAAAAATAATAGTAATAAACTAATAATAATAATAGGAGTGTCCCAGCCAAGCTGAGGAGCAAAAGGAGAGCATGCATGTTAACCTACCTACAACAAATAGAGGTGTACCTGAACACAAGAAGCAACAGCACATATGAAAAGACAGCAACTTATTAAACATATAACTCTTGAGATTCCATCGGAGATGACCAATAGCGCAGGAGAGACTCCACAGTAAGCCTCCTAGTTGCACTGAGCATTGAGATGAAAAATTTGCAACCATCAATCTTGTACTCCTCGAGTGGATTTCTATGCCCAAAACTCCTTACATTCACCTGATCCGAGAACACAGAGGGTGAATTAATATACAACTCCCAATCAAGGAAAGCATAAATTTTTAACCGATGTGCAAATGCCATACCGCTGAACTTAGTCGGTTCATGTTTATAAGATGATCCCTCCAGAAGCAATCTAATGTCTTCAGAAGTACTTCCCTCTAATCCACAGAACATAAGGAATCAATATAGAGCATAAGATTCTTTTTGAACTACTCATATGCACAAATTACACATCCAAACCCTCTATGCTAATCTAATCTTTATATGGAAGGCAGTTATTATGCAATCAAATAGAGATGAAATGAGATCATAATCCATTAGGAAGCAAAAGGATTTTTGGTCAGTGGCATGGTCTTATTTAATCCTTTTAATTCTTCTTTTTAAATTTTTGATGGCAATGACTGAGAAATCCCCAAGGGCTAGTGGTGCACGGTTCGAAACTCGGTTGATAATGAACCCGCCTTCTACTCTTCTCCACTTGATGACCAAGCAAAGCTTGTGTAGGGTTCAAACTGGTGGTGCAAACCACACATCACGCTTCGAACTCTTACTACTAGATCTGATAAGAGTGCAAAGGCCCTCAAAATGAAATGGTTGTGGAAGTATGCTAATGACAAACATCTGTTATGGGGAAGTTATTTACCCATATGGTGTGAATCTGTGGAGATCTGTATGGGCCTTGTGGGATGACTTCAAGAACAAAACCAAGGTAAAGGTTAAGAATGGGGAAAAGACAAGCTTCTGGGGAGATGACTGGCATGAGATGGTCGTTTTGAGGAATATCTATCCACACATCCGCAACTTCACGCTAAATCAGCAAAGAACAATTGCAGAAATGTGGACACCTGATGGGTGGGAAATCAGTTTCAGAAGGCAAGTAAATGACTGAGAAATCACAAGCGTTGCAGAATTCTTTAACACTATTGGCCACTTTAAAGGAACACAACAAGGGGAAGATGAGCTTTGGTGGCAGGGCAGTGACAGAGGAACCTTCAAGGTTGGCAAAGCATACAGATGGTTGAATAATCACAACCAACAGAATGTCAACTGGCCCTGGAAAATTATATGGAAAGTGATATACCCTACAACTACAAGGTAGCATGTCTTATTTGGCTCCTACCTAAGGAAGCTATCCTTACACAAGAAAATCTGATGAAAGGGGGATAGCTTTATGTCCCAGATGTGTTTTTCGTGGAGAACAAGCAGAAACTGTTAAGACATTTGTTCCGTCACTGCAAGATCACAGGTCCACTTTGAAGGCTATTCATAAACCTTAAAGGTTTCTCTTGGTCTATGCCAGGCAAGGTGACAGAAGCCCTTTAAAGCTAGGAAGAAGCTGGGGTTCAGGCAAGAAGCAGAAATAGGTGGAGAATCATACCAGCCAGCATATGGTGGACAATTTGGAAGGAGAGAAATGCTAGGTGTTTTGAGAACATACAGAATAATATAAGAACAGATCAAATTGAATTGTATCTTGATTCTATATTTTTGGTGTAATCAGATTTTTGGTCTAATGATCCTGTATCTATTATTGATGTGTTAGATTCATTTTAGACAAGGATCATAGGATCTGGATTTACTATTAAACTAGTAAAATTACCCGCGCTTTGCGCGGAAATTTAATATCACGAAATTTATAAAATAATACTTAAAACATATCAGTCATTAAAACTAAACTATATTGTCTTACATACAAGATTACGTAGTAACAAACATTAATAATATAAAGGAAAATGAAAATTATTGCATCTTATCATTTATTCTTAATAACATAAGCATAAATTAATGACTGTAAAAATACATACCAGGATCTGTAACATAAGCAATGGTGTTAGTGAGCCACTCAATAGGAGCAAAGTACACAAATATTTAATTGTGAAGAAGAAGAAGAAGAGGAGGTTCATAATTTTCGTTGTTTTAAAATGAGAGGAAATCCCTCTATTTATAGACAACAAAGGATAGTGTGAATAAATGTTTATTGTGCCTTATCGAAAAGGGTACAACTATTTGGAAAAGTTGCAACCCTTCGAAAGAGTCACAACTTTTCATAAAAGTCACAACTTTTCATTAAAGTCGCAACTCTTCATAAAAGTCACAACTCTTCATAAAAGTCACAATTTTTCATAAAAGTTGCAACTCTTCAATTAAAGTCACAACTTTTCATAAAAGTCACAATTTTTCATGAAAGGGAAATGCTAGTTTTGGAAATAAATAAATTAAAAGTGAATTCTGGTTTGTGGTAGCGCCACGTAGGCGGGCCTAAGGTTCTCTTTTATATATATATATGATATGATATATGATATGGCCCTAGTACAGCCCATGTACTGATCTGTTCCTATCAATATATTCAAAGTTACCAGTTTCAAAAAAAAAAAGTACATACATTTGGATAATGACGCATCTGGACAGGAAACTTGATATGATAGCATACCAATGAATTTAGGCATGGGGAATGAGCATACTGTTACCTCTATTTCCTTTACATATATAGCATCATATCCAGATTCTTGTATGACATCTAAATAGCTGGCAATGAGGAAATCTCCCAGGTACTTTCGGAGGAAATTAACCATCTCTCTATACTTCCCATACCTAGCACAGAAAATCAGACATATGTAATCAGTAGATTGCAATAAAGAAGTTCAAATCAATGAAGTAGGTGATGTAGATTGGTCATACTTGGTTGAATCATCAGAGCATATAACTAGCCAGCGTCTGAAAGAAGAGGTCTTTCCACGTATACCTCTAAAAGAATTTGGAGTTGGAGGCAAACTTGGAAGGGAAAAGTCGTCAATAGATATGGATTGAAACTTCTGAAGTTGTACAAGTGAATTAAGTAATGCTTCCTCGTCAATCCCAGCAAATGAATCTACACATAATTTCCTGGTCAAACTTTATGATGCATACTTGCAAAATTCATAAATAGTTATTCCAGAATGCCCTCTTACCATTCAATATTTCGCCTGCAACATCTTTGAACTCCTCTAATATTTTGTCCAAGCACCAATTACTTGGGTGCTGTGACATTTGGCAAAATAAAATCAAGGAGAAAAATAGAAGATAAGGACTATGCAATCAATGCATCACAAAAAAAACTTGTCATACTTCAGAGAGCAGGTTTTAGCTACCTTTTGCGGATTAACATTCTTAAGGATAACATCATCCACCACTGCTTGCATGTATCTACATAGAATTGTAATTGTGGTGAAAAATCTTGATCCTCAAAAGTATATTGACTCCGCTGAGGAAAATTTAATCCAAAACATGTGCAATAAAGAAATGAATTTTCACCATCAACAATGATCTCTCATTAAAAGCCAAGTACACTGATCACAGTGGTCTAACAGACGGAAATAGACTAGAATATCTAATGTTTTCAACTGTTTCACCATGTACAGATCCCAGAAAACACTGATCATGAATATAAGACTAACCCCACAGAACCCTGAGAGTGAATAAATACAAACTTCCAGAAAATCTAAACCTGATTCTACAGGGGATTTTCGACCTCCAGATGCACTTGTCGTCTGGTCTATAGGTGTGAAACCATAGTGAACGAAGATTTCAAAAGGGGTCGAGGTAGATCTAAAATCACATGGAAGTCGTCTCAAAAGACCAACAATCTCTTGGTTTCAATGTGACGTAGCGAAAGATAGGAATTAGGATACAACGGAAGAAAAAAAAATTAAATGAGAACACAAATTATTTGGGAATTTATCTTAGTCATGTTAATATATCACCTTTAGGTCCCTATGCTTTCTGGGAGTCTTTTAGCCTTCGGAGAGATTCTTATGCCAGTAGGAAATATAGAGAACCTCTAGTACTTCTGTTTTTTTTAATCTTGTAAAATGTTGGCCTATGATGAATTTAAATATAGAACATGGTTAGTGATGTTTCATATAACCGACCCAACTTGCCAACTTGTTTGGAACTGAAGCATAGTAGTAGTTGTTGTTTCGAACTAATGTAAGTAGATGCATCAATTTTCACATAAATAATGTTTCAAGATACCTCAAAATAGCATTGCGCATTTGGATATTATACTGCAGGCACCAAGTTAAACATGGCATTAAGGGTCAAAAATGATTAAGAGAACTAGATCATTATGTTCTATGCATGGCTTTTCACTTCATAAAAGAATTCTTACTAAATTAATCTTGGATAACCAACTCTGAAAGCAAAACGGATTAAATCATAGAGCAATATCACAGAGTATCATAAGATGACACGATAGTTGGCTGTTTGCTCAAATTCCATGCAAATTTTGCCTCAACTCTTCAATTTTTCCCTGAGATAGAAATTTTAGCAACATTCTGTGCTGAAAGAATTGGGTCCATGAATCTAATATCCCATACCAAACAATAGGATCATCAAATCACCAAGCCCCGCAATAGATATGGCTAAGGAAGTTGGGCTTCAAATATATATAAAAGAAAAAGAGGTTGCTGAGTAGCCCTATTCCACTCCATACCTTCATTAAGGGGTATAGGTCATTGTGCACTGCAAGTCTCTTATCAGCATCCAAACAGGTCATTATTTTATTTTACTCCAAAATCTAGCATAAAGTATTGATGTTTGATTTCCCGGAAATACTATCTAACTTATAAGACAAGGGATCTTTACAACATCAGCTACACTTATGCTGGCTGTCTTAACAAAAAAGGTCTCCTCATGTTCATCATGTTATTTGCTTATCAGCATTTTGCAGAAGTATACTCCCTATGTCACAGTTTGTTGACTTGGTCAAAGTTATTTTAAATTTTGTAAGTTCTTGTAACAAAATGACTAAGTAATAAAATACATTAAGAGTATTACTCCCTCCCTTCTAATTTGATAGACCTAGGATCCAAGAAGAAAATCAAAGCAAGAGTTCAAAAGTCTCAACAATGAGAATTCATGTGACACCATAAGATGACTTCCATAGTTTAGGCAGATAAAATAGATAAGAAAATTGTAGTGTAGAGTGGAAAAGTAATCCTGTGTAAGATGAAAATGTATTAAATAATTTCTTTGGAAAAGAGGATACCATTTTTGAGCGGAAAAAAAGAGAACACGAGAACTCTTTTGGATGAAGGGAATATTATCCAGAGTCTTATTATTTTCCAAATATAGCATAATGTGTGGAGTAAAAGAATCAAGACAATTGAAAAAGAAATTGACAAATAATGGGATGGTATTCTAAATATGAAAACTCAGATACTCTTCATGAGTGCAGATAGATGTGTTAGAATCCAGAGAAGCTGGTTCCAGCATTCAAATGAAAAGAATCAAGAGGCTCACTTGAAAATTTGCTCTGAACAACTTTCAAAATCTCCAGTTAAAATTAATTGCCGAAGATTGTAAACATGCTTTCTTTGAACCTGAAGGAGAAAAAGTAAAGCATATAATATAGCGAGAATATGGTCCTGCAGAATAATCTATATAAAAATAAATCAGTATATTAAATTGTAAAATGCACAATTTATGAGTAAGAAATAGGGGAGAATATCCTAATTGAAAAACAAAGATATCAAAACAACAGAAATTGTATCAGCACATGAAGTAGATACCTCAAGAACTTCATCGAATTCAACTAGATTCTTTCGTATGCCAAAAAAGTATTTCTCAGCATTGATTTGTAAACCCAAAAGCTGGCAGTTAAATAAAGTTTAAACATCATTGTTAGATGCATGTCATAGAAAGAAAAAAGAAAGATATAATAATTGAAAAGCTGAAATAACAATGAAACCAAACACAGAAAAGCCAGAGTTATCCATAAAAAACATAAGAAAACCCACAGTATATTAAATTACAGAGATAGAAACAGAGTGAACAGAAATCATTTTGCACCTGATTAACTATTCCATGACCTTCTATTGGGAGATCTTCATTATTTGTAATCCTGGATATAAGCTTCACTGCCCACTCGGTGTCAAAGTTAAATTTTTGAAACATCTCATCTTGCAAGCTGTAATAAGATGAAGTAGCTAGAATTAGGAATGGCATCTTAAGGATAGCGGGTCAGTCACAGAATGCACTCTGCTTTTCATGAAAAGCAGAAATACACTATATAAATTTATACAAGAATCTTGATATTTCACCTAAACCAAGAATATTTTCAGCACACTGGAGGTGAGTAGAGGCAAATAGTACAATTTAGAGATATAATAACAGCAGAAAAACCTAATGCACATACACCTTGTGCAATATGCAGAACTTAACCTGAACTAGGAATCAAGTATATGTGTAAAGGAGCTTTACCTTTTTTAACTAAATTAATAAAGAATAGAGAACTATGTTGTATTGTTTGTTCTTTTATATGCATAAGTGCTTATAACTTGCATAGTTGAACCACCACCAACTGTTTTTTTCAGAAACATATATACATGCAGCGGAAGATGGCCAGTCCCATTATTTTTAAGTCATGGCTGCTTAACTAATTTTAGTCGTACAGTTTCTAATATTCACATAAGAAAAGGAGTAATATTTTCCTTCATCCACTTCTTTGACTCATGCACCCACCCATTGCTATTTCTGCAGTTTGGGTGCTTCGCAACTCTATATTGCAATATTTTACTAGTACCAGTATAAATTGTAAGTGCTTGGGTCAAACAGAATGGGTGCTTAAGAACCCCCCACCACTTTGTGTGTAAGTCCGTCATTGGCTCATTGCAGACATGTGCATGTGTGTGTGTGTGTAATTATCTTCTTAAAAATAGAACAAAGATACAGGTAAGTACTATTTACTTCATCATTAAAGTATTGAAGAGGAATTATTAAAGTTAAATGGGGCATCTTACCTCACCATAAATCGTGTTGATCCAGGATCACCCTGCCTGCCTGCTCTACCACGAAGCTACATGCACAACTTATAGATCAATATACATGGTTTACAACTTAACATGTCAAAGGTAAAGCAATACAGAAAAGTTACATCATAAAAATGAATTTGAAGAACGAGCCATCATGAATTGCCTCACCCAATTACTGACATTACACTAGTTCTACAGGTATGATCGAAAAAGGCAGAATTAAGTTCCCTGGCATTCTACAGTAAAACATAGCTATTAAGAAAGTTCAAGCTTGTAACAGAAGTCAACATGATAGAAGTCTAACAAAAAGAAGAGGGATGAAACAACCCTCCCCCACCCCAAAACCCCAAGAGAAAAAAAGAACAAAATAAAATAAGAAAGTTTTCCCAACTTCAAAAGCTAAATGAATTGCAATAGTCCTTGCCAGACAAGATACAAATTGTTTGATAGTGCATCCATGCACATTAAGACAACTTTAAACAAGGAAGCAACAGTACAAAATTCTGAAGTGCATATCATAGTATAGTGGTATAACATAATTATCAATTTAGGCCAAACAGAAGATTATACAACAACAACATACCCAACGAAATCCCACAAGTGAGGTATGGGGAGAGTAGAATGTACGCAGGCCTTACCACTACCTCGTGGAGGTAGAGAGACAGTTTCCGAAAGACTCTCGGATTAAGTACAACAGTTTCCGGTATAAAGAAGAAGAGGACAATGGAGAGAATATAGCTATTACCAAGGAACAGTGAAAAAGTAGCCAAAACAACAATAAAATCATGTGATAGTCGAAATACCATAAACAACATACTAGGATAGATTATTATTTTAAAAAAAACACTCATAAACAATTAGCCACCCAAAGCAAAACCTTTCTACACTACACTACCTAATACCCTTCTACCCTAATATGTGTCCTCCACACCCTCCTATCTAGGGTCATGTCCTCGAAACAAAAGATTATACACTTGAAACAAAATATATTTCCACCTTGTATTCATGTCTTATCCTTCTATTTTCAACAGTTAGTGTCTTCATAATACATTTGTATCAGGTACCATATCCGTCTTGTAAAGACTACAAAATCAACACTATGGTAAGCATCTATTTGTTGACCTAAACTCCTAGTCAAAAAAAAAAAAAATCTGACAGTCATCTAGTGTCTGTATTTTGCCTGTTGCATTTATGAAGAAAACCATGTCTGAACGGAGATGTGCAAGCTCATGACTAGGTTTACATGAATAAGCATTTCAAGAGGCCAAAGGTTTACATTACTTTATATTTATACTTTCTTGATAAAAGTGTCAAGCTAGTTTTTCCTCCTTGAAAGTCCTACCAAACTAAAACTCACCTGGTTATCGATTCTCCTAGACTCATGCAGAGAAGTGCCAATGACATGAAGCCCCCCGAGCCTTTTCACTTCTAACCCTTCATTCAAACAGTGGGACACACACTCTTCAAGAACCGATACATAAGTTAGAGCAATGGATGGACCAAGAGGGTAACATTCTGACTGCTCATCAGCCTGCTTCTGTAGCTCTTTTATCTCCACAGACTGACTCAGCTCAATGGATTCAGATATCATAGACTTCGCCTTTTGATATGACCATTTCTTGCTCTCATTTTTGCTAACGTGCTTAGCTAGATAATCAATATACGAAACAAAAACAACAAAGAGAAAGTTATCAGATGAAAAAGTCAGGACATCAATACTAAGATGCTAAACTATAATTCATCAGAAGCTATCAGTTAAACTGATTTAGACTTTTAAGATGCTAGTTGATTAAAATTACTAACCCATCAGAGCCGCCTTGGCAAGCAAAGCTAATGATGAAGGTCCAACTTTTATCTTTGACAGAACCTACATAAAAAAAAATACTATCAGCGGAGGAGGGGACTAAGACTTGCTTATTTATCTTATGAGGAAGGAAACGTCAAAAGAACCTTTTGAGAATTTGGTTCTCCATGAACATCAACTTCGGGAATATCTTGTGTCAAGAATGGAAGTATACTTTCCTCCAAAATTTCTTTCGCAAGCATCTTGTCATGGAAAAGGTATGAATGTCATTCCAAGTGCTAGGGCCTAAATATGGCTTAGTACAATGTCAAACAACATAGAGTTAACTTGCCTTTGGATTTCCTCCCAGGATTATGTCAGTGCCCCTTCCTGCCATGTTAGTAGATATGGTGATTGCATATTTTCTCCCTGCTTGTGCAACAGTGTCAGCTTCCCTAGCAGCATACTGCAAGAATCGAGATAATATCAATCAAAAGCCAGCAAAATAGTATCACATGTAAAGATGTACAAGTAGGAGATACCAAACCAAACTGAAATTATGAGTAAGAGTAGAGCTCAAGAGTTCTGTAAAACCTTGGGACGGGCATTGAGGACATTGTGTGGAATTTTTCTTTCCTTCAGCAAGTCAGACAAGTATTCAGAATTTTCAACACTGCATTAGAATTAGTATTAGTCAAAACATACATATTGTAACATTAATTGCCAGCAAATTTGATGAACAAAAATCATATTCAAATATTAGATGACTAACTGAGACCAAACAAACACAAATTTCTAGCAGTCCAACAGCATTCCTGTTCAGAGAAACTTTATAGGCTACTAGAGAGAGACCCGCACAGACTAAGAGCAACAAATACTCTTATCAAATAGCCGTGTAATGAAGTCAAATTTAAAGCAGATACTAGTTTCCCTGTAGTGGAAAGAATGATCTCACATGTGTCAAAAACAACTAATAGAGTGAAGTTAATAACCCCATTATTGCTTAATATCATAACTTGTCCAGTAAACTCAGTAGTACCTGGTATGGAAACACGCAGACCTAAGAAAGTATGCTTCTTTGTAGAAAAATCTAACAGAAGAATTTTCACTAATATAAACCTATATGTCGCCCTCCTGAAGAAAAAATATCATAAAATAGAGAAGGACAAAAACAGGAGGATAAACGGAAACAGAGAAATTGAATGTCAGTTTCAACAGTTGCTATCTGCGTCCTTCTTTGTCAGGTTTTCTCCCTCTTTTTTTTTTTTTTTCCACTCAACTACATGTTATATCCTCTCTATAGGATTTTTCTTTCGCTGATAGTCTAATTATTATAACTGGCTAATTTCCCTCAGTTGTGCTTGTGCACAGGAACAAGACAAACTAATCACTTTCTCAAGTAGCTTGTAGAAGGTACTTTTCTATTGATCCCAGATTTCACATTGACATTTGACTGTCTATTTCATCTAATAACAATGAAAAGGGAATGTGGAAGAAGAGACGAGTAAGGTGGGTAAAAAAGATAGAGGCTTGGTCACCTAGGCTAGACAGGCTCATATATGAGTATGTACATCATCCATCATATAGGGAAAATATTACCATCAAAACAAGAGCAACAATATCCAGAAGATGAAGATGAAGTGCTTAGTTTTGCTTCATTTTTGGTGTAAACAGGAGTATAGGGAAGATCTAGAATCAAGTATGGATGTCTTAGGATCATTGTAAATTTTTGTTAAAAGGGTTGAAGATCTTCTAGATACTCCTCCTCAATTGTAATTAGGAAACCTGTAACTTGTTGTGGCAGGTTTCTGTTTTTGTGGAATAGAATACAAGTTGTTACCTTCTCAAAAGAAAAAAAATATTACCATGAGAGTGTGTTTACCAAATTATGATGACAGAGATATATGACCTGCAGACCTTAAAGTGCTTCACAGAGTAGCTCCACAAAAAAATATATATGTACGTAGAGATATGTGTGTGTTTATCTGTCTGCTTGCATATATTCATGAGCAGTGCTGTAATCAATGATTGTAGCATATGCGAGAGTCAATACTAAAAACAGTTTCTTAATTTTAAAGCAGTAAATAAAACCAAAAACATTTGTCACAGAAGTACCTTGTTGTACCCACTAAAACTGGACGACCCAATTGAAACATAAACTCAACTTCTTCACGAACATACTCCCATTTTCCTCGTGCAGTCTGAAGGCATAACAATAGAAAGCCAGCAAATTGAAATCAGAGACTTGGTCCTTTTCCCAAAACCTCACTAAACTTACTTGAGTATGATAAACATCTTACTGCAAAAGCTTGAATTGGTAAATCTTTACGAATGTTAGGCAAATTTGTCGGCACCTCAATTACTGGCACCTGAAACATCTTCAAGAATTCTTTTTCCTGCAGTGCACAGTATATAGATGATAAGTATCATAAACAATGAAATTCATTACTAAAGCATAAACTATATTTGAGACTTTAGAAGTGACCCCACCTCAGTTTTTGCAGTCCCAGTCATCCCTGAGAGCCTTGGATAAAGCTTAAATAGAGATTGATATGTAATTTGTGCCACGACAACAGAATCAGCCTACAAAATGAATAGATCGTGCACTTTTAATAAGGAATGAATTAGCAGATACTAATGAAACCATTTTCAGAAAGGAGCAGTCAACAGTGGGAGATACTGCACCTGGATTTTAACGCCTTCTTTAGCCTCCACGGCCTGATGGATTCCATCGGACCATCGCCTTTTCTCTTCCACTCTTCCAGTCAACTGTAAATTAATACCAAGAAAGGAAATCAACATCTGTCACCCAACAAATATGACCAGAGCTCTTCAGATAACCATTCTCAAGGATTAGAATTTAATAGACGATTAGAGTAGCTTTCAAGATCTAAAATCACATGGACGGAAGTTGTCTTGAAAGACCTGCAATCTGCTGGAATCCATGCAAACCTACCAAAAAGTAGGAGATAATGGAAGAAAAGTATCTATATAGGCAATACCAATTAGTTGGGATTAAGTTTTAGGCATGTTTGCTCATTGTCATTAGGTCCAATGTTTGCTAGGAGTCTTTTATATAATATTAGACTGATTTCAGCCTATATAAAATGACATGGTCCTTGAGGATTCATATAACCGACCCCAACTTACTTGGGATTGAGACGTAGTTACAGTTCTAGTTGTTGTACCAGAGTAGCTTTCAATCAGAATAGGAGCCATTCTGAAAGCTAAATTTAGAAATTTGAATTACAATTTTTTTAATAATTCAAAGTTGTTTTTGTTTCGGAATTCAGCTTAACTTAGGGAAAATGTGTTCCCACTTTTGGTAATTCACTATTTTAGGCCCTCCAAGTTTACTTTAACTTTAATTCTGGTTTCTGAAATTAGATATAATCTAAGGGCCCGTATGGTTGTCTTGTCGGGAAAATTAGTCATGGTATATAATTTAGCATTGTTTGGTTGCTTGGTGGAAGGAATTGATCATTGTACAAAATCCAACTCTTTTTCTACATTATTTGGTAGCTATTTTGGTTATCCTCGTAATTAATATTTGCATAAGTTATGTGGAAATCTATGTAATATTTTAGGCAGAGTAGAATCTGGAATTAAAATACGGGTATTAGCAATATATGGATTAAACAAACTGAAATGACAAGAGAATTTGTGGATCACCAACCTGTCCACACAACCCTATGGATCTGGAGTATGGAGATCCATCAGAAATTTATGGATCAAATTCTTTAACAAATGCAAAATCAAGGTAGGGAATGGTGGAAGGATTTGTTCTGGGAAGACAAATGGGTGGATCATGTGACTTTGAGAAATAGGTTCCCTATTTTGTTCAACATGAGCCTTCAAAAAGAGGCTACAATCAGAGAAATGAGAGATAATCAAGGGTGGGATCTAAGGTTTAGAAGACATCTAAATGATTGGGAGGTCAATAGAATAGTTGAGCTACTCAACATTCTAGGGCAATGCAAAGATCTAAACACAAATGAGGACAATCTATTTTGGAATCCAGATAAGCAAGGCAGATTTTCAGTTGGCTCGGCATATAGCTCAGAAAGACCTGGTACTCATATAGGTGGATGGCCTTGGAAGATGATTTGGAAAGTCAAGATACCATTCAAGATAGCATGTTTCACTTGGCTGTTAGCCAATCAGGCTGCACTCACTCAACACAACCTCATGAAAAGAGGTATGCAAATCTGTTCCAGGTGTTGGTTTTGTGAATGTGAGGTCGAGACAATAAATCATCTCTTTCTACATTGTAGAGAGACTGCGAAGTTGTGGCAGATTTTCATCAACTTAAGGGGCTTCAACTGGACTATGCCAAGGATCATCAAAGAAGCTCTAGCTTGCTAGAACAGAGATGGGAATCAGTCAGGACACAGGGAGAGTTAAAACATTGTCCCTGCCTGCATTTGGTGGTCTATATGGATGGAGAGGAATCAGAGATGTTTTAAAAACAAGAGCTGCTCTATGCAGAATTTGAAGCTAAATTGCCTGGTTCTTTTCTTTTTTTGGTGCAAACATGAATATCCTCAAGATGCAGAGGATATTCCTAGTATTTTAGAGTTCTTATGACCTCCATAGGAGTTCTTTTTGGATGTAAGTATTACTAGAATACTCCTTATGTATTCTTTTGTTTATAATACAAGTTACCTTTCTTAGGAAAAAAAATACCCTCATGATGTTCAGAACTAAGAGCATGTTTGGATTGGCTTATTGTAAGTGTTTTTTAGCAAAAATATTTTTTAGGCACTTTTGGAGTGTTTGGGTAAATTTAATAAGTGCTTATAAGCACTTGATTTTAAGCTAAGATGATAAAAATAAGCCAAAAGTCATAACTTAGAATTTCTAACTCAAAGCCAAAAATCAAAAGCCAATCCAAACAGGCTCTAAGTTCTTTAATTAAACAAACCAAATATTCAACACCAAACAATCACTGCATTACAATCCTTACATTACTAATCCCTGTATAACTTGTATTTGAACTAGATGACCCCTAAGGCAAAATACCTAGATAGTCCCTCAAAGTTGGCACGACTTGTCATGTGGATAAAGTAAATAATTACAAGTAGTATACCAAAAAGTAGAGAAAATAGAACAAAATATGGTTCTCTACAAAAGTTACTTCTTGTTCCTCTCTCTCCATACTACCCACATAAGAGCCAGTAGGACTACATCCCATGCATTGGGTCTTTGTTTTTTTCTTTTGAAAGCCCAACTATGTAATGACTTCTAACTGTCCTCGGCATAACCCACTATATTGTGAACCAATTCAAAACCTCTCACCATAGCCGCCTAGCTACCTGACAATGTGATAAGAGGTGATCCACATCTTCTCCCAAACATACACACATAACAATAGCTGATGTATGTAATCTGCAACCTTAACTTTGCCACTGACCATATAGATACTTCTTCTTGGCAGATATGGCTCCTAAACTCCTCATGCTGACATGGCAAATACTGTGCTTATTACTTACATTTGAGTGCGTGAATGACTTATATTTTTCTTTTCTCTTCTTTTTCCTTTTCAACCACAACCTCTGCCCTGACTTCCCTCAGAAGAAGCGGGAAAAGATGAAAAAGAAGCCGGCGGTGGGTGAGGATATTTTCAACCACCTCATCCCCTTCAACCACCATAACTTCACATATTCATTAGTATATTTAATTTTCATAAATGACAAATCAGTTTTTCTTCAGTTACTCTGGGTTGTGGTAGAATTTTGGTGTAAAAGTTGGATGCAGAGCTTCTCACCACATTACTCGAGCAGGAAATGTACTAAACCTTTTCCCCTTTTACATATGCATAGAAATTTGGAGTTTATGCTTTTGCTCTGCAAGGTTGTGACTCCAGTTCTCCGAAGATCCCTAGTAGAGACCACTGATCAGACTAATAAAAGTTTCATCCTCTACTTATCCTGCTCACTGTCAACGTGGTGACTTGATTTATGTATAAAATAGTTTCGCAATGTTTAGAATTATTAACTACTGGTCGAATGACAATCTTTACAAAAATACGCAGATTATGACTTTATCTTAATACTGACCATACCATTATCATTTCATGGTTGAAAAACTACTAACAGTTCCACCCAAAGGGTTAAACTGAATAGAATAAGGAAAAGCAAGTGATGAACAAAATGACAATAAAATCATCAGTGACAATAAAAGAGACCAAGAACACATTCACATCTTATGTGGGAGACTTGTTCTGCAAGTACCTCATTAATTATAAGAGCCATCCCATTTCTAACAATGTATTGGACATCACGCTTGTAAAACTCCTTGGCTTTTAAAGCATTAAATACGAATCTGCAGTGTTTGGTTTAATAGTTAAAACAAAAGTACCTTATACAATCAAACTAAAGAAAAAAACGGAAAACAAAGGAAGCAAACAGAACAACAGGTTAATATTTACCTAGCCCATGGATCATTCTCATCCCACAAGTCACTTGTTTCTAGGGCCATCTCAGCGAGTGCAATTCCCTCCTCAGTTAACTCCACAGAATTATCCTTAAGCTCTATGCTATAATGCTGATATTACAAATAACATCATTATCGCGTAATGTTGCCACAGAGCTTAAGTTTTAAAGGGATAACTCAACAACTTGGAACTCACAAGACCCTTAATAAGCAACTCAGCTACTCTAGCAGCAACAGGGTAACGAGCAGCGTCCTTATTAGCCTGAAACAGAATGCAAAAAGCAATTTTAAAATTAAATAAATAAAAGACAAACAGATACTAAAAAAAAAAGCAAACATAAACAAGGAAAACTGAAAATTATGATATCCAGCTAACAAAACTCAGGCAATCAATAGTTTCTGGTAACATAAAGAAAAAACTAATATCTTTTGGATAATTCTATCAACAGTACTTTGACAAGATAAGAAAACAATGAGACATACCTCACCACTTATCAACAACGGATTTCTTCCTTCATCGATGAGGACTGAATCAACTTCATCAACTATAGCAAAATGGAAGGGCTTTGGCCTGTTTGTACAAGGTAAATATGAGCCATCACACAAATTAATAAGAGAGAAAAAAATGTAATCAATGTTTACCATCTCATCACAAGTTGCTCATGGCTAGTGGCAAGATTATCTCGAAGATAGTCAAAACCAAGTTCCTGTCCATTGAAAACAAGAAAAGGGAAGAGGTGGAGAAAGGGAGGCAGGAGACATGTAGTCGTTAGGCTGTCAGAAAGCTTCACATGTCAAGCAACTAAGAGAAATGAAGAATTATAAACCAGAAAAGGTACATGACATAACATGTATGCAAGTGACCAACATGAAACTCACTACAACTTACTGAATTATTCGTATAGGTTATATCACAACTGTAATTAGATCTCCTCTCCTTGCTCTTCATCCCTCTCTGTGCATAGAAAGAGTTACTATGGTTGATTTATAACAGTTGGTCTCTAAAAAGGAAAAGATCAAATCCTTGAATTACATGCAATTCTTGGAAAAAACTAGTTGTAAAATAAAATTTAAGAAAAAATATTTACTAGATCAATAAACTTAATATTGAAATTACAGACAGTTGATTATAGAAAATTACTTGGATAAGGCCAACAGAAAGACCTAGAAAACGGTGAACACGTCCCATCCACTCAGCATCACGTTGAGCTAAGTAATCATTCACTGTTACCACTGTCAAAGGAGATGCCAAAAAAAATAAATTAGTAAACACCAACAAGTATTATCTACGTTTTCAACCATGCTAATATTTGCCAGTTCTGATTAATTATGTATATTTGAGGTAAAACCCTGCCTAGACGACTCATTCCAGAATGGCTAATATTGAAGATAACTCAACAAGCATCCACAAACACCTTTTATAGTTGGTAATCCTGAAGCTATAGCAGACAAAAGTGCTTTCTAAGGAAGTAGAAATAGGTGAAGAAATTTTTACATGTATATGTGTGTGTATGTAGATGGATAGATTGATTGATTTGTAGATATATACATACACATAAACACACTCAACACAGCATACCATGAACACCCTCTCCGGTTAAGGCATTAAGATATGCCGCTAACGTAGACACCAAGGTTTTCCCTTCACCAGTCTTCATCTCTGCAATAGCCCCATCATGGAGCACTGCTCCTCCAATAATCTACGATTACCAATTAAAGCGGAATGATCAATTTGCACTAGTAAGAACGTCACATATGTAATAATATTGAATTATTCACGAAGTGGTTTATTCTTAAATTTATTTAATGATACCAAACAACCATGTATATTATGTTTATGCATGACCACTCTCTGATAAGAATATGGGCCTGTGTTCTTTTAACGGAAATTAGTAAGAGAACTGAAATACGTATTAACTGTGGAGTCAGACAAATAAATATCCTTCAGAAGATGATATGTTATAGTTATACAATCAACATGGTCAAGAATTACAAGGAGATACCTGAACATCAAAATGGCGCATTCCCAGCTTCCTTTTTGCAGCTTCACGAACAACTGCAAATGCCTCTGGAGATAGAAATGACAATGAACATGATCAAAAACAAGAACTTTAATTCCTTTTGACTAAAAGATTCAGTATTTATAAGCCAAAAGATGAGCTAGTGTCAAACCAGCTTGAATATGCGCTAGTGTCTCTCCTTCTCTCAAACGGCGACGGAACTCCAGAGTTTTTGCTCTCAACTATGACAACAAATATCCAACAAGATAAAACAGTTTTAGAAAGGGGGGAAAAAGAAGAAAAACTAACACAAGATTAACAAAAATGACACTACAAACCAACCTGCTCGTCAGAAAGATTCTGAATTTGGGGCTCCATGGAATTCACAGAATTCACCAGCCTGTAATAATCTTTTACAACCCAGTTGTTCAAGCTACTAAACCCACCCCAGGATTTTCTCACTTCATTCGCTGTTTCCTTTTAAAACAAACAAAAAATTGGGAAAAATGAAGCTAACAGAATTTGAATTGAATGAAACGTGAAAAAAATTGGTTCTTGCGAGAAAAGCAAATTACTAAAGTATTGTACCATAAGAGAAGCAGAAACTGGTGAGAGAGTGCCCCGGCGGCGAATCTTGGAAGGAGAAGGAAAAACAAGTAAAGGGTATGTAGCAGACTTGCTGAAGAAGAGAGGAGTGAGTAGAGGAGGGTGGTTATTGCGGCGTTGCTGCCGATATTGAGGCGGCACCAGTGCGGTGTTGGAGGCTGCTGTAGCCATTGTTGCACTGTTGAACTTTTTTTTGCAGCTAATGTTTTCTCTTTTAAAATTGGACAAAGGTAAAGTTTTAAAATTATTTTTGTTGTTTTATCAGTAAATTTATTTATTTTGTATTTGATCCTGAATTTGACTTCCATCATAAAGTAATTGGCTGGCTAAATAAATTAGAAATCATAAATTGGTAATTATTTTTCATTTTCCTTCTTATTGAGCAAAATTATAGAGTATAATGACGGAGAACGACTGAATTTTAAAAGATTCTATTGAGAAATATATTCTTGATCGTTATCAAAGAATTTACGTTCGGGACTCTCTCTTTTCTTTTAAAAAATAAAAATGGTAAAGTTCATCCTGGAGTACCAAATCTATATCAAACACTAGAGGTTCTTGATGAAAACAAAGTCCAAAAAAATGGATGTTTTTGGCTGAATACTTCAATATCCCAAAGTTTGACCTATTTCATTTGGTGCACACTTAAATTTAGGGGTGGACATTCGATATTCGGTTTGGATTTCTCAAATTTCGGGTTTGATAATTTGGTAATTGGTAGTTTAAAATAATTACCAAATATTAAAATTTTAAACTTCGGTTTGGTAATTTGGGAAACGGTAAATTAAACTTTGGTTTGGTACGGTATTCGGTAATACTGTATTGAAGTTATAGCCGATTGTATTACAAAGTTAATACTATTTCTCCAATTATTTCTATTTTTTTATGTGGATGCACGATATAATATAAGATCAACAAGTAAGAAAACATCAAAAAAAGTAAATTGATACAAAATATAAATTATAATAAATTATTTTTGACCTAACCTTAAGGGGCCGTTTGGTTGGGAACTAGTTATCTCAGGATTAACTATCCTGGGTTAGTTATCATGGAATAACTTATCCCACCATGTATATGGGATAACTTATCCCATCACTATGCTATAAATGGTGGGATAAGTTATCCAAACATGTCAACCAAACAAGACATCTAAATTTTATCTCAGGACTATTTTTTTATCCCAAAACTATTTGTGCTTATCCCTCAAAGTGTATGCTAAATTTGATAGTCTTGACTTTCTAGCCT
Organism: Solanum okadae; assembly: GCA_036553675.1. NCBI lineage: Eukaryota > Viridiplantae > Streptophyta > Magnoliopsida > Solanales > Solanaceae > Solanum > Solanum okadae. The sequence goes on along the minus strand of CM071688.1, from coordinate 10,213,205 downwards.
AACAAAATGAATGAATTTACTCCCTTTCAATTTTTGAAAAATTAACCTCTAAGCGGAATACTTAACTATTGTTAATTACCATATAATTAGATTCCTGATATTTTATTTTTTTAAAAAATATTACATGGACAAAAAAATGACTACAATAATTAAAAGGTTTTAAAAAAAAATATCAAAGTTTAGGAATTTCATATTCTTTCAGCTTTACAAAAGCTCTAGATGTTAGAAGACAGTTGAATTTCAACATGAATATCATTCATTCAGAACAAGTTGACCTATACATATTTATCTGTTGAAAACTATACATTTCATGTTATGCTGTATACTCTTATCATATGCATTTCTCTTCAGTCTGTTTTTTTTTTTTTAATGACAGTATTTTTCTTGATATCGTAAATTTCTCAGGAGCCAACAGGGGTCCGATTCCTTCTTTACTTCCTTAGTGACTCGAACCCTTTGGTTTAAGGTGAAGGGTGTTTCCCATTACGCTCCCTGAACTTGGTACAATACTACAATCAGTTCCTTGCAGTTGCTGAGACGAGATGCTTCTCGAAAGAAATAATTGATAAAACTATCAAAAAGTGCCTTCAAGGATTCATCTAACTGCAGAACAGTACACCTGAAAACATTTGATAAGCTACATCAGGACTTCATGCTTGTCAAAGAAGCATCCAACTGTGTTAACAAATAGCTTGTCGAATAAAGAGCTTTAGTGTGAGGATACCTTGATAACTCCATCAGCCTGTCCAACAAAGAGCTTTCCTTGCCAGTGGAGTAGAGCTGTTACTACAGAATCACATGTAATAGATCCAAGTGGAACGGCATCTATCTGATCACCATTTCCGGAGAGTTCCTATAAAGCAGCAACTTTAAGCTAGTACAACTTCAAGCACCATGAATTACAGTATAAAGTTCGAATTAAATCAGCAACCAACTCCAATCTCAGAGCATTTGGATGATACATGAACAGCACAAAAGCTGATATTTTCATATATATGGTGTGCACATACCTTTACTTTTATAGTCTTGTCCCAGCCACCTGTAAAAATCCACTTCTCCTTCTTGCAAGCAGAAAAGATGGCACCCTCATGTTCTTGAGCAGATTTCACCAGAATATCGTCAAACCAAATCTAATGGAATCAATTAAAGCATGAGGGTATCTAATAAAATTAAACACATGATCTTTTTTTTAATTCACAATTACTACTAGCTTGAACAATATACTTACTAAGCACCCATAGATTGAGGTTGATGTTCAACATCCTAACCTAATCAAACAAACTTTTTATCTGCTTTGGATTCAAAACAGTACCTTTGTCAAACCATTCTCATAAGCTGCAACAAGTACATTCTCATCAACAGCAAGACAAAAAACTGAGCAAACACTCCCTGGGGCTTCTTCCCCCAAAACTGCCAATGGACTATGATCACTAAGGCACCATAACCGTACAGTTCCATCCCAACTACCACTGTAAAGAACCTCATCACATATTGCTAATGAAGATACAACTGATTTATGGCCATTCATAGTGCAGGATAGACTGTAATCCTGGAGAGTGAGGAAGGAAGCAGTATTTCAATTTCTGCCTTGAATAAACTAAATCACAATTAGAAAGCAACAGGAAATTGCCTGCAAAGACCATGCTTTTATTGACTTGTCACCGCTGCCAGTATATAGATATTGGCTTCCAGAGAAAGCAAGGGCATGTATACCACTATAGCGCCAGTCCTGTTGCTCCTGTAGTTTCTTCAGTGGTTCTGGACTTAATGGAGTGCTAGCTCGCCAAATGCAAATTACTCCACCATTATCGCCACTAATGCACAGTGGTTCTCCATAATCTACAAAAGCTACAGCCATAACTCTTTGCTCATGACCTTTGAATGAATGTACATGAGAATAGTCCTGTAATAGTTGTATAACTCAAGGATGCTGATGAAGAGATAGCAAAAGGGAAAAAAGTTTTATCTAGTAAAAATACATGCTATATCAATGATTTATCTGTAATCTAATGAAAACCGTGCTGTAATAAAATTTAATTTCAAATAAAAGAAAAGGATAAAACATGATAGATCTTTTCTTTGATAACCCAGAAACCCCAAAGGCTAGGGAACTCTGCGGATATGGGTCCACCCTTCTACCCTTCTCCATTTAAATACCAGGTTTTTGTTTACAACAGTGTTCGAACACAAGACGTGCACCTTAACCACACATCATGTAATGCGCTCTTACATTAGACCAAAACCCTGGGGGCATAATAAATCGTAATTTAAGTTCCACCTAAATACTATAGTATCAATATTTTGAGCCAAAAATTGCATGAACTATCTACAGGTCCATATTTGGAAAAAGAATACTGGAGAAAACTACAAAGTATGAAATAAGAGCAAATTCAAGCAGGCAAACTGATGCTACATTTTGAAGAATGGAGATTGTGAGACCTAAAGAGATAAATAATATATCGTTTCTTAATATTCATATCATGTCCCAAGTTTCTACAGTTCATCTTAATTCCTGAATTTCTGGAATAGAGTGAAATATTTTAATGTTTAAAATGGAACTGCTGATCTAGAATCATAAGCAGCTTGAAAGTAAAACATACCCTTATCCAAGTTAATGGCGTTGTAGAATCAAGATAGTTTCTCATTCTCTTCCGAATTAGATCCCACAATCATAATTATGCATTAATAGATACCAGAATTTTAATATTCTGAGACATTTTAAATTACATCCTGCCACAGAGACCACTTAATGAAACCTTGGGATAATAGCTCCTATTTCCAATAATGTAAATTTCCAGAAAATCTGTAGCTTAAGCTGTTATAAATAATAGGAAGATTCAAGGATTAGCACTCATATGTCAACTAGTCTAACACAGTTCCTCCAAAATAGCTCCTAAAATGTTCTTATTCATTTGTCTTAATCTAAGTATGTCATTTTTGCAAGACCTTTTGTTATCTCTTCATTTCCAATTCCTAAGGTTATAGGCTAATTCCACAAAGAGGATTCAACAATGACATAGTCCAAATCCTATGCCAAATGATGGACTGATTCATACAAATACTAGCTTTAACAAGTTACCTGCAAAGACCATACATTGACCATTTTGTCAAATGACGAGCTGAACAGAAAGCCACCTGAAAGGAACAGAAGAGCAAAAGCCAACATCAATAGTTATAAGAGCATTGAAATTGACCATGTTTTCTCTAAGCTTTATGCAAGAAAATGCACATAAAATAAGCATTAAAAACGTCAAGTCGTTAATAATTGCAACAATGCAAAGAAAAACATCTAAGATTATGTAACTCAAGAAAGACTGTAATACTGAGATATCAAAGAGAAAACAGTCAGTGCTTGTACCTCCAATTGCTAAACCTGTGATACAATTACGATGCCCTTTTAGATCAATGCATTTCACTTGACCACAGGAGAGGCCCTCAACAACATCCTTATCAGGCCCAAAATTTTCAACCCCATCAGCCTCCTCTGCGTTTGCATTTTCCACCACAGAAGTATCATCAAGACACCTCGGCGATTCTTTAGTAACCTTATTGATTGACTGACAAAAGTCTCCAAGAATTAAGCAATTACACATGTTTTCCATTCTTATTGCCTGCTCTAAGTCTTTCACATCATCCAGTTCAGATTTGATCACAAGAACCTTTAAAGTTTTCCAAAGTTCAGATATAAGTGGCCGACTTTCAGGACTGTATTCCAAGCATTTGAGGAGAATCTCCTTCATATTAGAAAACTCTGACCCCAATCTGCATTCAATTAGAGTTATAATCTTTTGCCTCCACTCCACGTACCATCTAACAAAGTCAAGACATTTTTCATCTCTTACTACAGTAACCAGATAACTCAAATAATTCTGCATCTCTTCAGCGAATGATTTACCAACTAGAAGTGAAATAATTGCACAAGCTAATGACCAAATATCAGAACCATATCCAACATGATGCCTTGAGCTGCCTAAATCTATCACAATGCCACCCAGTTTCGACAACTCAAAGAATACCTCTGGACTAACAAAAACACAATCTTCCACCATGTAATTTTTTAATCTCACCACCAAATCATCACTAGAAGTTCCACTCTTGCCAACAACAACCTCTGTGAGTATCTTGCGAACTCTCCTTCCTGTTGCCAAAACTTCACTAATATCAACATAAACACGGCCAAACTTGTCAAAACCAAAACAAGAAAGCCCCAAACAACCCAGAACCAATCCTCTTAAATGCAAATCACTCACCAATTGACATATATCCAAACAAACTATCACAAACTCAGCTGCATTACTGATCTTTTCCTCAGCATTTTTCTCAAGAACTGCATTCCTTAACACACCCATCTTCCCTAACAAACTCCCACTAAACGCCTCAGAAACCATGTAGACACAATGATTATCCATATTGTACCAAAACCCATAAACCTTACACATTACATGAAGAGCTAAACTTGCTTTAATAATTGACTCCAACTCAATCCTCTCCCCTTCACTCAATCCATACAATACACTCATAAGTTTCACTTCATAACTATATTCAAACTTATACGAACACGAACCCTTAGCAAAATATCCAATTTCAAGAAGACTAACCTTTTCACCCTCTTTCAAAGCACACCCCATAGAAGAAACGCTGGTGGAAACCTTCAAAACCTTCCCATAACACACAGAACCGTTTGATTCGATGATTATAGTGTCCTCCGGTAGGACCCATGTTTTCCAATTTGAGTAAAACTCATGAGACCATAAAGGGGGTTTGATAAAAATAGGATCTTTATCATATTTTTTAGTTGAAAGATGAGAACCATTTGAATTGTTGTTGTTGTTTTGTGGAAGAGTGGAGAAGCGTAATAGATCAATGTTTTTGGGGAGAGAAGAAATGGGGTTGGGAAGTTTAACAAGCTGAGTACAAGCTGGACAGCGGATTGTACCAGGAAAGGGGTTTTGTAGCTGTGCCAAGCAGTCTTCACAGGCGGAGTGGCCGCAGGGGAGGACTCGTGGGACAGTTGAAACGTCACCGTATTGTTGGAGACAAACTGGACATTCCGGTAGCTCCAGCTCCTGAGTTGACTCTGCCGCCATTTTAGCGGACAACAAAATGATCAAAACGATGAAGCACTCAAACACAAAGATTCAAAAGGAACAAAAAAGAGTTGCAGACGTCTTCTTTTCAAATTAACTAGTTTTTCGACCGTGCACGTGATTACCAATACAGAAAATATATGTTATAGTAAATATTATTTACTTATTTAAGTAAAGATTTAAATAATAAGGTTTGCACAAAATAATATTGCAGATTATTTTGTGAATATTCAATGTGGATCGTCATATATATCTCTTATTCACGCGAACCTATGAAGATGATGAATGAAAAAATTTATTAGTTAAATGAAATAATGTATTTATTTATTTCAATTTGATGAGGTTCAATCTTGTAATTAGTCGTATCTCACTAATATTACCTTATAGATGATATTTGTTGTGCATTTTTCTTGTCATCTAACCAGATGTGCTTTGCACGTGTATTCCACGTTAAACTGTTTAAATGTCATATGAACATGTTAAGAGAACAACTACATTTTATTTTTGGAAAAAAGGACAAATATTCTCCGAACTATCGTAAATGGTATTCAGATACCATCTGTCATACTTTTGGGACATTGGTGTCTCTGCCGTCTAAAAACTACAGCATATATGCCCTTCACTCTAACGGAAGACTAAATAGGGATATGTGGCGCAATTTCATCTGTCGATAAATGTCGGATTGGTGGATAAGATTATGGCACGTGTATGCATATTAGTATAAAGGGTATATATGTTCTAGTTTTTGGACGGCACGGGAACAAATGTCCCAAAAGTATGACGGAGGGTATTTGCATATCATTTACGATAGTTCGGGGATATATTTGTCCTTTTTCCCTTTATTTTTTAGAATTATTTTTTGTACACATTAATTTTTATTTTATAAGTTATAACATAATAGATGACGTTCTTGTTGTTGGCTATCATATTTGACTTCTCGATTGACTGTGTACATAAATCAAAGATAGTTATCTGACTGTCATATATATAATCACTTGTTTATCTTACACCTAACAAAGATATAGTTCATATATTTGTAAACGATTTTCAATTTATTCAACCAAGCATGATTCGTCCAAGGAAAAATAACAACTCCATGTTATCACATATATAAAGGCGGTATAATAATATGAAAAATAATTGGTCAAAGATTAATATAAGGAAAGATGAAAGATAGAAATAATTAATGTAATAACTATGAGAATTCATAATATTATAACTAAAGAATGTAAAAGAGGGTGATGCAATTTTTAGTAATAACTAAGAGAATTTATAATGTTATAACTAAAGAATTAATGTGCAATAGTTGAATTTCTAATAAATTTTATACTTTAATAAATAATTATGACTTTTAATTAATGTTACTATTTTTTTTATAGTTATTAGATTTTAATTTAGTGTAGGGACAAAATGAAAAATGTTTATTCCATATTACTAAATATAAAATTTATTTTGTAAATGATAAATTTTAAATGATTCATATATATTCACACATTTTCACATTTGTTGTAAGTTTTTTTCTAAAAAAAATAATCTCAAAACATTATAAAATAATATATTTTGAAGTTAGAAGATCTTGTTAGCTTTATAATACATTCATGCATTACTGAAAATATTTATCTCATAAAAATTAGTTATTAAATAAATAATAAAAATTAAACTAATACAAACTTCAACTGACATTATTACAAGTCATATGAACTTTTCTTTATCTAAAATACTCAAATTTTAAGAAATAGTAAATAAGTAAAAACAAAAGGACAATGTTTATATACTAAAAACTATTTTGAAGCAAACTTCCTGATAATCTAAATCACATAACTAGAATTGATAAATAAAGTCATTCTTTTGTCTTGAGCATCAAAAACACAAATCGTGACAATTATCTAACTCTTAAGAAGTCTAATAATTTTGGAAAAAGTTATTCAGAAGCATTTAAATACATCACAAGAAAAATTGTTAACAAAAACAAACGAATTTAGACTACATCATGTTAACTTCATATATTGGAACATTACATAATAATGTATATATTAAGGTAAAAAAAAATTATTATATCATCAAAATTATTTTCCTCAAGTACTCGAGGTTATGGAATATACAATCTTAGGATATAACGATCTACTTCATCAGAATAGTGGTGCCTCATATTCCGCGAAACTTCGAACTCACTCAACGTCAATAAATCACATGATTTTTTAAAAAATGCAAGAAGAATTAAGAAGAGTAGAAGATTAAAAAAAATTGTGGTTGACAAATGATAGGAAACCCCTCTATTTATAGTTAACAAAGGATAGTATGAACAAATATTTTTTGTGTCTTATCTGAAAAGTCATGACCTTTCCGACAAGTCACAACTTTTTGGAAAAATCAGAACTCTTTGGAAAAGTCACAACTCATTGAAAAATCACAACCCTTTGAAAAAAGTCACAACTTATCAAAAAAATTACAACTCATCGAAAAAGTCACAACCTAAGTTAGGAATATTATAGTAATTTAACATTCAAGTTAGGAGTTCATGTTTTTAAGGAAATATAAATAAAGACAAATACAAGGATATAATTATTTTAGCAAATTTGATTGTAAATATTTACAATATTGGACATAATCTATGAAAAATATAAATTTTCTTCCATTAATTATTCTAATAGTTATATATTTTCCATAGATTCTGTCCAATATCGTAAATATTCGTAGTTCATTTTAATCTGAATTTATTTCTAAACCATACCATTCTATTCTTTCGGAGTCTAAATCATGTAGGTCTATTTCATACCGAAAAATGGTATCAGAGCTATGGATAATAAGAAACATGGTAAGAAACATACTAGTAGAAAATTAAGAAAAATAAGAAGAAAATTAAACAAATTATATCCGAAATATAAACAACTTAATATCACAAAAACTGATAACGAAAAATTAGATCAACTAATAGATAATATATTTCATATATTCCTGAATATCATATATATGATTGAATAAATTTATATTAGTTATTATGTATTAGAATTATTTGAATCATGATTTCTAGTTTATTAGCACACTGAAAACAGGGAGAAAACTTATAGTAGTCATGAATAGTAGTAAATAGTAGTGGACAGATGTAAAAAGCGTATATCTTTCTACTAGTATATTTCTTCTTATATTTCTCGACATCCATAGCTCTGATACCATTTTTTGGTGCGAAATATCTACCTGGTGCATTTTTATATCCAAACACCGATAGTAGTAACAAGATTTAATAATGAAGGAAGTATGATCACATATAAGACAAAAAATATAAAAATACAAATATAGTTTTTAAACTTTCATCTGATAAATTTTGTAGCCATAAAGATTCGGTAACAACAAAAGAAATAAGGAGATTGGTAGATGAACACATAAGATTATTAGAAAAATTCATACATATTATATTCCTGATGTGCTAGGTTTTTCATCCATGTCTTTCCATTAGTATTTTAAATATTTATCTTAGTTGAGAGAGTATTTTATGAAAGAGGATTAGACATATAACTACATCACACGAACCTATATCGAAAATATACACAAAATCCAAACTTATTTAAACCGCAACCCCAGATCAACTACAAAAGAACACTACCACTTTCATGAAACCCTCAACTACTAGTTCCACATCGAAAAATGGTATCAGAAGTCTGAGTAGCTTTGTCGTGATAGGTAATCTGCAATAACATTCTTATCAGTGTATAGTTTGGTGTGTGTGTCATAAAATAGGTGTGTGTCTTAAAAATTGTAGCGACCCTAAAAATAGATAGGTGAAACTAGAGCCTAACGTATGAATTTTTAAAGTTTAAGCATAAATTGGAAGTAGTCACTTTTGGAAAAAAAGTTCAAAATCTGGAAATTCGACCAAGTGTGGAAATCAGTGAGTTTTTGGCCAACTTTGAGCAGTCATAACTCCTAGTTCAGGATGATCCAGGAGTAGTTCCAGTTATGTTTGGAAAGCCCTTGGAACGATCTTTCCAACGCCACCGAGTTTGCTCGATTCCGAGTTCGTATGAGCGAGTTATGCCCTTTGAAAGTTGGGCAGTTGGCAAGGAGTCCGTCCGGAAATTTAAGGGCATTTTGGTCTTTTCACAAATCTTTTCTTTTGAGGTTATATTATTGTGTTAGGCTGATTGTGGATCATTTTGTTCCATTTTTAAAAGAGTAAGGGTTAGGGTTCTTGAGTGAAGGAAGAGAAGAAGAAGGTCAAGTTGGAGCTAAGGTTTCTTGCATCAAATTTTCGTGGGTTTTCTCAATACTTAGGTATGGTGGCTCTTTATCTAAAGCTAGTTTTCGCTTTAGAACCAATTTCAAAGGGTTTTCAATTCTCAAAAGTTATGAAAAACTTCTATTTGTTACTCTACTCAAGGGTTCTTGCATTAAATGGTTTTAAATGATGGATTGTGATATTGTTGATATTAAATTGATGTTTTCAAGTGAAAAATCTCATAAACCCTTGATTTCACAAACTTCTATATTTGACTTACGAAGTGGGTTTGTTGATAATGATTGGGTATTGATGAATTTATGCTTAGAATAGATTGTATTGTTGATGTTTATGATTTTCTATATCTATTGATTAATGTTGAGGATGGCTTTGGAGGATGGTAAGTTGATTTAATCTCATATTATTGACATAATTGTTCTTGCTTGGTTTGATCCACTTATGGTGGAGGTGTTTAATTATGGATTGTATTATGAATATGGCCTTGAAGGCATTATCTATTGAATTAAAAGTGTTATCAAGTTATGAAGTGTTATAGTACTATGTGAAGGTAAATATGTGAAGGTATTCTTATGGTTATAAGGTGATCTTGTACAAAGTGTTATTGTAGTGTTATATCTTGTTCTTATGCCCTTTGAAAAAAAATGGTCCAACACTTAGAAAAAAAAATTGAGGCGGGTGAACAGTAAAATGCTCACTGGAAATTTCCTTCCCTGTCGGACAGATTTTACGAAAATGGGCATAACTTCTTCGTTCGAACTCCGAATGAGGTGAAACAAAGTGCGTTAGGTAGCTAACTCAAAGGGCTTTCCATGGATATGTTATGGTCCACCCAATAATTTGTGTGCTAGGAGATATGACCCTCCAAAGTAGACCCTCGAAAAAGGCTTCACTTGGAAATTTTGGATTTTGATATGGTTGCTCTAAAATTTGGGTTAGACCCATTTCCCACTCAATTTGACCCCCTAAACAAGAATATGAAGTCGGATTTTCGAAAAACGAAACGGATTTTTTTATATATAGCTAAACAAGTTTCCGGTAACTTCCGAAGCACTTTTTTAAAGAACTTTTTGGGTCATTTCAGTGTCCCTCCTTGTTACTTAAAGTCTTGAGTGCATGAATGTGTGAAGTGGACTAGAACTAAGAAATGGTGCCCTTTCTATAAATGCTAAAAGAGGAATTCTAGGCCAAGACTTGAATCGGCAAAACTAAGAAATGGTGCCCTTTCATAAGTCTAGCTTTCCTAAGTAAATGTATAACCTTGAAGGATGGGCCTTAGGGCGAAGTTCCCTTCTTGAGTGAGATGATAGACTTAGAGATGGATGGAGCCGGAACGGCATGAAAATCCTTATCTAAGAAAGTCAAATGAGCTATCCTTGTGAACCTTGATTGGCCATAACTAAGAAATGGGGCCTTTCTTGGGAAGAGATACTATGAGTTGGTTGAACTAGAAAAGGAACCCTCTCTAGTACATATGTGAATGAAAATACTCTATGGGAAACAAGGCTAGCACCGAGTGGATGTGGTTAGGATGGTGGCCCTACTTGAGTATGAGACTAGGGCACAATGAACATCCTTGGACATCCCCTAAACCATGTGCCTACATGGGTTGATTATTAGTTCTACCTTTGGCAAGTAGAACACCTTCCACGGAGTAGGGTAGACTCCGGATTCCATGCCTAGCTATTATGGTCTATGTCGGTTATGCCTATTCCCATCATGTGGGATGTGCACTCTAGTTATTGGATAGGTTCTACAAAGTGTCGGTGGTAGTATGGGATGCTATCTACACATTGCACGAGTAGGCCTAGAAGATGCTAAAGTGAGTTCCCTAAGTCTAAATGACTATTAAGTGGAAGTCCCCTAAATGCTTAAATGTCTCTTAAAGTGGTTCATTAAAGAATTTTGATTTAGTATGTTATATTGTAATGGTACATTCCTTATCTATGGTAACCCTTAGGAACACTTAGGTGTATATAAAGAGATTGTATGGGCGGTCACTTCATGTTTCACATAAGTGTGGCTTTGGGTAACTTGAGATAGAGGTCATGAAATGATGAAAAGGCTTACTTGTCGATTATGTTTATGTATTGTACATTGGTACTAGTTGAGTATGTCTATTATGTGGGTATTGTCTTATATGTGGATGATGACGTGAAATGTGTCTCTTATAATTGTGATATGAAGGTTTTATCAAAAATGGCATGAAAGCATATATTTCAAATAAAGGTCCTTTTTAACATGTTTTTGCATAGTCATCATACTTAGTACTTAATTGTGCTAATTCCATATTTCTCTATTTTCTACAAGTGTAGGTTTCGGAAAGTAAGCGGGTTCTATAGTAAGCTTGGAACTTGAAGTTCTTCCAAGATCTTGTGGTATGTCCTCATATGTCGAGGACAAGACTTTTCTATTCTAGTTTTATGATAAGGTTCTTGTAATAGACTTAATAGACTTCTTTTGATTGTAAAGGGCCGTGTCCCTAGTATGTTTTCACGTTTATGTCTAAGATGGCTAAGAGACTTACTATTCCGCTTGTGTACTTTTGAATGATGTTTTTAAAAGTGACCTTTGAGTCTTATGGCATTTTATTTAAAGAGTTTTTAATTCCGCACTATTTTACATATCTAATGTGATGAATGCTAAGGGCTTGTATGAGGCCTCCGAGAGGTCGAATACGCATGTTACGACTTGGGGATGCTCTCGGGTCGTGACAAAAATAGTGTGCAAATAATGACAAGTGTATATGTACATTATTAATTCGTAGTAAATAGGATAGTGGCAAACAAAATAAGAACTATTCATGAATAGTAGTAAATAGTAGTGGACAGATGTAAAAAGCGTATTATAGTGTGTATGTCTATATATAGACTCAGTTGTAAACATTGTAAGGCAGGCAACGCCTAACATAATAAAAATCCTCTTTCAGAAAAATACTCTCTCAACTAAGATAAATATTTAAAATACTAATGGAAAAATCTGAAATCCAATCAGATATTTCAGATAGCATGGCTAAGCAAGAGGCAAAGGTATATTGTTCAATAAATATGCAGAACTAATTTCATATATTCATGAATATCATATATATGATTGAATAAATTTATGTTAGTTATTATGTATTAGAATTATTTGAATCATGATTTCTAGTTTATTAGCACACTGGAAACAGGGAGAAAACTTCTATACGATGCCATCCTAATGTTGAAATCGGTAGGCGAGGAAAGCCGTTTAGAGGAGTAAACAAAGTTGAGGCGCTGATAAGAAGGAAGTATTTGTTAAAGTACAATGCTAGTAGTGACAGGAGAACATGATAAAGATAATCTAGTTCATAATAATCTAATATGAATTTAATCAATTATGAATATGATAGGAAGGAATAATTTGAAATAAAAAACCTGCATGATAAAGAACATGACTACATATGAAATGATAAAAAACTATGAAACTTTAATCTTATATATACTTAAAGATATAAAAATAATTGAATTAAGAAGAATTATATGGGAAAAAATATTTAATAATAACGAATCAGAAGATATATTAAACCAACAATGGTATGAAATAGACCTACATAATTTAGACTACGAAAGAATAGAATGGTACGATTTAGAAATAAATTCAGATTAAAATGAACTATGAATATTTACAATATTGGATAAAATCTATGGAAGATATAAAACTATTAAGACAATTAATGAAGGAAAATTTATATATGTACCAAAGAATCCAAGATATGTTATATCTAGAATATATGACAAATAATATTAGTGAAATACTTAGATTAGAACAACTATCGGAAGGATATTACAATAAATATTATTACATTTTACCATGAATTTCGCAACCTCAAAAAATAATATTAATTACTCACCTACCACACTACCACCTACTACAATACCACTTCCATGAATTCCTTAACTACCAGTAAAAAGAATTTCGCACCAAAAAATGGTATCAGAGCTATGGATGTCGAGAAATATAAGAAGAAACATACTAGTAGAAAGATAAGAAAAATAAGAAGAAAATTAAATAAATTATATCCGGAATATAAACAACTTAATATCACAAAAACTGATAACGAAAAATTAAATCAAGTAATAGATAATATATCTAAAGAAGAATATAAATATACTCAATATTTAAAATTACAATGAATAACGAGAATAACGAATATAGACAAAAACTTAATGAAATAATTATAGCAAAAAGACAAGAATTAACACATAGGCAAAGTAGACTTAACAGTAATATATTTGCAAGAATTTGTCACAAATCTATAATAGCACAAAAAAAGATTATTTTATATCTAGAAATACAAATAAATAACTTAGAATATATATACTTCAACCCAATCTATAAATGAAAAAGGAAGAATACGCAATAGATGAAAAAACATACGAAAATTATGACGGATTAAAAATAAAGATAATATTTTCTAATCTAGGAAGAAGATATAAGAAAATAGGTGACAATCTAAGTTTAATGTTAGAAAAAGAAACGGTAAAACTAGAAGATAGTTTAACTGTTATAGTAAGAATAACAAAAGAAAATGAAAAAATAGATAGAAAAACGAAAATTGAAAAAATAAAAGAACAAGTAAAAAAGGAAGTACAACAATTAGAAGAAGTAAAAAATACTAAAATAATAGAGCTAGAAAAAGAGCTAGCAATATTAAAAGAAATGTATGAAATTAAACAAAAAGAAAAAGAACAAAAAACAAAATTAGCAAATGAGATAATTAAATTTAAAGAAAAATTGCAATTAGAAGATGAGTTAGAAGAATTAGAAGAAAAAGAAGAAAATATCCAAAACAATCTACCTGAAATAAAAATTGATGAAATAAATGACAATGATCCAGATGAACAACGTTCGAAAACAAGCGAAACCTATACGGAACTTTTAGCAAACATGGACAATATAAAGGATTTAGAAGTAAATACAGGAGACGTAGACATGAATGAAAAACCTAGCACATCAGGAGTAAAAAACCAAAAAAATTAAATCCAAAATATTATAATAAAAACTATGAACAATATGATAGAGAAAAAATTATATGGGATAAAAAATTAAATAAAAAATGGACACCTAAACCAATAACTGAACGACATGATTTTTTAGATTTAGACTGTGTAGCAGATATAAATAAAATAATCCAATTATCGATAGGATATATATCAAAACAATTAATAGATAACAAAATAGTAATAACAGAGACACCAGGATATATAGAAAGAACGCTTATAGGAACAGTAAAATTATGGCTACAAAATTTATCAGATGAAAATTTAAAAACTCTAAGAAGTAATAAAAAATCTAATGGCGAATTAGCTACTACAACTATGGAAATATTATATAAATACGAAGTAGCTATAAGAAATGAATTTAGTAGTATAACAACAGAAGTAGAAGAACAAAATAAAGAAAAAATCATAAATCGGAATCTAATGACAAAATTAGCAATATGTAATATGTGTTACATAGATGAATATACATGTGCATTTAGAGAATACTATTATAAAGGAACATATAACACAGAAGAAAGTAAAGAAATAAGAAAATTATATTTTACAAAATTACCAGAACCTTTTAATTCAAAAATAATAAAAAGTTGGAATGAAACAGAATTAACAGATACCTTAGGAGCTAGAATGAAATTCTTGCAACGATGGTTTATGGAACTATGTGAAAAACATAAAGAAGAAATAAAAATGGAAAAAATATTAGTTAAAAACTTGGCATGTTGCAAAAATAAAACAACACCTCAATTTGGTTGTACGGATAAGTATTATAAAAATAGAAAGAAATATAATAAAAAATACAGATCAAAATATAAATATAAAAAACCAAGAAGAAGGTACTATGTAAAGAACTACAAAACCAAAAGACCGTATAGACCAAAAAGAAAACTAACGGAATGTACTTGTTATAATTGTGGAAAATTAGGACATATAGCTAGAGATTGTAAATTACCTAAAAATCCAAAGAAAAAACAAATATCAGAAATAATAATAGACAATGAAAAATATACACAAATAGAATACGTAGATTATGAATTAGAAAGTGAATATAGCATATATGAATTATCAGAAAACGAAATAGACGAAATGGAAAATAATTCATTAACAGAATTAGATAATGAACACTATATAAATGACTGAAACAGATATACAAATAATAACTAAAGAAAGATATCAAGATGAAGAATCGGCAGAACAAAAAATAATATTTGATAATAATATATTTGAACAAATAAAAGGAAAAGAATTAGATCTAAGCGTAGCAAAAATATTCGAAATACCAACAATAAGAAACTGGTTTAAACGTCAAAAAGAAGAATATTATGTAGTAAGTCAAAGAGAACATATCATAGATTGCAAATACACCAAAGAAAAGGCTAAAATACCAATAATAAATAAAGAAATACAAGATATTAAGGCTAAAAATCCAACTAAATATGTACATTTAGGAGGAACGAAAATATTAATAAAACCATGTTTTAGAGAAGGAATAGATACACCCATAGAAATATACTTAGCAGATGATAGGATCATACAACCTATAGAATAAAGTATAATAAGTGCAGTAAAAGGTAACCTCATATATCAAAAATTTAAATTTATAATAAGTGCTAACTACTCAGTAGCAATAAATGACAAAAATATAGATAAATCATTAGTATTATATTGGAAAATGTCAGGAATAGAACTAGCCCCAGGAAGTAAATATTTATAGATAGATGTAAAAATTTATATGTTTTAACAACAAAACATAAAATAACAGCAAAAAATAAAATAAAATAAATAAAAATAGAAGATCCCTTTGAAAGAATAGTTACGGTCATAGATAAGAATGATTATAGTTATAATGAAATTGACATAGAAGAAGATTTATAAATAGTAAAAGAAAGATTAAGCACATCAAAAAGAATAAACTATGAAATACCACAAATATCATCAAAAATGAGTACCTCAAGAAGAATAGATAAAACTCCACAAAAATTAATGGAAGAAGAAAGAAAACCACATCATTACTACATAACGGGAATAATGGAACAACGAAAATATTGAATATTAATAAATACAGGACTAGAAGAAAACTATATTACAAGAGAATTAGTAACGGAAGATGAAATAATAACTACTGAACAATCATGCCCCGAACTACCAAAAGCATTAACATATACCGAAGAAACTACGGAAAAGGAAATAATCATTGGAGGAATACCAATAATAATAAAATTTAAAATATATCAAGGAGATGAAAATATCACTTTAGGAATAAAATGGCTAGAACAAGTAAAACCATATAATCTAGAAGACAAACAGTTAATAATAAATTATGAAAATAAAAGAGTAATAATAAAAAGGACTTTAGTATGATAAAAATATGAAAATATATATATTTACAAAGATAATAATAGAGGGATATTACAACAGATATTATACACCAATGATAGATACGGGAGTAGAAACTAATATATGTAAATACAATTGTTTACGAGAAGATAAGTGGGAAAAGTTAAAAACACCGATAGTAATAACAAGATTTAATAATGAAGGAAACATGATCACATATAAGGCAAAAAATATAAAAATACAACTATGGGATAAGATATTAACTATAGAAGAAATATATAACTTTGAATTAACTACAAAAGATATGCTATTAGGAATGCCATTTTTAGAAAAATTATACCCACATGTAATAACAAAAACACATTGGTGGTTCACAACACCGTGTAAACAAAAAATAGGAGCAAAAAGAGTAAATAATAAAAAACGCAAAACAACAGAATGGATAAAAAGAAGCGAAAAAATTACACAAAAATTAGAAAATATAAAAGAAGAAGACCCTGAAATAGAATTAATTATATTCTCCATAGATAAAGTGAAGATAATCCAAGATAAGTTAGAATTATTATAAAGTGAGGATCCTTTACAAGGATGGGAGAAACATAAAACAAAAGTAAAAATTGAGCTAATTGATAATAATAGTATAATAACCCAAAAACCATTAAAGTATAATTTTAATGATTTAACTGAATTTAAGATACGAAAAAGAAATTACAATCATTTCTAGGACTAGTAAACCAAGTAAGATAATACATACCAAAATTAGCAGAGAATTTAAAACCACTACAACAAAAATTAAAGAAAGATGTAGAATACCACTTTGATAAAAAAGACCAAACACAAATACAAAAAATAAAATTATTATGTAAGAACCTACCTAAACTGTATTTTCCGGATGAAAACAAAAAATTTACTTATATAGTAGAATCAGATCCTAATGAAAAAAGTTATGGAGGAATCTTAAAATACAGATGGAGAAAAAATAGAACATCATTGTAGATATTATTTAGGAACATTTACTAATACAGAAATAAAATGGGAAATAAACAGGAAAGAATTATATTCAGTGTATAAATGTTTACTATCATTTGAACCATATATCGTATGTAACAAATTTATTATAAGGACAGATAACACACAAGTAAAATGGTGGCTAACAAGAAAAATACAAGATTCGGTAACAACAAAAGTAATAAGGAGATTGGTATTAAATATATTAAATTTTACATTTACAATTGAAGTAATAAAAACTGATAAGAATGTTATTGCAGATTACGTATCACGACAAAGCTACTCAGACTGAGACTGAGGAAGAAGATACAATTGAAAAGATACTCAAAGCCATTACTACACTTTGTACAAAAGTGGATAGTATGGACAACGAGATACAAAAGCTAAAGACTAATGAAGATAATCTGAAGTCTAAAGCTAGTCAGCAGCATGACTATAAAAATGCGGAGCTACGTCGATCGGAAGACGGAAAAAACCCAGAGCTAAAAGGAGACGATGGGAAACTCCTTAAAACCCACAATGTTTGTTTAACTACAGCTGCAGGTACAAGCAAACAAGTTAGTGATAAACAACATAAAAATGCGAACTTAAACCAGCTATTCGAAAAACCATTTACCCAAAGGACACCTAGACACATGTGTATGGAACCACAAACATCTACATACGCAGATAGTTTACAAAACCAAAATGAGAAAAAGACATATAACTACATCACACGAACCTATATCGAAAATATACACAAAATCCAAACTTATTTAAACCTTAACCCTAGATCAACTACAAAAGAACCAAACCATGATTATTTGACACAAAAGTTACAAGGATATAACAAGCTAATTGCACGACCAAAAACTAACGCTAATTTAGTAAGAACATGTTACAACTATGGACTGTTAAATACCGTATACACATATGACGGAGAAGAAGTTAGTGGAATACCAGAACTACACAAGGCATTCATCACATACAAAAGAGTTACAAAAGGAAATTTATTTTATATAAAATTCTATATAGCACCAGCGAAGATATTATACGAGGAAATAAAACCTCCAATACAGGTTATCAAGATAGGACTAACTAAAGATATGATTATACCCGAGGACATTGGACAACAAGAAGAGATATGCAAAATAGAGATACCAAGTTTTTATGCCAACAAAAGAATAATTGGTATATCAACTATTATACAAGAATTAACAAACAATTATTTAAACGGAAATGCTATATGGAGTTATTACTCGAGAGATCAATTAATGATATATTTAAATTCAAGAGAACTACGAAGAACAGATATGGATGAAGTCCAGCGATGGATCTTATCATTATTAAAACCAGAGGAACGACCTATGACAAGAGCACTAAAAACAGGATTTATTTCAACAGAGTTATTAACCAGATATTGCAAATTAATTGGACACAAATACCCTGATCACATATGTTCAAAGTGTAATGGAGAAGATAACATAATTCCAGATGTCCAGCTGGAATAATCAACGAGGGAAAGAAGAAGAAAATAAGAAGGAGAAGATAAAAAGATAAGAACGGAAAAAGTTATGTAAGTAAAATAATGTAAAATAATTGCAAAGTTGTAAAGTAGTCAAATAAGTACGTAGATAAGATGTAAAAAGTCAAAAAGTCATAAAAAGAATAGTGTATAGTTTGGTGTGTGTGTCATAAAGTATGTATGTGTCTTATGCTATTTACTTTACACTATTCCTAGTTTACACTTGTCTTTTATTTTACGACTTTACATCTTTTCTACTTTACAATAAGTCTACAAACAAACAACTTTACATGACTTTTGTGTTTACAAACAAACAACTTACTATTCCTACTTTACACATGTCTACTACTATTTCTAATAAGTTAAATAACTTTATGACTTTTACATCTTTTTAGTACGTAGATGACTTTAGCTTTCTTGACTCCTTATCTTGTCCATCTTCCTTTGTCTCCTTTTATCTTCGTTTCTATCTTCATTATCATTCCAAGTCTATGGGAAAAAATATTTAATGATAACGAATCTTTGTGGTACAGTGAATGCTGTTAGTTTTTTAGATTCTTCTTCTAGTTTTAAGTGATAAAATCCTGCTATTACTATTTTGTTATCTATTAATTGTTTTGATATATATCCTATCCATAATTGGATTATTTTATTTATATCTGCTACACAATCTAAATCATAGAATGGTACGATTTAGAAATAAATTCAGATTAAAATGAACTATGAATATTTACAATATTGGATAGAATCTATGGAAGAGATAAAACTATTAGAACGATTAATGAAGGAAAATTTATATATGTACCAAAGAACCCAAGATATGTTATATCTAGAATATATGATAAATAATATTAGTGAAATACTCAGATTAAAACAACTATCGGAAGAATATTACAATAAATATTATTACATTTTACCATGAATTTTGCAACCCCAAAAAATAATATTAATTACTCACCTACCACACTACCACCTACTACACTACCATTTCCATGAATTCCTCAACTACCAATAAAAAGAATTCCGCATTCCTCAACTACCAATAAAAAGAATTCCGCATTCGGGGCATGATTCCTACTTTACACTTGTCTTTTATTTTACGACTTTACATCTTTTCTACTTTACAATAAGTCTACAAACAATTATTATATAGTGAGGATCCTTTACAAGGATGGGAGAAACATAAAACATAATCCCATTTTTAAAAAAATTATACCCACATATAATAACAAAAACACACTGGAGGTTCACAACACTGTGTAAACAAAAAATAGGAGACACTTCTTTAAAAGAATCCTTCCTACTCTATTGTTTGCATCCCTTTCGATAAATTGTTCATTATGGGCAGGGTATCAGGAATATTCCGTATTCATATTATGCAGATCTCCTCTTAATGTACATTATTAGCTTTCCTTATTTGTGGATACATATAAATATATTTGCATTAATGAAAATATTTATCTCATAAAAAATTGTTATTAAATAAATAATAAAAATGAAACTAATACAAATCTCAACTGACATTATTACAAGTCATATGAACTTTTCTTCATCTAAAATACTCAAATTTAAGAAATAGTAAATAAGTAAAACAAAAGGACAATGTTTATATAATAATAATTATTTTGAAGCAAACTTCCTGACACTCTAAATCACACAAGTAGAATTGATAAATAAAATCATTCTTTTGTCTTGAGCATCAAAAACACAAATCGTGATAATTATCTAACTCTTAAGAAGTCTAATAATTTTGGAAAAATTTATTTAGAAGCATATATCTACATCACAAGAAAAATTGTTAACAAAAAACAAATGAATTTAGACTACATCATGTTAACTTCATATATTGGAACATTACATACTAATGTATATATTAAGTAAAAAATAATTATTATTATATCATCAAAATTATTTTCCTCAAGTATTCGAAGTTATGTAATATACAATCTTAGGATAGAACGATTTACTTCATCAGAATAGTAGTACCTCATATTCCGATAAACTTTGAACTCACTCAACATCAATAAATCACACTAAATTTTTAAAATGCAAGAAGAATTAAGAAGAGTAGAAGATTAAAAAAATTGTGGTTGAAAAATGAGAGGAAGCCCCTCTATTTATAGTCAACAAAGGGTAGTATGAACAAGTGTTTTTTGTGTCTTATCTGAAAAATCATGACCTTTCCGACAAGTCACAACCATTTGAAAAAGTCACAACTCTTTGGAAAAGTCACAACTCTTTGGAAAAGTCACAGCGCATCAAAAAATCACAATCCTTTGAAAAAAATGACAACTTATCGAAAAAATTACAACTCATCGAAAAAGTCACAACCTAAGTTAGAGATATTATAGTAATTTAACATTCAAATTAGGAGTTCACACTTTTAAGGTAATATATATAAGTACTCCATATTTTAAAAGCGCACATTTTCTAAAACTATCATAAACGACATGTTTGATAATTTTTTAAAAATATTTATAAATATAATAATGTCATAGCATTAAATAGATATAATCTATCAATTCTAACTGCATTTTGAATGACATGCAATGTAAAATAATGAATCAATACTAGTAAAGCAAAAAATTGAAATAAAAAGTATAACATAAATTCCTTGAAAAAGAAAAAAATTTACGTAATACTCTTATCAATACTATTAAAGCAAAAGAATTGAAATAAAAAGAATAACATAAATTCCTTGAAAAAGAAAAAAAATTACATAATATTCTTATGTCAAATTTCAACATAACATAAAACAAGTTTCAACAAAACTTAAGTAATATATAATTTAAAAGAAAAAAAAAATGTACGTCTATAACCTCATTTAATAACGAAATTATTATAATTTAATGACATTAATTATTATATGTCAAATTTGTTAATGACTTTTCTAATGTTAAGAATTGTAGTTTCCAAAATTAGAAAAATAACACAATTACACTAAATGAAAAAAATAATAATAAAAAAGAATAATTACTTGGAACAAAAAAGAAGTAAAGATTGAGCAATAAAATATAATTTTTAAAAATAAAAAAAAATATAAAAGAAAAAAATAACATTATAATTACCGGCTATTCTCATCTCCAACCCAAAATAAATAAATAAATAAATAACAAAATATATAATTACTCTCCCGAGTTACACTCTGATCAAGTAATTCCGAATATGTTAAAATTATATAACTATACCTAAATTCATTTACATGATGGTTTTTCAAGCATGCCTGAGAGATTTTAGCCTAGTTTTCTCTTACTGATTGGAGTAGGACTAATTTTATCCATTAAATATAACCTCGAACATCATTAGTCTCCTATATAAAATTTTAGAATTCTTTAAATTTGCTAAAATGAAGCCGCCTTTAATTTTTGTCAAAAGAGATAGTTTCATTCTTTTGGGGTGTGTCGAAATTGTTTGCTCCAGAGGATTTATCGTATGTTTATCCATGTGCACAACATATAGTTCATCTTGACGTATTCTTTTCAAAAACACAAGTGTCTGCTGTAAAGAGATGTTTTTGCATGACATTGCTAACATTAATCCTTTCTTGACAACCAAGAACGACCAACACGAGCGGTTTACTAAGACCTAACGTGTGGCTTTAATACTGGGAAATATTGAATGAAAAAAAAAAAGATCTTTATTAGGATGAAAAATTCAGGAAGCTTCAAAACTCAGGTAAATTTTACATTTAAAAGGAGGAGCCATCTATAACTATTAACGCAAGATAAGCAGTCCCAGCAAAACAAATACGGTTTTTAGTTCATAGACAGCTTCCGAATTTATCCCAAAATGAGGGATTTTATGCAACATGTATCAATCTTTGACAGTTTAGAAAAGGAAGTACATAGAAAAAGGAAAAGGGCCGTCTATGGTTAAAGTAGGCCTCCATTTAAGCAAGAAGACTGAGCATGTACAGAGTCAACTGCAAGAAAGAAGAAACCACAGCTTAGATTTTCAGACTTGAAATGCAAAGATGAGTAGACTAATGAGTTCAATGACAACTAAATGAGTACAAATAAAACTGACTTCAATGCAGAAAAACAGAACATAAACGAGGATGTAATTTCTTTCACAAATTAGGAAGAGAACAGAAAAATAAATGTTAATGCCACAAAATATCCACTAGAAATTATCCGCCCATCTACAGTCATCTAGTGGCAGATGTAGCATTAGTGGTACAGGTAAAATCGAATGCACGGAGCATAGATATATAAGTGTGGAAAACAACAAAATTTCAATAATCTTAAAACTATTGTGATTTAAGTGCCAGCTTGAACCTATCAAGTTATAAAATCTGGATCCACCGCTACAGTTAGCAGAAAAAATATTTTCACATCCACAAAATTCAGATTGGTTCAGACCTTAAGGAGAGCAACTGAATCCATTACTTAGGTCATCAGCAACATAAAATCATATTTTCCAATTACTGTAAGATGTTCGTAAGTATCAATTCAATCTTTTTTGAGCAAGACAGTTTAAGGAGAACGAAATGGTCAAAGCAAAGTTATAATGAGCATTAAATATTTGATGAGGTTCCACTACAATATTGATAGAGCCTTTGGGTTCTCTGTTGGTGGAGCATTTGGATCAGTTGTATTGGGTTCATCCACAACCTATTTTATCCTTTGGCTAATCTAATAACGGAGCATAATACTCAGATTCCTAAACAGATGTTGCTAAGAGTTTATTGTTCAAACAATTGTTAGTGTGAAAGTTTGCATGGCATGCACAAAAAAAAGATATAAAGGAAAAAAGGCAGCATGACATGTAACACAATCCACCCCATCTCTCAAGAGTGGTTTAAACCCTTGAAAATATGATTGATATTAACAGCTAAATCTATTCATCTATTGTGTTAGTCATTAATCCCAAGGTTTTCATCTCATTGCACTAGAGATCTACTGCTATTTCAAATTACTGGACCCTGCAATATTTACAGTCAGATATATTGTTGAATGCATGGTTCCTCCTGTTTTTAACAGGAAAATTTCTGCTACAGAGCCCACTATCCTCATTCAATTATCAACATCAGTTCTTTAACCTCCTCTTTATTATCCCAATTTTTACACAGCTTCCTTCAAATTTTCATTTCTAGATCTCATAATGTCATCCTTTGTCTTCCTGAGTGTTCTTTTCTACTCTACTGAAAGGAAGGAGATCCGCATTGACCATTAAGTCCCAATTCACACACAGAATCCTACACAAAAACCTTAGGATCACTTGCTCGCATTATCAGTCTCTTTGTCGTATTAACAGTCAGAAGGTTGCAAAACCTAACAAGTCACACACCTTCTACTATCCCTCTTCATGTACAAATAACCTATTGAAATACAGCTCCATAAACATTTCATCGTTCTCTCTTCTACTGTTCACATAAAACCCTGTGTACTATAATGATATGAACAACGGATTAATCTCAAACTACTGCCTTACACATTAGGGCTATTAACTAAGCTCGTAAAGCAAACTACGTTGACCATTCATTAACAAACTAAAAACACACAAACAATTTAACGAGGCCAGCAAGCAATTCAATCATAATAGACTATTCATCGATTCACAATCAAAGAGTCAAATCAATACGGAATAAGAGATAGATCTACAAAATCAATTTTTCAACCAATGACTAAACTTACTTCTTGTGCCTCTGCGCAAATCGAGAGTTCTTCCTATCTTCCTCTACAAAAATCAACCATTACGTAGATCAAAATCAGATCCGATCAATAAAAAAAAACACAGCCTACATATGGAAATTAATATTACACGATGTGCTCACCAGTGAAACCAAGGGACATCTTGGTGATGATAGCGCCGGTGACGGCGAAACCAACGAGGAACGGCCAGTTACGGCTCCATTCACGGCGGAAGAAAACAGGCCATGGATCGAATTGCCTCATATTTCGTAGTTAGGTTTTCGGATTGAGAGTGTTGATGGAAAATATGACAGCTAAGCTATAGCTTGTTGGTGAGAAGGTAGAAAGGTGTATTTATAAGATGGGCCAAAGCTAAGTGTGGCTCTTTGTGTAATGATGAGATCTCAGGCCCAATGAATTAATGGACTCTTGAAAAAAACTGAATTCAGTGGCTTCTATTATTGCAATTTTCACATATAGCAAATATAAAAATCATATTTGTATGTTATAGTTATAGTTTGCATAATTACGCTCAATTTGCTATGAAGCTTTTGATTTGTATAATTCGCTAGATACATTCAATTTTATACAAATTGTTCAGTTTTGTATAAATTCATTTATACATTGTAATTTGTATAATAAGATTTGTATTTGTATAATTATAAGTGTATATAACGAGAATATATGTATTTGTATTTGTATATACACTTTTCTCTAAAGGTCAGCTATAAGTTCGGACTGAAAAGAACTGCAGATTTCATATGGCTGTCCTCTTAAACTTGATCCAACAAAAATAACCTTTCTCCTAAAGGTTCAAAAGCAAATCAGTATTGAACCAGAGGAAGAAAATGTGGAGATAGTGAAGAGGTCATTACCTTGATCAAGTGATACACCTTGAGTAAGTAGAAGGAGACATAATTTTATAAATAGGAGATGAGACCACCAACATGCAACATGACAAATGAGTTAAAGCCATAAGTGAGTTCAAACTAAGGACAATGAAAATGTTAGTACTTTATTTTATACAGATAAGTCAAAATGGAAAGTGGTTTGAGTTTAGAGTTAGATTTATTTTGTTTGTTTTTTTGAGCTTGAACTAGATTTTATTCTTATTTTATTAGTAAATAAATTGGCCAAAAGAGCCACACAATTTCAAAACAAAATTAAAAATAGGTAGTTATCATGCTTGTGTCAAATTTGAATTAAAAAAGATAATTATCAAAATAAAAAATTAATATTTAAATAGAATTTTATTTGGATCTGAATACAAATTTGAATTAATTTTTACCTTTTGTGAGTAATTTGACGTGAATACACCATATTATTTTTAAAAAATTTTGAGATTCAATTTCAAGTTAAATTCCAAAATTTTATGGTTAAACACCTCTTTAGAACCTCTATTTAAATTATATTTGGTGCTAGAAAATTATTTAATATCTAATCATAACTTAAAATAAGGGCTAGGTGTTGCTACTTCCTTCATTTTAAGACAAAATGTCATCAAGTTCAATTTTTCAGCTCAAAAATTCAGGATATTATGCTTTGAAGTTCAGTTTGTTAGTTTAAAATGTTTGGAGTTTAGTTTAAAATTTTAGGATATTGTGTATTCAAGTTTAGTCTTTTACTTCAAAATTGTTGAACATTTTATCTTTAAGTTTGATTGGTTTAATTCAAATTTTCAGGACATTATGTTCTTAAATTTAATTTTTAATTCAAAACTTCATGGACATTATGTCTTTAAGTTCAATTTTTTTATACAAAAATAAAGATTTCATGTTTGATAAGAATTAGACCCATGGGCCATGGGTATGATTTCAATCTTTAATTTCTTCAAATTAAATTATTTTTTTCAGTTTAAATTTTAGAATCACTATATTTGAAGTCCGAACTATATAGTTTAAACCACATGTTTGTATTTTGAAGGTTCAATCTAAGAAGATGGACCGAGGAGAACAAAAAGAATCAAACACAGTAATGGCCACTTTAATTTGGTGTAGTTTTCTTACAATTTGATGATTAAGATAATGCATATGTTCATAAAATTGTGTTATTAAATTTGACAATTTAAAATTCAGAATTTTATATTCTTCATTTTGAATTGTTCAATTTAAGTTTTGATTAAGGCTCTTTTAAGAATAAGATAACAGAGCTTATACAATTTGGGAGTTATATATTTGATCTATGAAATGAAATGAAAGTCCTTGTTAATGTGGATTTAAGAAGAAAAGGTGAAGCGAACGTTGCTGTAACTATCCTTTTAATCATTTTATGATTTTTTTATAATATAATAACACAATTATAAAAATACATCAATAATAGTTTAAAATAATTACAAACATGATTAAAGAAATTCATAGAAAATAAAACTTGTATAAATAATCTAATATATTAACTTTCTAATAATAAAAGAATCATTATTTCTAAAAATATTTTTGTTTATCATACTATACAATTTACCCCAAAAAAGAAAATAATCAATAAAACTTTCTAGCATTATAATAAAAACATCACTCTATCATGAATAAAAATAAAATTACTTTCAAATAGCTACATTGGAGACCCTTGTACTTGGCTCAATTTGTAAGTTGGACCCTCCTACTTATCAATTTGTCAACTGAACCCCTAAACTCATCAGAACACAATATTTTAAACACCTTTGATCATTGACCGAACTTATGTGGCATTTACGTGATTACACGCTTTTGACAGTGAGTAAATAAAATATTTTACATTAAAAATATTTAAATAATAATAATAATAATAATCAATTTTTAAAATAAATAAATTAAAAACCCATCTTCCTCAACCATCCCTCTCCCACCCCACCCCCACCCCTCTCTCCTCCGACCCAACCCCCCCTCCCCCCCCTCCCCCCCCTCTTTCTTCTTCTTCTTGGAATTTCATCCACCATGTCCACTCTCTTCCTCTTCATTCTCTCCTTAATCCACTTTCTTCTCAACCCACACTTCTTTTTCTCTACAAATCAACCGCCCACCTAACCACTTAGTCTAAAAAGTCCTTTAGATTTTAGCTTTTAGGTCTAAAAGTATTGAGACTATTATTTGTTTTTTTAGGCTTCAAAAAAGAGGTCTAAGTATAGATTAATACGAAGGATAATGGTGGTTATTGAAAAATTAAAACTCCATTGATAAATTAGAGAAAGCTTGAAAAATATCAAATGGGTCTTGTGAATTTGTGAAATTAATTCAAAATTGTGATTGTGATTAGTTGGATTTGTGGTGGTGAACTTGTATTTGAATGTTCAAGTCAAATGGGGAAAAATCTCATCTATTTGACATGAGTTTAGTGTTCAATTTGGAATAAATATGAAGAACATGCTTATTTGGAATGTTTTTTTTAAAAAGAAAATGCTTATCTAAAATTTTCAGAAATTATAAAAGTGGCTTAATTGATTATTTTTTTTACTTTTAACATGTAATTTCTTACTTGTCATTAAAAATGACATGAAATTCCACGTGCAAGCAATTGTACTTCACACACACTAGTAAGATGAAAAAAGGGTTTAAAATATTACGTTCTGATGAGTTTAGAAGTTCAGTTGGCAAATTGACAAGTAGGAGGGTCCAACTTACAAACGGAGCCAAGTACCGGGATCTCCCAAGTCATTCCGCCAATAAAATATGATAATGTTGAGACATATGACAACTATGAAGACCAATGATAAGTGAAAAAATAATTTTTTTGACGTATTTTTAGAAGAAATGTTACTTAATATATAATCACCTTCACAGTGTTACCAAATAGTAAAATGTGATACTACAACTTGTTATTCAAGTTACTTAAGTCTTTTTATCTCTACAGATTAAAAATTATTAAGTATCATTCATTTATTAAAAAATTATGAGGGTCAACAATGTTAACTAAAGATTTTAACACGTAATCTGTGTAAGATCTGTTAGGCGAGCCCCGAGCGTTGGATGTGCTTTGGGCGTACAGTCGGATGCTTAAGGCGTAAGTTTTATAAAACTAAGCCCCACACTTGAGTCTCGGGGCGTTTTGCTAGCGCCCCGCCCCAGGGCAAGATCCAACAGAGTCTTTTAAAACACTGCTCGGAACAATATTACTGATTACTAGCACATTACTGAAATATTTGATTGCCAGACCTTGTGAAAGACAAGGATATAATCAAAATGAAGTGCCCCATTTATTACAAGAGAATTTTTTTGATAACTAAGACTTTGGTGATGTAGACTGTTGTAGAGTCTATTTAAGCAACAAAGTGAATCGTAAGATTTCACTCCTCTCCTGAGGTACATAGAAAACGAACCTGTATCTCCTACATCTCCGATCTCCGATTGATGACTTCAAAATGTAGCTAGCATTTCTGCGATCTTGCCCAACCGATAAGCATGGATGCCCCAAAGGTCCTGGTCTTTTACAATCATTCTTTATAATGTTCCACTTTTGTTTACTGCATCATCCGCAAGGCTTTGATCCAATCAACTTCAACTCCAAAATCACCAGGCCCAGACTTCGCATCTGGAACTCCACCTTCTGCATTGACAGATAAAGACATACCAACGATTCGAGCTGGATTCATCTCCATCCTTGCATTTATTATGTTCCCTCTCCATGTAGGTGCATAACGAGTAAGTGGGATCTACACAGCCAATAAAAAGCAATCTACTTATCTTCTCTTCCCCCGCAAATTGAACAAGTATTCTATTTGAACCTTCTGCGATGTGATATAGCTTCCACATCACATGAAGGATGA
This sequence comes from Solanum okadae, assembly GCA_036553675.1. Lineage (NCBI taxonomy): Eukaryota > Viridiplantae > Streptophyta > Magnoliopsida > Solanales > Solanaceae > Solanum > Solanum okadae. The sequence continues at coordinate 10,183,652 of CM071688.1, read as the reverse complement.
AAGCAATGAAGAACTTACCTTTGCAATATACCAGTTATCTTTTGGCACAAAAACGAATGCTTGCCATGAATTATCTTCATCTTGTCCTGGACTATTGACCCAATTCTCTGTGTATATCTGCAGTTAGGCTCTGAGTGAGAAATGATTATTTCCACAGTTCATCTAAATATCAATAGCAGCAGTTCAATGAAAACATAGAACTTACTGTAGAAATATAGCATCTTCCATCCCCTTTAAGTTTAAGGGCTATTGTGTCATATCCATCCAAATCAATGAAGCCATCAAACTGAAAGAAAAAAATTAGAAGGAAAAGCCACGCTACTGATAGATAAAAAAAAACATATCCTCTATATCGTAATATTGTGTAAGGGGCAGTCAGAGATGACATGTGAACTATAACAAACACATTTAAGTTTTTTTTTTTTTTTTTTGAGGTTTCACCACTAGTGCCTGCTATATGAGAATCACTCTTTTGCTAAAGCCAACTAGTGATATATTAAACATTTCATAGCAAATGAAAGAAAATTTTTATTACTTCATTAACTTTCAAATGCAAAATTTGAATAATGAAATACATTCTTACTAATTAACTAATTAAAATTTGAAATGCAAAAAAAAATAAGAAGGAAGAGAGACTATCTCGCATGCAAATGAAACATCACAAACTTTATTGAAGTAAGACATTGCAAATATAAAGATAGTTCTTTAGTTAAAACAAGGAGAGTAGAAAATGAAGGGAAAAGACCTAACATCTATCACTATCCCGAGTCCGAAGAGATGGTTCACTGATAAACTTGAGGAATAGATCATTCAACTCATTCACATCCAGATCATGTATATTTGAGTATACAAATAAATCTGATAAATTCTCATGGGGGTTTTCTATTTATTTTTAAAAAGATTGTCTTACCAAACAGTCCCCTGCTGGGTTGGTCGGTGGGTCATGAACCAATTCCTAGCTGGGTCCAGTTAGGGGGTCTAACCATCTAATAATTGACCCGGCCCATGCCCCTTAAGCTAGAGGGTCAGACAAATCAAGAGTTGGAGCTGGAGGTAGGGGACCACTTAGGGACCTGTTTTAAGGGGTTAAATGGGTTAGTTTGTGGGTTAACCCAGCCAACTTGACAGATCTGAACTATTGAATAGAAGGGTTATCAACAGTCACAAAGGAGACAAATACATACAATATCAGTTAGAGACGACCCAAGTCTAAGATGTGCAGATGGCCCAAGCTGACCAAGATGCTGCCCCGTCCATTATTTTTTTACTTATATTCAGTTACCATGTATTTTTTTTTCATTTTGGTTTTCCCAGTAAAGTCCTCTTATTCTCTTGGTGTTCTAGGGCTTAGTCACCTCTTCCTTCGATTTTCTTATCTTGAATCTGTTACTTATCATTATCAAACAAGAAAAGGACACGGAGCATTTATTAGGATGGTTGAGTAGCATTCACCTTTTTAGACCGCATTCCACAAAAGCCACTTCGAGTCATATTCCACTTTGATCCTTCCATAACATCCAAAGAGAGGTTTCCAGAGAAAAGACCTGTCAAAAGAACCAAAAATCTGTCTATATTCAATGAGAAAAGTAACACTAATTATAGTACTAACATCTTTTGACATACTTTCACGATTATCACTAAGAAACTTGTCTACAATAGACAAGATTGAAGAAGGGACGTGGGCGAGGCAGGACAAAGAAATTACGTAAGTGGAATTTTAGGCTCGGTGGTATTCTCGGAGGTCAATGGCTTTCTCCACATACAACACTGAAGGGCCCCAAATAATGCTACTCCAATTATAGTGCTTTTACAGCAGCCACATAGAAGCGATCAATCAATTCTTTTTTTGAGCAAACAAAGTTGGGTCAGCTATATGAATTGTTGGGATTTGACTATTTTTACGCTGCCTGTCAATCTATTACACAAATCTTCCCTTATCCGGGACTTGAGATCACCTATGCTCTGCAAGTATAGGTTGAGAGATAGAAGAGATCATGGTTTAACTATTTTTCACCAGTTAATTCTTTGCACACTGTAGCTAATTCAGTCGGTTTGCTTCCAAGGAGAAGAATTTCCACAAACAGACACTAAAGCCAAATGCAACAATATCATTCCAACAAATCACACATTAAATATTTTCAATGTCATAGGAGTAATTAAAGCTCAATATTTGAAGTCCACAAAGAAGCGATACAAAATAAACTTATATACATTTGATATAGAATCAAACCAAAAGAAATTCAAACATGTAGAGAAGTTACTGTGTCTCAATACTTTAATTAAATCAAAGATAAAAGGTCAAGGCTTTAGCTTACTAAGACAAACTTCAAAATGCTTGCAAGCAGTGCATCCATAGTTTCTTACCAGCGAGGAATTTGAGATTGTAATACAACCTCTCTACCTTCACGAGGTAGTGGTAAGGTCTGCCTACACTCTACCCTCCCCAGACCCCACTAAGTGGGATTTCACTGGATATGTTGTTGTTGTTGTATGAGCTAACAAAGTTATCTGAACTGTAAAAATAATTGTGTGTAGTGTTTTCAGGGGAAAACAAAAGTTCTACACCAAAGAGCTGTCTAGCACATGCAGTCAACAATCCAAGATAAAAGTGAGAAATAACCATTAGCAGTTGAGGTTGGATAAGAGAAGTATAACACATAAAGACTTTATATAAGTGACTAAGAACAATTAAAAAGGAAAAGGGAAGATCAACAGAAAAAGAACAAAAAGGAAATAAAGAACAGTATGCATGCTCAAAATAATTTACCAACACTACTTGACCCATTTCCAGTGTCCTTAATCTCCAAAGCAGCTGAGGATAGACCTGAGATATTATCATCAGGATATTTATTAGTCACTAACTTATCTTGGATTGGGTGAACACTTGGACAAAAGAAAAGAAAGCCCCCGGTCTATAAATGTCTTGTATGATTCTTGGAGACTGCAGTCATGGGTTAACTTTGTAAGGGCACTCTCCTTTACCATCACTCTGATTTCTAAAAATAACAATTACGAGCACCTCACATAATAGATGCAGATATGAAAAGACAAGTGTTTTTTGTAAAACCAAAGAATCTAGGCTTTGTAATTAGATGCTCACAAAAATAGAATATTTTTTCATAATTTTTGGTCTTTTTTCCTTTTTTTTTTTAGTTGGAGTAATCAAAATAATAAATTCATCTCAAATGGAAAACAATGTGTTCTGTAAAGCTGAGAGTCCACCTCCACTAAGAACCATGTGCAGAATAAGGCTATGGAAGTAGAATAAATAAGGAAAACTGATTGCACAAAAATAACAGGTTGGAATATACCCAAAAAAGTTCTCGTTTGGCTGTTACCAAGTAATCGTATTACATGTAAGAGAAGTATGGACTTTTGTATACCTCCATATTCTGAATCTGAGTATAAATGCCAATTCTTGAGCTCATCCTTTGAACTAAAGTTGAAAATGTATCTTTCACTGGGTGGAACTAGGTCTTCAATGTTCCACGCGAGTGCTACAGGTGAAAAAAGTTATTACAAATTGAAAGTTGCTATAACTGATAGAGACACAAGTAACAAATAAAGAGCACCATTTTTCTCGCATGCTGATTCAATGAAGAATACACTGTTACACACTTAGTGAAAGATTGGTCAACTACTTGTTAACTTGAGGAAGCTAGATAGGGATTACTGCAAACCCATAAGATAATACCAACACCCATCACAAACTAATGAAGCAAAAAGTATGAGGGAAAACAACAAGAACATGACAAAGAAGTTAATTAATATTAACAGCTAAGCACGTCAACGGAGATGTGCAGATCAAAAAGGTTATCTATGCCCTTGTTCTTCTTTCTTTTACATTATTTGCACAGATGCTGTAAAGAACTCCTGGGGTCTGGGTCAATCATTTTTATCTTTGAACCTCACTCAACTCCTTTTAAACATACAAGCCTCTCCACAGTAGACGTGAAAGGACACCAAAGCAGAGACATCTCTAAGTTTCTAAAGATGACAGGAATTCTCGCAGATCACAAAGACATTTTAACAAGCCATTTTAACAATTTATTTTAACTGATCTGTGAGAAATGGTAAACGAAAAGAAATTATGACCCATTTTAACTGTTAGACTGTCAAGAAAGGACTTATGAAGCAAAACTCCCATATATTTCAAAGGGGGTCCTAACTAGCTAAAACTAAAATGGCTTCCAAAAACATAAACATATTAAAATAACTTAACAATCAGAATCTGAAAGGCAAACAAGCTGATGCACCAAAATAAGATGGTGAATGCAATTAACAAAGATGTATCTTCAATGCAGCACACACAAGGTTTGTTAGTGGAAGTTAGGTGAACTTGGATGGAGAATTGGTTGGGATTTAGTTGGGATTTCATTTGTAACTAAGTGTAGATGTCAATCTTGATTCTTAGTTGCATTCATCTGTTGTATAAATACCATTTCACATCAATAAACCTCATTCTTTGGCTGCCAATTAGATTTCCTTTGCTCATTTGTTAGTTCATAGCTTAGTCATTATGAAATTCTCATTGCTTTTGCTATTATTGTGAGCTTTTTCACTTGTGATTCTGCACTTTTGCATCACAAGCTGGGATTAATATATATTCCGTCTCATGTCAGCTAAAAGGATCAAAAAATGGGTCGAACATCAAATACTAGTAGTATTTGGTAACAGGAAATAGAAATGAAAAATATCCACTAAAACAGAAACAGAAGCAGCATAGGGATTCGGATAAAAAAATTCCAGAAAAATCACGTCGATAATGGTGAAATACCTCTTCTTGTAGCATTCAACGATGCTTGCAATAGTGAGCGGAACCTGGACATATCTAACTTCCCCTCCTGTAAGAACACTCCTGCAACATTGAATTGAGAAGTCCATCAAATTTCAGCTATTAGAGACAGGATACTGCACAACAAAAGCAAGGCATGCTACTGTGAAATTAAGGACTTAAATTGCTTGAGATTGTATACCAATCAATTGACGGCAAGCCTTCTTGCTTCCAGCAGTTTATTTACCTCAAAGTTCAATTAGTTGGAGAAAAATAGTATACAGAGGAATAAGGGTCGCTGAATCTTTACAAGAAGGAGACGATTTGCCAATGTGGAAAAAGAGAGAAAACCGATCAAAATGGTCCTTATTGTATGGGGGTCGGACTATTTTGGTCCTTAATAGATGCTACGTAACAGATATAGTCCTCATTGTATGCAGGAGATAGACCCTTTTTAGTGCTAAACATTAAAACTAACCCTAAATAAATCTGTTAAAGTTAACTGAGAAACAAATTAAACCCAAAAAGAAAACTTCCCTTTCTTGTTCTTCTCTGTAAAACCCCTCTGACACAAACTCTCAAGAATTGTTGGGAGGAAAATGTCATATAGCGAATTGACTATTACAGTGCAAGTGACTTAACTAGACGAGATTGCCTGAGTCAATCCAGATACATGGAAAGGAAAAAAAGTTGAAAGCTTGGAAGAGAGTCGCTAGGATCTACCAATACCCATTTTTCAAGAGAATAATTTGAAATGCTTTACCCTTTAAGAAAAGCATATATAGTAAGCCCTCGTGTTTAGACCATACATGATTATAGCGTAGTGGATCAAATAGAACTTGGATTACAAGACTTTGAACAAACTTTGCTGCACTACCTGATTTACTCGAATAGTTTATAATAAGTTTAAGCGAACGCAACAACTGAATCCCGGAAAATTTGGAGGAAATGAAAGAGAAATAGGTGAAGCAGAAGGTTTCTCAGAGCATACCAAAAAATAAAAGACGTTTCTTGATAGATCTCAAGATAGTGATCAATCACTTATTTACGGGAATGCTTTCCGACAATCATAGGCAGGGGGTCACTTCTGCCAGTGTTCCTGAGGTCAATGAACAGAAGTGCTGTGAGGGAGGAGTAAAATCCCAAAATAGTGCCTTATCTTTGGGCTGAGACTCAAAATCATCCTTGTTCTTTCACATGAAGCACTAATAGTTCCCTCATATTTGCAATATTGATGCACTTTTGGTCCTCCCCAAACTTCCCCTATTTTTTAACATCTGTTTTGTCCACTATTTAGTATATGAAATGTTCAGTGACTCAGTCCTTCTCTTCTTTGTTAAGTAGAAAGTGAGAAGGTGAGAAGAAGAGTGTCCTTTGTTTTGTTCAATCCAAACATCGTTGCAGCTAAACCAAGAACCTACCTTTGTTTTTCGTACTATTGTCTGTATTTTCAGGCATTTTTGCTTCAAAAGGTGATAGCATAAAGCTCCCACAAGTATGATAGAAAACAAGTTACAATTCTCAATTTGTGAGAATGAATAAATTAAAGGTGATGTAACAAGACAAGGTCGAGCCTAACATGTCGGATCGGAGCAGGGATGTACACGTAAATTAGGCATAGTGAACGAGCTTCTAGTAGGCCCTAATTTTAATCAATTACAATACTGATCTTTGCTTAAGGATGTTAGGGGAAGGGAGTGTTATTACTTGCCAATTGTTTATGTTTTGCTATTATTCAAGCCTTAGTTGCATCTATTTCATTCACATATTAACTTATTGTTAGAGTTATATTTATTTTACTGGAGTTGTGTAAGAGCTTTCAAAGGAGTCCATGAACATATTGGTCTACTCTATCATTAGATATATCTTTTTTCAAAAGCTAAAGTCGATTGTTAGTATTTTTGTGAAGTAAAATTCCGCGTAAATCATGTCCTTTCATGTTATGCATTTTCATAATAAGATATAGCCACATTTACAAGTATCAAATTTGACCCATATAAATATATAACCTGTTCAATTTATCAAATTTTAATGGGGTAGGTCGATATTATTTTGTTTCAAATCTCAAAAATCAACTTGCTGGTGGATTTATCAGACTCTATTTCTTGCAACATATTGGTGAAATTTCATTCCTTAACCGATCATCCTTTACTACAAACTTATTAATATCAAACTATACTTTTAAGCTTGACTCCTAGTTTTTGCTTCTGAGCTCGTTCTTTCCTTTCTCTAGCCCCTAAACTCAGCACATAGATGGATACCAGTTTCTCGAGTAGTTTTTTTGAAATGATTTTCAATTAAATGAACTTTATCTAAATCTAAAATAATTTTATGTTGGGCGGATTGGGTTACGACCCAAAATTCAACCTATACTTACCTAATTCATTTATCAAAATAGATTTTTGGACGGATTAGATCATAGCTCATATATTAACATAACCTGCTTTGATCTGTATAAATTTGACCCAATCTACCAATTTGAAACTCCTAGACAAATTATCCTGCTAAATTTTTCTTTAGGTGTGTATAATGGACGGAAAACTTAATTTGATTAGATTAATAGTGCTATTCAGTTGAAGATATTCATTGTTACTTTCAGAAGATGTCTGCATTAAGGAAAAGTCTAAGAGAGCTTCCTTTAGTCTGCTCATGAATGAGAGTTGGTTGTATTAGTTCTAAAACAGTTTTAACAACACAATAAGCAAGCAACAATTCCTCCATTTAGCAGTGTAAACCAACAGCTTGTAACAAAAATATTCATCCTAAAAAAGGAAATGTTTGACTCCAAAAGCACAAGATCAGAGAATGTCACAGATTGTACTTCGAAAGATCCTTTAGGTGTGCATAATTTTCAACTCAAGCGATTCGACCAAGCAGCCCAAGACGTACCTAACCACCCCAAATTTACTCAAAAGTCAAAACCAACTCCTATAGTGCTTGGGTAATCAGACTTCAGCGGCGAATTCATCAAGCACACAATAAAATGGAGATCAGGTTTAACAAAGGCTCAAGTCAAACAACCAAATAAAAGAACCCATTTCAAGGTTCAAAATTTATGGCTATAGATTAGCATACTGCTCCCTGTAGAAGTTTCCCTCTCCCCAATCTCCACTTCCCTACAAATTGGTCAAATCTGAACAAAACACTTTAAAACCAACCCGAACTACCCCACACACACTCATACAAATATCCTAATGTCACTGGCTCCTCAGACTTCACCTACTAATAAAATCGTCTCTCAGACAATTTATCAAACACATTGCAGGCAGAACTTTAACCAAAAATTTTGCACAGACATGGTTATTTATTTACCCTCCCATTTACTGGGAATTATAGTTCAATGCAGGAAAAATACATCACAATCATCCAAAAATACCAGAATTGAACAATTTGTGCTCTCTAACTCCACAACAAAAGATTTACATGGACAGAAGAAAAATAAGAATAATTCTGTAAGGGAGAGAGAGAAGAGACCTTACCTGAGAGCCACTGGGAACCTCGACTGGTAATGGAGTTCTGTGATCGTGTGGTGTTGTGAAGTGAGCTTGGGTGTTAGCGTGAAGGTGAGCGGACATATAAAACAGGGGAAATCATTTGACATAAGAAGTAGGAATATTTTTTTTTATGTATAATATGTCATATTTAATATTATTTTTATATATTTTATCTAGAGTTGTCAAAAAGGATCCGTCCAGCCTCGCGGGCCATGAAAATGTCCAACCCAAACCTAGAAGGGTCGCGGGCTAGCCCTTTCTTTTTCCTTTTTAAAGTTAAAATTCTACAACATCAAGAAGATGAGAAGATTTTCAAATCAAACATGACAAATAATGATATTGTTTCAATAACATTGGCAAAAAATCTAGTGTGCTTAGCATATATTTAGGATACTAGATAAATGTATATGGTGTGATGCATCCCAGATATGCGAGTGAGATAAGAGAGTGGCGAGTGGGATGAAAGGGAGGCGAGGGCGCGGAATTTATCTGTGTATCCTAGATACATACGAATTCACAGAGGTAGAGTGTATCTAGAATAAATTGACCTAATTTTGAGTCCATGTACCCGAGATACATGTATCTGGATGTACCAAAATCTTATAAGATTCGTAATATTACAACATGGTGTGTCTTTAAGTAATTAGCTAGAGATATTTCTGTAAGTTATCCTTAAATAAATAATTTTGGCCCATGGGCCGACCCCAGCCCGATCCTGATCAAGCCTCAAGGGTGAAGGACTTATATGGGTCAGGCTTATAAGCCCTAGTTTAAATGGGCTTGAAAAATCTAATCTCAACTCTACCCCAATAACGGGTTGGGTTGGCTAGCCCCATGGGCTAAGTCCATTTTGACGGCTTTAATTTATCAAACAATCCCTAACGTTTTAGTTAAAATACTTAAAGGATAAAAATTAAAAAAAATTATATTTGAAGACACCAATTAAGGAAAAATTACCTAAATACACAACTTATTTTACTATAATCTCTAAAATCCCCTATCGTTTAAAAAATTTACAAATATCCTTACTCTCTTTGTCACACCCCGAGCCTACACTCTGGGCGGGACTGGCACTCGAGAACCATTGCTGGCCCCAAGCGAACCCTTTGCCTGACTTACTTACTCAGCGGAAGACTTAATTCAACAAAGACAAGTCTATGTAATAAATTGGAATGTTATAATGGAACATTCAACTTGGCCATTAAGGCAAACTCAAGTCTTAACATAAGATAATGACAATGAAAAGACTAAATAACTAACATCTGACTGTTTATGAAGCCTCTAAAACAACTGAGATGGATGTTTAAACAAACCCCACGACATCCTAATGAACTAATAAAATAACTGAAAGCAATAAAAAAGAGTCCTCCGAAATGCAAGGAGGCTCACCAACTGACTCTGGAGTACTCACTGGATCAACGATGCGTTGGATGCCGATCCTAGTTACATGTGTCTGCATCATAATAAGATGCAGGCTAACTGACATCAGTACATTGAATGTACGAGTATGCAAGTTGGAATGCTAAACACAACATAGGCTTGAAAGGAATCTGAAGAACTTACCTGACTCAACTCAACTCAACAAAACTGAACTCATTTCAATATAAAGCAGTTTAAAACAAATGCAATATAAAGAAAAGTTGTTTAAAACATGATGTCAACTCTGTGTGTATGCAAAGATACATATAACTATGAGATGTATGTAAAAATACAAATAAACTGTGTATTTAAGAATACAATTACTTCTGTGGGAGTTTCTCTAACCGACAACTATCATGTAAGAGCTATTGTGATGATACAACGTTTTGCCTCATGCTGCCAGGGCCGTCCTATACCTTGCCAAGGATATAGAACTTGAACTACTAAGTGGATCCACTAGTCTATGCTAAATAGCACTAAAGGAATCATCTAAAAAGTATGACCCTTTTCTACCCATGATGGTTACATGGTTTATGAGGGCTGTGAGTTGTCTGAACTCTCCCCCATATCGGTGCTCAATACTACTCCCAAAAAATGTGATATTAGCTCTTATGTTTAAAAACATACTTCTTTCTGTGATTTGGGATAATTGCTCAAAAACTTAGCTCAAAGGCTATCTTGGAAATCATAGTTTCCTCTCTTGCTTCATTTAGAAAGCGATTACTCTTTTCTGAAAACTAGCTCAAAGGCTCTTTGGAAATCAAGGTTTCCTTTCTTGTTTAAATGTGAAAACATTTTACTCTTTTGGAATACATAGTCTCGATATACTTATTTTGAAGGAATGAACTCAACTCTTTACTCTTTGCTTAGCTTGAAACTTAAGCCTTTAAACAAAGTTAAAACGTTTGTGAAAGACTTTTGAAAACTTTATAAACTTCTCTTGACTTGACTCTTACTTCTCTTGACTTTGTTCTTAACTTTCCTTGAATTGGATTATGGATTCAAGGTTCATGATCTCATGTTTATGGATGATTTCATGATGTTTAGATATACCTTAGAGTGTTGGAATCAACTAGAAAAGATAGGTACATTGCTAAGGAACAAGTACTAAAAGGTGGGGAACGAATGGGGAGAACTCGCGTCCCTGGTGCTCTGAGAGGTGTGGGGCGCCAGCCTTCAAAATTCAGAGAACAAGTTGGGGGGCGCTGCCTGGCGCGGCGCCCCAAGGGTGAAGCTTCATAAACCCTTTTGGGGCGCACTGGTTGGCGCGATGCCCCACCCCCTTCCCCAGGTGTTTGACAACTTTTCTTACTCGTTTTTCATCTCTAAACCCTCTAAACTTCAATGGTTCTTTCCCCAAACACTTAGAATCATTTGTACCCTCAATATACATCAGATTCTACTCGAAAAACACGAGTAACAACATGAATCAATCTCAAGAAAACTCCAATAACACAACCCATAAGAATTCAAACGAATTTCATCAAGAACTCAAGGATTTACTTTCAAATCTAATAACTTCGCTGAAATTGAATCATGATTGGCGCGTGGGTGAACTAACCCAACGCTTTATGATCTCACATACCTTGTAGGGATTACCCCCGATGAAATCCACAAGCTAAACTCGACGATCTTGACGAATCTTGCTTCTCTTCTCCTTTCTCCTCTTCTTTTCTCTTTTCTCCAAGCCCTAACGTATTTTGGTAAAAGCGTAAACTGATCTAATTCTGATTAGACCCTAACTTAATTACCAAAAACGAAATAAAATAATTGGGCAAGGAAAAGACCAAACTACCCTTTCAAAATCCGGATTGGACTTTCTTTATTCCAACAACCTAACTTCCAAAGGGCTAAAACTTACTCATACGAACTCGGAATCGCGCAAACTCAACAACGTTGGAAAGATCGTTCCAAGAGATTTCCTACCATATTTGGAAGTACCTCTAACTTATCCTGAGCTAGAAGTTATGGCCGTTTGAAGTTGGCCAAAACTAAACTTATTCTAACTTAACAAAATTTCCAGATTTTCATTATTTCCAAAAATGACTATTTCCAATTATTAGCTTCTTCCTAGTTATTTCAAATTGCGAGATGTTACACTCTTATTCTCGGATACATCACTTTACGCGATGTACCAATCGGATACATCACTTTATGCGATGTATCTGGATTTTGAGTGATGTATCTGAAACCTAGACGCAATGAATTAGGACATTGAGGGATATACCCGAAACTAGAATGTGATGTATCGAGACTTTTTGGAATGTATCTAGATTTCACCAAATTTAAGAGATTTTTGTAATTTCAAAAAGAATAGAAACAAAATGTAATTAGCTCTTAACAGTATGATATTTTGTATAAAACATTCCAAAAATTAAAGGTCATCAAAATAAAAATATTTGTGCCAATAAAGGGAACTTGGAAAATATTGGAATGGGATTCTTCAGAATAAAAAATAGTTGTGGGCTAAGAACTAATGCTAAACTCATTAGCTAAGGAGCTCATAAGGGATATAAACTTGGCCTTTCAAAAAGAAATCTTTAGAAAAACTCATAATTCCGATTCCTAGGATGTGTGTGGGACTGTGGGTAAATCCATTTTTATGCAATGATTTATAAATTATATAGGAGATGTAAGTCGGATTAAGCTATCTCGATGCGACAAGCTCTGACTAAAATGGTTGTTGGTGAATGAACTGGTCTCAAATCTCCTATGTATTATCCCAAAATTTAACCATATGAATAAACTTAATAAATTGAAAAATCGAAAATTTCTGTTGGAATGATTTTGGGTTTTTCCATTTATATATCCCACTCACAATCTTCATTGTTTAATGCTCTCTTATTCATGATTTTCACTATAACGATTTGAAAAATGAAAAGGTAAAGTTTAAATCTCTCCACCTCTAAGTTAACTTCTAATCTTATATTTAAAAGGATTCAAAATCTATATAAATACATAAAAAAATTTTTAAAAAAATACCTTATATATATCGTTTTTTTTTTTACCAAGGAAGTTCGAGTGAATTCCTCGCTATCCTCTAAATCCCGCTCTAATCATGTATCATAATGACTTTTAATCTTATGATCTTAAACTTGACAACATGTTATGCCAAGTAAAAAATTGGAATTAAAGAGTTACTAAAAAAATTGACCGACTAAAAAAATATGACAACAAATTGAAACGGAGCGTCATAATGCTAGTAACAATTTATGGGACAACAATTAGGGATCGTCTGGTGTGATGGATAAGAGAAAATAATTCTGAAACAATTATGCGAATGTATTTTCACGATAGCATGTAACTTTTTTTGTTTCCTATAGCAATTCTTCTCAAATTATTGATTTCTTGATTAATTATCTCTCCCATATAAATTTCCTGCATAAATAAATAATAAAATAATCAAATATGATCTTCTCATTAATTAGACATAATTATATGCTTGGAATTTTATCACGATATCATGGGTCAAGCCACTTCTTCAACAACATCTATTCTATCAAGAATATAAACAAAATATAGTGAATAAACAAATCAATAATTATTTGATTCAACAACATCTATCAATATAAACAAACAAAATAGTGAATAAACAAATCAACAATTATTTGATATTCTCTTTGTCCATCTTGATTTTTCAGTATTAATTTAGCAAATCTCTTAAAAGAGTAACAAATCGAAGGTTAATTTTATCATAATATCATTTGAATTAAATTAAGTATTTTGAAATTTAAACGCATTATTAGAGAAATGACTATAATTAATAATAAATAAAACAAGTAAAATAAATATCTATTTTTAATATAATAGACAAGTAAATATGGACGAAGGAAATATCATGTAACAAGAGGCGGAACTAGGATTAAGATTTTGGTCTTTGGGGGTTCTAAATTTCCTTTAGAACCGTCAACCAATTTTCTTAGGTGTTCACAAATTAATATACATATATATTAATAAATTTTCTAGTACAAATACAGGTTTTACGGAAAAGCTATTGGATTCTTCCGAACCCCCAAATCCTCACCTAGCTCCGCCTCTGCATATAACCTAATCCTCACCTAGCTCCGCCTCTGCATATAACCTAAAGAACCGGGGGGGGGGGGATTCTAATAGTTCATGAGTTGATACTAATTGATAGATTATCTGAATTTTCATCTTCTACTCATAATATTTTATTCCCCCATCTTGTAATTCTTTCTCATTTCATCTTCTCTCGATCCGAATTAATAGTTAATAGTATTAAATAAAAAGACAGATGGTGAGAGGTACTAATAAAAGTACGTACCATCAATGATTAATAAAACAAATAATCCAAAACATATGTTTTATGTTTTATTTTTTCTTCCAATGTTTAGTATCCGCGTTGAAATCTGACTAATTTTGATTCGCACCGCGTAGATCCCATTCGTAAGGAAGCGCTTTCTACCAAAGATTTTTTCTTACTTATGATTCAAACTCGAGACATTTAGTTAAGAGAGGATTGACCCATCAACTGCACCGCATCATTCGATAATCAAAACATATGTTGCTGATCAGACGGTCAATATTAGCTGTATCCATTAATGATGAACCCTAATATTCGAACATTCAGAATAAAATCAATGGTCTACAATTAACCAAGTATTAAACGAAGCTGGCTCAAAGGTACAAAATTATATTATCTTCAAAACCTATAACATGTTACAGAAAGTTAATTTCAATTTTAAATTAATTAATTATTTCAGTTCAGACCCCATTCATTACTTAAATTAATTAATTTATAAGGCGTTGACAAATTTTAGTATTAGAATTAAAGAATTTTAAATTAAAGTTACCATCTTTCTTAGACCTTAAACTATGCCTAAAAAATAGTGCAGATTAAATTAAATTAACTGATCCCTTTTACATTAAAAATAATTTTATGAAAGTCAAAGGCAAAATACGTGTATGGTCAACGGTGCTAGTCGGCAGCCATATTCAAGTAATTAACAATTTATGAAGCAATTAATTACATATTTTTGTTATAATTATTCAAATTGAAACTCTTCAAAAAAAAAAAAAAGTTAAGTGAAATTCTGTTTTGGGTAATTAAAATACTAATACTCTCTTTGTCTCATGTGGTACTTTAATTTTCGAATTTCGAGATTCAAACAAGTCAAAAACATTTTGAATTATCAATTATTGTGACATATAATACTTTTTACGTAGTTTAGAAATATATAAATTTCATTGCAAAATAAATTGAAAATTTCATGCGCAAATTCCCGGTCAAACTTTAATTGTTTGCTCTCAAAAAATGAAAAATGTTACATAAATTGGAATAGAGGGAGTAATAATTTTGAGTTACAGACTATTTGTTGAAGTTTTCAAAATCTGTTATTCTAAAAAAGTACATTTGAATAATAGTGGTTTCTGTTTGGCTAAATTAAAATAATAATACATTTATTAGTATTTTCAGAAGCAAATTATATTTGACCAGTATTTTAAAAGTAATTTTAAACATCAAATTACCAAAAAAAGAAATTGCATAATTAGGATTCAGGTTACAACTAGTATCATTTAAATGTACAAAATATTTATTTTGGGAAACTTTAATTAAATATTTTTGTATTGTTTATGAGACTTTGGTCATAAATTTATTGTCGGCAATGCATAAAGTTAGTTCTTATTTGTATTATTATTAGGATAATTTGGCAAAATTAGAGTTTACTAGATGCCAATGGAAGCGGATAAAGCTTAGTATTTCTCTAATTTGAATTGATAGTAGCTTTGTACTCTTTCGATCTGTTATTAAATGTTGGTTACATCCAATGTCTCCTATGAAACTGACTTAAAATCCTCTTTATTTAAGCAGAAATATAACCCTTTTTTAATACATTCGATTTGATGCTCCCGCAACAAAAGTTATTTCCACCATATTTATTCAAAAAATGCTCAAATTTTACAATAAAATCCAGTTAACTTTCCAAAATAAGTATTATTTTTTAAAAAAAAGAAAAAGAAAAAAACTTATGTTTTGAAGAAATTGGTCAAAATGATGGCTCATATAATATTTAAAGGGAGCAGTACTAATACTTATTAATTATGTCCTTAACAACTTATTTGATTATTATTAATTATTATTATGAGATGGAAATACACCATTAATTATTATGTGATGACGAAAATATTTCTGTTTGGGGTAGGCAATGACTCAAAAAGACATTGACTTTATTTATTAATTTAATTAATACAATTATGTCACCGTCCAAATTACCCTACTCCAACGGCTACACTTTCTTAATTTGTTAATTTCTTTAAATATATTGATTAAATAAGAAAAAATAAATTAATAAATTATTTAGAGAGTTGACATCATGAAATTATTTTGGCTATAAATAGGACTATGCTAATCTTTTCCTAGACCACAACACACTAGTACCAGCCTAAAAAAAAGAAGAAAATTCATATATTATTTTCTCTATTACTTATATTTTATTTACTCTCTTTTTGAATACTTATTGTTATATAATTTCATCAATGGCTATTCCAGTTATTGATTTTTCAAAGCTTAATGGAGAGGAAAGAGCCAACACTTTGGCTCAAATTGCCACTTGTTGTGAAGAATGGGGATTTTTTCAGGTAATTTTACCGTACTGATAACTGACATTATTTTCTTATTAGTCTATAGGTCCTGGAAGGAATATTACAAGCTTTAGTGCATGCATAATGACACAAGCCTTTTACAATAGTCACACAAATATTATTACGTTATGACATATTTAAAACTATATCTAGTCTTCTGACGTACGTTTATTAAATTTCGTGCCAAATCGAATTTGTGTAGTTGGTGAATCATGGGATTCCTGTGGAACTTCTTGAGAAGGTGAAGAGAGTTTCTTCAGAAAGTTTTAAGAAGGAAAGAGAAGCTAATTTCAACAAGTCAACAGCAATAAACTTGTTGAATGAGGTGGAGAAAAATAAGAGCAATAATAACAAAGTTGAAAATGTAGATTGGGAAGATGTATTCCTTCTCACTGATGATAATGAATGGCCCTCCACTGTTCCTCAATTCAGGTATTATTCCTTTTCGATTGTCATGTTGCGTTTTTTTAGAAAAGAAAATCGTAACAACGTTTTTCAAAAGTTAATTAGAAAAGATAATAAAAAGGAACGAAGGAAGTATACAACAACTTCTTTTCTTGTTTTGATATATTTTAACATTATTTTCTCTTAATTTCTAAATAAACATGGAAATAATAATTATATTAAAAAAATTTGCATCCAAGAAGTTGTTGCAACTTGTAAACATTGCATCATTTAGGTGGAGAAAAGAGTAGAATTTACGGTATTAATTCTTTTATACAATCAGATCGCTTAAAAGATTACTATATAACTAAAAACAAGCATATTATCTACTACAACATATTAAAATAAAGGACATTCAATTAATATTATGTTGTTAGGATTTGCCAAATATTGATTCACATTGACAATATTAACCATCAACTTACATAAGACAATGCATTTTCTAGTAACTAAGCAAGACAAAAACAAAAAAAAAAAATCAAATAAATTATAGAATATGCTTTTATATATCATTTAATTTACACTAACAAGCTGATATATTATTATACATTTAAACAGGGAAATAATGAAAGAGTATCGATCAGAATTGAAGAATCTAGCAAAACAAGTGATGGAAATAATGGACGAAAACTTAGGTCTACCAAAAGGTTACATCAATAAAGCCTTTAATAGCGACGAAGAAGGTTCCGAAAACGCGTTTTTCGGGACTAAAGTCAGTCATTATCCACCGTGCCCAAATCCCGAAATGGTGAATGGTCTACGAGCACACACCGATGCTGGTGGTGTAATTTTACTTTTTCAGGATGATCAGGTGGACGGTCTTCAAATCCTCAAGGATGGTAAATGGATCGACGTTCAGCCGATCAAGAATGCCATCGTTATCAACACGGGTGACCAAATTGAGGTCCTTAGTAACGGGAAATACAAGAGTGTTTGGCATCGCGTTTTGGCTAAGGAAAATGGGAATAGAAGGTCAATTGCGTCTTTTTATAATCCGTCTTTAAAAGCTACGATTGCTCCTGCACCTCAACTAATTCATATTGATAATGATAATAATAAGGTGGAATTAATTAGTAATTATCCAGCTTTTAAATTTGGTGATTATATGAATGTTTATAGTGAACAAAAATTTTCACCTAAAGAGCCAAGATTCCAAGCTGTTAGAGCCATGTGATGATGGTCAAGAAGGAGACATTTTATTATTCCATTTTATCATAAGCTTAATTTGTACTTTTTTTTTTTTATATATATTTTTGGTAATGTGTGAATTAAGTCTAGTTTTTTTTCTTCTTCTTTGTTTGGCTTGTGGGGAATTATTTGGATTGTCAATCTTCAATATGGCAGCGCACAAAATTATGCCTGCTTTCTTGTAATATTTTGTATTTTCGCTTTTGCGATATGTATCTAGATTTTATTTCTATCTTTGTAAATTACAAATATGTATCATTATAAACATGCATGTGTGTTTTTATAGTATATAAATTATCGTTAGCCATCTTTTTTTTTCAATTTTTTTGTAATTGTTTGTCAAGTTTTTTTTTCCATCTAATTGTGAGTACTCCCTCCGTCTCATTTTATGTGTCACTTTTCGAATTTCGAGATTCAAACAAATCTGTTTTTGATCATAAGTTTTTCATATATCTTTTAAAAATTTTGAATTATCAATTATTATGACTTAAATACTTTTTACGTAGTTTATAAATATATAAATTTCATTTCAAAAAATTTGAAGATTCCATCCGCAAATTACCGATCAAACTTAAACTATTAGACTCTCGAAAAACGAAAAATGCCACGGGACATGGAGTAATAGATAAGAGTATAAATAGTCACAAGTTTGACTGACACTGATTAAGCTTATTGATGTTTGTTCTCATAATTATAATGTTGAATCTTCAATTCTTCTACACTTAATAGATAAATTTTTTTTATCCTTTCCTAATTTGTCAAAATAGATAAGTAATTAGGGACAATTATAAAAAGAAATATGGACAAGTAATTATGGACAGAGGGAGTATATGATCAGCTAAATCAAACGGACTCTTGAGCCTTGAAAATAATTATAATATCAAAATCAACTGAGTTGAATCTTAGCTTAAAGAAGATTAAATGAAGTTGTTGACCAAAATAAAAAGATTAGACACATTCTCTCTCTCTTAATTAAATTAGCAACATGTCTTAATAATAATTAATGCATCATTATACATAAAAAAATAAATTGTGTGAACTGTGAAGTACAGTGAACGTAGTACAAATCCGAACTCATGATTGATCCAAGACCATATAGTATAATAATTATTTTTATTTAATAAAGAAATAAATAAAACAGATCGAAAAGACCAACGTAAACTAGGCAAAACAGATTTGCACCCTCCATTGTTCCCTCTACATGTCGGCTAGCTAGCCTTCTACGTATCGAAGTAGATTTAGAATTTAAATTTAGTGAATTTAATTTTATATTATTTAAGTTATAGGTGCAGATCCACCATTTAATTTGTTGAGATTACTTGACAAGGTCACTATATAGTAGATGTAACGACCCGCTAGGTCGTTTTGAAAACTAGCACTATTTTGACTCTTCTCGTAAAAATTATAAATAGAATTTTTGATTTATTTATTTAATTACTATTATCTGATTGGTAATTAATGGGTCAACTCTCTAAACTTATCAATAATTTATACCATTAGGTCACGTAGGTGATAATAGGTTAGTGGGGTCTTCACGGTTAATAAACTCTTATTTTAGAAAAGAAAAGAGGTGGAGGCGGAAACTTACCATAGGCGACCAGCGAGAGGAAAAACAATAATCATTGCTCAGGTGAAAACAAGCAATTTCCATTCTTTTCAGTTCTACATATTGTAGTATGTTGTCAGGGTGTGCTTTGGATTGTTGTTATTATTATATTGTTATATTGATGATTGATATCAAAGTTAAAAAAAAAGAAAATTTAATTGTATCAACCTAAAGGGAGGCATTTAATGCCCATTAATGGTTCATCATTCTAAGGGTGGGCATTTGATCGATGGTTAAGAATTATTTTCATGAAAAACATGTAGTCGGAAGCTGCCTGGTAAAAGAAAATATAATTTAAGTTGATATTGTCGTGTGTGTATGTGTTGATGGGTTAGAAATATGTAGAAGTTATTGTGGCCACCAACGAATCGGTGCCAGAGAGATTTCAGCTGGGATTTATCATTAATGGGTATGGAATTGTGTTGATAAGATTTAGGCTGGAAAATAAATAATATAGTTAAAGTTAAAGAAAGCAAATTTTGGAAATTTGACACTATACTGTATGATTTTTTTTTTTGGTATGATAAGTTAGTTGTAAATTAGGAGTTGGTTAAGAGATATGAGTGAGTTTGTGGGTCTAGGATAGATATATAATAATATGGGTGTGAACTCGCGTGCTTATAAATATTGCATAATTGGTAGATTGGGAATGTTTCGAAGCTTTGCGAAAAGGGAAGGAAAAATCTTGAAGATTTGTGGCACGTGTTCGGCATTCAAGGTATGTTAAGACTTTTAGACTTCATTGAAGGACATTTTCCTAATTAAAGATTTAAAATCGGAATAGACAATGGGTAAGGGCGAAAGATGGGGGTTTCGTACCAATGGTGTGACGGGCATTGGTACGAGTACCGGGGTTATAAAGGGAAAGTTTATTACTATAGAATGCGGATTGTAACCCGAGAATGCCAAAGCATATGGGCATTAGCTGGTATATTATTGACTGATTATTTTATGTGATTGTGTTCTTATTTGAACCCGTATACTTGTGATGGTTGAGGTGGTTATGTATTATGCTGATATTTGATTGATTGAGATGCAATTATCATCCCCTTTGTTTGAGATTATATTGTGTATATGCATTGACATGAGATTGAGTATAAGTTGGGCACGTGGAGATCGTCCGTGCTGGGAATGGTGAGATGTTAAGATTATATTTTGGGCACGTGGAGATCGTCCGTGCGGAAATTGTTTGATTTTATGATAGTG
Organism: Solanum okadae; assembly: GCA_036553675.1. NCBI lineage: Eukaryota > Viridiplantae > Streptophyta > Magnoliopsida > Solanales > Solanaceae > Solanum > Solanum okadae. The sequence goes on along the minus strand of CM071688.1, from coordinate 10,162,918 downwards.
CGTTGAGATTGTCCGCACAGACACGTGGAGATCGTCCGTGTCGGTATATGGACCTCGCGAGTCCCCCATGGGTCATGAACTCTCGATGTATTTCCGAGGAGTATCATGTATATACGGTTGAGAGAATACTTGACATTCTGAGGCATATCATTTCATGGTGTCACATTGCACTGCATCTCATTACATTATTTATTATTGTTGACTACGTGCTTTATTGGTGGTTGTACATTATGTGAAGTCTGTTTATCCTTATTTTGGTGAACTCGACTGGTAAGCGTACTATAGACTTGTATAAGTAAAAGACTTATTTTTGTATTACTTAAACTCCTGTCACTACTTCTTCGTTGTCGGTCTATGAGATATACTGGGTACACGTGGTTTCGTACTCATACTACACTTGTTGCACTCTTTTGTGGTGCAGATTCAATTCCGAGTACGAGCACATCTCGTGGAGCTTTTTGAGTCCGAGCTTGAAGTATCTTGGAGTTGTGGTGAGCTGCTTGGCTGTTCCGTGGCCCACACCTCCTTCTACCTTTTATTTATTCTGTTATTTTAGTATTCAGACAGAATATCCCTTATGTTGGATTTGTCATTTAGTTTTAGACTTGCATCATATTTAAAGGCTCTTGTACTTATGACACCAATTTTCTTGGGTAGTATTTTAGCTTTCCGCGTTTCTTAATTATAAAGACTTAGTGTTGGAAATTTTACTCGTTGTTTACCTTTTTACCTCATTAGTTAATCATAATTGGTAAATATGTTGGGTTGGCTTACCTATTGGTTGGGAACATAGGTGCCATCACGACGTGTGAATTTGGGTCGTGACAAATTTGGTATCAGAGCCCTAGGTTCATCGGTCTCACGAGTACAAGAGCAATGTCTAGTAGAGTCTTGCGGATCGGTATGATGACGTCCATACCTATCTTCGAGAGGCTATAGGACATTTAGGAAATTTTCTATTCTTTCATTCACTATCGTGCACACTTTACCTTGTTGAAATTCTAATCTTTATATTTCATTCTCTCAGATGGTTAGGACTCGTACATCTGCAAGTGGTGATCATGAGCCTATTCCTGCGCCTGCTTCTGGGAGCACTATTCGAGGTAGAGGCAGGGGACGAGGTCGAGGCCGAGGTCGGGGTAGGGGTCGTATTCCAGCATCCGTGGAAGGACAAGTACCATTAGCTACCCAGGGCCGTGATAGGACAGTACCTCCTGATGCATATGTTATTCATGGGGATGTGCAGGATCGTGTCGAGAGGGATGGACCAGCTCAGGCTCCACCCAATATTATTGCCACCCCAGTGCTTCAAGATACCTTGACTCGTATGTTAGGACTTCTAGAGGGGATGGCTCAGGCGGGAACTTTGCCTGTCACCTCTGATGCTTCACAGACCCGTGTTGGAGGTCAGACTCCAGATCCGATGGTTGCTCCAGATTCTCAGACTCCCAGGACTCAGCCAGCTGCTGTTGTAGCTCCCCGTTTAGATAGTATGGAATTCCCAGGTATTGCATCACACTTGGCGAACAGGCCTTCCATGACCATTGATGAACAAAAGATGTTTGGGAGGTTCAGACTAATGAATCCTCCGACTTATACTGGTGACTTAAGTGAGGATGCATATGAATTTATAGTTAGTTGTCATGAGAGGTTGCATAATCTTGGATTAGTGGAGTCTCATGGAGTTGACTACACAGCGTTTCAAATGACTGGCTCTGCCAAGCAGTGGTGGAGGGATTATATTAGTAGTAGGCCAGCTGGATCCTCTCCGCTATCATGGACTCAGTTTACTCAGGTATTTCTAGCCAAGTTTGTTCCACGCAGTGAGAGGGAGCGTAAGAGGGCCGAGTTCGAGGGTTTGCAGCAAGAAGGTATGTCAGTCGCAGAATATGAGGGCAAATTCCATGCCTTGGCTAGGCATGCTTCGATGATACTTCCCACAGAGGCTGAGAGAGTGAGAAGGTTTGTTAAGGGGCTGATTATTCCGATTCGTCTGGGAGTTTCTCAGGTTGCTACTTCTGGTGTACCGTTCCAGAAGGTGGTAGATGCTGCTAAGGAGTTAGAGATGATTCGACGTGAGGGATTTGAGCAGCGTGAGGGCAAGAGGACCCGTCATTCAGGTGATTATGGTGGGGCTCTGCCTAGGAGTCGAGGTTACTTAGGGAGAGGTTATCACTCTCAGTCTAGCAGACCCATTCATGCTGCTATACCAGCGTCTGAGGCTGGTTACGCTGGGCATAGTTCTTCGAGTTGGGTGCATAATTCACAGGGTTCATCTTCTAGACCTGTAGGCCGTGGAGGACATTCTGGTCATTCAGGTTCCTCTCATCATCCTATGTCTCGTAAGGGTTGTTTTGAGTGTGGTGATATGGCACACTTTGTGAGAGATTGCCCTAGGACCAGACGTGGTGGCTTGCATCAGGGTTCTCAGGCTTTGACTTCCAGGATTGCACAACCTCCAACTAGGGGAGGTGTACAGAGTGGCAGAGGTGGTTCTCATTCGGGTAGAGGTGGTTCTTCTTCTGGTCGAGGTGGTGGTCGTGGAGGTTCACAATATGAGGGTGGTCGTTCTCACTGTTATGCTTTTCCGGGTAGGCCAGAGGCTGAGGCTTCAGATGCTGTTATCACAGGTATTATTCCGATTTGTCATCGACCAGCTACTGTATTATTTGATCCAGGCTCTACTTATTCTTATGTGTCCACATATTTTGCTTCGAGTCTGGATATAGTATGTGAGTCTCTTGATTTGCCGGTACATGTTTCTACTCCTGTCGGGGATTCTGTAGTGGTAGATCGGGTGTATCGATCATGTATAGTTACCTTGATGGGATATGACACTCATGCAGATTTAAAGGTCTTAGATATGGTAGATTTTGATGTGATTCTTGGTATGGATTGGTTATCTGCTTATCACGCAATTTTAAATTGTCATGCCAAGACAGTTACATTAGCTATGCCTGGAATTCCTATAGTAGAATGGAGAGGTTCACTTAGTCACCCTCCTAAAGGGGTGATATCATTTCTTAAGGCTCGTCACTTTGTAGAGAGAGGATGTTTGGCTTACTTGGCGCACATTCGAGATACTAGTGTTGAGACTCCTATGCTTGAGTCTATTCCGGTGGTGAGTGAATTTTCGGAGGTATTTCCTACAGACTTACCAGGTCTTCCACCTGATCGTGATATTGATTTTTGTATTGACATAGAACCAGGCACTCGGCCTATTTCCATTCCTCCTTATCGTATGGCACCGGCTGAATTGAAAGAGTTGAAGGAGCAATTACAGGATTTGTTAAGCAAGGGTTTTATTAGACCGAGTGTATCTCCTTGGGGTGCTCCAGTGTTATTTGTGAAGAAGAAGGATGGATCTATGCGTATGTGTATTGACTATCGACAATTGAATAAGGTAACCATCAGAAATAAGTACCCGATACCTCGTATTGATGATTTATTTGATCAGCTGCAGGGTGCTTCTGTTTTCTCCAAGATTGACTTGAGATCCGGCTACCATCAGCTAAAGGTTAGGGCGGAGGATATCCCTAAGACAGCTTTTCGAACACGTTATGGCCATTACGAATTTTTGGTGATGTCTTTCGGATTAACCAATGCCCCAGCAGCTTTTATGGACTTGATGAACGGAGTGTTCAGACCGTACTTGGATTCCTTTGTTATTGTCTTCATAGATGATATATTGATATACTCCCGTAGTAAGGAGGAACACGAGCATCATTTGAGGATTGTGCTTGGGATTCTGAAGGAGAAGAAACTCTATGCAAAGTTTTCAAAGTGTGAGTTTTGGCTTAGTTCGGTAGCATTCTTGGGACATGTAGTGTCCAAGGAAGGTATTATGGTGGATCCTAAGAAGATTGAGGCAGTTCGAGATTGGGTCAGACCTGCTTCAGTTACTGAGATTCGGAGTTTCTTAGGCCTTGCAGGTTATTATCGACGGTTTGTAGAAGGGTTCTCATCCATTGCATCCCCATTAACTAGATTGACCCAAAAAGAAGTGGTTTTCCAGTGGTCTGATGAATGTGAGGTGAGTTTTCAAAAGCTTAAGACTTTATTGACTACTGCTCCGATTTTGACCCTACCCGTGGAGGGAGAGGGTTTTGTTGTATATTGTGATGCTTCTCGAATCGGTCTTGGTTGTGTATTGATGCAGAAGGGAAAGGTGATAGCTTATGCTTCGAGGCAGTTGAAGGTTCATGAGAAGAACTATCCTATTCATGATTTGGAGTTGGCGGCTGTTGTGTTTGCATTGAAAATTTGGAGGCATTATCTTTATGGTGTGCATTGTGAGGTGTTCACAGATCATCGTAGTCTCCAGTATATATTCGATCAAAGGGATCTCAATTTGAGGCAGCGGAGATGGTTGGAGTTGCTCAAAGACTACGACATGACTATTCTTTATCATCCAGGCAAGGCGAATGTAGTAGCAGATGCCTTGAGTCGAAAGGCGGTAAGTATGGGTAGTCTAGCCATGTTACAGGTTGGCGAACGTCCCTTTGCTAGGGATGTCCAATCATTGGCCAATAGCTTTGTGAGGCTTGATATTTCAGAATCTGGTAAGGTTTTGGCTTATATGGAGGCTAAGTCATCCTTGTTGGAGCAAATTCGGACTCAACAGTTTAATGATGTTGATTTATGTAAGATTCAAGACAAGGTGTCAAAAGGAGAAGCAAAAGATGCAATTCTTGATAGTGAGGGAGTTTTGAGGATAAAAGGTCGTATTTGTGTTCCTCGGACGGGTGATTTAACTAGATTGATCATGGAGGAGGCCCATAGTTCGAGGTACTCTATTCATCCGGGTGCTACTAAGATGTATCGTGACTTGAAGCAGCATTATTGGTGGTGTCGTATGAAGAGAGACATAGTAGATTTTGTATCTCAGTGTTTGAATTGTCAGCAAGTGAAGTATGAACACCAAAAGCCTGGAGGTGTGACTCAGAGGATTCCCATACCTGAGTGGAAGTGGGAGCGCATTGCTATGGACTTTGTGGTAGGGTTGCCACGTACCTTGGGTAAGTTTGATGCTATATGGGTCATCGTGGATCGATTGACTAAGTCTGCACACTTCGTACCAGTTCAGACTACCTATAATTCAGAGAAGCTAGCCAAGATCTATATTCGAGAGATAGTTCGCTTGCATGGGGTTCCTATTTCTATTATATCAGATCGTGGAACACAATTTACATCGCATTTCTGGCGGTCTATGCAGAAGGAGTTGGGCACTCGGGTGGATCTCAGTACAGCCTTTCACCCTCAGACTGATGGTCAGTCTGAACGGACTATTCAGGTTCTTGAGGACATGTTGCGGGCGTGTGTGATCGACTTTAGTGGTCACTGGGATCAGTTCTTGCCATTAGCGGAGTTTGCTTATAATAATAGTTACCATTCGAGCATTGAGATGGCACCATTTGAGGCTTTGTATGGTAGGAGATGTCGGTCTCCAATTGGTTGGTTTGATGCATTTGAGGTTAGACCTTGGGGTACAGATTTGCTGAGAGAGTCCTTGGACAAGGTTAAGTTGATCCAAGATAGACTTCTTATGGCTCAGAGCAGGCAAAAGAGTTATGCAGATCGAAAGGTTCGTGATTTGGAGTTCATGGTGGGAGAGCGGGTTCTCTTGAAGGTTTCACCTATGAAGGGTGTGATGAGATTTGGAAAGAAGGGCAAGTTGAGCCCAAGATATATTGGTCCTTTCGAGATTGTGGAGCGTATTGGAGAGGTGGCGTATCAGTTGGCTTTGCCACGTGGGTTATCGGGTGTTCATCCCGTATTTCATATTTCGATGTTGAAAAAGTATCAACAGGGTGGTGCTCATGTCATTCAATGGGATTCGGTGTTACTTGATCAGAATTTGACTTTTGAGGAGGAGCCGGTAACCATTTTGGATAGGCAAATTCGAAAGTTGAGATCGAAGGAGATTGCTTCAGTAAAGGTTCAATGGAAGCATCGTCCTGTAGAGGAGGCTACATGGGAGACTGAGTCAGACATGAGGAGTAGATATCCTCAGCTTTTTGAGCGTTCAGGTGCGTTCTATTCTTTTACCGTTCGAGGACGAACATTTGTTTAAGTGGTAGGTGATGTAACGACCCGCTAGGTCGTTTTGAAAACTAGCACTATTTTGACTCTTCTCGTAAAAATTATAAATAGAATTTTTGATTTATTTATTTAATTACTATTATCTGATTGGTAATTAATGGGTCAACTCTCTAAACTTATCAATAATTTATACCATTAGGTCACGTAGGTGATAATAGGTTAGTGGGGTCTTCACGGTTAATAAACTCTTATTTTAGAAAAGAAAAGAGGTGGAGGCGGAAACTTACCATAGGCGACCAGCGAGAGGAAAAACAATAATCATTGCTCAGGTGAAAACAAGCAATTTCCATTCTTTTCAGTTCTACATATTGTAGTATGTTGTCAGGGTGTGCTTTGGATTGTTGTTATTATTATATTGTTATATTGATGATTGATATCAAAGTTAAAAAAAAAGAAAATTTAATTGTATCAACCTAAAGGGAGGCATTTAATGCCCATTAATGGTTCATCATTCTAAGGGTGGGCATTTGATCGATGGTTAAGAATTATTTTCATGAAAAACATGTAGTCGGAAGCTGCCTGGTAAAAGAAAATATAATTTAAGTTGATATTGTCGTGTGTGTATGTGTTGATGGGTTAGAAATATGTAGAAGTTATTGTGGCCACCAACGAATCGGTGCCAGAGAGATTTCAGCTGGGATTTATCATTAATGGGTATGGAATTGTGTTGATAAGATTTAGGCTGGAAAATAAATAATATAGTTAAAGTTAAAGAAAGCAAATTTTGGAAATTTGACACTATACTGTATGATTTTTTTTTTTGGTATGATAAGTTAGTTGTAAATTAGGAGTTGGTTAAGAGATATGAGTGAGTTTGTGGGTCTAGGATAGATATATAATAATATGGGTGTGAACTCGCGTGCTTATAAATATTGCATAATTGGTAGATTGGGAATGTTTCGAAGCTTTGCGAAAAGGGAAGGAAAAATCTTGAAGATTTGTGGCACGTGTTCGGCATTCAAGGTATGTTAAGACTTTTAGACTTCATTGAAGGACATTTTCCTAATTAAAGATTTAAAATCGGAATAGACAATGGGTAAGGGCGAAAGATGGGGGTTTCGTACCAATGGTGTGACGGGCATTGGTACGAGTACCGGGGTTATAAAGGGAAAGTTTATTACTATAAAATGCGGATTGTAACCCGAGAATGCCAAAGCATATGGGCATTAGCTGGTATATTATTGACTGATTATTTTATGTGATTGTGTTCTTATTTGAACCCGTATACTTGTGATGGTTGAGGTGGTTATGTATTATGCTGATATTTGATTGATTGAGATGCAATTATCATCCCCTTTGTTTGAGATTATATTGTGTATATGCATTGACATGAGATTGAGTATAAGTTGGGCACGTGGAGATCGTCCGTGCTGGGAATGGTGAGATGTTAAGATTATATTTTGGGCACGTGGAGATCGTCCGTGCGGAAATTGTTTGATTTTATGATAGTGCGTTGAGATTGTCCGCACAGACACGTGGAGATCGTCCGTGTCGGTATATGGACCTCGCGAGTCCCCCATGGGTCATGAACTCTCGATGTATTTCCGAGGAGTATCATGTATATACGGTTGAGAGAATACTTGACATTCTGAGGCATATCATTTCATGGTGTCACATTGCACTGCATCTCATTACATTATTTATTATTGTTGACTACGTGCTTTATTGGTGGTTGTACATTATGTGAAGTCTGTTTATCCTTATTTTGGTGAACTCGACTGGTAAGCGTACTATAGACTTGTATAAGTAAAAGACTTATTTTTGTATTTCTTAAACTCCTGTCACTACTTCTTCGTTGTCGGTCTATGAGATATACTGGGTACACGTGGTTTCGTACTCATACTACACTTGTTGCACTCTTTTGTGGTGCAGATTCAATTCCGAGTACGAGCACATCTCGTGGAGCTTTTTGAGTCCGAGCTTGAAGTATCTTGGAGTTGTGGTGAGCTGCTTGGCTGTTCCGTGGCCCACACCTCCTTCTACCTTTTATTTATTCTGTTATTTTAGTATTCAGACAGAATATCCCTTATGTTGGATTTGTCATTTAGTTTTAGACTTGCATCATATTTAAAGGCTCTTGTACTTATGACACCAATTTTCTTGGGTAGTATTTTAGCTTTCCGCGTTTCTTAATTATAAAGACTTAGTGTTGGAAATTTTACTCGTTGTTTACCTTTTTACCTCATTAGTTAATCATAATTGGTAAATATGTTGGGTTGGCTTACCTATTGGTTGGGAACATAGGTGCCATCACGACGTGTGAATTTGGGTCGTGACAGTAAAACCATGCAATATGGTTTCGTCATGATTCATATATATATATATATATGAACTTATGTGGTACTATTCGTTTTTCGAGAGTCAAACAATATAAGTTTGACCGGAAATTTGTGCCTGGAATCTTCAATATTTTTGAAATGAAATTTAAATATTTGTAAACTACATAAAAAGCACTACAAGTCACAATAATTAGCAATTCAAAATAATTAAAAGATATATGAAAAATTTACGATAAAAAATAGACTAAGTTGAAATCACATAAATTAAGATGGAGGGAGTAATTAAATATTATGTATTCAGCAAGAATATTTTAAAAAATCTTAATTTATGTGAATTATTTGTTTGTTGAAGGCTTGAAGCACAATTGGATGTGAGGTGGCTATTATAGTTGGTGGTTATGTGAGAGGTGATGATTTGTGGTGGTGGTTGAATGATAATGGTGGTTGGTTGTGGCCGGCTTACAATTGTGGTGGAGGTAGGTGGTGGTGATAACTGACAATAGCGATAGTTGTTGTCTTGTCAATGATGGTTGTGCAATGAGTAAGGTTCAATGGAGATGGTTGGTACTTGGTAGTCTTGGGTGGTAATGAGCGAGAGGTGAAGTTAGGAGTTCAATTTTTATGTGTTCTGAATTTTATAGTGACGATTTAAAGTGATAATAGATTGATTTTAAATTTAATATTTAATGAATTTATTAATACCAATACATTATTTAAACAAAATTTGCTAGGTTCAACCGAATCAACATGCAAACTTCTAACTCTATCCCAGAACTGACGATAACTGACAATAATGATGATTGTGGAATGATCGAATAGGTGGCAAGAGAGATGATTGGTACTAATTGGTAGTGGTCATGGGTTGGTAGTGTTTTTTCTTATTGGTTGGCAATGAAGGCTGCTAAATCAATAGTATCTGAAAATGGAACAATTGAGTTTGCTAAGAGGTTTTGGATGGTGGTAGTGATTGATAGTGGTAATTTTCCATTGAAGACTATTGATAGCGATGGTTGAATGGAATATATAGTAGTAGTAAAACAAAAAATTAATCAAATTTAGAGAAAATTATTTTGAGATTCTATATACGATTTCATTGATTCAAATTTATTAAAAACATAATTAAGTGGTTATAAAAGAAAAAAACTAAGTTCAATAAAATCAAAATACGAATAATTTTGATTCAAATCTTTATTAAATAATGCAAATTAAATTAAAGTCCCAAAAGATTGCGTAATTATATATCTAACAATTGTGGTTCAATTTAAAGGGACCATGATCCAAATTAAGCATTGAGAAGATTCTTTAATTATTTCATGTCCAAGTTGTGGTATTAACAAACACATAATTTATGTCATGGACTCATTATATTAAGCCAATTCTACCTACTAGTATGCTTTTAATATTTGACTAATTAACTAGACCTACTTGGGGTGGATTTATAGCTTAATTTATGGGGCACAAAAAATTACGATTTTTTTTTGTTTAAACTAGATATTTTATGTATATATATCTTAATAATTTTATCTGTCGATACTCATACTTCTTTAATTTTTTTTAAATAATACACTTAATTAAATACTGAGTTGCATCGAGGAAACAAGGGAACGAGATTATTGAATGAATTTTGTATTACCTCCGTCCACTTTTAATTGTCATAGTTTTCTTTTTTAGAGTCAAACGATAACATTTTACGATGTATTTTTTTAATTATATTGATATGCAAAAAATTGGAATTTATAGTACTTTTGCATAATTTTTGAATATCTAATTTTTTCGTTTAAAATATTGAATTAATGTAATCTAATTTAACTTTGAAAATTAGTCAAATTGATTTTCGAAAAGCGCAACATGACAATTAAAAATGGACAGACGGATTATTAATTATCCATATGATGTACGTAGGATGTATAATTTTAGAGTATAAATAAATTAATTAAAGTACGGCATGGTCCTCCTCTGTCTATTGTATCATTTTTATTTTTATTTTAATAATAGAACAGAAATGATATGATATAAGTTTGGTACATAATATTTATGTTGAAAATCACAAAATAATATTATGGCCAACAAATTTGTCAATATATAGATAAGTCTCAGAAACAAACAGAAATATATATATGTTAGGTTATAAGATGATATAATAATATACAAACATGATTTGATTATGTATTCTAAATTATAAAATATAATACATGAGATCTAATTTTAGGTTATTATTAATTCTTATGTACTATATTGTGATCAAGATGATACTATTATGAGTCACAAATAATATCTTTCTACTTTTTTGCCTTCTAATTTCTTATATATTTCCATATATATTCGATTTATATATATATAAAATAATAATAATAATATAGTCCCCTCCAACCATCTAATTTAGGTAGTTAAATAATTATCTTTGTTTATTTTTTACATTAAATTAATATATACAATATCTGTGTTTCAAATATAGTATACTACCACCTAACTATGATAATTAATATTTGCATCATTTAATCACTTATATAATTTGATATAAAAAATTGAGCGCAGACAAATAATTATCATCAAATAGATGAAACTCAGAAACCAACTAAAAGTATAGTATGATGTTAGGTTATGATGATAACTTACATGATTTGCTTATATCTTATTTTAAGTTCTGATGCACGATATATAATGTGATCTACATGATATTATTTTGAATGACCAATCATAATATTCAACTTCTTTGATGTCACGTCCCGAGGCTATCCCCTGAACACGGACACGGGACCTAGGATCACGAGTGACCCCAAGCTAACCCTGCTGGCATATCATAAGCATACTAAAACAAACTGAATCAATAAATGATGTGCGGAAGCTAAATCATATAAATAATCTAAAAGGATGGGGAATACCCATATAGTAAGTCTGAATATATGAAAACTGAGAGTTTGAATACAAATGAAAAGTCAAACTCTAAGACTAAAACTGAAACTAACTATGTCTGAAATAAGCCTCTAAACTGACTAGAAGTGCTGGGACATGCCCCCAGCTAATCTAGCAAAAACTGAAACTAAAACTAAAAGCAAGAAAGATAATCATGTCACTAGTCCTCGAAGAATGAGGACTCACCACTGATACTGCTGAACTGAAGATCGGGAATCGATTTATACGTGATCTGACTGCTGAGAACCTGAACCTACGTCACGAGAAGATGTAACGCAGAGTATGCGTCAGTACTTGAAAGATACTAAGCATGCGAGAAAGAATAAAGCTGAATAATAACATAGCGAAACAAGCAAATAAACAATGATGTAATCTGAAGATGATAATGATACTGGAAATACTGAACATGACTAAATTGAATGCAATGACCAAGTTTATAAAATGCTAAGACTGAGTACTGAACTATATTGATAACATGGTCAATGTAATAAAATATGATTGAACTGTAAGGGAGCTACTAATAACAGATATAAAACCACATGCGCTAAATGTGGAATCTGATGTATACGCCTTATCGAGAGGACCCAATATACCCTGCCAGAGGTATAAAGACATGTTGGCGTGATCACTGAAATGTAATGCCCAACAGAATGGACTTATCTTACGAGGCACATAGTTTTGGGACTTAGGGGTGACTGACCCTAGTCCACTCGGTATTAAGCTTCTCCCAATTGATTGGGTAATTAACACTTTATGACTGAAATGCTGTAATACTGTATAACTCAAAATACTGACATGCAAACTGAGAATGCAACATTAATATGCTGATAATAATGCATTCGAAAATTAAGGCATATATATATATATATATATATATATATATATAACTAAATTAACTGACCTAGCATGTGTAATTCATGAATTAAAAGAACTACATAGCTAGGGTTCTGAGTTTATGCATGAATCTGGGAAAAAACAATACTACAACATGGTAATATGATTTAGATCATTCTAACAGCTAAAACCCAACAATTCTAACATTCAAAAAATCCTAGGTCTAGATAATATTAAGAGGATCAAGATTTTGACTGAAATCTAGGGACCTAATGGGTGAAAGGAGTCCACTAGTGAAATCCCACATACCTGGTGACGAATTCCACGGAGAAACCTTTAGATTTCGGGGTTGGAACTGATGGAACCTTGCTGCGTTCTTGAACTAGTGTTCTTGACATCTTTCTCCTCTTACGCTCTAATTTTTCTAAGTTTTGATGAATGATCTGACTTAGGTAAGTTCTAGTTATGTTTCTAGGCTAAAACTGACCAAAACTACGTAATTTAGGGTTTAAACGACGTAGTTTAGGGGTCCAACGATAAGGAAAAGACCAAAAACCCCTGACTTAAAAGGTGTCGGGGTCACTGACGGACGGGACCGACGGACCGTCGATCGACTGACGGTCTATGCTGGTCAACTGTCAGTCGACCACTGGGAGCTGAAACTAGAGGTCCGACCTACGGCCCTGGACCACGGATCGTGGTCTGACCTACGGTCCGTTGGTCCTGGTGTGGGTCAGGATTTAAATTATTTTTCTGGGGGGTTTCTGGGAAGGGTCGCATGAGGTACACCACGGACCTGCAGGATGGACCGTGGGTCCTCCTACGGTCCGTGGATGGATCCCGTGGGTTCCACCTACAACACCTGGAATCTGCAATCTGGTAGTTCTAGCATGCGGGGTGTTATATTTGATTTTTTTGATCTTCTTTTTTGATATTCTTCGATTATGTACACTCTCTCCTACGATATATTTTTCATTAAAAAATTACTTATATTCTTTAACATTAAAATTATATAAAGTGGGTAATACTTTTATTTTCTTTTTATTTATCAATTGAAAATACTTTTTACATGCTAATTTCAAATTTTCATTTAGGCAATTCATTTATATTTTAGATTAGTACATAAGTATGTATATATACAAATCCAAGGTTATCATTTCTTTTACATGTTCCTAACTTTTTTTTACAGTACTTAATTCATTTATTTTTAAATTATCATATAAATATGTATATATACAAATCATAGTTATCATTTATTTTATATGTTTCTAATTATTATTATTTTGCGTTATTTAACTTTGGGTCAGTAGTGAAGTAGTAACAAATATATTATTTTCGTTTTCCTTCTAGCAAAGTCACACTTTTATCATTTTATTATAGTGCCATACTTTGTATGAAAGTACGACAATGCTTTACTACCTCCGCTACCGTCTGAAGAAGGTTTTAGTTTTAGATTTGAAGTTAGTGCCTTGTGATTGGATATAGAGTTGATAATATAGATCAATTATTGACGAGGGAGAGAATAACACAATTAAAAGGACCGGCAATGAGCCATGAACTTACATTGTATATATCTAGGGTCAATGGAAATGCATCTGAGCTAAAATGTTAAATCTATCAAATTATATCACAAAAAACGAAAATAAGCTTAAATATATCTATTATGTGTGAATACTATGCATCGATTGACCCGTTAAGTCCCATTTTGCATATACCCAGATCCTAATGAGTGAATTAGTTAGAGTCTCACGAGTTCCTCCAAGTAATTGAGACCTATATTTCTTCTATTAAACTAGTATCTTGGTTACTTGACTGAAAGTCGAAGACTAAGCCTTTTGAATGACTTTTTCAAAATATTCACGCTCACTCTCAACTGGGGTTAGGCCATACCTAATTTGTGATAGTAGTAATATACTCATGTAGTACCCTTAGACTAGATTCTCTTCTCCCGTTACACATTCGGAAGATAGAGAATTGACACATCTCAGTTGGTCTAGCCTAATTCAATGCTTGCTATGGAATATCTAAGATTCTAAAAAAAACTATATATTCTTCAATCATTAATTCAACTGTTCAAGGTGACGTGATTGTGCTAAGAAGGTTACTTGTCTATGATCATAAAGTGATGATAGGTCATGTTGATCCATACCAAAAGGAAGTTTTTTAACTCTGTATGTGTTTTGTTTGTAATGTAACACAGCCGGTCTCAAGCCCGAATAAAGGAGGAGGGTTTATTATTTTTATTAAGAAGTCCGATCCTTGATACAAAACTATATTGTAGCATACTGAAGAATGCTTGTGCAAGTATGTTTTTATTCGACTATTAGTTTTACCTAATATGTAGCTAGTTAGTCTAACTAGTTATATCAAACTTAGACGACTTAGGTACCTTCCTTTGTATTTGTTTATCCATCTTGTAGTAGCAAGGAAATAACTTAAATTTTGAATAGGAAAAGGGTTAAAAATGCCCTTAAATTATGTGAAATAAACAAAAATGTCCTTTATTTATGGTTTGGTCCAAAACTATCTTTTTCAACGTCAATATTTTGGTTCAAAAATGCACTTATTGTTATTTAATGGATAAAAAATGCCCATATTCCAAATAAATATATTATTTATTTCCTTTTTAACACATTCTTTTTCTAATCAGTGTTTTCAAAAACGTGTTTGGGGCGAGTCCCAAGGCGAGTCTCGGGGCAGGGCATACTAAAAATGCTCTGGAGTGTAAATTAAAAATGTAGATCCATGAGGCGTAAGTCCTAAAATTTGAGGTGTAAGCCTTGAGCATAAAAACGTAAGTCCTGGGCGTAAAAACATACGCCTGGGCGTTTTTAATTTTTTTTTTTTTTGAACTTTTTTTGCTTTAAATCATATTTTTATTATTGGTGTAATGATATTTCTCAAATAGTAATTATAATACTTTTTTTTCTTCATTATTGATTATTAATACTTATCGCAAATAAAAATCATAAATCATTGAAATGTTTACTTTTTCTTATTTTATTAGTAATAAAACTATAAGATTGAATATACATGAGACTACGCCCCGTAGATCCATGAGACTTACGCCCCGTGTCTTGGGGCTTATGCATAGCCCTGTACTGTTAAAACGCCTCGCCTCACGCTCCGCCTTTTAAATCACTGTTTCTAATAATATTTTTTTTTTAAAATTAGCAAATGTTTATCCTACTTCAATTCAGAAAAAAATGAAAAATAAAACTATTTCTTATTTTTATTATAATTATTTTTATCGTTATATAAATAAAAATAATGATTATATTCTATGATCTTATATATATGACATATATTATTCGTCGAAAGGGTGCATGAAGTTAATCTATTTTAATTGATAAAACGAGATTAAGTAGGAAAAAAATAATATTTCCTACATTTTTACTTGTTAAAGTGATTTTAAAAGAAAGAAAATAAGAAGAAGGTCCTTTATAATATTTTAATTAGGAAGAAGATGCATTTAAAAAGAAAAGAAATACTCCCTTTGTTTAAAAAAGAATGACCCACTTTCCTTTTGAGTCTCTTTCTTTTTTTGGTAATATTTAAATTTCAGTCTTTCACATTGTATGTTTAAGACCACAAAATTAAAGATCAATTTTGTACATTTGACATAACTTTAATTTAGGACCACAAGATTCAAAAGTCTTCTTTATTTTCTTAAATTTCGTGTCAAGTCAAACTAGACCACTTTTTTTTAAACGGAGGGAGTAATATATTTATTTGGAAAAGGGCATTGCTGACCCATTTAGTAACTACAAGAACATTTTAGGACCAAAAAATTGATTGCAAGGATATTTTTGAACAAAAAATATTGCGATAAGGATATTTCTTAACCAAACTATAAACAGAGGACATTTTTGTTCATTTCACATAATATTATGGTATATATTTTAAATACACTGTTTGCCTCTTAAATTAAGTTATCTTGCGTACAAGTGGGAGGATGAGGAATGACAATCAGTTCTACGATAGTCTTAAATTCACCGACTAGTTTATTAATATGTCTTAAATTCACCGACTAGTTTATTAATATGTCTTAAATTCACCGACTAGTTTATTAATATGTCTTAAATTCACCGACTAGTTTATTAATATGTCTTAAATTCACCGACTAGTTTATCAATTCTAAGACTCAAATAATTTTTTTAAATTAATTATTTTTAGAAAGCACGATAATTAAAATAAATTGAACCGAATAATTAATTAGGAAATCAGAAGTCAATGGAGGTAAGGTCAACTTCAATAATTAACCGTTAAAAGTCAGAGACTTGTGATGGTTCAACTATAGTTAACTTAGAAATCAAAAGTCCACCCTTAAGTAATGTGATAGTAACTTCATTAAATTAACTATAATTTGTCTTAATAATATAGTATCAACAATGATGTGGTAAAGTAGACAATGGTCATATTTAAATTAAAATTTTTGATACCATGATTTTGATATTATGATAATGGTATGCATATTTTTTTGGTATTTTACGATATTCAATATTTATAAAAGAAAAAAGCTAACATATCGAATACCATTCATATATTATTATGATACTAACAAATTTACAAATTAGTATTAGCATAAAATTAATAATGAAACTTGAATTATCCTATCTTAATTGAAATGTCTTTTTTTTTTGTGTAATTGATTAACGAAGGAAATTACTTGTACTTTAAAAAAAAAAAAAAAATTCTATATGTTTAAGGTGTTAGTATATAATTGAAAAGTGTTTTGAAAAGCTGAAGTCATAATTCTCAATGATATGATTATATATAAGACAAAGTTGAATCATACTGCAAAATATTAAAATCGAACTAAAATTATCAACTCCGTACTAAATTAATTTGGCATGGTAATAGTATACACTATTTAAACATCACTAGTTTTCCATTGAAAACTATTTTGTGGCCATTCTCGCAAATACTTTAATTGAATCAATATGAAAAGGAAAAGACAAGTAATTGCTTCATGTGGAAAAAATAGGAAGCTTTGCAGTGTTATAGGGAAAATCTATTTTCCACCATGTTTTTTTTTCAGTGAGCCGGTTGAGAAAATGAGTAGAAAAATCATGTTCTATAGCACAAATTTTCCACTGATTCACGGTGGGGCAAACCTTTGTTTCTAGTAGATAGTAATCGAGAACCAAAATTATTGAACCGAAAATTTTAATACCATATCATGCCCACCCATATAATACTGATTGATAAGGCTATAGGGGTTCACTCTTTTGACAGGGTGAATCAACATTTCCATTTAATAAAAAGAGCCTCAAGAAAAAAGTTTGATGTAATAATAGAAGATAACTTCTCAATGAAATATTTCATAACGCAGTAAGGCATTATCTGCTCAATCTAAAATAGCTGATCAATGCTTTAACAACAGGAAAATGGGGGGAAAAATGAATTTTCTACTCTGTAAAGTGGATATTCTGTAATCCAGTTGTTCTTATATGACTGTACATTTTTTTTTACATAAATGTGGGGATGAATAGTTCAAGTTGTCTATGGTAATATTAACAGTGTTACCAAAAGAAAAATAGTTCAAGTTAGCTTCAGAGTGCTTTCTGTTCTAGTCTTTGGTTCCAATTCAGGCAACGGGTCAAGCTAGAGAACCAATCACCTGTTTGGTCATACTTATTGACTGTAGGAAGCGGATGAGGGCTCACACATATTCGAACAGAATCTCCTCTCAACAGTTCTTGTCGTCTCTTCCCATCAAAGGAAACCCAAGCATTGTCGCGTGCATCATCTGGAATCTGGTTACACGCAAATAACTTGAGCTTCTAACCACAGAGTATGAAATGACATTCAGAACAGAACAAACAGTTCAGAAAAAAGCAGTGGGGACTAGGATTCCTACTCGACACAACTCGCTGAAATCACGGAGATTTCATGGTGTGACATCAATAGATGCATTCATCAAGGTGTCAATCGTCAAACAAGATATAACAGTGTGCATCAATAAATTGGACATGCACATTCATCAGGGTGCCGATTGTCAAATAAGATAGTTGTATACAGGTTTTTGCATCAATAGTACTCCATTCGGACAAAAAATTAAAGCATTCTAAGAAACTTAAAGTAACTCAGGAATCATGTCAATCTCCATTTAAGAATATTGACTAGTACATATTCTAATATGGCCTATTAAAATCAAGCACATATTCAAACGCATTTAAAGAAATAAAGGACGAGGTTGTAGCTTCTGTTTGTCTTTTCAGTTTCAAAGTATTAGTAGTTGCATATGGTGCTTCAGATATGTGAACTGGAAGATGTGTTTCTACAGAAAAAATGCAAAAAGAGACAGCACCTATGGGGCTTTAAGTGAAAACTGGCAAGCAAAGCACACACTTCCTCAAAGTGAAACGCTCAATTAATGAATTACTTAAAATATCTAGCACAAACAAACTACAACATAAAACATTATATTGCAATTGAAATTACTAATTTCAACATCCATCATACATTATTGACAATAATAATAAAAAAACTCAAATTGAACATCATTGAAATGTAATTTCAACAGGAATAAGAAATTACTCATATCATAAAACTGATTTTCAACTTCTGATTTTGATAAATCAGCCATAAAAATGAATTAACTAGCAACATTCAATATAATATTTAATTGTATTGATAACTTCCCCACGGAGTAGGCGAGAAGTCAAATAGAAGTCCAAGATCAGAAGCAGCAGAAGAAAGGACACACATTCTAGAAGAAGAAAAATATTGTTGATGTTATGAGAGAATATCCCATTGTACAGGTAAAGAACCTATACAAGAATATAGTTCTCTACAATAGACATCAAGTGGCATGTAGAAGACTAGTCCTCATTTGTACTAAGTATATTCTATCCCTTCAAAACTATTCTATTTCTCTGTCCAAACTACTTACATAAGCGCCAATGATGGTACATTCAATACCCTGTCTCTTCTTTTTATCATTGTGAAAGTCTAGCTGAACAAATAGTGGCATTATTGTGGCAGACTTTTTTTTTGATAAAGGTAAAAGTCATTATTGTCGCAGACTTTTCTCACTGTATGCACACAAATTCTGCATTATCCACCATAATCCACCTTAACTGGCTCTCTACTTTCCAAAGCAAGAATAGGTGGTCCAACATTTACACACGTAACACCACCTAACATATGTTATATTCTTTATCAAATTGCAGCTGTAAGAATAGCCCCTTAGTTACTTGCCAAGTGAAAAAGAATTTTTTTGTCAAAGTTATAAAATTCAAAGTTAAGAATATGGAAATGCACCTTTCTCCTAAACGATTGTATCAAACAAGCACCATTATTTTTTTCTTTCCATCTCACTGTATCTTGGTCCATTTGTGAGATATCCATTTATATAAGTTTTGTAGGGTTCTTCTGAACCTCAAGCCCCAAAGAGTTTCTCCATTGTGTATATTATGTATGTGAGCAGTTGTCTTTTTTTCTCTGGTATCTGTATACCAACTACAGTTGGACAAGCATTATCAGAATGTCATCATCAAATCATTAAGCTTTCAGAAACGGACTTAGTGTCTACATCCAACCTTGATTTAAAAAACAGACTGTTCCATCATAACAAACTCTGTATGATGGAACATTTGAGTGCACCTGCATGACATCTGTCTACTTCTAGTTTGCTTCCTCTTTTACTATTCCTCATCATTCATTCTTTTGAAACCAACAAATGCCATCCTTAAAATAAGTTGTCTATTTTTGCACAACTGATCAATCCATTTTTTTTCTTTCAATGGGTCCATCCTTCAACTCTTTCTTGCTTAAATACCCCCACTAGGTTCACTAGTAAGGATTCAAACTCGTGACAAGCGGCTAGAACACAGTCCATGTTTCTACCTTAGTCATTGAACCAATGACCAGGAGACAAACAAAAGACATTGACAAGTAAAAGATGAATAAAGAAGAATCATCCCACTTCCACAGATTGGTTATCGCATAGTTCAAGACATCCTCCTAAAGCATACAACTCTGGGATCCTGTGTTAAGAGATCACTAATGACCAAGATACAACAATGCTCCTATATTCATCTCAAATATTTTTTTCAGTTATTATTCTTCCCAATTTTTTTCTAATACTTTCCAATTCAGTTAAGGTATTCAGTATAGGGCTTATAGTTAGAAATTAGGTCCATTGAGTATCACTTCCCAGAAAGTATAGACGAACATCAAGCTACTAGCACCAGTAATTAAGAGAACTTATTTTATGACTATTAAGATATTAACTGAGAAAGTCACCTTTAATTCCAGCTTTGCAGAGTCGGGAAAAATGACAGGTCTGGATGAGAGCGTGTGTGGGCAGATTGGTGTGAAGAGCATGCAAGGAACATTTGGGTGCACCTGCATGACATAAATT
The DNA here is from genome assembly GCA_036553675.1 of Solanum okadae. NCBI lineage: Eukaryota > Viridiplantae > Streptophyta > Magnoliopsida > Solanales > Solanaceae > Solanum > Solanum okadae. The sequence continues at coordinate 10,142,419 of CM071688.1, read as the reverse complement.
TCCTTGTGATATACTGATATTCTATTCTAGCAACCACTTGGTCAAGATGAAACAATCAACTACATTGACCAGAAGGAGCACAGTTTTGAAGGATGCTTCATCATCAATTAAATGAACGATAAACATACAACTTCCAAAATTTACAAATTAATCTATAGCAAAACCATTTACTACAAGATGCAATTTCAAGATTGAGTGAGTGGAATGAAAGAATCAGAGGGAAGTCTTCACAAAGCTAAAACTTCTTAGCAGTACACTGAAAACTCATTTGTTTAACATAGTTCCACCAATTTGATTTTGATGCCAAAAAACAGTTCATACTTGCTGACAACGTGATTGAGTGCTGCAAGTCACGGACTTATTGCACACATTGACACTAAGAGTGACATTTTATGAAATAATTTTATGATCTCCACTATTCTCAATCAGTATAATAAATAGGAACCCGAAACAAGATTATGTATTTATTGCTTATCATGAATAATAAATAGGAAGTGGAAAGAAGTAAACCACTTGATCAATATTAGATTAAGTAAGGAGCTAAGAACCATAAACATCAATACCACTGAATACAGAACCACAGAAAGAAGTTTGCCATCAGTTTTTTTTGGTAATCAATGATGGGTTTTCAACCTTTTCCAGAAAAATTAATAGTAGGTTTTTATTCAGGAGCCCAACTGCGACTAACTTAGCAGCTTTCTCCCATATCTTCAAAGTGATTTTTTTATCTATTTCAACTTCAGTATCTGTTGCATCCTCCCCATTTCCACATCAAGATTTAACTATTGACAAGAGGAATCACTGCTTCTACCAATAGCTCTTAAAATATGTCATGAAACTTCTATATCTTTACTATTAAGTGAATAATGCAGTCTTCTTTCTTTCCCTTATCTCTTCTTCTCCTATTTCTTCTTGAGAAGGGAATGGGTAGTGTACACTTCTCTGTGGTTCTTTTTCAGTAGTTCATTATTGCCACAACAAACTGCTCAAGCTGTAAACCCCTCACAACTTACACTAGTTCTGTAATTCAGCTTTAACTTAACCTTTGCTTTGGATACCACTCATTACACTATGCTCAATTTTATTCATGTAAATTAAAAAGGTTCACATCTTTCAGAGATAATAGGTACCATGGAACCTCCAGCAGCCGTAGAATAAGCTGTACTTCCAGTTGGTGTGGCAACTATGACCCCATCAGCTTGCACCTGCCAAATAACATAAACTGGCGTCAGGTATCTCAATATTCTCTAGCTCCCTAATCAAGTGGATGCTTGTTGAAACAAAAAAGTTGTCTTGGAAGATCTATAAAGCCTGAAATATGAAAAGTGGGATTCTTTTGTTCTTCTGAAAGGGCAATGGAGTGGCTGGGAGTGCTTTACAAAAATGCACCTTTGTAATGAGGCGGTCATGTTCATAACACTCAATTTTGGAGAGATATGGATTAGAACCACGATCAACTACAACTTCATTTAGGACATCAAACACCTTTCCAGGCATTGCTTTCCCATTTCTGAATATTTCACATTGAAGACGCATTCGCAGAGTTATATAGACACCATCCAGAGTTCCGTCTCCATGAATGACTTGTCTTAGATCCTTCTTATAATCCTCGAACTGTATGTATTAATAAGAAAAAGTAAAGAGGAGAGACTTTCCAAGTGAATTAAGAACTAAATCATAACATTGTCAGTCAGGAAGCATACTGTATGGGAAGTGAGAAATCCAAGGGATCCTAGATTAAATGACACAACAGGTGGGATAGCACCTCGAAATAATTTTGAAGCATGGAGTATAACTCCATCTCCTCCTAGGCAGGCAACAAAATCAACCCTTTCATGAAGATCACTGCATTAGGTACACCAGGCAAGGTTAGCATCTTTTTGTGAAGTAAAAGAAGTGAACCGTGACAAAAAAAAAAGAAAAAAGAAAATCTATCTGCAATACAGTTTATGAGTCATCCCACCTAGTATCTTGACTATAAAAGGTCCGAACAAACCCGAAGCCTGGAATTTGAGCAAATATATCATGCACCTCCGGTTCAACAAGAACATTCATTTTCTCTTGGTAATACAAGAAAGAAGCAACCTTCAAAGAAGAATGAAAATAGAAAAGCAAATGAGTTAAAACTATGAGATAGTAAACTACTTGCCTGAGATACTTATCTAAAATAAATGTAAAATCAAGTATTAAAGAACAATAAGGACATAGTTTCCCCTGTATAAGCATGCTGAAAAAGAAAATAGTGGATCTGCTAGAAGTGCATATTTTTCTGAAATATGGAACCTTCAAAGATAAGTTCCATACATGAATCATAGAGCTATGCACAACAAGTTGAAATTATATTTTTTTAAAATGAAACAAATGGAGGAAAATCTCCATGGTTTAAGCTAACCAAGATTCAATTGGGCAAAATTAAGAAGTGGCTTGCATGACACACTCAAATTCATGATGTAGGAGGGATGAAATCAGTGGACAAGAAGATCCAAAATGATTAGAGAAAATTAACGGTCATATATTCCTTTCCCATTTTGGTTGGCGGATACAAAATTGGACAGAAAGTAGATGAACTCATATTACAGATGATTGACTGCCACTAAATGTTCATTCACAAATTAACGGCAGGTTCTGTAACGTGTTTGTATATGCTGATGGGCTAGTATGACAAAGGAACATATGTCGAGCATATTCTTTTTATTCTAATTGTTGATAAAGAATAAACAGGAGCAAGTAGGCATATTTGATCTCTCAGCCTGGATTTTTCAAGATATATACATAAGAGTTCAGAAAGTAGATAAGATGATTGTGTAGCTCAGAAATTTCAAATGAGCCAAATTAGATGTCTTACTCTCAAGGAAAATTTGAGGGTCTTCCTTTCAATTGTAGTAAACACAAATGTGAGCCTTGCAATAGTAAATTAGCAGCTCTATTTAACCTACTGATAACTGTATGCATCCTCGGGAAAAATAAACAGGGAGAGCATACCCAGCATTAACAGAGTAGTCAAACAGAGTCCAAGATCAATTAATGATAACTGATAAGCACCTCTTTGGCTTCTTCCAAAAGTTCTTGTCCCAGCTTCTTTAGAAGGAGAACGGTCTTTGGAGTGGATTTCCATGAAAGCTTCTGCTGCTGGGTGCTAGGATCAGTGAAGGTCAAGGAAGATTCTGCCTTCTTTCTGGACTGCACTCTTACCACACCAGTTGAGGACGCGCACATAATTCCTTCAATCAGCTCCATGTTAGCATCAACTGAAGGTTTGGGGACCTCAATGTTCTCCCTAGCTTCAGGAATTTGTCTAAGAAGTTCCTCAGCAGAAGTTCTGTTGTTTGATCTTGTAGGTAGTGTCCTTTCATGATCAGTCGCAGAAACACCTTCATAAGTAAGAGTTTCATTTTCTTCTGAGTTAGGTAGAGAGCCTACCTCCTGCGTTCCACTACTACCACTCAATGGATTCCCACTGGAAGGGACATCCTTATTGGCATTGGGCACAATGTCTGGTGTGTAAAGAGTCATGTATTGTCTCCATTTAGAGACCATAACTGATGTCCTCCAAACTCCTTCCCTGCTGTGGAGATAAATGGGTTTTCTGTATACATCAGAGACCATTGCTGCGAACTTCTCAACCTGCTGCACTGAAGGTGTTGTGCCAACTTCAACAGGAAGTTTAAGAACTTCAATATCTCCGAAAAAAATGGCTTCATCCAGAACTTTTTCATAGAAGTTGTCCTTTATAGTCTCAGCTCTGAGATCTATAATAGTTTTGAACCCTCTCTCCAACAGCCATCTAAGAGCTTCTTCAGTTACCTGGCCACCTCTCCAAAAAGCAACCTCAGAACTTGCAGACTCTGTCTCTTCTTCTGATGAAAAATGAACAGGATCCCAGTTAGCAAACAATGCATGGCCGGGATGATCATCTCCGCGGGAAAATCCAGAATCATAACATAAATTCTTCAGCCTTTGCAGCTTTCTCCATACAGCAATGCTCCTAGGATCATCAGGTGTTAAAAAGTTTTCAAGAGCAACATGCAAGCTCTCACAATACCTCTTCATTTCACCTCTGAAAAAAGCTAGTGGAGGAAGCTTATCATCCATTTCATGCTCATCAAAATCACTACATGTGTTGATTATCAAGGATCTCCCTGATAGGACATCCTCCCTTCCTTTATTTAGAAGACATACCATGCATCCTAGAACAGAAGCTATTTTGTCCTCCAGTAAATGTTTATCTTCTGAGGGCACATCATATGAGATACAACATTCTCCAGTCACTGGATTGCATAGTGTGTCCATTAATGTGTTATGAAGTTGTTCGGCAGCTCGAAGGATTCTACAATATGCCTCTATCTCAGCAATGTCCCCAGGTAGAGGGCCAATCCAGGGTAACTTTGATATACCACGGGGCTGGGGAGTACAAATTTCAGGAAAACAGTCAGCTAACTCGTGAAGTTCAAACCAATAACTATTCAAGTAGACGGAAACTATTTAGAACTTTATGATACCCTTAGTATACGTGGTAGTCCCTTCTTTTGTCAATAGGGTTACTTATATCGCAAAATAAAAATAAAACTGAACAGAAACCATCCTGGATCACAACTTATCAAAAAAAGATAAAAAATAAACCATCCCCGATCCAGTAAATAAACAATGATGATAAAAAAGGCAAAACATAAAAATACTGAACTAATTAGAAACAAAAAGGAGAGGTAACAAGAATAATAACATAGTTGAAAGATTTGTGTGCAAACGTTGGTTTTGCTTAAGAAATAAATTAATCAACTAAGTTGTTCCAAACAAGAAACATTTGGCTTTTGTATCAGTCTATACAAGAGACACCAAAATACTGAAACAGGCAATATGCCACATTATTGTGGGGGGAAACAAAATAGCTAGAAGCAGATCTGATAGCTAGAAACCCAAGCCTATCATTGTTGTGTTTCATCCACTATATGCAATCCAAGAAAAAAGAGCATTGGTTGGTAATTGGATTCAATAAAGATAGAAAGGAACACATAATAATACACATGTTCCGACTTCGGCTTAGAGTTCATCTCTCTCTTCTTTTGCTTCCTATTCTATGACACATTAAGGTTCAACCTTGGCATATCTTACATGAAGTGAACTGAAAGACAATCTCAAGTCTACTCATTTGAAGACTCATCGGCCTGTAAAGTGACTAGCACATTTCAAGCAAGATCAAAGGTAAGCTTCCAATACCATCCCTTTCACCATCAGTGCAGCCAGCTAACAACAACATACCTAATATTGTCCCACAAGTGGGGTCTGGGGAGGGAGGGTAGAGTGTATGCAAACCTTACCCTTCTACCTTGTTAGGTAGAGATGTTGTTTCCAATAGACCCTCGGCTCGAAGAAAGTAAAACACAACATTTATACATAAGCAGTAACAATAGCACGATAGTAAGAAAATAGAGGCATACAAGACAAAAGTAGTACTCCATAGAAAACTAAAAGTGAGAAATACGGAAACAGGAAAATAATACTAATAGTTCTAGCCAGAGAGACCAGATGCAAAACTATTTAATACTAGCCTTCTACCCGAATACCCAACCTCCACACCCTCCTTTCAAGAATCATATTATCAAGAGTCATATCCTCGCAACAAGTTAATTAACAAAACAACAGGGCAAATATTCGAAGCTTTAAATGACAGAAATCAAACTTGAATTACAAGGGGGAATAAGTGGGAGTGGACTGCATTTCTGTTTTCACAACCAATTCTCTCCACAATATTATAGACATTGATCAATTAAAGCAAAAACAGGAACACCAACCTGAGAATCCAAGCCAATATTAACAGAGAACGCATTGGAGAGATCAGCACTGACAACAAGCTTCATTCTTCGCCTTTCAACCCATTTGAGGTTCCTCCGCAACACAGACCCATATGAATATGAAGACCCAATTCCAAACCTTGAAATCTTTCCACATCTTAGCTGACGAAGATGAATTGCCCCTGTCCGACCCATACCAAACTGGCATGGACAATAGGCTGTCATACCACCATTCAGGGTGAAAAACTAACTACTAAACTCCAATTCTTTACCAGAAAAATCACTACAACAAATCAATAACTTTGATTTCTCGATATCTGGGTTAGAATAATCCAAACTTCAATTTCAAGATTCTTCATATCGATTACTTGAAGTCGAAATTCTTATTGTGTTGCTTCTCTCAACAACAAACAAAGGATCATTTCAACAATCCCCAGATTTTGAGTTCGTGCTTATTATGTCTAATTCTCAAGAATTTCAAGCTTCAATGTGAAGTGTTGATAATGGAGTTTGAAGCTGTATATATGGGGGCGGGAAAAGAGGGAAAGTGGTAAATGTGATGATTTTAGCTACAAGTTGTAAGAAGATGAAAATTAGTAACTAGATTTGTGTGGAGTGTTACCTATTCTTTATCTACATTCAACATTCTTGAATATCGAGTGTCTTAATTAGAAAGTATTTTACGATTTTTTGGCGTGAAATCAAATTTAATTGGACTAGTAAGATAGTGAAAATTTCCACAACAAAGCAATGCCCAAAAGTCTCATGTCTTTCTTGATCAGACTAACCCAACCGGCAATTTTCGACAAGTCTTTCCGAATTGGAAGAGCAAGAAGCGAAACTTGTCCCGGAGTCTCAGGAACTTGTTCTGACTGAAACAAGGGATGTGTCTTTACCAACCTTCAAATATTCTAGGGAAAAGATGCGCTCCGCAATTATTGTGCTCGTGTTAATTAAGTCATCAAGTGCCGTAAATTTTCCCGGGGGACATTGGAGTATTGGTTCGACTTTTCCATTTTTTATTTTTTATTTTAAAGATGAAAAATGAGTTGAAATTATATTATGAGATGTTTTCCAATTTTAAAATACAACAATTTAGAATTTTATTAGTTAAGGTATTAATTTTAAAATATAATAAAAAATCATGACCAAACGGGTCATATAATGTATTACCTTTTTGAAAAACACAAATATAAAATTATTTTTCATATCTCTTATCGTCTTTGTTGCTATAGCATGTCTCATGCTATGTATGAGCAAGGGTGGAGAGGGAAAAGGGGAAATTTATGAAAATTCTTGCTTCATCGCTATCAATTGCTTCCAAATATCTGGTGCTTCGTGTTTTTAGAAGACCAAATTTACTCTTACAAGTGATTTATGTCTTCTCTACATAAGAGCAAGCAAGAATGAACTAGAAATCAACATGGGTTGCGATGCAGTGGTGGAATTGCCACACCTTTAACTAGACATTTCGGGTTCGAGCCCTGGATATGGATAAAAATTTGTTGGGAGCACAATCCCTAAATAAATCATGTAGTGCGCAGTCTGATATTAATCGAGACTCTAATATGGATTCCGGACACCAAGTGAAAAATCAAAAAAAAAAAAGAACAAATAAAACTATTCCAAGAGGACAAAACGTTATAATCAACATTAGACTTTGGGACACAGTTCGAATAAGCAAAGCATGATGCAACCAAATCTTCTATGAATATGGCCTTGCATATACATGTTTTAAACTTAATTGTCGAGAATATTTTTGATGACTATATTGAGTATTAAGAGTCTAAGGGTTTGTTCGATCGTTTGATATGAAAAATATTTTCTAATTTTTTTCATGGTTGTTTGTTCAATATTTCTGAAAAACACAATCTAGAGAAAAACAAAAACAATTTATTCGGTATAATTCCACAATGTGGAATCTGGAGAGGATAGAATGTACACAGAGCTTACTCCTATCTCGTGAATGCAGAAAGGTTGTTTCTAAAAGATGCAGAATGATATATTTAACATAAATTTTAATAACTTACTTTTAGCCTCATATTATTTTGATTTTCAACAAGTAAAAACCACTTTGGAAGGCCATCTAACCACACTCAATTTTGGTGCCAAAATAAATTTCCAATTCTACGTCTCAAATATTTTTCTAGTCTTTTGAACCTCGTATTTTCAAGTTATTATAGTGCAATTTAATTAATTGAAAACTAGAAAGTCCTATTTTCCCTCCTTTGATATTAAATAGTTAAATGTTTTCCAACTCTTACCGTAATATTCATTCTGCGATTCAATTAAAACATACAAACCATCAAATATAGGAATATATAATGCTTGCAAACTATGTGGTTGTCCAAAAATGTTTTAAAGAGAACGAATTGCCAAGTAGTATAGACAAAACGTTATGAACAATATCATACTCGGTGTGATCCCACAAGTAGAATATGGAGAGGGACAATATGTACGTAGACCTTAGCCCCTACCTTGAGAGGTTGTTTCCGACAGACCCTCACCTCAAAATTAAATGTTAAATGAAAGTGAACACACAGTAGGATCCAAGTGTTCTTAACTTCCTGCTACTGTAGAGAATTCAATGTTTTTCCTATTCATGACATCTCCTTCTCAAAAAAAAAAAAAAGAAGAAGAAAAAAACTACTCAATTCTCTGGTTACAAAAACCGTATGCCAAACATTTATAGGATTACAATAAATATCTTTCTATACAGCGGCTGGCATAGGCTCCTACAGCAGTCCCTGTTTATGAAGTTTGGAAGTCTTTTCTGAAGAAGAAGGAATTTAGACGCTAGCATTTCAACTGCAAATTTTATGTTCAACACGCCTATTGCATTTTTGGATGAAACTCTTTCAGCAGTATGTCAGGTACTTCGAGAAGAATATTTATCCGTCCCTGATCTTGCAGCATCTACGATTAGAATGTCATAATGTCTAGCGCCTTGTGGTGCAGCAACTTCAACTGGGAAAAGTTCCCTTTCTGTGAATCCTCCCTGAAATGAGAAAAATGATTTGACAGTTAAAAATATGCAGCAACCGAATTCAAGCTGACAATGTCAAGACTTGTTTGGGGTTCGGTGGGGTGGGGGTGAACTTACTTTAAAGTTACATATAACACAATGGCTTAAATTCTTCAATCAGCGTCACCCAGTCCATCACTACCATCACCTCTCTTGGATATAGGGGTAAGATTCGATTTAGTATTTTTCCTTTGAGAAGCAATTTCAGCATTTTTACGCAAGACTGCTCCAGGAGACGGGTAAGGGCGCTGCTGAAAGAGAGGACCCTGAAATTTGAAGAACCGGAAAGATATCATTTTAAGTTAAAAGGCATACAAGGAATAAAAGCATATTTATAAAGCCGGAAATTGGATATGAGGAAGCCACTGATGTCTGCAACAGAAGGATGAAACCTTATAAAGAGAGCCAATACTGTTTTCCATACCATGGTAATAAAGACAACCAAATCAAGATTAGTGCAAATGGCAACGTCAATGAGTCAACTTTACTTTTGAACAGAATTTTCCACGTGATTTTGATTTTAGCCAATGGCACTCAAAGATATAAATACTTCAACAATGAAATGTTATTAATTGACAAATGATAGCATGCTCCCCACACATCAAAGATGTATCCTTATCCAACACTTCTTATAGACACACATGGAGAAAGTTCTCAAGAAATTGCAAACAGACAAAACAGAGAAATTCTATTACGAGTATCTTTTTTCTGCATTCCTTGTTATTTGATCGATTAAGTGCTGACGAAACACCTAAAAGAAATTACAAAGAAAAATATAATCCCTCATCAAAAGTTTTGAAGTCTTAATATTATAGACTCCCTCCGTTCCTATTTATGTCGTCCTTACTAAAAATGTTCCTTAATATTTGTCATTTCACAAAACTTATGCATCAATGACACTATTCTTCCTATTTTACCCTTGAGAGTTATTAACATTGAAAATATGTATTTAACCATAGGAAAACTAAGTAACTAATTCATGTTCATTGGTCAAATTAATTAATCAAAATAAATTAATTCATGTTTATTTATTGAAAACTTGACTTCAAGAGAATACTAAATAAGGATACAATAGTAAACTTACCTAATTTCTTAAGAGGCGTGAAACCTAAAATGGTGACAACTAAATAGTAACAGAGGAGAGGGAGTAAAACCTGTATGGCCCAATATGCAGAGGCGTATCCAAGATTTTGAGATGATGGGTGCACTGTTATAAAAAGGTTGATCTATGATATAAATTTGTTCAGTTCGACATTTAGAATTTTACCACTGAAAACCGTTAAAATTTTAAAATTATAGGTCTAAAATTAATTCTTATGTATATATATACCAATTACCACTTAGAGAAGTGTTATCTAATTTTAGAAAGAAAAATAAAACAAGATAAATATAAAATTCAAATTTCTAACCTTGCGGAGAAAGGTGCACCCAGTCATAATCGCATTATGTGATACTTCATGTGTGGGTTCACACATTTCTATTTCAATATTTTTTTAAAAATATAACACTACTATATATGATCTCGGGAGGGGACCATGGGTTCACGTGAACCCTGTGACCCCCCCTTAGGTACGCCTCTACCAATATGTGTGCAAAATTAGACAGACATGCTCGTGTATGTCGAGCATTCCAAATGCTTAAAGAAAAGGCAAGGATATGGCACATGAATGCTTCAGAGAAGCTCCTAATCCCAGCTAATGTAACAAGAAATAAGGTAAACCAATGAAACTGAGTCAATCATAGATGTTTTAGGATCCATTTAGATTTGGTTCAGTTTTTGGATAGATTATACTTCCTTTCTGCTTTTGTAAATATGGTTTTTCAGTACTACCTAAGTACTAAATGAAATACAAATGTTACTAGTTTCAAAAAAAGAAATAAGGTAAACCAAATTCAACTTGGAATGAAAGAAACTTGCCTATTATTTGAAGAGCAAGAAAGCAGTAGAATGAGCTCAGTAAAGCATCTACTCCTATCACCAAAACACTTAACCAATTTTAACCAGTAGGGACTTTAAGGGTGGAATGCTTGAACAAATTGTTGTATGACGTCTGTTATAGTAGCGTTTGAAGAAGGTTTTTCAATGACGTTAGTTTTGCAGGCAACTTGTGCAACATCGACTAATCTGCCAGGCTAACCTGATATAATCACAAGCAAAGGTGCAGGTAGACCCACACACTAAGGTTGGAGCAAATGGACTTGCACCGAGTGGTGTCACTGTTCGACCTTGGGATCTCAAGGTTCTTACTCGTATGGCTCAATCCCTTAAACGTCACATTATTGACAACATCACACATGATTTGAATTATAAAGAATTAGTTTGAGTGGAAAATTTTGACTTAAACAGAGGATTCAAATTTATAAGTTTCAAATGCAAGTCTCTGTAAGTATCACTTGAAATAATTTCAAAACAAAGGCTGCGATGACTTTTTCCTTTCTAGGGTAAAGGGTCAAAATGCCTAGACAATGTGAAATGAAGCAATTTGCCCTCCATTAAAAAAGTGTCTCGTTCCTATCCCTGTTGTAACCAAAGCAGCTTGCTCTTTCCCTTATGGGATAGCAGCAGCAGCTAAAGGGCAAAATTTAGACCATTCAAAAAGTCTAAGGGTACATTCAACCTTCTATTCTACTTTGCTCAGGATCTTTTACTGTTTTACAAACAGACCATTTAAATCTAACAGAAGGTAATTAAGAATCACTTTATATGAATAGCCTATAAAAGGATGAATACATGCCGAAGTACATCAATTTAAATTGAATGTGTGAACTCCTTTTTTTCTTTATGCCACCCATGAATAAAACATTATTTGCTTTCAGGTAGAGCCGTTAGATGAGAAAAGTAAGATAATTTGGGATAATTTTATACCAGCATGCTAAATTGATCTCCTACAACAAGTAATTTTTCATAACAGGTTACATATGATTACAAGAAAATAGAACCTTGTTGGATCCAAATAAATTGTACGAAACATTATTTATGCTATTAATGTATACGAAAAAGTAAAACGAATCTTCTCATTTAAGATTAGTTAGTTCTAAATATATTTATTTCTTAATTGACCTCTATTTTCTAAAGCCAAGAATGCTATGATCATTTCCTTTAAATTCTTTAATAAATATAAGGGTAAAATGTCAAAAATTACCCCTAAACGATGTGAAATGGAACAGATTTGCCCTTCGTTAATAGTTGGGGTCAAACTTGCCTCTCCATTACTAAAATGGGTTAATTTGCCATTATTTTCAAATTGCAGAAGCTTAGCAATGGTGATGTCACATGTCCCGCAAATAAGGATTAGTTTTTTATAATGGAGGGCAAACATTTTACATGGTTCGGGGGAAAATTTGACTCTTCTCCCTAATTTTGAGTTTTTAATTTTTTTTGGTGTTCCTCCCTCCTCCCACCATTGTCACCATCACACCATCTTCTCTTCTTTTTTCTCTCTCTTCCTCTCTCCCCACCCACCACCTCCACCAGCAGGAGAGAATGTGCTAAGCGACTTGAACACACAAACATATAATACTATTTTAATGCAAATGTATAGCCGCATAGGGGTCAAAGGAGGAAGAAAGGGTGACCAGAGGTAGAGGTAGCATACCTTGTGTCCCCATATACTAGTCGTTTTTCTCTGTAACAATTATGAAGTATGGAAATGCACATTTTTTACAAGTATCAAAATGCACTTAGTCTCACTTTTGTCAATATGGTCATTTTACTGATGATAATGGCATGAGGTAGGTAGTGGTTTTATAGGTTTGCTTGGGGAGTACTTGAGCCATGAAGCTAAGAGCAGCCGTTTAGGCAGCCCTTTAATGTGACCAAACCATTACACCATGTGTCTCAACCGCCACCCGTATTGAAGAAAGAGAAACTAAACAATAACTATTGTTGGCGAAGTAATATATTTATGGATAAAATGAGTTATAATTGATTAAGTTAGTGAGTGGAAATAAAAATTAAAAATTCAACATAAAAGAATTAATCACTAAAATGATGAGAAGCTTAAACTGCATATTTTAAAATCTGAAACATAAATTTGAAATGATTGTTCAACTCAATTGATATGATTGTTAAAATTCATATATTTTTTTATTTTTTTTTTGCTAACCGAGAAATCCATATGTGACCCGCCCTTTGGATCAATCACAGCCTTCTAAACTCAGTGGATAATGGGCCCGCCCCTCTACCCTTCTCCACTTAAATACCAGGCTTCGCTTTGCATGGTGTGGGGCTTGAACCTGCGACCTAAGCCACAAATCCTCCACCTTTTGTCACTTGAGCTAGGCCTTGGGGGATTGTTAAAATTCATATATTTCGAGTAAATTATTTTTCTTCCAACACATATATCTGAAACTATTCTTCATTTTCTCCTGTCTTAACTAAATCTATGTTTTAATTGGGATTTGTGCTTAAAGCACTAGCTGAATTAAGCATTCTTTATGTGTTTTTCCTTACAATGTGCAAGACATATCGCTTGCCATGGTGAACGGAAACATGGGCACAGGACTAATGGATATTAGTTGTGATAGAAGTATCCCAGTACATATGGTATCGTAATGGGATTCTTCTGTTTGCAGGCAACAATCTTGTAGGTCTTTCTTTTTCCCTTTTACTTTCTCTGTGGAAGTCAGGATTACATTCTTTTTGAGAGCATCTAGAAGATTTGATGTATTAAAAGGGTGTATCACCATCTCTTGTGATGAAATAAAAATGTTTTTTCTTAAAAATGAACATAATATATGGAAGTTAAGACAAGTTAACCCTTATTGATTAACTTGAAAAGCAGTCAACATACCGTTGCAGTGGTATCTGCTGCCCGTGGTTGCACTCCTTTGAGACCTACAACCCTACAGAGTCGGCAATAAAAGAAACTATCAGTTAATAACTTCAGAACTTCTAAAATCTGCAAAATGCACAACCATGTAAGTGGACACAAGCAGCAGAGGCAACGGCCTTGGAATACGCACCAACCACCCCTAGGAGCATCCGAATAAGAGCTTGGATCCATGGGATCCAATTCATCATCCTCATCATTTGTGCGTTTCCGTTTGTCTTTTTTGTTGCTTTTACTCATTGGTGGTTTGAAACTAGACCTGCAGTCTGAATGATCAGATAATTGACTTTTGAAAATTACAAAGATTCTCCTTTCATTTTGCCTCCTTGATCTATATGCATGAACTTGGTTAAACAGAATTCTCAATTAGTTTCATTGGTGCAGTGAACAGTTTCCCCTAAAGCTAGTCTAAGCGGTAGTTAATTACTAATACTTTTTTAAAAAAAAATTTTTTCCTTTTTTTTCACTACTCCCTCTGAGTTCCATTAGTGACATCATCTATGTTATTCATCATTTACCTGACAAACTGCTTACCCATAGTGGTAATAAAACAAGTATGAGAATTCAGCATGATAAACAAGAGCAGCTAGTTTGCAGAAACTTTATCAAGAAAAATTACTTCCACTGACATCTATATTACTGTATTTCACCAATATAAGTTCCAAAATAGTAATAAGGAAGAATGTAGAGATAAAAACATTTATTAATTTAATGTTTAGAAGGATAAAGAATTTAGTTCATTCACCAACTGGCATGATGATGCATCACTACTAAAGTGCAAAACTAGCATACATGGATTCCATATGACAAAAATAAAGCATCATTATCATAGTCCATAGACAAAAGGGACTAATGCAACATCAAGGACTGAATTCATAGTGGGATGCGCACACATCAGGAAGACTGTCAGAAACTAGTGATACACAAACTGTGCAGAATCAGGATGTGATGCTTAACTTTAATATCCTCTGGCTTAGTTCCTATCAGTTCCTCTCAAACAAACAAGTTGGAAAGAAAAAGGGATAAGGAGAGGCTTAATAACAGCAAACAGAACCAAGAACTGCATGGGTTCTCTTTAAACAACACCTAAGTGTACCAGCAAAGCTGTTTAAAATTATATAGATATGATCTGTGAATAGACAGCATACCTCTGCCTCTGAAACTTTTTGTCAGAGTCTTCTGTGACACCTGCATCCCCAGAAGTTTGTTGTTGTCTCTCCACATTTGCTGACGCATACTGGCTTTGAGGAAGCTTGAGAACTCTGCATTCGGAACGATATCAATGTTCAGACAAATGATGCATCCAAGATAATTATGATCGTTGAATTTGAGCAAACTACTACTTCAAATACTTAGCTATTAGCCAAGGAATACTTTAATTTATTTAATTAAAATCTACAAAATGCCCTCTCAAATGTGGTCTAATTCTAGGAATTCTTGGAAAATTAGTGATTTTCTTCTTCTTTTTTTGATTTGCACCGGGTGTACTCAATTTCTAGTGTTTGGTAAGTAAGCAGAAAATATTTATTTCAAAAGCATTTATATAAAATCTAGGGAAATAATATGGAGGTGGAGGTAGGGGGTAGGAGTGTGGGGTTGGTGGAGCTGAGAGGCTATGGGGGTTGGAGTTCGATTTGGTGTGTCGGGGGGTGGGGAGGATTGAATTGCCACATATGGAACTTGTTGTGTTATCGAGGAATAATTTCATTTTAATAAAAGGGAAAAACTCATGTATACAAGTAGTATACAAAAAAATAAAGCTTACAAAAACAAATGGTTCTCCAAAATGGACACCCATTCATGTACAAATAGGAATCTCATGGGTACCCTAAAAATTAAATAGGGATAAAAGGAAATATTAAATAGGGATAAAAGGCTATTCATCGAATATACAAAATCATGCTCAACTCCTTCAAAAGTTCTTCTATTTCTTTCACGCCACACTACTCACATAAGAGCTGATGGAGCAATGTCCCCTGCTTTGTGCCTTCCCTTCCATCTTCTAAAAGCCTAACTAAACAAAGTTCATGTTAACGTCCCCAGCATAATCCGCAGGAATTCAAACCATCTCAGAATCACCCACCGTAACCTTGAAGCAATCTGACAATGAAGTAGAAGGTGATCCACATCCTCTTCTGATTTTTTGCACAAAAAGCACCAACTAACATAGGTGAACCTTCTTTTCCTCGGATTCTCAGTTGTCAAAATTGCTCTTCTAGTTGCCAGCCATATCAAGAAACATTCCTTTCTTAGTGCCCTTCAAATCCAAACTGCATCATGCCGCCATCTCATCTCCTGTGAGAATCTAGGCATAATTAGACTTTACTGAGAAACAACCACCATTGCCTAACTCATGTCTCCCACCTACAAGAATACTGATTTTCTAATGGTAGAGTTTGTTTGTGGGCATCTCAAACAAGTTTTGCAATTCTTCCATCTCCGAATCATGAAATTTCTACCAACTCAAGATCCCAAAGAACATTTCTTTCTTGCATCTCCCTAATTGTTGGATTGTCATCTCTTTTTGGCATGAAATACTATGAATGTTTGGATATGTGGCTCTCAAAGTGATTCCCGCATCACCTATGGCCCCAAAAACTAAGATTACTCCCATCCCCTACCTTGAAAGTTATGTTATCACTAAAGTCCTTTCAGCCTTTCAAGATATTTCTCCACAGCTTGCACCCAAAAGGAACAGTACTGTTTCTAATTCTCCACCCCCACCCCTTCCATAAATCCATATGTGTCCGCTATCACCTCTCTCCATAGTGCATGATAATCTGCTCCTCTGCTTTCCCTACCCTACTTCCACTGTCATTTTCCTCATTGTTAAAGAATCGGTTTTCCTAGAGACGATATTTTCCAAAACATTGACCAACAAAGCTTGAAAAAACTGAAAACATTTTCCTCCAAATCAATCACACCCTAAATACAAAAGAGATGATGCTAAAACAAGGAAATCAAAAGAGATAATGCTAAAACAAGGAAGCTGACAAAATCCAAACTATGATCAGTCTTTACAAGGGCAAGACTGGACCAGCTAAACAGATTATGTAAACATCTAGCTTTCAAGGAATGGTTTGGAGTTGAGATTCCATAGAAAAACTCGGCAATTTTTATGTCCATACGCACAAAAATATACTTGCAGGCACCATTGTTGTCACTTGTCAATGGTGCGCTTAAGCTCTGAAGCGAGGCTCAAAACGTATTGAGCTTCGCCTCACTAAATGTGCATTTCAGTGTCATAATCAAGGTTCTAAGACATACTTCTCCTTGCAAGAGGTGACACTAAACAATTGATATTTCACTTTATAGCAGTTTTTTCACTTTCTTTGTTCATATATATATTTTTTTTGACAAAAGTATTGTTGTATTCCTCAGCATTAAGGGATGCTGGTCACCTTCAAAAACGTTTTACAAGAAGAGAAAATAGAGTCTAGATTTACAAAGCTCCTAAGAAATCGACAAATTCATCCATTTCCTCTATACAGTTCTCCTTCCACCAAAAAATAATGTGACTAGACAACTCCATTTTACATCATGAATGGACTTAACTTTGTCTTCAAAGCATCTCCCATTTCTTTCTTCCCACACTGACCACCAAATGCAGGAAGGTAATTATAAGTCTTGGCCTAAACATATATATTACTCCCTCTATCCCAATTTATGTGACTTACTTTCCTTTTTAGTCAGTCCCAAAAAGAATGACACATTTCTACATTAAGTAACAATTTACAGATTACGCTTTATTTACACTTAAAGACCCAACGGACTCAGAGCTTTTTTGCACTTTTTGCTTTTGATTATACTGGCAAGCACCATAATTCAGATTTTCTTGATGGCACCATAATTGAGATTTTCTTGATGGCTTTCCCAATTTTCCATGAAATCCAGCTTTCATATGCATCTTTTATACGGAATGACATGATCCAACTTTGTCAAAATCGAGAAAGATATGTTTCAAAGATCTTTTGCTATTGAATTGTGAAGGAATAGATGATCCATGGTGTATATTATTTGCAAACGACATAGTTCTGATGGATGAGACATGGGATATAGTTAATGCTAGGTTGGAGGTTTGGAGACAGACACTAGATTCCAAAGGGTTCAGGTCGACCAGGACCAAAACAGAATATTTAGAGTGCAAATTGCACCTAAGGATGTGGCCTAGTGGTCAATGAAGTGGGTGAGAACCCTGAGGTCTCAGGTTCAAAACTTAGTGGACACATAAAAAACACTAGGTGATTCTTCCCATCCATCCTAGCCTTGGTGGTCCCATGGAATTAGTCGAGGTACGTGAACATTGACCCGAAAACCATGATCATCCAAAAAAAAATTAAGAGTGCAAATTCACTATTGCGTCGTATGAAGCAGATATGGAAATAAGGTTTGCCACACAAATTATTCCCAAGAGAGAAAATTTTAAGTATCTTAAGTCCGTAATTCAGATTAGAGGAGACATTGACGATGACGTCACACATCGCATTGGGGCTGTATGGATGAAATGGAGGCTTGCCTCGGGAGACTTGTGTGATAAGAAGGTACCACCTAAACTTAAAGGGAAGTTATATTGAGTTGTGGTTAGACCGTCTTTGTTGTATGGGGTGGAGTGCTAGCCAATCAAGAACTCACATATGCAAAAGATGCATGTTGCGCAGATGCGGATGTTGAGATGGATGTATGGGCCTACTGGGAGCAATAAGATTAAGAATGAGGTTACCCGGAAAAGGTGGGGAGTGGCTTCTCTGATGGACAAGATGAGGAAAGCTAGATTGATATAATTTGGACATGTGCAAAGGATTGACACCCCAGTGAGGAGGTGCGAGAGGCTGGTTGTAGAGGGCACACGGAGGGGTAGAGGTAAGCTGAAGAAGTATTGGAGAGAGGTGATTAGACAGGGCATGGCGCACTTCACCAAGGACATGGCTCTAGATAGGAAGGAATGGAGGTGGCGTATTAGGGTAGAGTTATAATAGTCGTAGTACTAGTTGTACCCATGTAATTCTTTTCATAGGTAGTTTATTGTGTTTTAGATTATCACATTATTTTGATGTTTGTTAGTATTCCTCTCTTGTAGACTTGGCATTGGTTTTCTTATTAACGACTATGCTTTTTTCATTGTTTTCTTCTTCCTCTACTTGGGGTTGACACACTTGAGTCGAGGGTCTTTCAGAAACATCTTTATTTCCATGAGGTAGTGGTAAGGTCCGAGTACACTCTACCCTCCCCACACCCCACTTAATGGGATTTCACTGGGCATGTTGTTATTGTTGTTGTTGTTCCGAGACATATAACTCCTAATAGTTGAATATTTCGTTTGCTAAAGTTGAAAAGAACCTTTTAGAAAATAGGTTTGTTCTTTTAATCTGGAAGAGTTCTCAAAAGGATTTATAACATGTTGGGCCACTCCATCCATTGACTTACTGCCTTGAAAAATTGCTCAGACTATTTCAAATGGTATCATAGCCAAAACTTTGGTAAGCCCATTTGCAACACTGTCTTCTCTCTGCTAACTGTGTTGCTCTATGCTTTTCTAGCAACTCAACCTCGAGCCATTACCTTTGCTCCAGTCCTTAGCATATTAAGTAAACTCTCTCTTCTCTGTCAGCTCAAGGCCCATTCGTTAGCCTGATGAGTTTGATCTCTCTTTACATTAGGTGAACTCTATAGAAAAAAAAAAAAAAAAAAGACAAAAATAGAAGTCTTCAATCCATGTGTAAACTCTAGAACTGAGTTATACATATGGAAGGGTGCTAGAAATACAAGTGTCCGTCATTGCTGGAGTAATGTCTCATTCCACCATTCCTGGATACACTAAACTCAAAGAACCCTTCTAAGTCAACTGCATGTGGTAGATGTTGGACTGCACATATAGATAGTGCAGTGAATTAACAAGTAAATAAGGGGCAAAAACAAGAAAACCCTAAAAGTTGCACTATAAGTTTAAGTTCCATTGGAATCTTACTCGAGCAAAAGTACTCATATTCAGTAGCATTACATGAAAACAAAGACGAGACAAATAAACACAAAAATGTCAAAAGGAGAAATATATGCAATGACAACTTACCGAGTGCAATGTGTGCAGTAACCCCATGACTGTACAAGGCCCACACCCCATCCACCACATTCAATGCATCTCGGGAATGTGGAAGCTTGGTCAACCCGAGTTACATTAGTTGCATTGTTGGTGACTGCTCTATCATGGTGCTGAATGGCCACCTGCTGTGGTTTAGAAGGATGTTCCCATTGTGATACATTAGTCTGTGAGTTATAGTAATACTTTTGACCTGCAAACAGTTTGAATAATAGAAAACATAGGCTCAATATGACATAAAATGTGAAGAGCTCAAACAACTAAATTTGCACTTGGATTGCTTTGATGATTAGATACCGACAACAATCAAAACTGTGACCAGCAAAATCTAATACCTTAGATAAGATCCTCTTTGTTCATTCGTCTAGCAGCAAAGGAACGCAATGTACTACTAAATACACTCCTCACCAGTTCAAAAGGAGAATGAAAAAGAGACATGTCAAACCTATGATGCACAGGGATGAGGGATCCCAGTTGTAGTAAATGCATGCCTAGTTGGCAATTACCCCACTATGATAGAGGAGGAATGTAACAGGACCTATGGATTTAGGGGTTTGGAAAATCAGCATGGGCTCATTCCAAGCATTACTGCACCTTCCGCTATTTTTAATCATAAAACACAGCTTTTACCTTAATATATCAGGATATAATTACAGCAACGAGGGGGAAAAATTTTAGAAGAAGGGAAAAAGGAAAGAAGAATATCAAGATGACAGCAGTAGGTCACCATAGGTCGAACCAACTTTATCAATTTGTGTTTTTCATTTGTGTCTTTTGCTTTGAGAAACATTGTACTTCACATTCAAGTGTTTAAGGTTTATCACAACTTTAGTCCCCAGATTTACAATTAAAGCACTTCAGGACCTTTTGGTTTTTACTTACCCAAGAAGAAAAAAAAAGAGGGTTGTGATTGGTCTAGAATCAGTCAGCTATATTTCCAAGTCCTTCCATTCATGTCAAAGTGCTTCGAACTTACAAATATAGTTCTCTGTACCAATATGACACTTTTATTGAGTAACTAATAATTTCATTTGCCGCAACCTACAAATGAATGACCACTTGGGTCTGGTCGGTCGGCAGAAGTTAATGATTGTTGTTCCTGGCTTGGGCCCAGAACTATTCTTGTATAGTTCTTCACTTGAGTTGCATACTTGCCAGCAATCAGTGCCTCATTTGTTAGTAGCAATAAATGATTCGCTCTCTTTCTTCAGATCCTTTGATATTATCTACTTTTTCACAACCATTGTGCGTTAAGAACTTCCCAATGTATAAACTAAAGGTAGTTCAGGAAAATTACCCTAGCATTTATTTGTAAGCCTGAATCACCCTCCTTCTTTATTGCTATTTTTTTTCTTTTTACATTTAAAGGTCCTACATTTATCAACGACGAAACATTACCCTCCTCCTCCTTTTTACTTTTTATCTTACTGAAAATGACATTTTAAAAAAAATTATGTAGCTAAAGAATGGAACTAGCCTGATAACAAAAGAAATTATCCAAGGGAAGCCAAAATCTTTTGAGAAATAGCGACATCAGGATTCACATTAAAAAGGATCAGCCTACAAATGAGAAAATAAATGAATGTTCAAAAAGAACATCTATTTAAACTCAATTCTTTCTGATTTAAAAGTTCCGAGTGTAATTTAATCTTCTCCATCCACAAATAACAAGAAGCAAGTAAACAGCTAGCAAAGTTATGATACATAGCATACCAGATGATTCATCAAGAACCTCCTGCCAATATTCAGGAAGTCCCGAACACACCCCAGAAACTTGTGCAGGAGCCTCAATAGGTCTTTCCCACTGACTTTTCCCAGTACTTCCATTATAATAATATAAAGCACCACTTGTAGGGTCCCTGGATTCAATCTGCATTCTCAAATTACAGGCAAATATTAACACTATAAACATCACTGTTTTTAAAAGCAAAAGCACAAAAAAGTAACAAGATCTATATAGGGTAATTGAAGTGAAAAGTGAGAAGTTAAGTGTGTGCTTCCTTGAAGTGAACTGGTGAGGTGCACAACTTATAGATAATTAGAACATACCAAACACATGATTTGAGTACTACAATAATCAAATTGTAGTTGTGTTGATTGATATTGATAGCTTTTATAGGAGTAGAATGATATTGTATTGAATGTAATTGATTCTGTTATATTGTCTTTCCTTTTAGTCTTAGGACTCATTGTATAAGTATCATTCTCACGGTTTATATATTAATCAAATTTCAAGAAATATAAAAAGTTTTTTCTTCTTGAAATCTTCATGGTTTATACTAGAAGTACAATTTCTTTTTTGACTATTCATTCTGATGTATGGGGTCCTACTCAAAACACTTTCTTTGTCCGGTAATCGATAATTTGTTCCTTTTATTGATTGTTGCACTAGCATGACATGGGTATATCTGTTAAATGCCAAAAGTGAAGTTTTTTCCTATTTTCAATCATTTCATAAGATGACTTGTACTCGGTTCGGTACGAAGATAAGATATTTCAACTGATGATGGCACAGAATACATGGATAAGACTTTTTAAGCTTACTTGGAGTCTTTTGGGATAATCCATCAAACTAGTTGTCTTTATACTAGTGCACAAAATGGGGCTGCTGAAAGAAAAAATAGGCATTTGTTAGAAGTAGCAAGATCCCTTTTGTTTATCATGAATCTGTCAAAGCCTTACTGGGGGATGCCATTCTAGTAGCTGCCTACCTCATCAATAGAATGCCACTTAAAATCCTCAATTTTCAGAGTCCTTTGGTAACTTTAAAGGGTGAGAATGACTTTACTGTTCCTCAAAAGGTTTTGGGTGTTTGCATTACTGTTCCTCAAAAGGCTTCGGGTGTTTGCTTTATTCATACTAGAAACTCTGGGAAACTAGATCCTAGAGTTCTTAAATGTTTTATTGGGTATTCTCAAACACAGAAAAGGTACATATGTTATCACCCTCCTAGGAAATTCTTTGTCAGCATAGATGTAACCCTTCAAGTTATGAGCCCTATTTCAGCGTTACACCATCACCTCTTTAGGGGGAGAATTATAAGAAAGAAGAGATGGTTTAGTTCCATTGTTGAAAGTAAAATTGGAGAAAGAATTCAGGGGGAGACTGTTGGGCATTTGGATAGGCCTGATTTGATAACTTACTCAAGGAGAAATAGAATGGAAGAAGCATAAGAACCCACCATGCAGTCTGCTGCAGCTTAATCTTCTTCTTCTAGTGAGTTATCTACGTTTCTTAATGAGATAGATACGTCTATTGTTACAGGAAAGGAGTAAGATCTTGCACCAACCACCCTTTATCTATTTGTTTCCTTTAATTCTTTGTCTCCCTCCTATAGAGTCTTTGTCTTGGCACATTTTTTTTGATGAAGTAAGTGGTACTTATAAAAGGCATCAAGAAGATGCAAGATTACAAGATGTGGCATTGGAGCTTAAAAAAATCTCTGGCTGACCGTACAAACTATCTAAGCCAAAACTAGTGAGCTAATAAAGTCCTAAAATTGTGATGCATAAACCACAGGATACAGACTGAACCAACTAAACAAACTGACAAAACACCTAGCTTCAAAATACCTAAAGAAATTGACTCCCAATCAAAACATCTCTTATTCTTTTCTAACCAGATACACTAAAAAATACAAGAAGGGATCATGCTCCAGATTTTCTTAATGGCTTTGTCAACTCTTCATAGGCTCCAACTCTCTTTTTTTTTTTTGATGAAGTAAGATGTTGTATTAGAAAGGCATCAAGAAAATGCAAATTACATACACAAAAATATGGTTAACTCCTGAGAACAAAAACACCTATTTAATCAGGGAGTTAACCACAAGCAAAAGGATGGTCGCTAAGCCATATTGAGGGAGCTAATGAAATCTAAGAGGGGTAATATATCATTTACAGGGGATAAGTTGCTCCAATGGAAGAAACTAATAAGGCAAAAGGATTTCAAACTGCTAATTGGAGTTGAGATACCATCAAAACATCTGAGATTCCTTTCCTTCCAAATACACCAAAAAATACATGATGGAATCATCTGCCAGGTCTTCTTGATGGGGCTATCAACTTCTCTAAGACTCCAACTTCCAACTACTTCTTTGACACTTTGCGGGAGAATCCAATTGATACCAGCAATAGGCTCCAACTCTCATAAGCATCCTTAACTAAGAGAGGTGTGGTCCATTTAAGATCAAAGAGACAAAAAACACTTTTCATATTTCTGAGGCCACCTCATAGTGAAGAAGGAGGTGGCAGGTGGTTTCATCCTCCTTTTTGCACATATGGCATCTTCAGAGACATGCCTCCTATAGAATTGTCCAAGTAAAACATACAACCTTAGGTCCTCCAAATGAACTTCCAGGATCATGGGGTTTCTGGAGAATAATTGATGGTACCCTTCCTTAACTGTATAGATTCCTTCTTTGTGATAACCCCATTTGAGCTTGTCAGCTACCTGGGGATTTATGTGACAATATTAGTGTCTTGCAAAATTATCTAGCAAATCACTCACTTCCCAATCATGCATGTTTCTTCTGAATGTCAAATCCTAGTTGGGATCTTGAGCTACTCTGAACAAATCTGAAGAAAGGTATTGCCAAGCCATTTGTTTGTCCAAAATATTAAAAACCATTACCCACTTCAAAGTGAGCATGCTGATCAAGGTATCCCACAGCTTCATAATACCCTTCCACAAAGTTCCCCTCCATGACGGAGAGTAGAGGTCTCTGTGCACTATTGATTCAACCTTCAATGTCTAGATATGATGACATCTTTCCAGAACCCTGCCTCTAGAATGACATTGAAAGAGATGCTAATGAGCTTGAGAAAGTGTGTGTGTGTGTGTGTGTGTGTGTGTGGGGGGGGGGGGGGTATGACAGTGACGAAAGCCCAATAAAAAAAGAGGTAGAATTGTGCTGTATGAAAGATTTAGAAGTAGAGGGAGAGGGGTGAGTTGATGGAGGGCGGGAGAGTTTGGGGAAAGAAAATTATTTATGAATGTTAGGATCCTATATTGGGACGTGAGGGCATTGAATGACCCAAATATAAGGTTCATCTTCACGGTGGGAGTTAATAGAATGGGGGAAGAATTAATGTTTTCAAGAAATAAAAATGGAGCTCATAACAGAGGCAATTGTGGGAAGTATTGGGAGGGAGATGGGTTAAATATGAGTCGCTTCAGGCAATATACTTTCAGTTGTCAAAGTCATTCAATCAGTGTTCTCAAAAGCGATCGCCTTTGGCGAGAGGCGAGGCAAAGTCTTCATGCCTATTACTGGCGAGGCATGGCGACCTCGCAATGGCGAGAAAAGAAGAGTGGGGACGCAGCGGGGTGAGGTGACGCCATTGTCGCCTTTTTTTAAAAAAAAAACAGACGTGACTTGATTATTAAAAGGTAATATTAGGGATTTTTAAAACCAGACGTGACTCACAACTCTTGTCTCCAATTTTCTCTTCAGCACGCAACTTCTCCTCAGCTTCAGCCTTCAGTTACGTCTTCTCTCCTCTTCTTCTTTCTTCTTCTTTCTCCTCTGCTTTGCGGCTTCTCTTCAGACACAATCAGCTTTTTCTGCTTCTTCTTCTCTTCTTCTTTCTGGCAGGTCACTGTGCATTTAGTAGTGTGCACAGCTTCCTGTTACTCTGTTTTTCATTTCTGCTTACTGCTCTGCCTATTTTTTTATTTTTTTTTAAAATCTAGTCCTATTTTAATTTCTTTTCTTTTTTTGTTGATGAAGTAATTAGTTCTATTGCAGGCATCAAGTAGATGCATAATAGTTACAAAAGCTTAGTAGCAAAAGGTCAGCTCTCCTTTACATTGTTAATTAAGAGTCAGGGAGCTGACAAAGTTCAGAAATGAATCAGGGGAATCTAGAGGGGATAAATAAACCCAACTATACAAAAACATGAGGCAGTTAGCTTTTAAAGATTGGTAGGTAGTTGATATTCCATCAAAGCATCTTCTATTCCTTTCGTTCCAAATACTCCAAAAAATGGCTGCCCATGAATAGCAATTTTAATTTCTGCCCAACTCAATTAAATTTTACACTAATTAATGTAGTATTTATTTGTCCATGAATAGCGATTTCAATGGCGTCTGATCCAATTTTCTTTTAGTATCTACTATCTACTATTAGTTTTTGAATTGAAATATTTGCTAATATGTTATTGCTACTGAGATTTTGGTTATTTATATATGCAATTAAATATTTTAAGTTTTTGGTATTAATTGGTGCCTCAATTCAAAAGGGCGAGCGCCTTGGCGGTCTGACCCTTGTCGGCTTTCGCCGTCCAAAACACTGCTTCAAGGACCAGACAAGAAATTGAAAGAACTAAAGAGTACAAATGCTCTAATTGCCAAAATATCAGTAAGTAAATAAATGAGAGAGATATTATATTGAAGCTTTAACAGAATCATAAGCTATTATTCCGTAATTCTATTCAGGTATTCTGGCACAAAACCAATAAAGACCTTCAAAAGGAAAGCTTAAGACGAGTATATTAAGCCATAACTCACCCATTCCACAGGCAAAGTGGCATCTGATGTCTTTGATAATTGTGTCTTTGAGCTCTGAAATGTGCAGATTTTATGTCAGAAGAGAGTTGTCAGGAACATTTCATTTTAGAGACTAAAGGTATGAGGAGAACAATAGGATGATGAGAAATGAGTTCTTGAAAACAGAGTTTACTAGTAAGAATTGACAACAAGTGCTTCATCAAAAAAGAATTGACAACAAGTATCTCATAAGAAGTAAGAACCAATAAAAAAAGAAAGAAATTCTGGTTTATCACAAAAGTCAGAAGACAAAGGAATTCATATTCAAGATTCTAGTAATCCAGAACCATCTGAAATATGTGAAAATTTAAACAGCGACTAGGAAGACAGTATGTAATGCATAACTAGCTTACATTGATCGATATGCCATGGTTCTCAATTTTTGAATCATCTTTCAGAATACCTCGAGCCTTCAACTTCTGCTTGAGGTATTCAGGCAATTCTTTACCAACAGAATTATGTTCAGAACCCCCATTAGTCTCTGAACATGAAAAAGCAAAAAACAAATAAATCCAAGAATCTAATATAGAATTTTGAACAAGATGATAAACACATCGCCCATAGAACAGGAAGCCAGTCTTACTGGAGATCGAGACATCGGTATTTGAGGCACTGTAATAAGCACCTCCACCTGGCACTCCATATCCATTTCCAATTTCCACATTACCTGGCAAAGGAGAAATTTAACCATATCTCATCCTGTTGTAATAACATGAAAATTTGAAGCCAGATTAAACTAACTTGTGATAGGGTAACTGAAGAGGATTATCCATCTAGAATTGTTTAACACCTCTACTCAAATTTCATAATACAGTTCTATAACATAACATTTTGTGAAGATGGGAAGAAGCAACCTGTCTCTCCTGTACATGAAATTCTTCCTCAAAATGGGTAATATTTGAGCAAAAATTCCAGCATTAATTGGTCCTTTAATGTCTTTTTGATGTCTATAATGAGAACTATTTTTTATAAAAGTAGTGTCTATTCTAAGAACTGTATAAAGAACAAAAACTGAAGTTCGAATTTTCTGCTATTACTCATGAATGAGCAGCTCTAATGAAATAAAAGTGTTTTATAAAGCCATGCCAGAATTAAAAGCCCCGTCTATTTTGGTGACACATTACTCTAGTCTTTCTTACTTAGATCTAGATTCCAGATTGTTCAGATTTTAGGCCAACTCTATATTTGTTCAATTTAGGGAAGAGATGGAGTGAGAAATCTCTATATCTACCTTTGACCCTACCTCTTCTCAGAGTCAATTCAACAGAAACATAGTTTCACCATATATAAACATAGCAAGGTCAACTATGAAGTTTTTCAAGTCCCAAATTCTGCCGAACAAGAAATAAGATATGTTTCATACAACATCTGGTAAATCATTATGATAACAGCACCAATCTATTTTATTTTTTAATTATTTTTAAATGGTAATGTTGTATTCTTCAGCATTAAGGATATGCTGGTGGCCTGCAAACAGAGGGGAACAAAAGAAGAGAGAGAAAAAACAATACTTACCAAGGATCCTAATAATTCTACAATCTATTACTTCTTTTTGTAAGATAAAGTATTACAGTTTAGTTGTTTCATGGCCTGGGAAAATATTACAAGTGAAAAAGAAAAGGTTTTGACTACATGTATTGCATGTTTTGATTTGTGACATCATTAAAAGGATATCAACTGTTCCATATAAATTGCAGTAAGATACCTACCTTGCTCAGGTTGTGTTGACTTTCCACGCTTTAAGGACATCTGTACACGATGGTCTGCCGTCATTTGGAGTAAATGCTCCTATAAATTGCAGTTAGCAGACGATATAGTAAGGCCAACTAGAAAATGTGCTACCATGAGAGACACCACAAGAAAAGGTAACAAAGAGTCCAAGAGACTCAAAATACCTTTAAAGCATTTGGGTCATGACGACCAGAGAAAATATCCGAATTATCCTTAGGTCCACTTGCATCCCTTGCTTCTCTGGATTTGAGAAGTGAAATTGTCGTAAAACATTCATTCCTCTTGTTTAGTTTCAGCTTGAATAAAGTTAAAAATAAAAGCCAAATAAAGCAAACCTTTGACTTTGAATTACTTTTTGTGCAGATATTTCCTGTGCAAGGCAAACAAACAATCTATATCAATAAATGAAGAAATAAATAAAGCACCTATCAAAAGGGTACAACAAACCTGTTCATGCAAAACAGCATTCTGAGCAGCACTCTCAAGATCATTGGCACTTTGTGGCTGTAAAGTATTGAGTATAGCCTCAGAAGACTCATGTTCAGAGGTATGAAAAGATTCAGAGAAAGGTTGAACAGAAGCAACCACAGGGAAAAGATTTCCATCGCCATTGCCAGCATGGTAATGAAAATTAGCAGTTCTCTGAAAGGACTGGGGCAAATGTCCAGCAGGATTCAAAGTTGGCACAAGTGGTGAAGAATATGACGTAGAAAGAACCCCAGGTGGAAGAGGCTGTTCAGTAAGGTCATCCATAAGCTTCAAATATAAAATGTAAGCATCCAATATCTCCAAGTTTCAGAATTTTGAAGGGTCAATTATTAACGTGATACTGGAGCTGACCAAGAATCAGTCCACCTGCATACAGAAGTCTTCGAAGGATGAGTTAAATTGACAAATATTATAGGTATACAAGCTGACTGGTGAGATAAGGATCCATAGTAGGTCATAACTCAGAACCAAAGTCCTCAATAAACTGGAAAAAATAAGAAAATAGATAAACTGAGGTATGGCTTTAGCATTGGGAGAACTAATACAATTTAAGATTCCATTTTTCAGAAGAATGGAGAATATTCTCACAGAATGCCGTTCTGTAACCCATTTTTCTTTCTTTCCCCCAAGTGGGGAAAATTTGAGAACCCATTCACAATTCTACAAATCACTAGAAGACATGGTATCAACTGTTCATAGTATAGAGTCTCATTATAAAACTCTGAAAGCAGCAAACAAAATGGAATCGTTGTTCCCTCAATGATTTAACATTCGAACTCATGTAAGCAACTGTGTCATTTATCTAAGATAGAATAGATCATTTCTACTTATACAACCAGCAGAAAAGACTTGATCTACAACAAGAGTGAACAGTTGGGGATATGTAAAGAAGGTGATAAAATCTGCAAACAGTGTTCCTGTCCTAAATGCAAATGCCGTTATGCTTGTCGTCTACCTTTTAATTGAAGAAACTTTCGTGCCAAATATTCATTGTCTTTAACTGAATCTAACAATTTGAAACCAGGTTGACCATTCTAAGGAAGTTTTCCTGTATCTTGAAAACTATATAAATTCGATAGATGACACAAAATTAAAGTTGCCAACAGACTCGGTACTAAATCCTAAGGAGGATGTCATTAAATCATATCTTTCATCCTCTTTCGCCTGCTCGAATTTCTACCTCTTTGACGCTCAAGCCCTCCTATCTTCTACTTCTCAAAATCTTCCAAACAACATCCATAGCAAGATAACTCGTCATATCCTAGACTCATTCATTCACAACATTCATTAAAATTCAAAATGTAGAATCTTCAAATGTCTAGGAACCAATTCATAAAAAAATTACTTTGTAGTCGGATGATTAGCTAGCATGCTCAGTACATAAAGGACACGGATAACCTGCAAAACATTTGATTCACAAAAGAAATACAAGGGAGGAGCAAAAATGAGAAGTGGCCTATAATTTTGTTCCGCAGAAAATTATTATCCCTCCTCCATCCCCCAACCCCCCGAGATAATGTTTGTTGTGACCTAAAGGCAAGTTGGCAACAGAAAAGAAAGTGGCCACTTTACATACAGATCTATAGAGATTGAAAAGCACATCCTATTTACCTCGTACTTGCCTTCCTTAAATCCTTCTGTTCCACTTCTCCCCCGAACCAGACAGGTAAAGAAGGACTGCACGCCTTCTCATCAACCCCTGAATTAGAATATTGATCCTACTTAACAGCATAGAAAATGGGTTCCTTCACTTCACTCATACATGATCAAATGGCTACTACTGCACCCCAGTCCAGTAGAGACATAGAGCATAGAAAAGATATTTAATCTCTACCTAACAATGTGTTCAACCTTTCATCTAACACCTACATAAATATGCAGCCCGTCAAATTGGTCGAATCCATAGTCTTTATCTGGCAGAGGAATTTCATCGAACACCTAACGTGCATATTAAACATACCCATCACAACCTACTTGCAAATATGTTTCGCCAAATTATGATTAAGTCTAATAATCTAGTAAGGAGGTGGGTGTATGAAACAATAGCTTATAAACAAATACAACACTATAATTGGATGAATACAAGACAATATTATGGAAATCTCACCTCAATCGACTTACAACTTGCGCTGATTGCTGATTGAGCTTAGCTTTTTCGCTGCTATTTTAGAGTTGAGATGACGAGAAAGAAGCTGGTTCTCTATGTGTTGTTATATTCAGGGAGAATTAAAGAGCGGAGAAGCAGTGCGGTGAAAAATGACAGAGGCAGGCTGAAAGGACGATAGCAGGGATGAAAAAAGAAAAGGAAAAAACCTTTTAAGTAGTGATGGCCAGGGAAGGCAATGGGGCGGACCTATTGCGGGGGCGGGATGGGTTTAAGGTTGTGCGGGGCGGAAGGATGCAAGAAGGTTGAAGTGGTTTTTTTTAAAAACTAATGTCGGGCGGGGCGGATTACGGATATATGTAATTTTATTTGGTTCAAATTTAATTTTTAACGTTTTATATGTTATAAGAGTTTTAGCGCATTATTTAAAGCTCTAAAAAAATATGATGGTTCAATAAAAAATGATACAATTTTTAATTATGTCCTAATTGTCCTCTAAACAATAAATTTTTAAATCATTATCTATTAAATTGATAAAACTAAATGAAAAAATAAATTTATTTTTACAACTCAGAGTTGGGTAAAAATGTATTAAGTGAAAATAGATAAAATATTGAACTCAATCTATATTTGATATGAATATGAATAAAAACGGTATACATATTGATCATATTATCTATTGCTTCTTATCACGCAAAGAAATAAGTACTTCCAAATTATAAGATTTTTTCTTATTCTCATAATTTGGGTGTTGGGTTAGGTTGAAGTTGGAAGTCGGATCTAAGGTTTGGATCCATTTCGAGTGGTGAGGTTTAAGAAAATATTTGAATAAAAAGTTTCCTACTTATGTAAGGGAGCCAGTTTTCTTAAATTAGAGGGAAAATAAGTTTATTTTAAAATATTTTTCAAAATATTTAAGTCAATCAAACATTAAAAAAAAATAAAAAAATCTCAAATAGACTTCTCTTCATAACAAACACACCCCTCAATAATTGTAATTTTTTAAATTGCTCCTACACCCTTACATACTTAAAGGAGTGCAAATTGGGGAATATCTATGGACTATCAAATACATAATACAAGCTAAGGAAAATACCAATACAAGCTTACTAATAAAAACTTGGACAAAAAATGAGAAAGTGAAACATTATTTTATATTAAAAAAATACTAAAGAAAAAGAATTGGATTCCAAGTGCATTGTGTAACAAATGTGGCTAATTGGAAATATATATATAGTAGTAAATAGTTTATTAGGACTCGTGTAATGAAGTTATTTTTTATTTCTTAATTATTTTTTATATTAATTCTGAAATCTTCCTCCCTTTTTTATTTTGTTTTTGCTTTTATGATAAACTCCTATTTCAATGTATGTGATTATAGTTCTACTTAATTATCAATACAATTCTCCTTCATTACACATTGACAATGGTTTTGGGGAAATAGAAACCTTAATCATACTTACTAAAGAAGAAGCATTTAATATATAGTCTAGCAATGATTAATAATTTGTCATGTACTTCAAAAAAAATTGAAAATTTTCATGATTATACTATTCACCAATTTAATGAATTCAAAAAAAAATTAATCATCTTTATCCAGTCTCACTATAATTAAAGAAAATTTTATAATTATAAATCCATTAATACGACCCAAACAAATTTCTTATAGATCACATATGAATTATAGTAAAACTTCATTGTACCAATACTAGATATCCTTAATTAGTTACAATCAATAGATCCTTAAGATGCATAAAATAATTAATTAAAGTTTACATGCTTTCTATATAGCTTCTAAATATGCCAAAGGAAATGTAGAATTAATTATCCCTAGGAATTTTCCAGCAATTGCAGCTCCTCATCATCAATCTACAAATTATGTTTTTCAAATAAACATTAGTACATAATAATAAAACTATAGTGAATATATTTTAACAGTCCCTATATGATGAAATAAGGCTTTTCTAATTAAAGCTTTATGTACTTAGGATATATATATTATATAGTTCCATAACCAAAATTATATAGGTAGATTAATTAACCAAATTAACTAGAGAGATGTTAGTGGCATGATGTGCTATCTAATAATTCCCACAAATAATTAATCTCAAGAAAAGGAAGGAGCTAAAGAAAAAGAACTTATAATATAAATTGCAAATCATGTAAAGAATTTTTATATTATTAGAATCGTTTGATACGCTGACTAAATTATCTCACATTAGGATAAAATAATTTCAAGTTGAATAAGATAAGATGAGATATCTCATGATATACTCTATACTACTTCATCGTCAATCAATCAGTTCTGAAATATCCAATCTTATCCCGCATACAAAACGATAGCTTATTAGTGTAATTTGAGATGTATAGTACTCTTACCATAGGTAGTGGGAGGAAAATGAAGGTTAGGGTGAGAAGGTTGAAGGTGATATGCTGAAGAATTACTTGTAGTGCCAAGTTGGTGTTGATCTCCAAAGAATGAAAATTGAGCCAACAATGGTTGTTCTCCAAGTAAATTCAGTTCAGTAATTGCTGCTTCTTCTTCTTCTTCTTCTTGGTGTTGCTCCATCATTGGTGCTGGCTGTTGCTTGTACATTTCATACTTCATCAACTAATTCACATGCAATATCAAATCCAATTTATAAATAACTTATAACGAGTAGCGGGCAAGTGCTTGGTAAGCCAACACGGCTGGAAAGAAAGACGCCCTCACCTTCTCTGGTGTCAATGAGAGCAATTTGAGATAAAAGATGCATGTGAATATAATCGTTCATTCCAATAGATTTCTAAAGTGTGTAAGTGTATTTATGGCATGAAATAACTCGCACTATAGGTCTAGCTTATTGGTACATTCGAGAAAATTCTACTTTTATATACATTTAATTGTGCTCACAAATTTTCTTTGGTCCAAATGTATCCTCTTGTCTTTAATTACTATGAATTATTTCTTTGGGTAACAATAATTTTTGGATTGACAATCATTTTTTTTTCTTTTTAATTAAGTCATATTCACCTTAAGATATATTCGATGGGGTTGACTTTGACCTCTACCTTGTATATAAACGATTATAATTATGTACATAAACCTTGGATTGAATAATATTCATAAATTAAGAAAATAATAGATATATAACACCAATATTATCATATCATAGTGGTTAAATTATTGCATTTTCATCAACTTTTAGATAGAATGTTGACCAAATTTTTCCATATAAAACCAATAGAAAAGAGTAATTAATTAAGTCAAATAATTAACGTGCGATAAAAACTTACCCACTGACACATATCTTGATTTTCTTTCTCCAACATTTTCTCCTACCAAATTGAAAAAATAAAATAAATTAACAAAAAAAGGAAAAATTTCTCATATATTTTTATTTATTAAAAAGATTTTTTTTTCTCTAAAATAAAATAAAATAAATTTTACTGTTCTCTTCAGGTTTTCCATCTGTTGTTGCAAGAGTTCAAGCTGCAACCATTATGAAATTTCGTTAGTAAAAAAACATATCGAAAGGGAAATCGAACTCTCACTAATATTATATCATTAAACATAACTTATTAATTTTAATTAAAATAAATAAATTAAATATTAATTAAAATGTACCTTTCTGGCTCTAATTTTGTTAATAGAATTTTCAAGCTGCTTCTCAAGTTCATTTAATTCATCATATTGTGCTGAGTTCAAGTCATCACCTTTGTATCTTTGAAGACTCAATTCAAGATTCAATGTATCCCTTTTCATTTTTGTTATTTCATCATATTGTTCCACCTATAATAAAAATTTTAAAAATTAATTCCAATAATCAAATAATTATTTTAACAAAAAGAGCTATTAAAAAATAGTACAAATTTTTTTGGTCATACCCTATGATCATGAACTTGAAGTGATGCACCAGTGGTTTGGAGATACTTATTAATGATTTCACCCATGCTGTGAGGTTAAAAAAAATAGAGAATTAATTTGTTACTAATTAAGAAGAATTATATATAGCGTTCAGAGAATTTAATTAACAACCAAAACAAAAGAAAAGAGAACAATTTAAACAATCTTTTTGAAAAAAAATACTAAAATATTTTTATTCCACGTATCAAACGATGAGGACTTATAGTTTCATAAATAAGATGTTATGTACTCAATATAATAAAAGAAGGATTGATATAATTCTATCAGAACATCACTTTCTAGGAACTATAGAAGATTTCATAAAATTTAATATAATAAAAAAGAAACTTCAAAACAAAAGAAAAAATAAGAAATTTATTACACTTCAAAGAAACCCTAATATTTTTTTTTCATAACTTAATCTCTTAGGCACTTGAGTTGGTCAACATAGACACTAATGTCTTGACTGAATTACAATAACAATAAATTTAGTGTAATCCGACAAATAAAATCTGAACCTGTGAGGTTGAGTGGTGTACTCAAACAATTTGCCTTTAGTTGAAAAAATGATAAGTCCAATTTGAGCATCACAAAGAACAGAAAGTTCATGTGTTTTCTTGAGAAGTCCGGCTCTTCTCTTTGAGAAAGTAACTTGTCTACTCGTTTTGTTCTCAATTCTCTTCACTTCTATCTTTCCTCTCCCCATAATATTATTATCACCTATATAATATACATACAATTATTTAATTAATTATGGTTAAAAAAATGATAATTGAAATATACATATATATACAAAAGCTTCTTGTTTAGGATTAATAAAGAATAATTGTAAGTACATGCATGCATCAAATTAGAAACAACAAAAAATTCCTTTTGAATTTTCTTGTTTAAGGTTTGATTAAAGACCAATGATTTGTTAATTTCCTTGAAATTGCACAAAAGAATTTATATGAACAAGATTTAAAAGGGTGTAAAAGTGTGAAATGGTTAATTTTGATGAGTTATAATAATATATGGAAGAATTAGTAGATGATATAAAAAGGAAAATAAAGAGTTTACCTTTGTTCTTCTTGTTGTGTTTTATTTCAGGATGGCTTTCTGATTTGGGGTAGAAGGTGAGTGTCTTTACATATATATATATATATATATATATATATAAAACCAACTTCTCAATTTTCCTTACTTTCTTTAAAAACTTTTAGCGTGAAGGAAAAAAAACTATTCTGGTTTAATTTATTTGTCTGATTTTGATTTAGCATAGAGTTTAAGAAAATAATGAACTAAGGATATATGTAGAATATACTAAAATGTCTTTTAATCTTATGGTTTGAAATATGTCAGGTGGAGAATTAAAATTAAAAAATTGTCAAAATAGAAAGAATATTTTTCTCAAGCGAACTAAAAAAAATAAAAAATGAAAAAAGTAACTTAGTTAGATCTTTCTTTATGCCCGTAAAAAATACATATATCCTGATTTGGTTTCTTTTGGAATAAGATAAAGATGCATGGACTTTTGTACATTGAGAATGTAAAAGAATTTTCATACTATCAAATTGACTAAAACATAATTATATGTTTATAAATTAAAAAATAAAATGTGAGGATAGTAACTTAGAAAAATAATTAGTCAAGTGATCACCCGTTACCATACAATTTATACATATTATAATATATTGACAGTACTATAAATTTTTGTTACAATTATTAGTGTATATATATAAGTTCAAATCTTTCTAAAAATTTTGAAACTTTCTGCTCATTTTCACACACATAATGACGTGTGAGAACTCTTTAGCTGTAATTTCTCACAACATGTAATAACATGATCTGTGTGAGAACTATTTAGTTGTAATTTCTCATGTAGTAAAAGCGGTGTTCATAGAAAATTATACGAATTCTATTGGTCGAAAATTATTTGTCATTTGTATATATAGCAAATCTTAAACATTTCTTAACGAAATTTCTGAAGTTGCACTATTTATTATAATTACATAGTATGATGATATATGTATATATATTCAAAGTGCATGTGTAATTTCTTTTATATTATAGTTTAGAAATATTATATTATATAATATAAAGTTGTAATTGATGTTGTTGTTGACGCATAACCACCACTGACAACTTATTGTATGAACCCTTCTTGGAGAAATAATGGTACCAAATATTCTTGTGTATTTCCAATTAGGGTTTCTTGGGATAGTGATCATAATTCTAGACTTAACCCAAAATAGAAAGTGAAGAAGGTCTCTCATGAGATCACTTCTTTCTTTGTTGTTATCTCAAATGGACAAGACAAATTGTTTTTTTTAATCTGGTTTCTCGTTTGATGTCCGGTATTCATATTAGAGTCGCATTGAGAAGTTTTACACGATTAAATTTGAGTTCACACCAGAAAGCCTTATATTGGAGGATTTGGCATAAAACGCTTCCTAACAAATGTGAGTTTATATTCAATGGACTTGAATTTGCATGAGACATCTGATTAATCCTTACCATTCACCACCAGTGACAGACTTTTAATTTTTTCTTTGTTGTTCTCTCAAAGTGGACAAGACAAATTGTTTTTTTTTTTTTTTCTGGTTTCTCGTTTGATGTTTGATATTCATATTAGAGTCACATTGAGAAGTTTCACATGATTAAATTTGAGTTCACATCAAAAAGTCTTATATTAAAGGGTAAAGGCGACAGACGTAAAACACTTTCTAACAAAAGTGATTTTATATTTAAGGGACTTTAATTCGAGACATCTGATTAATATGTTGTCATCTTCATGTCACTCCCATTTAATACTAGTAGAAGTATTCTTCCACACTTCACATGCACAAGACCAGTGATCACTTTTTCCCATTTATTTTGTTTTTGTTGTTTTTTTCATTACCTACTTTAGGGGGTGGAAGGCAGAGAAAGAACAAGCGTAGTTTGACCAAATCACTTACTTCCAAACCTAAGTTTCAATTCATGTGAGTACTGTTTGATTAGACACGTAATTTTAAAAAGAGAAAAAATGAGACATATTTTTATGTTTATTTTAATTATTTAGTATTTTATTTTTATTTTTATTTATCACTTTTAATATATATTTTATTGCTTTCCTATTAATTGTTAAATTATAATAAATTGTTCATATTAAATTATTATTTATTCAAAAGTGCGCAAAGTTAAAAATAAAAATAAACAAAAAGTATATAAAGGAGTTTTAAGCATTTGTACGATCATAAATTATCTCAGGACAATTTAGCCATAGTATATTTTTTATATTAATAATAATATAAAAAAATTTATTACAACTACAAGAAAATAAGGGAGATTAGTGTAGACTATAAAAAAAGGTTAGTGTTACAATGTCTAATCAGAGAAAAAATTCTAAAACTATCAAATATGGCTAGTAATTAGAGCTGGTCAAGCTCACAAACTCTTGCAAAACTTTTAGGGGTTTGACCAAGATGTTGATATCCCTCCACGGGTCGGTAAGAAGTCAGTCTTATTTGATAAGACGAAATTGGACAAAGAAAAAAGAGTGCTCGACCGAAACAACGACCAACAAAGACAAAGCAATTTTTCTATTCTTCTTCGCAAGATAGGAAATAAAAGTGAGTATACATCATTCACTTTAAATTTTATTTTTATGGAACTAAATATCATCACTGAGTATGTTATTGTTGTTGACTAATTAAGATGTTGACATATATACAAATATATATGGCCTCTTCATAATTAATTGTTGATATGGTAATGTGCATGAATTAGCTTTTGAATTGGTGGGTACAAAGAGAATGCTCTGCAAAAGTACTCTGAAATTCACCACATGGGACAGCTTAAATTTCCTATTTCATTTTTTCTTCTTTTTCTAATTTTAATTTTCAAATAATAGTTACTAATAATACTGCCCCTTTTGTAGGTTCTTCTTTATTATGTGTAAGTGCTTATTTCTAGACTTCATGCTTTACTACTCTTCTTTCTTTGAAAATTTTCAGTTATTAACTGGTAAAAATGATCTTTAGCGATAATAGATTAATTGTCATTAAATATGTATTTTTAATGGTAATTAGCATTTTTTTGTAAATGTCCTTAAAGCTTATAGTGATATTTGATCCAATCATACTAAACATATTTATTTTTTTAGCCATACGAAATTTTGTTTGTCGTCAATTTCTTATTTTCTATTAGTATATTATATATATCGAATAAGAACCGTATATCACTACAAACCATCCAATAAAACAAAACATGTGATTAATTTTTTACAAATTTTATTCGGTATAATCAGTGTGTATAAAACACACTAGGAGGGTGAATTTTTTTTATCAATCTCGCTAAAAATGTACATTAAAACATTTTATAGTTTGACAAACAATTCATACAAATAAAGATAAAACAAAAGCAACATAGATACATAAATGGGCAATGTGGAGTTGTGCAGAAAGAATAAAATTAAAGTATATATGATGATTATATTTGAGGTACAGACAGGTAGTTTGATGTCAATTCCAAATAACCCTTTTACTAAAATAATGAGTAAATGCAGTTTCCACATGGTTAGCAGTCCCAACTATTTTTGGGTACTAATTAATTACTCCTTCCTATATTAAACCAAAATTTAAGTAACTGATCTCTTTAATATCTAATCTCTACCACTCAATATTAGCAAAAAAATTATTCTACTCAAAGAGGAGAGAGTGAGATCAATGAGTATTGTATGTGAGAGATTATATTGTGGGGAGACATCAGGAGTGTGGCCTAATGGCCAATGAAGTACGTCATACGTGGTTAAGAACCTTGAATGGCTTTATATAATAGGTTGAAGAAAATAGTTTCATCGATGGAAGTGTTTAATCTAAACTACATTTAATAATCCACCTTAACTAGTAAGTAATATTATTTACTTTGCAACATGCTTTTACAATATCAAGAAGATAGTTGTGGAGAAATATTGTTCATCTTATCCAAAATGATTTGATAGAACCTGGAAATATGTATACATGAATGTAAGTAGTTCATAAATTAAGTAAAACGGACAATTCAAAATATACAACACTCCCTTAGATGTCCATAAATAACGTTTCTCGTTAAGACCTTACTAGAACAAACCCAATGAAAACAAGCTTAGTGGAGAAAAAAGAGTGCACACATCTACACCTTGAGTGCTACCTCGTTAAAAACCTTACCATGAAAATCCATTTGGAACAAAACTATAGTTAAGGAAAAGAGTACAGCATGTATTTTACTCTCCTAATGAAAGCTTTACTCGATATCTCAAAAACGACGTATTTCAATCTTGTAGAATTGTGAGTAAATTTTCATCAATCAAGTGATCAAAATTTGAACTTGTGGACCTAAGAGAAACTGGAATCAGAAAAATGAAAAACGTCACATTTTCTGTTTCATCTCACATTTTTGCTTGTCCAGAAAAATAATCCTGCATTTATCCAACCTAGATAAATATTAAAAAGTTCTAACTTTGGGTTAGAACGCACGACGGAATTTTAGCTGGTACCAGAATGAACCAAGGAAGAGCGCAATTTCCGGTCCATAAATAAAACTAGCATCAATATGCCCCACAGCAGAGAGCCTAGCTGCCAATAAGACATCAATTTCTAATTTTTTTGCCTCAACTAAATGTGCCTTCAGCTGTAACTTCAAAATAAGAGACTCAGTTTCTTATGGGTAACGCGCCATGATAACTATATAATTACAGAACTAGAAAAGAGGGGCAATCACTGAAGCTGCAAGAGGCAGAAATTGCATCATGTCAGCTGTTCAAAGCCGGAGGTTGCAACATTATTTGGTTTTGGAGTAGGACAACCAGTATGCTTGTTGGTTTTGTTCTTCTCCTCTGCCTGTGCGGAAGTCAATTTCTCGCTGTGAAACAAGCTTTCACCCAATTCTGACTCATGTTTCCTCTTCATTTTCTTTTTTGGCACCGCATCTGGTCCTCGTGGATCAACAGAGCTGCCAGAAACTCCCTTTAGCTTCTCCTGCTTTAGACGATTCACATCAGAACCATTAGCTACGGAAACATGATTTCGTGCAGAAGCATTTACAGCTGCACTTGTGGATACTGGCTTGTTTGTTGAAGTTGAAGAATGATCAACCACAATCTTTTCTTGGATATGCACCGACTGGGCGATAGGTCCAGCATCTACTCTACTAGTATCCCCTTCCTTTGTGGCCAATAACTTGTTCCTCCTAATTTTCTCTCCATCCTACATAAAGAACACAAATGACTTTTTACCCATTGTAAAAGCTACAAAAAGCATTTAGGCACAGGTTTGAAACTGCATTTTAATGTAATACACTGAGAGATGTCGAAGAGAACAACTAAGGACTGATTACTATGTGAAATTTAATTTCTTAATGGAATCTCAGACACCATCAGATATAGACAAACAATCCTATACATTTACCTAAAACAGAGCTCCACTGTGAATGCAAGCTCACATGTTAAGAGCTACAAGACGAAATGAATATTGAACTAAACAAAGAAGAGAAAATAAAGATAAACAGGGTATTTTTTACCTTACGTCGTGCGTGCAAAGCTCTTCTCCTATCTTTTGCTCTACATATAGCACGTTTAATACCATGATTGTCCATAAATCCATTTGGCCAACATCCTGCAAGCTGCAAGAAAAACAGAACAATGACAGTTAAAAACCATCACAGGGAAAACTATGAAGAGTTCAGAAACCCCCAAATGTCAAAGCAGCTCCTAATTCACATTTTGTGGCCAAAATCCTGAACATACATCAGAGTTTAGCAGTGGAAAATTTTATTTGATGAAGCTAAGAAGAAAATACACCGATAAGTGACCACCACAACAGAGAACAGACTCTTACATGCACCAAAAAATTGTTTTCTGATCTAGAGTCTACCTTCAGATACACTTGGAATTTAGCTTGCATCAAGTACTAAAATTTCCAAGATTGCCCAATGGAAAATGAAGTAGATGACAAAACTAAAGACTACACATGCAAAATGAGGTTCCTTCTTCAAGAAATAGCTAAAATTTGTATGTCCCCTTACCTCTGCATACAACTTTCTGACTTGTGGACCAGCATCTTCATCCAGGCCCTACAAGTATAGACAAAGTAAATCTCCAGCACAAACTGTTTCTAGTAAGAAGCAATCTTGTCAAGGACATTTTTGTTTTGAGGTGGGAAGGGGGGAGAGGGGTAAACTACCTCAACAAAATGATCATAAAGGTCACATATTTTGTCTTCCAATGCAACATCCATGCTGTATTTTCTCTTAAAGGCTTCTTTCTCTTCAGCACTTGCTTCTTGGAAGTCATCAGAAGCTCCAGCTTGTTGTTCAAGTAACTGCAAACACACGTCAAGCATCATAAAAAAGAAATTTTGTAGGTTTTTCATAAAACCATCTCCCATAACCTGAGGGAGTAGAACTTGGTTCGAGAGTTCCTATTGAAACATTCACTTCTACAAAAATGGAACACCCTTTTTTCCTAACCATTAAGGAACAATGACAACTTCACAGGAAGGCTTGAATCCCCCAAATTCTAGCAGAGACAACATGCACTCCTGGTAGAAAAAAAAAAACAAGCATAATATTACAGAGGCATACCTTTGATTTCATCACTGGAATCCGCAACTTAATCATCTCAGCAACCTCCTTCTTTATGTGCTGAACTCTGTTATCTTTCTCTTGTTTTGCTGACAGCCCCATATTGACCATGATTTTCAAGTTCCGCTGCAGCCAGATGAATAATAGATCAATCATAATTTCTAAGACAATGATGGGGAGCAAAACCACTTATGACTTGAAGCATTAGTACCAGTTAAACGAGAGAAATATTAAACCTTAATATATGTGATCTAGACAAACACTATCATAAACTTCTCTAGCATGATGCAAGCTTGTGCAAGATAGGAAGGAAACATGTGATAAAAGAAATCTAACGTTAATAGCCACAGATTGGAGCTTACAAGAATATGTAACATGTACAATAGGGCGTGCGCATTAGACATAACTTGAAAGCAGTTCACAGCATTCAGCCAAGAAACTAG
Organism: Solanum okadae; assembly: GCA_036553675.1. Classification (NCBI taxonomy): domain Eukaryota; kingdom Viridiplantae; phylum Streptophyta; class Magnoliopsida; order Solanales; family Solanaceae; genus Solanum; species Solanum okadae. The sequence continues at coordinate 10,099,899 of CM071688.1, read as the reverse complement.
ATTTGCCTAGCATTTCTCTTTCAATTTTTCTTAAAACACTTATCCTCCTTCAGATTTCACAACCATGATACAATAAATTGAGAGTAAGTTTGACTTACGTATTATCCCGTAATTCTGGCAAAAAATTTAAAATAATGATTGAAAAATCAATTTGAAGGAGAAAACATCACATCAAAACTTAATATTTGAAAAGGTTAATGAACTGAACTCTCTTTGCTCCTTGGTGACTAGACCCCCACCATATAGTTAGAGGTGGAGGCAAAACTGTAAAGGATTAATATGAGAGAAAATGGTATTAAGGGGCTAAAATAATTTCTTTTTTCAACTTGAGACTAGGTTAGGAGTCATATGGTATACAGTTTAACATCCGTTGGGTGTTTGTTGTTATAAAATATTGTACTAGAGAGTGTGGACACAATTAGTAACCTTCTTAGCAACAAATCAAATAAACAATAATTAGTACACCGGAAGATATTCAATGTAATCTTGTGATAAAGAGCACAGTGCTCAAGAACTCCTCAAAGCTTAATCTTCCACCAGAAACCTATGTTACATAGTTTCTTTATTTATTTTGATGTACTAAATGGCTGCAACATGAGTATGGGTATATCATGCAGATTTTTCAAAAGAACTAAAAATTCATTTAAAAGAGAAATGCATACCCTAACTGGATACTCCCATACACCAGCATAAAATTTTAACAGGCTCATAGAAACATATCTCGATATTGTAAGACAGAGATTTTGCAACAAGTCACCTTAGAATGTAAATTGTTTGAATTCAAAGTAAAATAATGTTTCAAGAGTTGCTTCAAGTGTTAGAAAATACAGGATAATGGCTGGAAAGTGACGGATATTCAGAAGATATTAACAACATAATTATTAAAGTTCATGTTGGGAACTTGGCATATGGTAGGTTTCCACACAAATCAACAAAATTAGTCATGCGACATGTAATAGCCACTGTCAGCAGTCCACAATAGCAGTTAAATGAGAGATCAGGCTGGTCTTTGAGCTCTTCAAACTGAAACAGATTTAGCAATGTATCACATTTGGCAAAGTATCTGGTTCTATGTCTCTTCCAACTTCACAACTACGATTGCTTTAACATTATGCATTACAAGATTTTAGATATCTTTTTGTCTTCTAATGAAGACATGCCACCAAAATAGAGAAAGAAATCATCACTACAATTGATTCCTGTAACAACCTCAGGGATCTCCATAATATAATTGAGATATGGAACAATTTATGAAATAAATAGAGTCAGAATAACCCAAACAGATATAGCTTCAACATGATGCAGTGTTACTAACAAACTTTATCTAGAACATCCAAATGACACACCAAAGTACCTTCAATGTGCGAAGCTGTATCAAGTGGCCGACAATACTCATTAAACGACTAATTAACTCATTGGATATTTTTCCATGACTAGCTTGCTGCAACCATCAACAGAAATATTTGGATTCGATAAGTACGCTATGGAATATAAGTAAATACATCAACCACAAAGATAAGCTTAGTCTATACCGCCAAGCGGGCAACTTTAGCCAGCCTCTGCTTTATTTCAAGTGGTAACCTCCTTTTGATAGCCTGAGATGAATTATCAGCATCCTGAACCTCCATATTCGGTGGCCTTACTGTGATATTTTGAGATTGAAATAAATGGCCAATGTAAAAAAAATTAATTATCATCAAATAGAAACGACATCTGAACCTCGGCCTTACTGTGATATTTTCAAAAATTAAATAGATGACCAATGCATAAGAAAATGAATTATCGGTTAGAAAAACATATGTCAAAGGTTTGGGCATACATTCTGCAACGATCTTCTCCAAATCCCTGATGGCCTTCTCAAGCATTGTACCTTTTGGTCTACCACTCGATCCTTCCTTTCTCTGCATGGCAGGATCTTTCTGTATAGTTTTAGGGAGCACCTGAGTGTCAGTTACAGCAAGAACAAAAGCTTATTAGGAATCTCAGATGATTACATAACCCTGCACCATACGTGTATCTCTGAATCTTATATGGTGCAGGGTCAAGTGGTCAGATCTGAGATTCAAGGCAAACCAACTGAATGGAGAGGAAACAAGGACTTCTAGACCTAGAGCTCTTCTTGATTGTTTTTGATGAAGTAATAGATTTCATTAAAGACATCAAGAAGATGCACATAGTACACAAAAGAGTGAGATCAAAAGTGAACCGGTTAGCACCATTACAGTGAGCCCTACACTAAAGATAAGGAGCTAACAAAATCCAAAAAGTTGTCTGGGGAGTTTACAGGGAGATTGATCGTTATGTATGCATATTTTCATTTTAACTGCAAAATTTAATGGTAGCCAGTAGCCACAGGGAAAACTGACAGAGTATAGGGGAGAAGGACTTATCAGACCATTAAAAGGTCATCTTGATTAATATATATATGTTTATCATAATGTCAAAGCACAAAAAAATCTTTTTGATAACGGATGGCAATCAGAACCTTCGTACTGTTTTATCCAATACAATGTTGAATTGTGTGACCATCACATTTAAATGTTTAAGTCGTTAGAGCACACAAGGTCCATGCTTTTATCATGTAAACAAAGCCAAACCCATCCCTCATATTGGTCTATCTAATGCTAAGCGGCTAAGACCCTACGTAGTGTTATCCATACTCCAAGTCATAGGTCTGCAAGGATGTAGAATCTTGCATTTGTTAAGGGTATAAATTGTAGTACGGACAATCCTCACCTCTAGCTTTTGGGTTTGAGTTTAGTCTAACGTCAATTTTCTTATCAATTACATTTGATTTTTGCTTGTTAAGGTGAAGACCTAATTAGTACTCCCCAATTTATGCAAAGGTGTTTGGCCAAGCACAGAGTTTCAGAATGAGAAGAACTTTTGAAACTTGTGGTCGAAAATAAGTCATAGATATTTGTGTGGCTATAAAAATCTCACGTAGGGTAAACTGAAAAGTTCAATGTCAAATTGCTACTAAATTAGAAAGATGCCATTCTCTTTGGGACTGGCTAAAGAGATTAATTTCTTCTATTTTTATCAATCTCAAGGTTGCTACTGATTCCTTACCTGTTATCCTCACTTACTGTCACATAAATTGGGACGGTGGGAGTATCTTTTTAGAGGAAACTGGTTTGATTTGGAAAGATTAGTAGAGACCATGAAGGATGAAAAACTTTTGCTAACACCAAAAGAGACCCAAAGATTTCATGGCAGCATGTTTTTTCCTAGCATCTATTGACATTATTTGCCTCATAATAGGTGCAGCTCTACTTTGCTGTAAACATTTCAAAAGCTTCACCTGGTCATTAATAAGTGCTATCCCTACATTGAAAGATGATCTACTAGAAAAAAAATTCCTTCAGCAATGTTCTCAAGCAATCATTAGAAATCAATCTATAAATACCATGGAGAAATGGCACCCAAGGGTGTGGCCTAGTGGTCAATTAAGAGGGCTGAGAACCATGAGATCTCAAGTGAAGGTTTGAGGTGCACACAAGTTGGCCCGGACACCACGGTTAAAAAAAAAAATACCATAGAGAAATGATTCATGACACCAAGCATTTGGCAGATAGCACAGAAACGCACTATCGCAGGGAGAGGACAGTAAACAACTCACCATAGTCTGAGCTGAGTTCTTGCCCTCAAAGCCACTGACATTAAACTTCTCATCACGGCGCTGAACAGACTGGTCTATTCCGTCAGAAATGTTTACTGATCTTCCAACATTAGATTTCTCTTGAGCATAAGAACTTCTGTCATGTGACCTCTGAGATGATTTTCCAGATATTTCAGAACCATCTTTTAACTTGTCACCTAGATTCTTGGATTGGGTAACTCCAATTTTCTGCTGGTCAAGGTCTTTTTCTTCTGCAGAATTGCCACGCAATGATGCTGATGGAGATAGCTCCAACATATTTTGGGTATCTGCAGCTTTCTTTGTTATTGGTATTTCAGAAACATTCAACTGATTTGGGAATTTTTCTTCATGGGATACATTTTGCAAAGCAACACCATGAGATGGATGAGATGTTTCACTAACAACTGGTACTGGTTTCCCAGCCTTCTTTCCGACTTTTACAGGTTTACTTTGATTGTGTCCATCATCATCCCCAACATGGCTTTTTGCCAGATCTTTTCTTCTCCTCTTTTTTGGTTGCTGATTCTTTGGTGAAACTGGTTCACTAACAGAAAATCATGTCAGTTAGAAGTGTCCAAATGAAATGACAAACCGAATGAAAGTATCAGTTTTTTTTTTTTTTTTTAAACTGGTAACATATGAAAGTATCAGTTTTCATTTCTGAGAAAAATTAGCAAATAAATCCTTCCCATTTTGCAGCCATAATTACAGATTCACTAGTGTTATGAACAACATATCGCCACTATTTTGATAGGTGAGGGAAAGAATAAGGGCATCCGTAACGATAAAAAGAAGCTAAACCAAAGTCCCAAAAGAAATATACATCTGAAATGCCAAAATCAAGGGAAAAAACATAACTTATTGGACAAGGAAAGAGAATTTCTTAGGTAAAGAGATGCAGAGGTTTAAACCATAGAAAGAAGTTGGTTTATTCTTGGTTTAAACCAGTGTTATCAATAGTAAAAAGCGTAAAAAAACTCTAAGGTCTGTTGGGGCTTAAGCGCAAAACGCAAATAAAGCATGAACTTTAATGAAAAAAAGTGCCAAGGGAGAAAAAGTAGAAATATATATATATGTTTAGTCCAAAACTAATAATTTATAAGCATGAATGACAAATATATGAACAAAGAAATTGAATAATAATTACGATAAAGTGAAATATCAATTGTTTAGTGTTGTCTCTTGGAAGAGGTTCATTGGCAAGGAAAAGTATGTTTTCGAACCTTGATGACAACACTAAGGCGCACATTAAGTGAGGTAAAGCGCTCAACACGTTTTGGACCTTGCTTCAGGGCTTAAGCGCACCTTTGATAACAAGATTAGACAAAAGTAAGCATTTCCAATATTGCAAGAAACTAATCTCCTCGCACAAGGAAAGAAATTAACTACGTTTTGAAAGGAAAGTCAATTAGTGTACAACAACTTAACTTCAATTGTTTATGGCCAAGAGAGCTACAGTACATTATGGGGGTTTGGACGAACCCAATAGTTTTTGCGTGGACCCTATATTACAAGCGCTAGTAAATATATATATATATATATATATATATATATATGGATTAGGGTACTAAAGCTTTGTATTGCAGAGATGTGAGTTCAAAACCCACTTGCTCCCAAAGTCTTCTCCTTTTCAGGTAATATGTTTTATTCTCCTTTTAAAAGAAAACAAAAATCTGCATCATTTTTTCCTTTGTTGCAAAAGACAATTCCTCTCTAAAACAAAAGGAGACTATCATTTTTTCTTTTCACTATTTCGATTCCAAAATCATATTTTCAGAAAGAAGTTAGCTAGGACTTGTTACCTTTTTAAAAAATATATTGAATATTGATACTTGTTTCTTAAAAAACGAGGCTATTATATATGACAAAAAAGATAATGAGAATATTTTCCTTCATACCAATTACACCCTTAAGGGAGGGGAATGTTCATAATCTAGAAATACTTATTTCTTTTACATATTAACCAGTGGATAATATGGATATGCATTTATTCATTGGTTTAGCCATTTTTTATCAATATGAAATATTGGTAGGCTGGATAATTTATTCGTTTTCACCCAATTCATTTTCAACCAGCCCATATTTGACTCGACCCGCTCATTTAACACCCCTATCCGAACCCATAAACATCAAATCCTGGCTCCGCCTTTGTTTATGGCTTTTAGCATTTTGCTGTAGATTATAAAGAATGAAGATAGTATGTTAGATTTCATTGATTCCGTGCAAGCGGGTGGGTTTTTATCCTATTAGCACCAACTTGATGCTAGGCAAGTTTCTCTTTTGCAATATAAAATCTACTTACCTTCTTAAAAAAATGATTCCCTTTCCTAATTAAACATTACTAGAACGTGATGAATAAAAATTTCAAAATATAAACAAGAAATAGATAGAACAAATAAGAAAAATTGGAACGGAATTATTTTGACGGAATGAGAGAGAAGAGTAAAAAAGAACCCCAAAAGTGAAAGTGACAAAAGAATAAGAGTCGTACATGAGGAGAAGAAAACAGGAAAGGAGTAATCAAGAAATAAAGAAGAATAGAAGAGTCGGATTAAATCCAAGAAGAATAAGAAGAAAACGACATAAAGAGAACATTGAATCACGTAAAAGAAGAACCCATCAATGCTTGCAGGGATTACCAGATTTGGGGGTGAACTTGAATTGGGGAGAGAGAATTAACTACTACTTATGGTAAAACTTAAGAGTATATGTGGGTCATAACAGTGTTGTCAAAGGAGCGCTTAAGCCCTGAAGTGAGGCTCGAAATGTATTAAGCACTTCGCCTCGCTTTAAGTGCGCAAAGAGAGAAAAGAGCATGTTCCAAAGGTCGGTGGCAACAGTGCAGTGAAGAAACATGTGATCGATAGATCCTGGGTTGCACAAGCACATGTAGCATAATCATCCAATCACTTGAAACATGGGATTGCGGAGTAATTTTGTTACATATTGTTTTATAACGTATCGTATTATGTTGTGTTGTATTATATCGTGATGTTTGGATAGATTATATCATTCTCCGTCGTTACATAATGTCACATGTCGGCAATTTGAATGATAAACCCACCAAGGAAAGTAGGACACGGGGAAGAGCTAATATGAAAAGCCAGGGTAAAAGATAAAATAAGATTATTAAATAATAAAGAAAGATAAAATGAGAAGAAAATATTAAGGTAATGATGAGATCACACCAAATCAATTGTTACATATAATGAGACTTCTGTTCTTCTTTTTTTGAGCAAGGTAAAGTTCAAAATGAGACTTTTCATCATTACTTAACAATGGATTTAAACGATATGATACAAAAAAAAAGGTAACAATCAAAACAAACATTGTATTTAAACTAAATTTGGATGCCGGATAAAGGGTGAACAGTTGGTTAAATTATATACAGTGGTGTTTAGACATGTCATATTATTTAAAAATCTCAAGAAAAAACTCACATGCGCTCCAACTTTCCGCGGTTGACAAAGAAACCATCATGCTTTATTGCTGAGTTATCAACCTGGAAATATTCATCCTGCATAACCAGAAACGATGTACTAAGTACTTTGACTACAACATATAAATGCCACCTGCACAAAGTTGCAAAATATTGACTATGCTTGTAAGTCATTCGGATACAAAATAACAAATATTTGTCTAAGGTAGATATGGTTAAGGAATTTGATGTGACCGACCAGCTCAGTATCATCTATGAAAGAATCTTCAGTATCATATTCATCGTCATCTGGGAAATCATTAAGATCTTCCTCATCATCACTTTGTTTGCCCTAAAAGGCATAATAGTTATTTAGCAGATCAAGTGCAAAATAAACGCATAAATTTTATATATATCACTGACAAGTCTCATGTAACGAGTAAACAATAAAATGCATACCACATATAGGCGTTCAATCTTTTCTATCACAGCATTTAAACGATTTCCAGGAGGTGCATCCTTGACTTCCTTATCAGCAGGTTGTCCCTACAAGGGCATTGATAATAAGCATAAAATTTATCAAACACATGTTCCCAGAATAAGTAAAGTAATGCTCTGTAATAGAGTTGCAACATCAATCTTGACCAAACCAATCCTTGCAGATTTCACTATTTCCCCTTTTAGTTTGTTCCTTTTTAGAAAGATCTTTAAATACTTATCTTTGTCAAAAAAATGTTTTTCGAAATAAATAATTCTAATCATAGAGATCACCAACCACTGTATATACTACAGCACAACTCAAATAATATCTTAAATTTAAAAGAATATTCCTTCTCCATCATTTACCCAACAGTCAGCAATTTTTTATTGAATTCAGATACATATAACACATCAGCAAAGCAATAAGTATGACAGAATATAAGTTTTAACTTCAACTGTACCTTCACCTTTCACTTTCAAAACATCCCCATTCCCAATCATCATTGTGTTTATAGAGCTTTTATCAAAGTCATGAATATTGTTGCATTAAACGTTATATGATTTATGCATTCATTGTCAATGAACCAAGTGATGCCTGTGTCCTTATTGCTAAAGCATGAGGCAACAAAGAGATCCTCTTCCAGAATTTCTGACTCAGTTGTTTGGACTTGTTGATTGCTTTCAGGAGCGCTGATCCTGCCTTATATTGCATTACCTATCTAAATAAAGAATAAATGTACCACATATTGCACCAGGCCTCCACCAATATTTTTGCATGTGTGTGGTCTATTTACAATGATTGTAATGTGAGAATAGTTTCTTGCTATCACAAGCTTCTATTTTGTCATTCTATTTCTTGTTATATTTTTGTCTAGCTATGTTTCCTTGCTGGTTTTGTGCATGAAAGGCTAATTCACTAACATTTTCTTGCCTCAAAAGCTCATTTGCTCTTGAGCTTGAAGAGCACTCATTAGCTCTGCAATTGAAATATAGTTAAGATCCTTGGACTCTTCAAGAGAAAAAATCTTAGACCCAAATTTTTTACAAAGTGTCAATAGAACCTTCCCCACAATTCTGTATCAGGGAAATCCCCACAAAGCAATCGGATTCTGTTGAGGATCAAGGAAATTCTATTAGAGTATTTGCTAATAGCCTCATTTTCCTCCGTGCTTAGAGCTTCAAGGTCCCTTTCCATATTCAAAACTTGCATTTGCCTAGTTTGATCATTTCCCTAATATTCCACTTCAAATCTGTCCCAAGCTTCATCGGCGGTCTTATATTCCATGGGCCTAGGAAAGAATGAATCTCCTGCGTAATTCTAACTAACAAACTTGACTTTGGACCTATTGGTTTCTTCAGTGTCGGCCTTGATTTGTGCCAAGGTAGAATCTCTTGGCAATCTACCAAAATCAAAGGTTTCTAAGTAAGTTTACATGGGTAATGACCAAATTAAGTAACTCTCACTGATGAGATGACACATTTCGAGTTCAAAAAGTTGAAGGCTTTTATCTTTTTTTTCTTTCACAGATCCTACAAGACCAATTGTGACTCATACCACCTGTTGGATTTAAAATAAGAAAAGGAGCCGCAACATAAAGAGATGATTTGGAAGAATGATCTAACTCTTTCGTACTTCAAATGCCCGATATCTGGATTGTTACGACTGAAGATAAAAAAAAATATAACAAAAAGATTTTATTCTATTCCTTATCCGCTATATTTTGAAAAGAAAGAACATCATCACTGGAACTCAAATGGCAGATGTTCAAGAATAAGCTATAATGTGTGTGTATGTATTTGCAAGGATAGCGTCTAAACTAGCTTGCACACACCTTAATTTATCAGTTTGGGTATGTGCTACCTTTCACTAGCAACTTTGTCCACTAAGGCTTAGACAACAGAACTTTCTTTGCCTCTATGGCGTTTGAGACACGGTATCCCATAGTCCATTCCAGCTCCATCAATCATTAGGTCAAACCCTTGCATACCAATTTATATAAGTTTTTTTCCCATATATCTTCAACATTTAATGACACCCAAGACCTCACATTGCAACACTTTGGAGCCTAATCTAAGTGAGCTTGCAAAGCTTATAAATAACCCAGTTTGAAAGCAAGGCATAATTGTGCCTCGAGGTCGAGGATGCCTCTATTAACACCATTGCAAAGTCACAGAACTTTAAACAATAAAAATAGACAAACTTTAAACGTACGACTAACTAGAAAGAAAATACTACAATAATACATTGTTTGCTATAACTCTTTTTAGTATAGTAGTTTTAGTTAGATAACAATCCCCATCTTGAGTCAAATATAGTTCTAACCCAAATTTCTGTAATAAAATTTTAGCACGACTTATAAATCAGATCACTAAGTTTAAATTTCAAGAAGATCTCTAATAGGCTTTGAACTACATATTTTGTACAAATGCAAGCAAGTTTAAGTAAATAAATATTAGGATAGGAGTAAGAGCTACCTAAAGAAGGCAACTCTTGTAACATTTGAAGGGAAGAGTCAGGGAACCCTCTTTTGTGCTACATTTTTTTTTGAGAATATATCAAATTTATCAAAAACGTGTCAACTGAAGCACAATATTAAGCTCTGCAGCTTGATAATTCATCTGGATCACCAAAGGAAACTCCACTTAAAGAGGCCATAAGAACACAGCATGTTACAGTGATGATATCTTCCCAACTCATTATATTCAAATTTCAGACCACCCCAGAGGACAACATTATGGACCATCCCAACCAGCTTCTAAGATCCCAGAATCCTTTACTATTCCAAAATACTAAAAATATTTTTTGTCATATAAGTGACAAATATTGCCAATACTTCATCAAATAAATCACATGAAAGATAATGTCAATAACAGTTCCCCTATGAAACCGTGCACTTCATCTCTGACTATTATATTTATCACCAATACGCTGTGGGGTACAGCTAAACTAAAGAAACAACCTTCATACTCTGGACGCACTCTAGTTTGGTTTTTGCACACGGATCCAAGAACAGGAACAACTGAAACAGGTGAGCAGAGCCACTCAAGTACCACTTCTCACAATGTACTCTTAAATTTCCCATACAAAACAAAGGAATTGGCTACAGGGAGTAATTTGATCTTGGCTATATTCAGATGCTAAACCAATCATTCCCTTCACCCACCAGTATGTTAATATATATATAAGATCCGCTCTGCCCACCAGTTACAGAACAAGAAGCCTAACTGACACTATCAACAGTGCACGATTACAATCATGTCTGATAATATTTATGCAGCTCAAATTCTACAGCATCATTTCTTCTAGAATTAATTTTCAACACAACAAACCGACAAATAACACTCATTGGTAGTATTCTACACTATGACTTCAAGTGAATTAACTAAAGTTGACATAACAAAAAAGTCATATGACAACCTACCGGAGCTAATCGAGCCTCGAGAGCAGGATGCGGCACTGGTGTTTGAATGCTAGCAGGAGCTCCAACCATTGGACCAGAACCGACAACATTAACATTGGACTTATTAGCGTCCTTGAGAAGCTTCTTCCACGACACAATTGTGGTCTCACCCGGTCTGAGCTCCACCGTAAACCTCCGCCGTCCTCCCGCCGCTTCATAGGACGTCGACGTCCTCCCTACCGGTTCTCCACCAGTGAAGCCGCCGTCCATGGGTGATTGTAAACGAAATTAGGGTTACGATGTATGAGATTTAGGAGATGAAGACATGGAAAAGAGAGGGAAACACTGATTCGAAACCCTAAAGAAGGGGAAAATATGGTAGCAATTACCGAATTGAAAAGAGAAAATTTTGGAATTGAAATTATTTTTTTTCCCTTTTCAGTTGCTTTCTATTTTAGTCGACCTTTTAGTTTCATCTGTAACTGCCGTTTGTTTTCTCTCACATTTTCACTGGTCAACTCCTCTTCTATTTTTCATTCTTTTAACATTAACTAGTGTACTTGGCCGCGCTTCGCGCGGTTAAAATAAAAGATTAAATATATTCTGAAATAATTAGTGTCATTACTTGACAAATATTCTAATAATAAATAATGCAATAAAAGAGAGGAAAATTAAGTTACGATTCTAATATGATCTATTCAAAGAAATTGCTAAAAAAAATAATGCTACAAATTGCTGATAAAAACAAAAAGATGAAACATAAAAGTTGATATGAAAAACTTCAGCTAATTAAAATTCATCATAGTTTCATATTGATTCAAGTTAATGATTTATAGCAATCTTATTAGTTCAATCACAATCTACTCCATCATAAATTACTCCTCATGTTTCATATTAGTTGATCACTATACTAAAAATAGTTGTCACATATTAGTTGATCACCTTAATAAATCAAGAAAGCATTAATTGATTTTTTCCCAAATTACCTTGCAAATTAATTCCTTTTTAAAGTGTTTTGTAAAGTTTCAAAAAAGTTCTTAAGGGGTGAATTGGTAAAACTACCCACTTATTTATGATTTCTATTTCTATTATTTATGATTTCTAAATATATGCGCGTAAAAAGAAAAGTCATCAACTAATATGGGACAGAGGGAGTACATGATTTTCGATTTGTATAAATGACTATATAATAAAAATAAATAAATAAATATATATGATTTCTTAATATTTGCACGTAAAAAGAAAAGTGATCAACCAATATGGGATAGACGGAGTACATGATTATTTTTTTTTGTATAAATGACTATACAATAAAAATAAATAAATAAAGATATACAATTTCTTAATATATGTGCGTAAAAAGAAAAGTGATCAATTAATATGTGACGGAGGGAGTACATAATTTTCTTTTTGTATAAATGACTATATAATAAAAATAAATAAATAGAGATATATTTGTGGTAAATCATGATGAGAGAGAATATATGAATTATATTGAACCCGATGCGGCTCTTCTTCATTATATTTGTTCTCCATTTCATCAATAATATACATTTAGATGAAAGACATGTTCTATTTAATTTTTATAGGTCAAGATTATATTACATTCCTAACCATAATTAAGTAAATAAAATTAAAAAAATACTATTCAAAATTGGTAAAATTCCACAAATTTTGAAGATCCATTAGTACCACTGATTTAATCTTAATTTTATATTATTCAAAATATCAAAATTGTTGAACATGAATTTAATATGTTTAATTAGCATGATATATAGTAATCTTTTGAAAAATATGTCTTATGATTCACATACATACATAAAAGAAAAGGTAAAAGAATTTATATTTTTTAAAAAGAAAAATTGATTATTTTTTAATAGACACAGCAGCCTCCGCATATTTAAAGATCAATAATATAAGATTTTTTTATTTTATCTCCGAACAGAGTAGCCTCCTATATTCAAATATTTAAAATACAAAAATATAAGATGATATTAATATGTATCTAAATTTGTAGGAAATATTTTCTTACCGAATTTGAAAAGTACTTTTCAAAACTTATTTACTTAATTAATTATGATTATGATTTTATTTATTTAATATAATCTTTACCTTTAAAATTTAAATAGGACATATATTTCTTATCTAACTGTATACTTGACGAAATAGAGAGAAAAGATAATGGAGAGGGGAACTGAATCCTATTCAAACATATTTACTCGTTAGTCAATAATTTTAGAAAAAAAAGGTCAACAATTAACATATTAAACAGATAAATAAAACGGAAAAAAATACATAAGAAAAAGGGAAGAGATAGAACACATTAAGGAGGTCACTGTTAATTTTTTGTTAATGACTACTCAAGGCTGCAAAAGTAATGGAGGTGTGTAGAGATAATTTTTAAAAATGATTGACATTACAATATCAACAATTTAGTAATCAACTACCTTCACAATACAAAAATATTATGTATTTTGTATAAGGGAAAAGTACTCTACGCATGAATTAACATATGTTTCACAATAAAACTAAAAAGTTACATTTATTCGGAGGCAAAAACTTATAAGCAAATATGAAAAGATGAGGTGTACTGAAAGAGACTGTTACTCTCTTAATAAGATGTCTAGTCGAATCTTGAGTATGAAAAAACTCTTTAGTAGGAAGTGCTCGCTTCAAAAGGAGCCTTGTACATTGTGAATCCATATATAATTAGGTTACAACGTGGATACCAAATACAATATAGAAAATAAAAAAAAATATAAATTATAAGAACATTATGTAACTTTACATGATAACCAAAGTTCAGACGTTGTTCTCACCTTCACAATATTCCATAAAAAATAATATAATTTCCATGGGAAGATCTTTTCAAATCATTTTAAACTTCCTGCCAAATTAGACAATATAAAGTTAGACATCTTTTCTATTAACTATTAGAATAGTATTAGCAAATCATCAAATCCAAAGAAATTTATAAAGAGAAAGAAAAGATTAATGAAAATTAAATAATGAAGTATGATTTTACAGGACCTTAATATTTTGGCTGTTGAAAAGCATTAATTCTGAATTTAGAATGGAAAACGATTTCTCCAATAATTATAGCCTTAATTTAAGGAAACGGTTAAAGGCTACTAATTACAATTAAGAATTGGAATTTTAAACGGTATCTTTTCTCTTTCTTAAACTTTAATTAATTTAAACCCATTAATTATTATAGCCTTAAAGTGAGGAAATTAAACGGTTACTAATTAGAATCAATTTAGGTCTGAAAATAGGAAAAAAATCTGAGAAAAATTTGAGAAAATAAATAAATAGGTTTCCTGATCATTGGGGCATGCCACATCAGCGGGCTGAAGATCTAGCTTTATATAGATATATAGATTACAACTTAATCTTAATACAACTTCGTTTCAAAATAAATTATATTTCTCCGTTTACTTTTACTTGTCACTTATTCTTAAAATATGTCGGCTACTCGACGTTTTAACCCAAGACAATTATTTTTTTCATGTTTTACCCTCAACATTAAGGGGTCGTTTAGTTCGCCAACAAGAGTGAGATCAATTATTGTGAACTAACGATAAGTTATGTAAGTATTAATTATGTAGGATTACAAAAAACACAACCAAATACTGTATAAAATCAATACAACATTTGAAAACCACCAACCAAACGTTGTATAAAATTTAAATACGAACAACTTTTATCTTATTTGCAAACCAAACATGCTATAAAATTAATACATGAATACTTAAGTTAGACCTCATTTGTAATTTGTTTGCATTTAATGGAGGTCCAAATCGGAATAGTTCAAACATTTGGCCATTAAGTGGGTTTGTTTTTTTCTACTTAAAAATGTCTTAATGATTCTGAAATGGTCTGGATGAATCAGATTTGTGTATCAACTTTGACCTTTTCCAACAAATCAAACATTATATAAAATTAATACATGAATGTCCATTCTTTCTACTTTAACTATAATATATATTTTTTAGAGTAAATTTACCACTAGACAGAGCGTTTAACGGCCCTTTATTAAAAATAAAAAGATATCAATAGGGATAAGTACAAGCAAGGGGATTAGGTCTTACCTTACTATTCCTAATGAGATAACAAGTCTCTACTAATTAACAAGCAACTTCAAATAGTACGTTTGATCTCATATTGTGGACTAACAATAAAACTTATAAATAGTCATGTATGTTAGGTAATTAAGCGTCTATGAAGATGAAATCCAAATAGTACATTTGTTAAATTTAGTTAGACCTCTACGAGTTTAAGTTTGAAAAAAATATATGAATAATGTAATTTTCGTTCAATTCTATTATGCCATTTATAATGATTTGATTTGATTTAATTGAATAGATTCGTAGCATATCTGGATTCATGAATAGTAATGTTACACCTCATAATATAAAATATTGAAATAATGAGTTTACAATTAACAACTCGGTTTATCGTGTTTAACATCAACTGTCGAGAGAATAATTTAAATGGGTGATTATATATACCATGAAATATGTGTATTAAGTCACTTGAAATTCTTAGACCAAAGTTAAAAACTAAAAGGAGTTCTGAAAGAAAAATTTAGCCATCAAGTTCAAAATAAGAAAGTTGTGACATAATTTTATTGACGGGCTGATTTGGCTGAGTATATCTCCCATTCTATAATATATAAGAATTTGGAGGGCCTATCATATATCAAATTAAAGGTCTTCAAAGTCTATTTTCTAAAACATCAAATCATTCGTTAATTCGACATCAAATAAAAAATTATGATTATCTTACCACAGTTTGTCGGAAGAAAATTGGGTTTGGAACATGTCGATTTTTCCCTCTATATGAGGATGATTTATGAAAAAAAAAAACATAAGTTTTCAAATTTCTAGAGAACTGAGGGGATTTAAGGGTGGTAGGTACTTATCAATCTAACTATATAGGGGCCATCATCCGGGCCTTTATGGGCCATTTGTACCTTCTAGATCGAACATTTTGTGAGTCTGTCCAATTTGTGGCTATATATGAGGATGATTTATGATTAAAAAAAAACATAAGTTTTCAAATTTCTAGGGAAGTGAGGGGATTTAAAGGTAGTAGGTATTTATCAATCTAACTAAATAGGCCATTATCTAGGCCTTTATGGGCCATTTGTACCTTCTAGATCGACCATTTTGTGAGTCTGTCCAGTTTGTGGCTATATATCTATCAAGTTTGTAGGCTCATGTATAAGGCTACTGTATTTGAATTTGGTCACACAAAATTCTTATATTTATATCTAAGTACATTATGCTTGTATATCTATATTTGAGCACATAAGATTGATATAATTGTCATTGAGCACGTAAGATGTTTGTGTCTAAATACAAAAAAGCTCTTGTAACTAGCATACAAGGCTCCTATAATTGAGTATGTAAGATTCTTGAACTGAGCACACGAAATATTCTAGCTAAAAACGCAAAACTCATGTAACTAAAACATTTACAACTACACCAAACAACAATAGAAAAGTAAATGGCTCGAAGGTAAGTGAGCAAACTATAAATAACTTATACGAGTAATTTTCAAGATGTATTTATCATGTAATCTATCTCTATAGAATAAGAGTTCAACACGACACACATATATATATATATATATATATATATATATACACACACACACAAGCAGTCCACACAAAAAAACTATTGGTACAAATAACATCGTCTATGATATAATAGTCATATCACACTTAGGCTCTAAAGAATCATAGAGAGAAGAATATGATAATCTTAGCATAACTTATGTTAATTTTTTAGAGTCACACAAAACCTAGCTCGTAACCTTCCGTATCTATTATCATATCATAGTCCATAACACTCTCCACAAACTCTCAATGTACGACAACAAAACATGATAAATATGCCGATAACAATAAGTTATTTTTTCAAAACTAATTCAAAGCTTAAATTAAAAACGTATCGAAGACTTAGAACTCAGATCTTAAGATGAACGAATTCTATCAATAAAGAAATAGAAACACATGAGCTACCTATTCTAATTCACAACACGCAATGCTGAAATCAACAGAAAAAGCACATACAAGTCCGGGTGCTAGAGTTTTTCAATTTGAATCTAGCTTGGATTGATCATCTTCCTTCATTTTTGTCATATCAAAATACATAGAGAAAGGAACCTTCTCCCTCTAAGAAATGTTGTCTAAAAATGAAATAAAACAAAGGAGATGAAATTATATATATCTTCATCGATCTAGGGTCCTATTTCAAGTGGCTACTTGTTTAGTCTCACAAAAATATAAATATTTTTCAATTTTGAAGTCACATCAACAAATGATTTAATACACTAAAGATTAAAATCGTAGACATTCAATCTGATCAGCAGTAAGCCCTCTAACTCTTTATATATTAGAAGATATGCTTATTTGAAGGCAAGTCATATCTGTGATTATTTGAAACTTTTCCATAATGATATCTTCAACTAGGATTTTATTTCAAGACTTTCTTGGGCCTACTATTTGACTTAATATGTGGTTTGTTATTAGTCCAATTAGTAAAAGTTTATTTACTACTGTCCTTAAAAGAGATGCATATTGATATAATCGTATATGAATTAAGAGATTTTATTTTATTTATAAGGAAAAGTGTTCAAGTATACCTCTATATTATTTTAAATGGACTAATTCTACCTTCTTTTATGTTTTTAATTCAAAATTAATTTTATCTTTACATTTTTGGCTAAAAAAATACCCTACAACTAACATAAGAAACAAATCACACCCTTCTTGCTAATAACCTCTCAAAAAAAAATGTGACACAAATTATACTCCAAATTATAAGAGTTTAGTATAACAAATTAGTGACAAAAATTATGTTTCAAAACAAAGTTTTCTAAAAAGTATTGCTCTACAAATCAAGTACTACGTAACTTATGCCTAAGTGAAATTAAGTAATGATAAAAAAAATTATAACTCATAATTTTTTAAAAAAATAAATAATAAAAATAAAAATTAAAGAAATTTAAAGGACAAAAATTAAAGAGCACGATAAAAACTTGAAAAAAGAGGGGCAATTGGACTGGGCTGAGACTTTGGGTTTGGGTCTGGCTTCTATACTGTTTACACTTCGGCTATGCCCAGAACAGGAAAACTTCAAGCACAATAGTATAGGGTTTTACAGAGAGAAACCTCGAGAGAAACAGAGAGAGAGAGAGAGAGAGAGAGAGAGAATGTGGAGACAAGCGGTTCTGAGGAGAGTTGTAGCAAGGAAAAACTTTCATGGCCTCCAAAACCGTGCCTTTGTTGCTTTTCTTCCTCAAGTATCCAGAGATCAAACTTTAGCTCCAGTGAGTTCATTTGAATCTTCATTTCGTTATTATTCTCATTGGGTTTCTTCCAAATCTTGTTTACGTGAAACAACAAGACTTTTTTCATCAAACCCATCTGAACAATCCGAATCTCTAGGTTCTGAACCCTTTGAAAGTGATAAAGATTCTGTTTTTGGAGGAGTTGTTGAAGGGTCCTCTGTTTTTGATGAAATTGAGGATACCCTTGCAGTTGAAAATGGGTCTGATTTAGGAGATAATGAGGTTGTAGTGGAAGATGAGGAAAAAGATGAGGATTTAGATTTGGAGAAATTGGAGAGTGTGTTGTCTCTATTGCAGAGTAGTGGTATTATTGATGGATCTATTGAGTCTAGTCTTGAGGAAATTGGGTTGTCTTTGAATGAGGAGTTGGTTGTTAGAGTGCTCGAGACGCCCTATGTTCCTGGGGAGAATTTGATTTCGTTTTTCAAGTGGGTTTTGAAGAAACCCGAGTTTGTAGTGACGAGTAGGGCGGTTGAATTGTTGGTCACTGCAGTCTGCATTCAAGGTAGGAATGTCTATGCTTTATGGGATTTGATGAAGGAGATTGTAGAAAAGAACAAGGGTATATTGAATGGTGAGATTCTTAATGAATTGATTGCTTTATTGTCAAGATTAGGTAAGGGAAAGGCTGCATTTGAGATCTTTAATAAGTTTGGGGATTTAGGATGTGCACCAAATGCTGATACATACTATTTAACCATTGAAGCACTTTCTAGGCGTTCGATTTATGATTGGGCTTCTACTGTTTGTGAGAAGATGCTTAATGCTGATATGTTGCCTGGTGCTGAGAAAGTTGGAAAGATTGTTTCTTTTCTGTGTAAAGGAAATAAGTCTAGAGATGCACATCTGGTTTATTTGTCGGCAAAGGAGAAAAATATTAATCTGCCTGTATCTTCTATTAAGTTGTTGATCAGCTCTCTTTGTCGCAAAGATGAAGGCGTTAAACTTGCAATGGAGATGTTGGATGAGTTCCCCAAAGAAGAGCGGAAGCATGCCATTAAGTCATTCTCACATGTCATCAATGGGTTGTGTAGGGCAAATGATGTAACAGGGGAAAAACAGCCGCGTTCCTATTGCAGTGAAAACATTGAAGAGGCCAAAAACTTGCTCTTAAAAATGATAGATGCAGGTCCACCGCCTGGCAATGCAGTCTTCAATACAGTTATTAATGCACTCTCCAAGAAGGGAGAAATGGGAGAAGCTAAGAAACTATTGAAGGTGATGGAGGGTAGAGGTTTGAAACCTGATGTGTACACTTATAGTGTAATTATGAGTGGTTATACAAAGGGAGGTGAGATGGAGGAGGCCTGCAAGATTTTGAATGAAGCCAAAAAGAAGCACTCCAATCTAAGTCCTGTCACTTATCACACAATTATTCGGGGTTTTTGCAAGCTTGAACAGTATGACAGGGCTCTGGAACTATTGGGAGAGATGAAGGAGTATGGAGTTCAGCCTAATGCGGATGAATATAACAAATTTATTCAATCTCTCTGCCTTAAGGCTTTAGATTGGACTACAGCAGAGAAGCTGCTTGAGGAGATGAAGGAGAATGGGGTGCATCTAAATGCAATCACAAAGGGTCTCGTAAGAGCAGTTAAGGAGTTAGAACAGGAAGAAGTAGGAACAAATGAAATAGCGGCTACAGCATAGTAGGTACCCTATCTCTGCCTTTAGCTGTAGGGATCTGTATCGTCTGTTTCTTTTTTATGTTATGGTTTGAGATAATAGCAGGCTTAAAACTGTAACACTTGCATTTTGTATGCTGAACAGCCATTAGAGTTCTGAAGAAAGGATAATATTTTTTTCATTTTAAAATAATGTTTGCTACCAAATTTCTTGAGTTGAATGGATCAGAATGATAGTTTCGTAACTAAGACTTTCAACAGGGGTATAGAGGTGCATTTTTCCTATATTTACCTAGTGGTTCTCTGCTGGCGCAACATCAGCTCAGTAAACAACCATTTTGGTGAGTTATGATTGACACAATGGAAATATGTTATTTATAATATTTTTTTTGTATATTCATCAATTACATATGTTATGTACAATAGAGAGGCACCAATCAGGTGAAACAGTTGCAAATCCCAAAAAGGATGGATGCATGATAAAGTGAGATTGGATCTATGAGAAAGCAAAAGCCGTTTGGGACTAAATTAGTCTAGAAGCTTTACAAGCTCTTTAAACCCATATGAAAACTTCCTAGGCATGAAAAATGAATTTGTCTGAGGCATCACAATTTGAACTGTTGACCATTCTAGCTTTTTGTTTTGCGAATTCTCCTTCCAATTGCATTTTGATTCCAACTATTATTTATTTGTCTTTACATCTCGGTTTCCTTGACATAAAGGAGTGTCATGATGCTATATTGCTATTGAGTAAACCAAACGTGAGTTTACTTTAGTTTGAGGAACCTGTTGAATAACATCTTTGATCATGCATAGAAAATCAAATTACGTAGATATAGCTTCCAAGCTGTTTGTCCCATGGCTGCTGTAGGTTACAACTTTGGATGTGTCTTAGAGCTTTCTTCCCAAGGAAGTGTTCTATACTGTTTGCATTATAGACTTTGTATGCATATATTGTGTTCTATAGTGTAGTAGTATCTCTATAAACTTCCAGCAGGAACAAATTTTAGTTTCTCCAACCTTTCCCTTCCTCTCTTTTTTTCTGATGGGAAGAAAGAAGATCGTACATTCTCTTTCTTCCCTCCCCCTCCAAGTCCTAATTATGTCTTGCTGCGAATTCAATACGTCCATGACATGAATAACACTTTGGTTGTTCTGATTTGTTGGTGAAGCACATGTATCATTTAGTAAAACAACAATGCTTTTTGCCTCAATGCCAAACTAGTTAGGTTGGTCATGCGCATTATATTCGTTCCTCTCCGTTTCTGCCCCTTGCAATTCTAGCTGTTTTGCTTTGTGTTCAAGATAAATTGCTGAACAGAGAAAAATGGGATGTTCATCATAGCTGAATAAGGTGTTACGGTATGAGTATAATGCAGATGTATATTTTTTTTTTTTTGAAATTGGTAACATTTGTAATTAAGATAGTACTTAGGTAGTACCGAAAAACCATATTTACAAATAAACAGAAAGGAAGTATAATCTACCCCAAAGCTGAACCAAATTAAATGGACCCTAAAACATCTATGATTGACTCAGTTTCATTGGAGTAGACATTTGTACACCAAAAACAGAACAACAAAATACACTTAAGCTTGACTTCCTGCATGTTGTTGTTACTTGTTCCTATTCTCAAAACATCTATCATTTCTCTCCCTCCATATAGCCCACCAAATACAAGCAAGGATCATCCTCCATCTATCTTTGTTTGTAGCCCCAACTCTAGCAACAGCCATCTCCCAACTGAATAGAGTCTCATCAATCTTGCTAGGCATACTCCAGGAGATGCCTCTGTGATTAAGGAAAATCTGCCACAACTGCTCATAGGGGTGTACAAAACTGAACCAAACCGCAAACCGAGTCAACCCGAAAAAAAAACCCGACTAGTGGTTTGGTTTGACTTGGTTTGGTTTTGAAAAAAAAAACCCGACTATATTTGGGTTGGTTTGGTTTTAACTAAAATAAACCAATCCGAGACCAAATCAACCCGACATTATATATATAATTTTAAAATTTTATTTTATACATAAAAATATTTACTTTGATATAATTTTTAAATATTTCTTATACTTTTTCATAGTTTTTATCTTTTAATAAATTATTTCAAGTTTGAAATTTAGAATTATGAATGGACCAATAAAGATTATAGTCCACAAATGTTGGTAATTATAATAAAGGTTAAATCAAAATCAAATTAATACTAATGCAAAAAGAAAATCAATTCAACACTAAGAATGACAATAATATTGAATATTTGTTCTTTAGTTTTACATTGGTTTAGACAGTTAAAATACATAATCTAATTTTAATTTTCTTTAATATTTAGTCATGTAACTAATACTTATTAAACTTAATTTTAGCATGATTTAGCACTTTTAAATTATGATCATTTTCATTATGATTTGTTGATTTGTTAATTTGCAATATTTGTTTTACGCGATTTCATTATTATTATTTTTGTTGGATATTTTAGTATCATTAATCATATCATATTGTGTTATATTTTTAAGAAACATCTTAGATAGTTGTATTTTGGTAGGACTAAAGAAATATTTGAAGTACAAGTAAATTATATGTTTGTATGAATACTTTACCGGAAAAACCCGAATCAACTCGAAAAACCGAAAAATCCGAAAAAACCTGAATCAACCCGAAAAACCGAAAAAACCCGAGGTTGAAAAACCCGAGTTTTATTGGTTTGGTTTGATATTTGAAAAACCCGAACCAACCCGGCCATGTACACCCCTAACTGCTCAGTAAAGTTGCAATGTAAGAAGAGATGTCTTGCTGTTTCAGTAGCCTTACCACACAAGGAACATCTATTGCATAGAGAGATTCCTCTCTTAGCCACATTAAGCATGCCACTTTGTGTGGCACTTTGATCCTCTAGATTTGCTTCCAAGGCTATTTGAAGTCCTGAATGCCACCAAGACTTATCTGTTTGTATCCTTCCTTCACCTTGTAACTACCTTTGTTGTGCCCCTGCCACCATAAACAATCCTCACCTGTTTGTGTACCTTGAAAATTCTCCAGAACCTTAAACAGTTCAAGTATTCTGGGAATTTCCCAGTCATTCAAATTTCTTCTAAGGATCATATCCCAACTTGTTGTGACCATATTTCAGCAACAGTCTTTTGTTGGTGTTGAGCCAACGTAAAGATGTCAGGGAAACGATCTTTGAGGCTCACAACACCCATCCATTTATCAAACCAAAAATTGGTTTTTCTTCCATTTTGTACCTTGACAGTTGACTGATTACTGAGGGAAGGCCAAAAAATTCTGATGGATTTCCTAAGGCTAACCCCATGGGTATTTACATCTTTGGTTATCCATTTATTCAGGTCCCCATACTTGTTGTTGATCACCCTATACCAGAGTGCTTGGTCCTCTTGATGGTACTTCCATAGCCACTTCACCTTAAGAGCTTTGCTTTGGTTTTTGAGATTCTTGATATCTTACCTCTGATGATGTTCTTCCACTTGACTAAGAGGGTGTTTGGATTGACTTAAAAGTTGGTCAAACCTACTTTAAGTCAGTTTTTGACAAATATAACATTAACTTAAAATAAGTCAAAAAAATGACTTAAAATAAGTTAGGAAGTGTTTGGCTATTACTTAAAATAAGTTAAAAACCAAAAGTAGGTCTTCCCCTACTTTTTATTTTTTAACTTAAAAGTCATTTAAGTTTGACTTTTTATTTTTGACTTAAAAGCTATTTTTTTTAAGCCAATCCAAACGGGCTCCAAGTGTGAGAGCCTTTTCTTTCCTTATTTCCTTGCCACAGGAAGGATCCCTAGTATTATTTGCATTCTGGGCAGTGGAGAGGGTGAAATCAATACTGGTTCATATCAATTGCTTTGCAGAGAGGAGAACACTATCTCATCACCATAAGGTATCCAAGTTTCTTTTTGGATGAGTAACTTGTTAAGTTGATTCTGACCTGCAGTCTTGTAAGCTGTGAGATGGTAGGACTCTACATTGAGCTGATGGCATAGCATGGTCATAGCTATGGAGGTCTCATGCAATTGCATTTTGGTCGACGAAATGTAGCTTACATACCTTCTGATCTGTAACAATGCAGAGAGAGATCATATATGTTGGTCGTGGAATTTCTGATGTAGTCATCTAACTGGAAATAGAATTACTTCTAAACTTGGTTTTTTAGGAAATTGTTCACTATCTGAAAG
Organism: Solanum okadae; assembly: GCA_036553675.1. Taxonomy (NCBI): domain Eukaryota; kingdom Viridiplantae; phylum Streptophyta; class Magnoliopsida; order Solanales; family Solanaceae; genus Solanum; species Solanum okadae. Next base: position 10,075,787 of record CM071688.1, on the reverse strand, counting down.
TATCTTAGAGGAGGTATCCAAATGGTTTAAGTTGATTTTTGCATGTTCCTCAAAACCCCTCTAGGTTAAGTGAGACAGTGATGTAATTTTCAGAATACGTAGCTTTACATCTACCTATATTGAGCAGCTATGTTCGAGAGTGAATGGATTGTGATAATTTGCTGAGTAAGTGACAACTTTAGACTGCAAGTGCTCATAAAGAAAAGTAACTGTGAAGAAAAGCTCTCAACATTCAGGCAATACATTTTTTTCTTTGGTCTAAAAGATCAAACTTATATTAAAGTATTAAGATAGTAAAAGGGAGCTATTGGTGAAGTTACAGGGATACATGTTATCCACCACTTGGTGTATTCTAGAGTTCGAGCGGCATAGAATACTAGCTGGCTTGATGGAAAAATATCCAGGAACTTGTAAAGCATAATACATCTTTTCCCAGATAAAACATCTGCCTTTTGAGTAACTGTACCTGAATACCAATATTCAGGATTGATGTCCCCATATGTCCATCCCACATACTATCTTGTACTTGTGATATGGACAGTGAGAAATCATAAAGTTTAGCAACACAAGTACTTTGTTCATTTGGTGTAGCAACTGCAGAAGCAGTTATCTCAATTGCAATCTTTAATCTGCTTGTCCAGGATGGCGAATCTCCATCGTTGTTACAAAGTAAATCTCAAGCCTTCAACATTTTCGTAAACCAGGACCAATCCAAGTTTCAACACATATTGTAGGTGGCTCATCTGTGAAGTGATTGCCAGATCTCGATAGACGATAAACATAATAGAGTTTCTACTGGGAAGTAAATCCAACCAGAATTAGGTGATTGATTGAATATAGAACCCATGTCTGTCGGGGAATTTAACGTTTACCATATGATATGGCAATAAGCTTAGCTAGCAGTAAACTTCCATTCTTCTCATGTTTTTTGCCTCTGTGTTGTGGTTGGAAAAGATGGGGTCTTCAATTCTCATCTTACTAGAAATGCTAATGTAAAGTTCACTTCATAGCCAGTGATAGTGTTGTAGCTATAAATTCAAGAAAGCATCAGATAATTGTTGGCAGAGGCTTGTTGTCGTTGAAGGGTTAAAAATACCTTTAAACTGTACGAAATTGAATAAAAATGCCATTGGTTAATAGCTTGGTTTACAAATGCCTTTGCTGTTGGTAAAGTTTGGTCCGAAAATGTCTCTATTCAGAATATATATAGTTATTTTAAGACATTATTTTTCTTATAATAATTTTTTTTTATTAACAAATGTTTATCCTATTTAATTCAGAAAAGATTTAGAAATAAAAAATATTTCCTATTTTATTAGGGATTTTCTTATCGTTATTTAAATGAAAATTAATGATGAGGTTACTATGACCTTATATATGACCTATATTATAAGTTAAAAATGTACATGAAGTTATTTTAGTTGATAAAATGTGATTGAGGAGAAACAAAGATTATTATCTATTTATTTGTTAGTTAAAAGTGATTTTAAAGAAAAACAACAACACTAGGATTCTTTAAAAGTAATATTTTTATAAAAAACTACTCAATTAGACAAACATCCCTATCATATCTACTAAATTTCATTACACTTTAAACTAATTACATAATCTCTTTCCTCTTTCTGCTTTCCCGCTCGCCCCCCCTCCCCGTCCTCTCTTTCTGTTTCCCCTCATTCTCTTGCTCTCTCTCTCTCGCTCCTTGCTTTTTGTTCGGTTGCGATAACTTAAAGACAATTGATGAATGTATTAGTGCATATTTTCATACTAGATACATGTATTTTTGATACATATATATCAAATATCAAAATACATGTATCTATGCACGAATACACTATTGAATGTATCAATGTATATTTATATATGCATATATCTATGCATGGATATACGGTTGAATGTATCAATGTATATTCCTATATGCATGTATCTATTCACGGATATACTAGATGTTTCATATTGGATACATTAGATGAATATGATATCGGATACACTAGATGAAATTGGTTTTGGATACACGTATACATAAAGTTGTGAAATTAGAATTCCACCCAAAGGTCCAAATCACTGTCAAGTGCCTCAGGGACCTTGCAAATCATCAAACCAAATAAATCATCATCTAGACCTAGTGAAATCGTTGAAACTCCAAGCCGATCTCTCCAATCCCAAATGTTGACTTTGGTCAAATCTTTCAAATTTCAAACCTCAAAAACTAAAAATCTCTTCGAAATGCACCTAATCACCGTAGCCATGCCACTCGTTCCTTCAAATCATAAACAACTAACATAATCTATTAGGATGGTCAAACAAGGAGAAAAAAGAGGCAAAAATCACAAAACGACCTTGAGGGTCATTACATGATCTATTTTGCAGGGCTATTAACTATTCATAGCCTTTGAGGAGAAACAAAGTCATCCCTATGTATGTTGCATTTCTTGAAAAATATTCGATACGTTGCGTAGGGAGTAGTCAATATGAATGAAAACTTTTGTTCGAATGATAAAAGTGCAACTTACCCACATGATATATGGATTAGGTGCCTATTACATATGAAACCAAAATCTTCATTTGAAAAGAAATAAAGTTCACAATATTTTCTTACTATGAGAGAAAAAAAGAGCACCCAAAGATCAGAAGAGGAAAATTTCATATAACTTGCAAAGGAAAAGAATACATAATTTTAACATGCATAGATTTTATTTTCTTTTTTTAGGTGAAGGGAATTTGAAAACAAACCTCTCGAGAAAATGTTTGAGTAGAAAATAGTATATATATATATATAGCTTATCATCTAGCTTAAGCACTATAATAAATTAAAATTAGCTAAAAATGTTGTTACTAAATAACTCAAAACTAATAGAACTTTTTGATAGTCTGTCACTAGTTAATCCATCACTAAATAGAATTAACGATGAATTTTACCAGTTAGCTATATAAGTTGTTCTTTGGTATGCTTTAATAGTGAAGTCACTTGTGTCTTCTTTTCTTCTAAACTTGTTGAGAAGTGCATAAATAAGCTCATCACTTTTCTTATCTCTTTCTTCTTGCTTCATCTTCCATTGTTGTTCTCTTTCTCTCCATCTCTTTTCCATCGTAAGCTCCTTCACATGATCCAAGACTATCCCCTAGTCGTAATACGATGTTTAGAGACACAAGTAATTTGAAGCTAATCTATGATATGACATGACACTAAGATTCAAACAAATAATAACTAAAGATAACTGATGCGGAATCTAAAACTAAAATAAATTCAAAACAATTGAATAGTCAAAATAGAGTTCATTTGAACAAACTATATGAAGATGAAACTACTGTCTAAAATCCTCTACTAAGATAAGTTGCTGGGACAAGCCCCCAACTAATTTTAACTATCAGAAACTGGAAGATTAACATAAAGAAATAACAATAGCTCTTGTCCTTGAAAGATGAGGACTCACCAATCTCAATTGCTGAGATAATACAGAAATCGTACTAACCGCGAGCTGGATATCGAGCGTCTGAACCTATATTATAAAACAATATAGCACAAAAGAGTATGCGGTCAGTACTTTGAATGTACTGAATATGTGAGATAGACACAATAATCTAACAACCTGAACATGGTAAATCTAAGATGCTGAACTTAATATAAAACGAAAATGAGCCGATGCAATGACCAAGTAATAAGCATGTAACTAATCAACACTGTACTGAGTAAACTAAAATATAAGGTCATCAAATATTTGAAACTGAACTGTGGGAGATACTATTAACCCATGTACTCCATCTGAGCTAAACGGAGTCCAATGTGTATCCCAGCTAGAAGGGTGCTCTGTACTTTACCAGGGTATGAACACTGTCTAATGTGGATCCACTAAGATGATGTCCAAAAGGGACTAAGGTGTCAATCCTCATCTGACGGGTGACCCTTTAAATCTATGTTGACATGTAGTTATGAGACTTAGTGATCGCTACTAAAGGTCTCAGTACTAATTGACGAGTGAGCCTTCATCCCGATATCTGCTTGGTGCTAAGGAATACTCCCAATTGAATTATACGGGTAAACTACATAATACTTCTTTGGAATTTAATGGATGAAAAGACACCAATCAATGAAATCCCACATACGTGGAACGGAAAACCTTGCTAAATTTTAGAAATTCTTGGAGAAAAGTTTTGGACTTGGATCTTTTATAGCTTAAACTTGAGAAACCCTTCTATGAAGTGCTTGAAGATGAAATTTGTCGTAACTTATGAAATATTGACTTAGGATTTTCGGAAAAAGTTAATAGACGTGGGTTAGGGTATGGAATGACGAAAGGATGAAAACACCTCTCCTAGCATATTTTGTATATTAATTTCTATATTTGTTTCATTTTATGGATTTTAGTTTGAACGAATACAAACTTAATTAGTAATAATAATATTAAAATTTTGCAGACTGATTAAGAATATGCATAATGTACATACCAAATTATTGTTTAAATTTTTCATCTTAAACATAATACATATGATATTGAATTAAGAAATTACAAATTGAGTATAAAAGGTAACACTTTTTCCTCTTTCATTCAAGGGACTAGTCTTCTCTGGTCCAATATCTCAAAGAGGAAGTTTTTTTTATTATATTTCTTTACCAGTTTGTGGAATTAATTACAATATCTACTAAAATAAGCAAAAAAATAAATAATGAATGCTTCTTATAAATGGATCTCACGCAACGTGAATTCAAATTAATCAAAATTTTATATTAGTATCTGATAGAAATATAAAAGAAGTAAAAACATTGCTAGTAATTATTAATAATTATACTAATTAAGATCCACATTTGTTCATATTGCGTCAAGCTGATGATTGGTAGTATCAGCTACCATATTATTTATATTTATAATTATACTAATAATATTGCTTACACCACTTGTTCATGCATTTTGGATAGTATGACAACTTCATAAATGAAAGAAACCTGTGCAAGATATCAACTTTTAAAGTATGACAACTTCATAAATGAAAAATACCTACACAAATTATCAAAAATAATTTTATAAATATTAAAACGAGTGATACAGTTTCATAAATACAACAATTAGTGGAAAACTATACTTAAACAAGTTAAACACAATAACTAGTGCAATAACACGCAATGGAAAAAATTCTAGTGAAAGAAAAATAGTAAACATATTGAATAACACACAATTATTGATTGTCTCATTAATAACTATACAAGAAAAATCCCAGTGGGACTAGAATCATGTAAGGAAAAAAAGGGTACAACGTGCATTAACTCACCCTAATAAGAACATCAATCCAAAAACTTGAATCATCGTATTTCAGTAGATTGATTGCATCATCTTCTCAAAAATTGCAGTTGGTGGAGATATGGTGAACAACGCAACCATATTAATTAGGATCGAACAAATATGTTGCTCATTGACGTTCCCATTCTTTTGGAGATCGTTTGTGAAGAAAAACTTTGATAAAAAGTGTTCTTTTCTATCTCCCTTTATGAATCCTCCATTATTTATTTTTGATAGAGTTGCATCATTGACATATAATCGATTTCGCCTGGGTTTTTCTTTCTTCTCCCTTTATGTTTTAATGAAAAAAAAGAGAACATACCACCGTGATGTATGAATTAGGCACATGTAACATATGAGTCCAAAGTCTTGATAGGAAAAGGATGAATGACTGGTAGACATTGGAATTTTGTGGGACTCTACAAGATGTGTTCAATTCGAGTTGGGACTCTACTAATTATGTTCAACTCAAATTATGATTCTTGGAGGCTACTCAACCTTAAACCCTAGTTTATGCCTATATAAAGGGTACTAAATTCCCTTAAAAGGCATCTCAAAATATCCCATAAACTCTTGACTATTTTTAAAGATAAAAAAGATGTCGAATATCCGCAAATTGATGGAATATTCATATAAAGGTCAAATCTAAATCATTCTAGTTTGAGAAATACGCCACTAACGGCCCTCAAATCATGGATAAATCTTATGAGAGGAGAATCAAGGGAGGAACAGAATTGTACCCGCATATTTATTAATAAAGTTATGTTTCTTTGGATTTTATTTTTGTGGTTTATTTATTTTCCATATGTTTAAAATTTGTTGCAAACAAATTGGAACGCCCAGTGGGACCAAATCTGCCCTTCATCTCTTCTCTCTTAAATCAAATTTGAAAATTTGAAGCTGCAAAGGTGGAAGAATGAGTACTTCAAGCCTCGTCTTTGAGTTTCATCGAGTCTACACTCCGACAAGCCTTGAAGCAGGGGGCATTTGTAGACATTGAAATTTTGTGGAACTCTACAAGATGTGTTCAATTCGAGTTGGGACTCTACTAATTGTGTTCAGCTCAAATTATGATTCTTGGAGGCTACTCAACCTTAAACCCTAGTTTATGCCTATATAAAGGGTATTAAATTCCCTTAAAAGGCGATCTCAAAAATTCCATAAAGAGATCAAGACCTCGATATATTCCACAAAAGACATGGAATATTCTTATAGAGGTCAAATCTAAATCATCCTAGTTCGAGAAATACGCCACTAACGGCCCTTGAATCATGGATAAATCTTAGGAGAGGAGAATCAAGGGAGGAACAAAATTGTACCCGCTATCTTGATGAATAAAATTATGTTTCTTCAGATTTTATTTTTGTTGTTTATTTATTTTCCATATGTTTAAAATTTGTTGCAAACAGACAGATTCATTATCTGCTGAATATTGAATCACGCCTATATTTTTCGATTATAAAGAAAGAGAAAAAGAGAGCCAAAAAATAAAAAAAAATGAAATTTCCTATAACTTGCAAAGAAAAAGAAGACATAAGTTCAACATGCATGGAATATTTATTTATATTTCTAGATGGAGGGAATTTCAAGATAAACACCGTAACGCCCCAAATTTCTAAACTATGACCCGATCCATTCTTTAAATGCATATAGACTCCAAATTCGATGATTTCTAATGTTGATAGGTATTTAAAATAATTTGTTTCTTTGGGAAGATCTTTGAATGTGAATTAAGGTCATAAGGGATTCCTAGAGTATTAAGATTTTGTGGCCTAATACCATGAAAATGAAAGGTCGTAAAGCCCTTGTTTCAACTCCTTAGACCGTTCGTCAATTCAAGTTATGTGCTAAAGTTAATGCCCATCTTACTAACCATTACGGATTCTGCGCGATTCGCCTTACAAATTGGACATCAGCCGCACAGGCAAGTCAATATTACTGTAAGGGTCGCGCGGAGTAGGCTCCAACTGCGCGACCGTGCTCCGAAATTATTTTAGTCTTCTCTTCCTTTCACATTTTAGGAGGGGTGTTTTAGTTCTTTCCTCATCCCATAACCCTAACCCTAACCCATGACTATTAACTTCCCCAAAAGTCATATTCTAGGAGATTTGATAAGTTACGATAAACACTTCTTCTCTTCTTCCCCAACACTTCAAGAAACAAGATCTAAGGTTAATTCACAACGTCCCCTTTTTTTTAATTTCTTCGTCAAAAGGTCTGTTTGAACACTCCCTACTTCAAGCTATGCATACACGATTCATATTATATTTTATTATTCGTATTTTCTAAATTACGAATTGAGGTAAGGGTAAGAGATGATTTCATGAAAATTGATTACAAATGTTCCTCTCTTGTTAATTGTGTTCAAATTACTTAACTATGATTTCAGAATTTGGATTGTTGGTTTTGAATGGGTGAATTTCCTCATATGATTTTAAAAAGAGTTTTCCCTATAAATAATAGATATGGGAATCTATGAGTCTTTCAAAAGCTTTGGTTTAAATGATGAATAAAGGGTAATTTTCCGTCCCAGTTAAATGCTAATGATTTTGCAATTTATATGTTGTTTTATAACTTGGAAAGACTTGGATGTTGGCATTGAACAGACTTTAACATAAATGAGTCTTTGATTTTCAAAGGACGGGTTACGAGTTTTAAATGGCTAACTATGAAATTGGCATGTTTAGAATGACTTGCAAGTCTTGGTATGAGGATACCAAGTGGAATATGCCTTATTCGACCAGGTAACTCTTAATAAATGAAAACTTGTAAATGTTTTAACCGGGGGCTTAAAAAGGGTTTGATAGTCTCACCGAGAAGTTTTAAATTTTTTGTGACTCATCACCCGAAATTGCGTTTGCCGGTGTGGGAGGTCCCAGTCTTGAAATATGGATGACCACTGTAGGTTGTTAATCAAAGCAGCCTCTACAGTCTTTTATTTGGGAGAGTTTGGTTCGCCAAATTCCTATATTTCTCAAATTCATGCGATATACATGGATTGGGGCCCACAGAGGCCGGACCCATATAGCCCCTATGTCGCATTATGTCGGTGAACACTACCTTGCTCAAGATTAATGATTTTTGAAAGGTCTTTGTCAAAATGTTTTGGGCCTGCACTTATGATTTTGTCTTTTCTTTATGTTTATGTTAGATATATGTATATTGTTTATCCTTTCCCCTGAGTTGCATGCCAGTACTTATCGTACTTACCTTCCTCGGACGCTACATTGCTTCATGATGTAGGATCAGAGACACATGTTTGTGGTTTCAGGCAGCAGTAGATCATTGAGGATAACAATAAACACTGTGGTGATCTTTCCATCTTCCTGAAAGCAAACTTTTCTTTTATCAGTCTTTCCTTTGATTTTCATGGTCTGTCGGGGGCCATGTCCTGGCGTAGATATTGTTATTCTGTTAGTATAAGTTTCGTAGACCTATGGTTAGTTGGATTTGGTTTTCTAATTAAGTGTCGAATTGATTTTTCTCTTTTGAATTTCTTTGAAGGTTGATTAGAATCGGCCTTACTTTCAACATTGGTATTTAAAATTGATATTTATATTGAATTATCAAGATTAAGCAGGTTGGTTGGTACTCTCGGGCCTATGGAAGTTCCGAGTGCCATGTCGCGTCTATGGTGGGGTCTCTGGGCATGACAAACACAAGAGAATATTTGAACAAAAAACTTATTATAGCTTATTATCTAGCTTAAGCACTAATAAATTGAAATTAATTACAAATTTCGTCGCTAAATAGGTCAAACCTAACATAGCATTCTAATAATTTATCACTAATTCTTTCCTAAAGGAATGAAGGACAAGAAAATCTTGAATCATCAAGAAATCACTTGGCTCTAAAGCACTCTGGTGTGGAAACAATTTATCTCCACCACTTGTATCAGTATTAACACCTTGATGAGTCATAAACTGATGTTGGTCATGGATTATTAAGAAGTTTCTTGGTTGTACAACACTCCATTGTGCAAATAACTAATTAATCACCACCATGTATAGCAATATTCTCATCTCGATGACTCATAAACTGATATTGATCCTAAATTATCAAGAAATCACTTGGATGTACAAAACTTCATTGTCCAAACAACTTGTTAGTAAAAAATAACAAAACAATAGAATTACAAGATTACAATTGAAAATGAAATGAAGAAATAAAAATCTCTTTAGGCTGAGGCGCGGATATCTCTATCTCTTTAAGGAGATTCAAGCTCACTGCATTAAATCTTTTTCACCGGTCCAGCAGTAGTCCTTCTTGACTTGTCCCCTCCAGGATACAACAGCCTTAACATGAAGTATAACTCAACAACTCTGGACAAGAGTTGAGTCCAAAGCTCAACAAAAAGAACACCTCCCTTCAACTAATAAGAACTCTCTTTTTTAACAAACTTTATGCACTCTATATTTTCTTGGGTGTCCCATACCAAATGAAGACCACTACTATTTATAGTTGAGAAAGTCTTTCTAACAATGAATAGGAAGATAATGGTGTAGTAAATAGTAAAGATAAATGGCCTTAAGAGTTACATAGGTTACAAAGTATAATGAAGGAATAAAGAATGAAATAACATATGAGAAGTTACAAAAGTTTCTCTTGGCTGAATGGTCAAAGCCAACCGTTGGTGACATGCAACAAAGAATTAGTAACATATTCAGTACGGAGTAATGCACTAAGCAAGAAATAATTGTCATTACTTCTGTAGCATATGAGAAAGTCAACCAAACGATAATATTTTAATCCCAAAAAACTAAGCAAATTAATATTAAAATGCTAACACAAAACCAACAATCCCCACTCATTTTAATATTATATTAGAAAGTAAATCAGTTGAAGGAAGATTACTATGCATAATGAAGGTGTGCTCTTTATTGAACTATCACTTAGTGAAACAATAACTTTTACTCCAGAGTTGTAGTGGTCTCAGACTTGAACTATGACTGCTTAAGAGAAATGAAATATCACTGCTCACACATAATAATCAAGGTGTTGGCATGAGCTTTAAAGCCAGCACGTTACGATCTTGTGCTATCTCGGTTTCATGAGTGCTTTTGAGAATAAGCCCAATTCTCATAGGACGCGACCTACTTCCACACTCACATAGGTGAAATCTGTCGAGAGTGCTTCTGTAATTTTAACACTCTACCCATACGGGCTACATATATTCATTAAGAGTTTTATCAACTCACCTTCACAAATCACTACAGGAAACAATGCACTCACATCATAGGGAGGGAATAAAAAGTAGTTCATTTTTCACAACAAGTCATCATATGATTAATTTTTCCTTTTGAACCTGGTTATAGGATCTCTAGTCCCCAGGTTGGGTTTCCTCATATATGGCTCAAAGATTTATAGGCTTCAATCCCATCCCCCTCGATGTGCTCCAGACCTTTTCTCTTGTTATGGCCTTAGTAAGAGGATCTGTAAGATTATCACATGATTTGACATAATCAACGTTATGGTACCATTTGTCAAATACGATCTTACATTACTGTTTTTCCTCCTTATAGGTCTGGATATACCGTTGTAATAACGGTTTTGAACTCTACCAATTGCAGCAGTGCTATCACAATGAGTTAAAATAAGAGGAATTGGTTTTTAAAAATAAGGAATTTGAACAATAAATCTCTTAACCAATTCGCTTCCTCACTAGCTGAAGCTAAAGCAATTAGTTCAGCCTCCATGGTAGAGTTATCAATTATAGTTTGCTTTTTTGATCTCCAACAAATAGCACCACCACCCAAAGTAAAAACATAACCAGTGGTAGAACAGGAATCACCTGATAAAGTGTTCCAATCTGCATCAGAAAAGCCTTCAAGTACAACAGAATATATTTTATAGAACAAACCACAATTTTTTGTTCCAATTAAATATCTCATAACTCTTGTTATAGCATGCCAATGTTCATTACCTGGCTTGCTAGTAAACCTGCCAAGTACTCCTATTGCATATGCAATATTAGGCCTAGTACAATCAGTCACATATCTCAAACTTCCAATTATGCTAGCATATTCCTTTTGATTTATTACATCATTTTCACTTTTAACAGGAAATAAGTGAACACTTGAATCAAAAGGAGTTACAACATGCTTGCAATCATGAAAGTTATATTTTTTCAAAATTTTCTCAGCATAATGTGACTGGTCAAGGAAAATTCCATCACATGTTTTTGTTATTTTTATTCCAAGGATAAAATTTGCCTCACCAAGATCTTTCATATCAAAATGACTTCTAAGAATATTCTTAGATTCACCAATGACATTCATGTTAGAGCCAAAGATCAGCAAATCATCAACATATAGACAAATAATAACATGTGAATTATTCCAAGACTTGTGATAAATGCACTTATCACACTCATTTGTTTTAAAACCATTTTTAATCATGCATGAATCAAACTTTTCATGCAATTGCTTTGGTGCCTGTTTCAAGCCATATAAGGATTTAGTAAGTTTACATACTTTGCTTCCTTGCCCTGCTTCAACAAAATACTTGGGTTGATCCATATAAATTTCGTCATTTAGGTCTTCATTTACAAAAGCAGTTCTTACATCCATTTGATGAATTTGCAAACAAAAAATTGCAGCCATAACAATTAAAAATCTTATGGATTTCTGTTGGGAGCGCCCCTGAATGGGCCCTGCAGTGCGCGATCCAGATTTAGTCGGAGCTCCAATGTGGGCTCCGGACACCGGGTGGAAAACCAAAAAAAAGAATAGGATGGTATCGAATTTAAAAAAAAAATAAAAAAATAAAAAAATCTTATGGATGTAATTCTTGTTACCGGTGAAAAAGTATCAAAAAAATTCTAGGACTTTTAGTTGTTTAAAAACTTTTGCGACTAGCCTAGCCTAATATTTATCAATTGATCCATCTGGTTTCAACTTTTTACGTAAGACCCATTTGCAACCAATAGTTTTACAACCCAGTGGTAAGTCAACTAACTTCCAAGTTTAATTTATTAAAAATTAGTGATTGCAATTCATCATGTACAACTTCTTTCCAAAAAATAGAATCATGCGAAGATAATGCTTCTTTCAAAGTGAGAGGGTCATTTTCAACATTAAACACATAAAAATCAGGACCAATTTTTTTTCTACTCTAGGTGTTTTACCTCTTCTTAACTCAAAATCATCAATTTCTTTATTTTTCAAAGTAGAAGTATGAGAACTAGATAGTGACAAAATATTTTGTTCAATCCTTTGACCCCCACTATTTTTAGAATCAAAAGGAAATTTATTTTCATGAAAAATAGTATCACCTGGTTCTATTATAATATTATCTTCAAGATTAAAAAATCTATAGGCTTTACTATTTGAAGCATAACCAAGAATAGCACAAGTAGTAGCTTTCTTACCCAACTTTATAATCTTGGGATCCATTAGCCTCACAAAGGCAAGATATCCCCAAACTCTTAGATATCTCAAACTTGACTTGTGACCTTTCCACAATTCAAAAGGTGTCAATTTAGACTTTTTATGAGGCACACGATTCAACACATAACAAGCAGTCAAAATAGCTTCACCCCAAAATTTAAAGGTGCATGTGACTCAATAAGCATGTCATTAGTCAATTCAACTAAAGTTCTATTTTTTCTTTCCGCTACACCATTAGATGAAGGAGAATAAGGAGGAGTTGTTTCACGAATTATTCCCAATGATCTAACAGAAGAATTAAACTCATTTGACTCATATTCACGACCTCTATCACTTCTAATTCTTTTTATTTTTCTCTAAACTGATTTTCAACCTCATGGAGATAAACTTTAAAGTTTTCAAAAGCATCACTTTTATTTTTCATCAAGTATACATACGTAAACTTAGAAAAATCATCAATGAAAGTGATAAAATATCTATTACCTCCACAAGTTAAAATTCCTCCAAGTTCATAAATATCAGTATGAACTAATTCTAACAAATCAATTTTTCTTTCAACTTGAAAATGAGGCATTTTAGTGATTTTGGGTTTATTACAAGCCTCACACTTTTCAAAATTCTTTTTAACCATTGAGATTAATCCCAAACAACTCATGTTCCAACATAACGATCATTAATATGACACAAACAAGCATGCCAAAAATTGGTAGAAGAAAGCATATAAGCAGAAGTAGAAGCTTTATTCATGTCAACATTCAGTTTGAACATCCCATCACAAGCATACCCCTTTCCCAAAAAAATATCCTTCTTCACTATTACATATTGATCAGATTCAATAATATGTTTAAAGCCTGCTTTATTAAGAAGAAAACTAGACATTAAGTTTTTTTCTCATGGAAGGAGTATAAAGTACATCTTTCAAAGTTAATACCCTTCAAGAAGTAAAACACAATTCAGCATCTCCCTTTCAAGCACCTGAGTTGTGTGAGAATCACCAAGCTTTGTCAGAATGAGTATATTTTTAAAACTAGTCTTTGTCATAACAAACATGATGGTTTGCACCAGAATCAGCCCACCATCCATCAACACTCTCAACCATGTTAATGTCTGTAATCACCGCCACAAAAGGTTCTTCGGTAACGTTTGCTTGAGGGTTAGGACCACATTTCCGGAATCTGCAAAATTGAGCAATATGCCCACTCTTGCCACAAACAAAACATGGTCCCTTATCTTGAACTTGTTGATTTTGTACTTGGTTATTTTCACCATTATTTTTCTTGGGAGGTCTACCATTATTTTTCTTGAATCTTTTATTCTTAGGCTTCAAAGAAGTATTTTTGTGAGATTCGGGAGTTGCATTATCCGAAGTAATTAGATTTACCTTCGTTGTGATGTTGCTCTCTTCTGTTTGTAAAAGTGCATCTTGGCCCCTTGCCTCTTCTTCTATACATATTTTCATTATCAACGTCTCAAGAGAGGTTTTCTTTGTTTATGGAGCATAGTTTTTTGAAATTCTTTCAAGAAGGTGGAAGTTTATCTACTATGCCACAAACAATAAGGTTATCTCCAATTTTGACCTCCTCGGACCTTAGCTCTCCAACAATCATTATAAAGTCTTGAGCTTGGTCTACCATTGATTTGTTGTCCACAATTTGAAAACGAAAAAATTTACTAGCCGCATATTTTTTCGCTCAGGCCTCTTCGGTATCATACTTACTTTGCAATGCTTTCCAAATTTTCTTTGTACTAGAGTAAGTTCTATCATAATAATCATAAAAATTATCAGATAGACAATTAATAATATAATACCGACACTTAGGAATCACCATCGTACTTTTTCCACTTTCTCTGGATGAGAAATAGTTTCATCATCATTCATAGAGGTGATGTCTACTTTATTAGCATTCTTTTCAGTTAACACTTAAGAAACATTGAGAAGTCTTAAGTAAAAAATTACTTTACCCTTCCATCTTTTGAAATGGTTACCATTGAACCGAAATGGCTTGTTAAGGTCTCCCATCTTGACCTTCGCGAATTTTTTAATTGTAGCCATTATGAATCTCCTTAAAATTGTTTGTGAAAAATTACAAAATAACAAAATTATAAGATTACAATTGAAAATGAAATGAAGAAATGAATTTTTTTTTAGGCTGAGGCATGAATATCTCGCTCTCTTTAAGGAGATTCAAGCCCAGTGCAGCAAATGTTTTTCACCGGTCCAACAGTAGTCCTTCTTGACTTGTCCCCTCTAGGATACAACAACCTTAACACAAAGTATAACTCAACAACTCTGGACAAGAGTTGAGTCTAAAGCTCACAAAAAGAACTCCTACCTTCAACTAATATGAACTCTCTTTTTTAACAAACTTTATGCACTCTATATGTTCTTGTGTGTCCCAAACCAAATGTAGACCACCACTATTTATAGTTGAGAAAGTCTTTCTAGCAATGAATAAGAAGATAGTGAGGTAGTAAATAGTGAAGATAAATGGCCTTAGGAGTTACATAGGTTACAAGGTATAATGGAGGAATAAAGAAAAAATAATAATTTATGAGAAGTTACAAAAGTTTCTCTTGGCTGAATGGTCAATGCCAACCGTTGGTGACATGCAACAAAGAATTAGTAACATATGCAGTAACTCCAACATGGAGTAATGCACTAAGCAAGAATAATTGTCATTACTTCTGTAGCATATGAGAAAGTCAACCAAACGACAATATTTTAATCCCAAAAACTAAGCAAATTAATATTATAGAATATTAATATTAAAATGCTAACACAAAACCAACAAAACTTATCTTCACCATTTGTATCAATATTCAAACCTTGAAGACTTATAAATTGTCTTTCATAAATCCCCCCCCGTTCCTTCACAATGTACGGATAAGGATGTATACATACCACCATCCATGTACTTTACATGTGGAAATATATCGGGTATATATATATTGTGTTGTTGTTGATGACTTGTAAGTTGATTTTGATGAACCTCCATTTGTATCGATTATGCCATAAATTTATAAACAAAAAATAATTTATGAGAGAAGAAAAAAGTTTTTATATGAAGGGGGAAGAAAAAAGGTTTTTCTTTTTCCTGATAAACAAGGATATTATATTAATAGCTAATATGCTTCATTACAAAGTAGTGGCTGCAAGGCCTGAAGTTGGGGGTGGAGACTAGAAGTAGAACTATTACAATATTTCATAGTAGGCATTAAACTGATAAGACGAACAAAAAGAGTTCCCACTTTGTCTGCTTCCACTAGCTTTGAAACAAACAATGGCTTGACTTCCAAATATTTGCAAAAGTTGTCTTCCTTCATTTTTTATAAAAACAAAAGGTTTTATATATAATTCTCAAAGATCCATAGATAATAACAGTGAAACATTAAGTAACAACTCCTTCATTAAGTACTTCCCTTTTGAGTCATTACAAACACAAATGGAATATAACAAGTACAAAGATGACATGAAATATTATTCCTGACTTATCAGCCAAATAAATTCATTCTACTATATGTATGAATTCATTCTACAAAGAGGGAATTTGTCATTCTACTTTACATTTAGTGCAATATTTATTTACTAGATAAAGAAAGCAACTAGTCTTATGTGTAAAACCTTGTCCTGGGTGATGTGTAAAACCTTGTCCTGGGTGAAAACATTTAGTATTGGACTTTATTGACTTTGATGCCTTGGAGTCTTCTTTACGAAGATAGAAAATGTAGGATAAGTAAAATCTGGATATTATTCATAAATAATTTTGTATTCACTGTTTGTCTTTATTATACAAGGATGCTTTTAACTTATGTGCTAAATTGGTCCCTTAACGTGACAATAATACTTGAATTTGATTATTACAAAATGGTAATATTGTAAATGCTCAAGGGTAAATAAAAAATCTTGTTGGATATGCCTTTCCATAGTTAGTTTCATCTTGTTGTCTTCCCATAAAATCATGTCGCATTTGGTCTATATGAAATTCTGGTCGAGCTCCCTCAAATATCAAAGAATTCTTTTATTTCTTCTATACTCCATTCTGAGAAGAAAAAATATCATCTCAACTATATGTATCAGTATTAACACCTTGATGACTCATAAATTGATGTTGATAATTATGACGCTAATCCTGAATCATCAAGGCATCCGTTTGCTCTATATCATTCTGTTGTGGAAAAAACTCATGTCCACTACCTTGAGTCATCGAGAAATAACTTGGCTCTACAACACTTTGTTGTGGAAACAACCTATCTCCACCATTTGTGTCAGTATTAACACCTGGATGACTCATAAGCTGATGTTGATCATAACGTTGATCCTTAATCATCAAGGCATTTGTTAACTTTATATCATTCTATTATGGAAATAACTCATGTGCATTACTTGTATTAATATTAACACCTTGATGACTCATAGCGAAGTAAAGTCTCTTCCCCTATCGCTTGATTGATCTGATCAGGCACTTGCTCTTCCCTACTTTTGACAGTAGAATAAGAGCACAAGTTATCCCTAGTAGTATACTACAATATCTCTATATCTCTTAGAAAATACAAATGAGTTTGATAAAAAAATTAGCGATAAGCTTAGTGCATATAAGATTTAGAAAATAGTTAAAGATTACGAGTCCTATACGGATATAGTGTGCAATAAAAAAAACCAACGATGATGATAATAAGGTTGATGCTAAATGAATGCTTTCCATTGTGCAAATAACTCATCTAAACTACATATATCAGTAAGACCACCTTGATAACTCATAAATTGATGTTGATCATGATGTTGATCCTGAATCATCAAGGCATCGGTTGGATCTACATCCTTCTGTTGTGGAAAAAAACTCATGTGCACTACTTGTATGGATATTAACATCTTGATGACTCATAAACTGATGTTGGTTATGATGCCAATCTTGAGTCATCGAGAAATCACATGGCTCTACAATACTTTGTTGTGCAAACAACCTATCTCCACCACCTTTATCAGTATTAACACCGCCACCTGTATCAGTATTAACACCTTGATGATTCATAGGCTGATGTTGGTCATGATTCATCAAGAAATCGCTTGGATTTACAACACTCCATTGTGCAAACAACTTATCTCCACCACCTATATCAATATTCACATCTTGATGACTCTTAAACTGATGTTGATCTTGAATCATCAAGGAATCAGTTGGATGTACAATACTCCATTGTTCGAACAACTTATCTCCACCATTTGTATTAATATTCACACCTTCAAAAGGTTGTGCTAAGGATGTATGCATACCACTACTCATATAATTCACTTGTGAAAATATACCGGGTATGTTATGTTGTTGTTGATTACTTGTAAGTTGTTGTTGATTATGTTACAAATTAGGATTTATAAACCAAAAATACTTGAGAGAAGAAAAAGGGTTTTATATGAAGGGGGTGGGGGAAGGAAAATAATAGTTGGTGCGAAATATGAATATAATGTATGAATTTGTAAAGAAAAGTAATATATCTATGTGCTTATATACACGCATCGGGGGCTTTCTCCTTTTGTACTTTGTTTCAAGATTTGAAAAAGATAAATGAAAGACTAGAATCGTGTAAATTATTTTCCATATTTGTGTCATTTTATGGATCTTAGTTTGACCAAATACAAAGTTAATTAGTAAGATGATTTTAAAACTTTGTAACTAATAAAAAATATGCATAGACGGAATTTTTATTTAAATTTTTCGTCTTAAACATGATACTTATGATATTGAAATTAATTTTTTTTATATATCAATAATAAAAGATAACAAATCAAGTTAACGTGACAATAATACTTGAATTTAATCATTACAAAGTGATAATATTTTAAATGCTTGAGGGTAAGTTCTAGAAAAATCTTGTTGGATATGCCTTTCCATACTTAGTTTCATCTTGGATATGAATTCCCAAAAAATCATGTTGCATTTGATCTACATGAAATTCTTGTCGAGCTCCCTCAAATATCAGAAAATTCGTTCATCTCTTCTATACTCCATTCTGAGAAGAACTTATCATCTCCACTATATGTATCAATTACTCATAAATTGGTGTTGATCATGACGCTGATCCTGAATCATCAAGGCATTCGTTGGCTCTATATCATTCTGTTGCGAAATTAACTCATGTGCATTACTTGTATTAATATTAACACCTTGATGACTCATCAACTGATGTTGATCATGAGGTTGATTCTGAATGAATGCACTCCATTGTGCAAATAATTCATCTAAACTACGTATATCAGTATGATCACCTTGATGACTCATCAATTGATGTTGATCCTGAATCATCAAGGCAGCGGTTTGCTCTATATCATTCTGTTGTGGATATAACTCATGTGAATTACTTGTATTAATATTAACACCTTGATGACTCATCAACTTATCCTGATCATGAGGTTGATCCTGAATGAATGCACTCCATTGTGCAAATAACTCATCTAAACTACGTATATCAGTATGACCACCTTGATGACTCATAAATTGATGTTGATCATGATGTTGATCCTGAATCATCAAGGCAACGGTTGACTCTATATCATTCTGTTGTGGAAACAACTCATGTGCACTATTTGAATTGATATTAACATCTTGATGACTCATAAACTGATGTTGGTTATGATGCCATCGAGTAATCGAGAAATCACATGGCTCTACAACACTTTGTTGTGCAAACAACCTATCTCCGCCACCTGTATCAGTATTAGTACCTTGATGATTCATAAACTGATAGTACGTATGCAGTAACTGTGTGTTCTACTTAGCAACTACAAAATGAAAGTAGGAATAAGGCATAATAATCTCCCTTGAATTTTCACAAAATTATTAATTATACATTTAAATTATGAAAATGTCAAATTATCCCTTTGAATTTACGTTTTATCTATTATTTACACTTCTAAACTACATGAGGGTGCTATTACCCACTAAACTTAATTATTTCATAATATTTAAACCCCTTAATTATTTTGGTCCAATTTGTTTTGTTGTCTAATTGTAGTTTTTGCTCCAATTTTATATACCAAATAAATTAAAGAAACTTGTGCAAAGTATCAACTTTACAACAATTTTGTAAATAAATAAAATATGTGCAAATTATCAAGATTAAATTTAAATATCTTTATGAGTCATGTTGTTTTATAAATACAAAAATGAGTGCAAAAGTGTACCTAACATTTTAAACACAATAACACGTGCAATTTTGACAATTATGTTAAGAGGGTAATAGGACACTCAAATAATTTAGGGGTATAAATAATATAGGAAAGTTAAAATATAATAGGACCCTCCTAGAATTTGTGTGTATCTGACAATTTTGTCATAATTTTGAGGGTGGGGGGGGGGGGGGGGGAGGATTCTTATGTCTTGTCCCATAAAAGTACGCTGAAAATTAATAACGATATCATAATATGAAATCATGAATGTAAGTTATATATATAATGACTTGTGCAAGATGACGCAAATGATTAGTTTGTTAATCAATTATAAACTGTAACTATATACATAAACAAAATAACAGAGTCCCTTCTATGGTGGATACTACCAAGAGATCAAGGAAAATAAAATATTAGACTCATAGAATAGTGAAAACAAAATAACTAACAATACTGTAAAATAATCTACCTATACAACAGTAACTATAAGAATTAAGGAGTTATAAATAATGTTCTAATACCCCTCCCCCCCCTCAAGCTAGATGGTGTGGAACTACACCTAGCTTGGACAAATGGCGATGCAATGAGGTTCTTGGAAACGGTTTGGTGAGCGAATCAGCCAGCTGGTCAGAATTGGAATATGCTTGAATGTAAGGAGCTTATCGTTAACCTATTGACGAACATAGTGGAAGTAAACAACGATATGCTTCATGCAGCTATGCAGATTGTTGTTCGCAAATAAGTAAGTGACACCAAGGATGTCACAGAATATGGTAGGTGGTGTGAGAATTTTGACATGGAGTTCCTTGAGAAGATTTTTCACCCAAGTGGTCTCATTAACTGCACTAGCAACAACTCGGTACGCTGCTTCAGTGGACGAGCAGGAAATGATACATTGTTTTTTTGATGACCAACTAACTGGAGCAACCCCAAGAAAAACAATATAACCTGTGGTAGAACTACGATCAGAGAGGTTTTCAACCTAGTCAACATCAGAGAGGTTTCCAACCTAGTCAGCATAAGAAAACACAGAGAGGTCAAGACTGCTGCTTGGAGTAATTATAATGCCATAATTAGCAGTACTTTTGAGATTTGAAATGAGGCGTTTAACAGCCCTCCAGTGAGCTTCAGATGTGGCATTCATAAATTGAGACAATTTATTCACTGAGTAAGAAACATCAGGCCTAGTAAAATACAAGTATTGCAAATTTCTGATGACCTTTCTATATTCAGTAGCATCATGTGATGGAGTACCATCATTTAGCTTAAGACTTTCAGAAGAGCTCATGGGAAACACCATTATAGTCTTGCATCAAAAGTCATGGAGAAGATTTGAGACATATTTTGCTTGTGACAACAAAAGTCCTTGGCTATCTCGATGAACCTCAACTCCAAGAAAGTAGGATAGTGGGACAAGATCCTTAAGGGAAAAACGGGAAGACAAAGTAGAGATAACCTGATGAACTAGTGAAAAACTGTTTCCTGTAAGGATGATGTCGTCAACATAGACTAAAATATACACAACACCATATGAGTCATTGCGAACAAAGAGAGAAGGATCAGAGTGAGACTTAATGAATCCTAAGCAGAAAAGATAAGATGTCAGTTCATTGTACTAAGCACGAGGCGCTTGCTTGAGACCATAAATAGCCTTACGCAAATGACAAACATGTGAGGGATGAGATGCATTCTCAAATCCAGGTGGTTGTTTCATGAAAACCTCTTCTTTAAGTGTGTATTGTAAAAAGCATTGTCGATGTCCAGTTGATGTAAAACCCAATTGTGCCGAACTGCAAGTGTAAGAACAATACGAATGGTCGTAGTCTTGACAACCGCACTGAATGTGCAATGGTAGTCAAGACTTGGATGCTGAGTGAACCCTTTAACAGCCAACCGAGAACCAACGACTTTCTTTTTGATCCTGTAAATACACTTACAATCAACAACATTCTTATTAGAATCTTTAGGACCCAATTCCCATGTTTGATTTTGAAATAACACATCAAATTTAGCTTTCATAGTTGACCTCCACTCTTAGTGCTTAAGAGCTTGCTTGACGGTATGAGGGGCAACATGTTGTTCATCATGTATTCCTAAGATACTTAGAATAAAAACTTTGAAGAACTTGATAAGAAACATAAAAGTTTAACGTGTATTCTCAAAACTAGAAAATTAAAACTAGTATAGAAAATAGAATCAAAAACAGATTAGAAACAATATACAAAATATTTTTCTTAAAGAAGAAATCGAGCCCTTTGAAAGCACAATGTCCCCTTAAGGAAATTATTCCCTTCAAGTACCCGATTTTAATGGAATATATCCTCGCAGGATAGAACGATCTTACTCACCGGTGTATCGGTACCTATAACTACGGTGTCAGTGAAACACTCAACGACAGTAAAGTACACTTAGAATACTAGATTTAGTAATAGTAAAAGAAGTCCAGAAAATTGGTTGTTTTAAAATGAAAAGAAATCCCTCTATTTATAGACAACAAAGGGTAGTGTGAATAAATACTTATTATGCCTTATCGGAAAGGTCACAACCCTTTGAAAAGTTACAACCCTTCGGAAGTTCACAACCTTTCCTAAAAGTCACAACTTTTCATAAAAGTCATAACTCTTCATAAAAGTCACAACTTTTCATTAAAGTCACAACTCTTCATAAAAGTCTCAACTCTTCATTTTCAATTCAATCATTTTAAAAAACCAACAATCCCCGCATGAATGGGGAATTACTCTAAGACAAAGAAACGTACAAATATGTATACTTTACCAGCAATAATTAATTGCATATGGATAAGTAGGTTTCCCTTTGAACTTTTCGTAGTGAACATATGTCGGATATACTTGGTCAATCGGTAGATTTGATATCTTTGAACCGTCAAGCTTTGGTGTACACCTAGACAAACACATGTCAAACAATCAACTCTTTATTGTTTTTGGTTCTTACGGTTGTGTTCGTTTCAACCATTAACACCTCCTGATTTTATGAGTGTATAGAGAATAGAATTTTTACAATGATTCTCTTTGAAACGGCTTTTACTTCATACTCATATAGGTAATTTCTAACACGTGTTATCGCGTAGATACACTATTTGGTCAATTTTACAAACTTAGCAAATCAATAAAAACTTTAAGCTTTATTAACTCGTTAATAAGCCTTAATGTTTTATCCTTGTTCTTGAGCATTGTCTTCATCATGAGAATGGATTGAGTTGGTTAACAATGTCAAACCATCAGTCATTACTTTGTTTTCTCCTTGAACCTTGCTCTTGGGATCTCCAATCCTGCTAGGTAGAGTTACCGCCACGATGACTTGTCCTAATCCGTAAACCCATTCCCTTAGATGATATTTTAACTCTCTCTCTAGTTAGGACTTTTGTAAGTGGATCCGACACATTATCCTTTGACTTTACATAGTCAATTGTGATAATTCCACTAGAGAGTAGTATTCTAACGGTATTATGTCTACGTCTTATATGACGAGATATTCCGTTATACATCATGCTTCATGCCCTACCTATTTTATCTTGACTATCAAAGTGTATGCATACTGATGCCAAAGGTTCGGGACAAAAGAGAATATCTATCAAGAAATTCTGGAGTCTTTCAACTTATTCACTGGCCTTATCTAGAGCGACAAGATCAGAGATCACTGTAGAGCTAGTGATACATGTCTGTTTGGAAGATTTCCAGGACCGCTCATCCACCAAGAGTAAATACATATGCACTCATGGATTTTACTTACCAATTTGCATCATTATATCCTTTCAATACTGCTGGATATTTGTTATAATGCAAGACATAGTTTTGAGTATGTTTCTAATACCCCCAAAACTCTTTTTATTATCATCTAATGAGTTCTATTGAGATTACTCGTGAACCGCCTCGGTTTACTAATAGCACATGCTATATCTGATCGTGTACACTTCCTGATATACATCATACTTCCAAATTCTCTAGCATAATCCAATTGTGAGTCACTTTCACCTTCATTCTTTTGAAGTGCAAAGCTCACATTTATTGGAATCTTGCCAATATTAAAATCCAAATATTTGAACTAGTCAAGTTCCTTTTCAATGTAATGAGACCGTGACAATGCTAAACATTATGGGGTTCTAATGGTTCTTATACTTAAGATCGCATCAGCAACTCCAATATCTTTCATATCAAAGTTTCTTTCTAGCATATGTTTAGTTGCATTTATGTCATTAATGTCTCTAGTGATGATCAACATGTCACCAATATACAAACAAACAATGACTTTGTGATTTTAATGTAAACACATTTATCACTTCCATCATTCTTAAATCCATTTGCCAATATGGTTTGGTTAAATTTCTTGTGTCACTGTTTGGGTGCTTGTTTTAATCCATAAAGTGACTTAATGAGTTCACACACTTTCTTTTCTTTACTAGGAACCACAGAACCCTCAGGCCGTTCCATGTAAATTTCTTCCTCCAATTCTCCATTTAAGAAAGTTGTTTTAACATTTATTTAACGAATTTGGAGGTTATATACCGCAGCTAATGCAATTAGCATACAAATTAATGTAATTCTAGTTACTGACGAGTATGTGTCGAAAAAATAAGATCTTATTTTCTTCTAAAACCTTTGACAAAAAGTCTTGCTTTATATTTGTCAACAATTCCATCGACTTTCATTTTCCTTGTGAAGATTCACTTTGAACCCAAAGGCTTATTTCCTAGAGGAAGATCAATCAACTTTGTCACTCCCCTAGGTTACCCCCTTGACGTAACATGGGACCTAGGATCACGAGTGACCGCAAGCTAACCCTGAATCTTACATATCATGAACATATTGAAAATATCTAAGTAAATCATGTACTATGCGGAAGCTAAGACAGTGGATATATGAAAATGAAAAAAAAACCCAAATAGTCTGAGTATAAGTGAAATAAACTAAGAGTTTAGTGATAACTGAAACAACCACTTAACAACTCAAGTTGAATCTACTACTATGTCTGAAAAGCCTCTACTAAGTTGAGTTGTTGGGACATGCCCCCAACTAACTCTAACAAACTGAAAACTTAATTGAAAAGAAAAAAATGAAAGCATGTCTATTGTCCTCGAAATATGAGGACTCACTAATGAAGCTGCTGAATGCGGACGAGAATCGATCTAAGTATGATATGGATGCTGAGTACCTGAACCTACATTATGAAAGGATGTAGTGCAGAGTATGCGTCAGTACTTGGAATGTACTGAGAATGCAAGATATAGACACTAAGTTGAACAATTATATATGAGCTGAGGGGACTTATAATCCTATGAGAGCACGTAATTCTGGGACTAGGAGGGTACGCTGAACCCTAGTCTAACTCGGTGCTAAGTCTACTCCCAACTGGATACATATGAAGCTAAAATGCACTAAATACTGAATAGCTCAAAATACTGACATGCTAACTCAGAATGTGACATTCGAATCTAGAGCATTTTTTCTATTTAACTGACCTAGCAAGTATAATTCATGAACTAAGAGAATTTACACAAACTAGGGTTCTGAGCTTTATACAAGAAATTATGCAACGTTTCCAAGAAAACATGATAGTCAGACTGTGGATTCTATAACAACTGAAATCACAACAAATTCCCAAAATTTTACAAACCCTAGGCCTAAACAAGAGACCTAGTGGATAAAAGGAACCCACTAGTGAAATCCCACATACCAGGTGACGATATCTACGGATAAATCCTTTAGATTTTGGGGTTGAAACTTGAAGAACACTGTTGCTTGATCTTGAAAGAAACTGGAGCCTCTTTCTCCTATTTTCGTTCTAACTTGGATGATTTTTTTGGAGAATGAGAGTTCTGGGTATGTTTGACTAGGTTATTAGGCTTAGATCGAGTAAAACGACGTTTTAGGCATCAAACGACGTAGTTTAAGTTCCCCAACGCATAGGGAAAAGACAAAAACGACCCTGACTTAAAAGCTGACGAAGACCATCTACTTTGGGTATGAAAGGCCGTCGTTTGAACTACTGTCCGTCGTCTGGGTCATTGTTCATGCTCTCCCTGATAGGGCTTCACTAAAACGAGCATAACTTTTTACTCCGAGCTTGGATTTTAGCAAATTCAGTGGCGTTGGAAAGAGGATTCAATTATATTTAATTTGATAGGTCATTTTCCACCTAATTTATTTTGTGCTAAAAGATATGACTGTTTGAAGTTGATCCAACAACCATTTTCCTCTAAATATTGCTGACCCTCACCTACGGCCAGACGTACGATCCGTAGGTCCAACCACAAACCGTACTGGTCGACCGTGGGTGGGATTAGAGACCATCTAATTTTGGACCCCAACGACGAACCCTACATACAGTCTGTGTGTTAGACCACAGACCATTGGTGGCTTCCGTGGTTCTGGCACCAGGTCCTGGAAAGCTGCATTTGTTCTAATTTCTCGAATCTAAGGTGTTACAAACTCCCAATGTGGTTGCTCAAGATTGAATCAATCTCACTATTGACACCATCTTTCCAAAATGATGATTCCACAAAAGACATAGGAAATGTTACAAAATCAGATCCGAGGAAAGTAGATGTCCTTTGACATTTACTACGCCTCTGAATCTCTTTATTAAGTACATTTTCCTTTTGTTGTTTCCAAGGTATTTTAGACCCTTCACTAGACTACTCAAGTCTAATTTTACTGTCCATGGTCTTAGGTCATTTTTTTATCCTTCTAGGAATAGGAGCTTAGACTTTGGCTAGACACCCACACTTTGAAATATTTCAAGTTGAATTTTCTTTCTTTTCATTTCTCATATGGAATAGATTGTGTCCTGAACAAAAACAACTTTTTATTGCTTTTTTGAAAAGACAAAACTTTTTTTTTGTTTCCTTTTGCTGTAAGGATAGCTTCTCACACAAGTTTTGTGGTAAGCCTGACCTTACAAGTTATGTAGTCATCATTTCCTTCAAAGTTCGTTTTTTTTCAACTATGCAATTCCTTTAGATTGAGTTGAATAGAGAATTTCCAAACTTATTTATGCAAAAGGAGACTTAAACTCTCCATCCCTATCACTTTTTGTCTTTTCCCAACTGATTTTCAACTTCAATATTATATTTCCTTAACATTTCTATTGTTTCATCCTTACCATCTAACAAATAGACATAACCGTATCTAATGCAATTGTCAATAAAAGTTATGAGATAATTTTTCCCACCACGAGATGGTGTTGACTTCATATAAAAAATGTCTGTGTAAATCAACTCTAAGGGATTAAAATTCCTTTCAACAGATTTATAAGAATTCTTAGCATACTTAGATTCAACACAAACTTGACATTTTTATTTATTGCACTCAAAGTTAGACAACACTTTTAAGTTGATCAGTTTTCCTTGCAAGGTTTTGTAAGTGACATGTGTTTGGAAAAATACTACAATATTGATATTGGATTAGAATTATAAAGTAGTAAATAGTTTATCACAAACACTGTGCCATGGCAAGCCACTACCTTGAAAGCGATTTCGGCCCGACTCCAGTGCAAATCGTTGTAGCCGATCGCTTTCCAAGGTTCCACAGTTACTCTCAAACACGTGCATTCGAGGCTGAAAGTTTGGAGTTGCAGAAAAACAATTGCCCAGAAATCCAGAATAGGAAGAATGATTATTTAAGCCAATAAATGAATTAGTGAAGGAGATAGTAAATGAAAGAAATGACTTGTTTTTCTTCTATGTATTTAGCTCCAAATGATACTCCTTAAATAGGAAAATCATTTACGTTTACAACCATTGAATGTAAGAAACTAACATATAATAAATGTACTCTTACTTTAATGACAAATTTGTCATAATACAAAAGTAATTTCAAATCTTCTGAATACTTCCTATATTTTCTTACGAAGTTAAGAAACTGACACTTGAGATAAATGTGAACCATTAATGTGGAAGTAACTCTCCTATTTCACATATACTAACGACTTAGCAATGTTCACATGGATTAATTACGAAGAGTTAAAAAGTGAAACTTATCCTTTGCATTAAAAGAAAATGAATATTATCCACAATCCCCCACTAATGCAAAGATAAATAATAAGAATAATTTCTAGGAAAAAGAAAGGAACATGTACTTAAGTGTCAATATCTTTCGATTTGAATTGACATGTAGTGAAATTAGGCAACAACACATATCCAAAAAGTGAAGTGCTCTTGAATTAAATGGACATAAGTTGAGACCCCCACAACACATCCATATCCTTGATTTTATGCAAAATCTGTGATCCAACAAAGTGCTTTTATGGTCATGCACACACACTTTGGGTCTTACGAGTGCTCTAGAAAGATGAACCAAGTCTTTCATAAAAGGAGACCACACCTTTACACTCACATAAGTGATTCCATCAAGTCTATCTCAAATAGACTACCTTAAGGCTATAGAATCATTAAGGGCTCAACCTTCTAAAACACTGACTCACGCCATAGGGATAGAAAATGTGGTGTATATTGAAGCCTAATGGGTCCATCACACTACCTCAATCAATGGGCTTTAGCTCCATCCCCCTCGACGTTTCAAGAGTTATTTTCCTTTCCAAACCCTTGGTCATAGGATCCACCAAATTTCTTTCGGACCTTACATATTCCAAGGAAATAACACCCGTTTCAACGACTATTTAACTGCACCATGTCTGATGAGAATATGTTTCTTTTTTCCATTGTACACACTATTTTTGGCAATTCCAATTGCTGCTTGTGAGTCACAATGAAGAGAGACTGGTGAAGCTTGTCTTCTCCACAATGGCATATCTTCCAAAAGATTTCTCAGTCACTCAGCTTCTTGCCTTGCCAACTCGAGAGCAATTAATTTTGATTCCATGGTAGAACGTGCTATACAAGTCTGTTTGGAAGACTTCCACGAAATAGCACCTGCACCCAAAGTATACACATAGCCACTGGTGGAGCTAACTTCATCATTGTCAGTTACCCAGTTTGCATCACAAAAACCTTCTAAACACAACACAAAATTTATTAAAATGCAAACACCAATTCATAGTACCTCTCAAATACCTTAGCAAGCGATAAATAGCCAGTGTTCGCTACTAGGATTATGAGTATATCTACTCAATCTACTAACAACATAAGTTATATCAGGCCGAGTATAGTTCATGAGAAACATTACACTCCTAATTATTTTAGCATATTCAGTTTGAGAAACACTAGATTCTTTATTCTTCCTCAAGTGTATGCTAGGATCATACGGAGTTCTCACTGGAACTACATAAAAACAATCAAACTTTTTCAACATCTTTTCAATGTAATGAGACTGGCACAAAGAGAAACCATTAGCAATTCTTTTTATTTTAACTCCCAAAATCATATCTGCTTCACCAAGGTCTTTCATTTCAAATTTAGAAGAAAAAAAGTTCCTGATCTCATGAATAACATTCACATTAGGATAAAATATTAACATGTCATCTAGATATAAACATATAATGGCACAATCTGAACCTATCATCTTTGAATAAACACAGGTATGAATTCACAACTAAGCCATTATCCATTAATGTGATATTAAATTTTTCATACCTTTGCTTAGGTGCCTGTTTTAGTCCATACAAAGACTTTCTCAATTGCATACTTTATCCTCTTATACTAGAATCAC
This sequence comes from Solanum okadae, assembly GCA_036553675.1. Taxonomy (NCBI): domain Eukaryota; kingdom Viridiplantae; phylum Streptophyta; class Magnoliopsida; order Solanales; family Solanaceae; genus Solanum; species Solanum okadae. Next base: position 10,046,344 of record CM071688.1, on the reverse strand, counting down.
AAACCCTTCAGTTGAGTCATATAGATCTCTTCCTCTAAATCACCATTAAGAAATGTTGTTTTGACATCTATTTGATGTACCACTAAATAATGAATAGCGGTTAAAGCAATAAGAGTCCTAACGGTCGCTATTTTAGTCACAGGAGAATATGTATCAAAGTAATGAACACCTTTCTTTTGGTTAAAACCCCTAATCACAAGTCTAGCCTTATATTTATCAATTCTACCATCATGTCTCAATAATTTTGTTAAATATCCACTTGCTACTTATGGGTTTACAACCTTTAGGCAAATCATACAAGTCCCAAATATGATTAGAAACTATAGAGTCTAGTTCACTTTTAATTGCCTCTTTCCAAAATATAACATCTATTGATCTTATTGCTTCATCATAAGTTTGAGGGTCTTCTTCTATTAGATAGATAAACACTAATTCATAATTTAAAATATTAATATCAAAATTTTCAGTTAAGAAAGTAGTGATAAAATCAGAATCAAAATTAGTCTCAACTCTACGTCTTTTATTTCTTCTGAGTACATTTTCATGCTCATTAGAAATAACATTTGAAGAAGGCACAACATGAGAATTAACTGGCATTGATATAGAAACATTGTTTTGCACATCACTTGACACATTAATTTTTAATGGAAAAATATGCTCAAAAAATTCTGCATCTCTAGATTCACAAATAGAATGATCACTTAGATACATAAATCTATATGCAGCACTATTTTGAGCATAACCAATAAAGACAGTATCATAAGTCTTAGAACCAACATTACACATTTAAAATCAGGTATACCAACCTTAGCCAAACACCCCCACACTTTCAGAAATTTTAAGTTAGGAGCAAATCCTTTCCACAACTTATATAAGGTCTTATCTAACTTCTTATGATGGACTCTATGAAGAATATAGCATGCATATAAGACTGCTTCTCCCCACATATTGTCAGATAGACCAGAGCTTTAAAGCATAGAATTCATCATTTCTTTAAGGGTTCTATTTTTCCGTTCGGCTACACCATTTTGTTGGGGAGTATAGAGAGCACTAACCTCATTATAATACCATTTTTCTCACAAAAATCTTCTAGATTTTTAGTACTATATTCACCACCCCTAGCATATCTAAATCTTTTGATTCTTTTTGTTTAATTGATTTTCCGCTTTTGCTTTGAATTTCAAAAACATGCTTTCAACTTCTTCTTTAGACTTAAGAAGATATACCTTAGTGTATCTAGAAAAGTGATCAACAAAAGTAATGTAATACTTTTTTCCACCTTTGCTAACAGTGTTCTTGAAATCCATTACTACTGCAGTAGAGGATTTACCCATATATACACACTCGCCATCAATAGACTCCTCAAAGTCATGAAATAACTCCTTATTGGCACAGAAATGCCTTCAAGCGCATGTGTCTAGAACCCAGTCAATTTTGTTAGCCATTAGATTTGCCTCAGTGACTACAACAACAATCACTTCATTACCCTCATCAAGGTGAGCTTAGACATCACTTTGTCCTTCCTGCTTTGAGTCTTGCCCTTTTCTTTGATAGCACTTTGCAGCCCTGTGACCAACTTTTCCACAAACAAAACAAGGACCCTAAAATTTTTGAATTTGGCTCTCCGGTTTATTGAATTGGTTTTTCTTCTTCATACGTTCCCTTTTCAAGACTTTCTTTTGTTTGCCTTTGAACTTGTCTTTCACAACAGTACCAGAAGATTCAACAAGATTAGGTTTAGAAGAATTAAGAGAAAGTTCTTCCATCTTATCTTTGAGACGGTTCGTCTCTTCAGTACTCATATGACTAATAAGTTCTTGGAGAGTTAAATTCTTTTTCTTATGTTTTAATTGATTTCTATAATCACTATAAGATGGTGGGAATTTTTCAAGCAGAACATTAGCTTGAAATATCTCACACATCTTCATGTCCTCGTTGAGAACATCAACAGTCAAGTTCTCATAGACTTATTATCAACCATTTGGAATTTAATCTACTGACCGACAACATATTTTTTCTTTCCTGTATCATCAGCACCATATTTCTTTTCCAAATTATCCCATATTTCTTTGGCAGATATAGGTAACAACTAAATCATATAAAGGATTAGTCATATGATTTAGCAAGAGTCCTTTCACAATTCTGTTATCCTTTTCAAACTTCTTTTTAGCAACATCATCAACAACTATAGCATTGCTAGAATCAATAGTAGTATTATACCTATTCATAGAAGGTTCGTTAAATAAAATAGGGAAAAAGGTCTGAAATATATCCGAACTTTGGCCGAAATTGCTATTATGATACCGAACTTTGGAAATGACCTTTTACCCCCCTGCACTATTTAATAGTGTATTATATATATATATATATATATATATATATATATATATATATATATATATGCCCACGTGGATATCATAAATATTGCATAATTATAAATAGTAAAGTGTCCACGTGGACACATATATACGTTTAAAATACACTTTTAAATAGTACAGGGGGTAAAAGGTCCTCCATAAAGTTTGGTATCGTAACAACAATTTCGGCCAAAGTTGGAGTATTTTTCAGACTTTTTTCCTAATAAAATATAATCAACTTCTAATTGTTCAAAGAAAATTAAAAGTTTTTGTGACCAACGTTTAAAATTGTTTCCATCCAAAGCCTCAAGTTTTGACAAATCAGAAAAAGTTTTGTTCAAAGAAATAGCCATTTATCAATATTCTATGTTAGTAAAATCGCTTTCAAATTGTTGGGAAAATACTACAATATTGATATTGGATTAAAATTATAAAGTAGTAATAATTTATCACAAACACTGTGTCATGGCAAGCCACTACCTTGAAAGCGATTTCGGCCCGACTTCGGTGCAAATCGATGTAGCCGGTCGCTCTCCAAGGTTCCACAGTAACTCTCAAACACGTGCACTCGTGGCTGAAAGTTTGGAGTTGCACAAAAATAATTGCCCAGAAATCCACAATAGGAAGAATGATTATTTAAGCCAATAAATGAATTAGTGAAGGGGATAGTAAATGAAAGAAATGAATTTTTTTTTTCTTCTATGTATTTAGCTCCCAAATGATACTCCTTAAATAGGAAAATCATTTACGTTTTCAACCATCAAAAGAATGTAAGAAACTAACGTATGATAAAATGTACTCTTACTTTAATGAAGAATTTGTCATAATACAAAAGTAACTTCAAGTCTTCTAAATACTTCCTATATTTTCTTACGAAGTTAAGAAACTAACACTTGACATAAATGTGAACCATTAATATGGAAGTAACTCTCCTATTTCACATATACTAACGACTTAGCAATGTTCACATAGATTAATTACGGAGAGTTAAAAGGTGTAACTTATCCTTTGCATTAAAAGAAAAGGAATATTATCCACAACATGTCCCAAGTGTTCATGTCACAAACAATTTTACTCAAGCAAGTAAGAACAAATAAAAATATTGAGTTTGAAAAGCTCTCAGTGAGGTAGCTTTTTCTCACAAATATTTTTTTCCTACTTATTACAATTTTGTATGTTACAAACATTGTTTAGAGTCAGCACCTTGTCAAATGTATTTTTCAAAAGGACCTTTCCATAACTTTCAATTTGATTGTTATAGAACTACCCATGGACATTCTTTCATTGGGTCCAATAAAGATAATATAATCCAAATGCTTCTTTTATAAAATATGACAAATGACTATTCACCAATATTCATGTCTATACAAATAGTTTTATTTTAATAGACATATCTTTTCATGAAAAATCACAACATTTTAAGTGATACTCTTTCATAAAAGAACACAATTATTTTGAACAAGTGTGTGTGTGTGTGTATATATATAATTTGGTAGTTTCATTCTAGTCATACCATATACTAGTAAAAGAGAAACTCAACGACCACAATATCAAATATACTCCAAGAATTTTGTGGGTCTAACATAATACAAAAGTATCATTAATTTCATATTTTGTGCTATAAATTTGAATTAGACCATAAGTCTAATTTTTATCTTTATCATAAGCAAAGAATCCCATACTTTAAATATGATATCAAATATATTTTTGAGTGTTTAAAAATAGTTTTTCCACATATTTTTTCTCATACTATCTAAATTTCATTGACAATATGAAGCCTCTTTTGAAAATATTATTCTACAAAAGAATTATAGTGCTTCAATTCCCTTTGACAATGTTTTCACAATGTCAAAGTTCATTCCATAGAGACACCTATTGCAGACAAATCACAATCTTTAAGTCACTGGTCTTTTTTTTGTTACCACAATTAGACATACCACTTAGTATTTAGAATACTAACTATAAAGACACTTTTTTTTGTAAAATTTATTTCTATTTAACAATGAAGTTGTAGAAAACCAAAAATAACCCTGACTTATTAGGTGAAGTTTTAAATTCGTCAAACTAGTTGCATAAACAACCACAAAAAATTTTAGTCTACAATAATCAAACACAATCAAATATCACACGGAATATAAAACTACAAAATTTTTTTTTTAGTCTCCAAACAGAATAAAACATATTCTTAGGTTCTCACATAAATATGTTTTTCGTTTCAAATAGCCTTCCAACTATAACATTTTGACATACTATCTTATCAAACTAAAATATGCATATCTCATTGTGCAAACTAAAATTTTTTAAAGGCAACACTATTTGCCAAGAAAAATTTATTCAAAAAACATATGATTTGCAGATCTTTTTTCAAAGACACACATGATAAATATCAAAAGAGTTAACTTTTAAAAACTATTTTCCTCCTTAGATAAATAATAAGAAGGTTACATGGTGTAATCTTTAATTGAAATACCACCGATTCTTCTAGTACATTTTCACGTCGCTCTTGCTAACCAAGGCACCGAATTCTCGAGAAGTAGTGCATTAATCTACTACTTCCATAATCGGTTTCCCTCAATCAGTAGAATAGAAGAAATACCAATAGTAGAACAATTTCCTCAAGATTATTGTTCATCGTATATTCTTAAGATACTTAGAACAAAAACTTTGAAGAATTTAATAAGAAACAACAAAATTTAAAGTGTATTTTCAAAACTAGAAAATTAAAACCAGTAGAGAAAATAGAATCAGAAATATATTAGAAACAATATATAAAATATTTTTTTCAAAGAAGAAAATTGAGTCAACTGAATGAATAGTATCCCCTTAAGGAAATTATTCCCCTCAAGTACCCGAGGTTAATGGAATATATCCCCCCAGGATAGAATTATCTTACTCACCGGTGTATTAGTACCTATAACCATGGTGTTAGCGAAACACTCAACAATAGTAAAGTACACTTAGAATACTAGATTTATTAGTAGTAGAAGAAGTCCAGAAAATTGGTTATTTTATAATGAGAGGGAATCCCTCTATTTATAAACAACAAAGGGTAGTGTGAACAGATGCTTATTGTGTCTTATCGGAAATGTCACAACCCTTTGAAAAGTTACAATCCTTCGGAAAAGTCACAACTCTTCATAAAAGTCGCAACTCTTCATTTTCCATTCACACCTTTTAAAAAAACCCAACACACCATTGGTAGGAAGTTGGACACGGCAAGTAAATGGTTTTTTGGGGAAAAAAAATTGTTTTGTGATCGGGTCATTGGGTGGGTTTGGGGAGGAGGAGGGGGTGGATGCGGTGGGGCGGAGGAGGTGGCAAGCTCGCTGGTTTTGTAGGATAGGTTGTAGAACCAGGTGACAAAATTTGTGTTTTGTTTAGGGGCTGGTAGGTGATAAGATTAGGGGTTGTATTATGGGGTTGTTGCAAAGAAGCAGGGGAAAGTGAATCACCTGAACTTGAGGGATGCACATGATTTTGATCGGTGGAGACGGACTCACAAGCTTGGCCATCGGTAGAAATGTCTCGAATAGGTAGAGGATAAGGAAGTGGTGAAATAACAGGTGAAAAAGTTTGAGTTTGAGATTCTGTAGGTGTGTCAAGAACTCCCCACACAAACGTAAACAATTTATTTTTAAGATGTGAGAATATTGTGTGAAAGGGAAAAATATTTTCAATTTGTTTTACATCACGTGAGATGAACAATTTAGAGTTAATGGGATCAGAACATTGGTGTGCATACTGAACTTGTTAGAATCCTAGATAGACACATAGAGTGGACCTAGGCTCAAGCTTTGGCTGGTGTAACGCTTAAGCCATGAGTAACATAGACAACCAAAAGTTCTAAGGGAGTCATATCTTGGTGCAAACACCAAACAATTTTTCATATGGAAATGTATTGTTTAAAATTTGGGTGGGCAATCAATTACTAAGATAAGATGCATGTTGACAAGCAAACGATCAAAAACTTGAAGAGAGGGATGCCTCGTGTAAAAGTGTTTTGGCAGTTTCAACAATGTGTCGACGACGACGCTTTGCTATGGCCACTCTTTGAGGTGTATTAGGAGGTGATACAAGGTCTTCAAGTCTATTTAGAGTGAGATACGGATCAAAACCTTTATATTCATCTCCTCCATTAATATACGGAGAGACAAGTTTTTGCTTAAAATATTTTTCCACAAAGGGATGAAACTTAGAAAAAATGTCTCGAACCTCATGTTTGTTTTTAAAAGTGTACAACCAAATATACTTGGTGTACTGATCAATGGACACACAATATTATCATTTTTTATCAATGGAAAGGACATGCGATGGACCCCACAAGTCACTAAAAATTAGTTGTAGCGGAGCAGTACTAATTAGAGATAAGCAATTGAATGGAAAACAATGAACTTTATTTGAACAACAAGAATTACAGAAAGTAAACTTGTTTGGGGATGAAACTGGAAGAGAAAATTTATTCAAAACAAAATTCAAGATTCTTGACTTGGCAAGGAACCATTGTAGTGGCAACTTGAACAATAGGTTTATTAACAGTGAAATTCAGCCATTCATAGAGTTCAATCCTATTCCGATCTGAGACCAGCGACACCCACGTTTTCAAGTCCTTCACTAAGAAAGAAAATGGGAAAAATTCAAGGGATATCATTTTATCTTGACAAAATGTTGATACAGAAAGAATATTTTGTTTCATAGCAGGTGCACACGAAGTATCAATTAGTCTAAAAGCATTATTTGATGAAACTAATTTAGTAGAACCATGATGAGTAATTGAAATTCTTTTACCGTCGCCCATAGCTATGCCTTCTGAACCATGATATTCATCCATATTGGTAGACTCTTTTATGACATGATGAGTTGCATTGAAATCAACAATCCATTGATTTTCTGCAACTTGGTTACCTGAAAGAAAATTGGTCTTTGCCTCTAAATGATTGTAAGACTAACTGACAAACATTAGCAGTATGACCCTGTTTATTGCATAATTGACAGCGAACAAGGTTATTGATGTAACGCCCTTGCGCAGGAGCAGTTGTACGATTGCTGGAACACTACTGTGAGGTGTTGTTGGGTCGACGAGCAGCACAGTTGTTGGAATTGATGGATCTGTTACGAGTTACCATAGCAACAATTATGGCACTAGTTTCTTTCTTCACTTCCTCATGTTTGAGAAAGAGCTCATAATCAATTATTTTTGCATACAACTCATCATAAGAGATGATATAATCTCTTGCTCAAATTGCAGCGGAAATCTTAAAAAAATCAAACCCAAGACCACTTAGAATTTTCACAACCAACTCTTCGTTGGTGATTGTAGCTTTAGCAGTAGCGAGCTCATTGTGGAGAGAGCGTACTTGATAGAGATAATCGGCTACTGGGCGGGAGTCCATTGATGAACGCGCGAGCTGGTGACGAAGGCTAAATATTCGTGTTTGGGACTTGTTTGCATAAGCAAGATGCAGAGTCCCAAGCAAGTTGAGCAGAAGAGGAAGAAGCTACAGTTGCAGTGATTGTCGGATCGACAGAAGCCATGATAGCATTCTGGATCAATTGATCTTAATGGAACCAAAGGCTATAGGCTGGGTTCGTGACGTCTCTATTGTTTTGTGTGATAGTTGTGGAAGGAGTTGGGGAAGAGCCATCAAAATGGCCAAATAGATTATGCCCGCGCATGAGTATGGAAATTTAGGCCTTCCAAGTAGAGAAGTTGTTGTCAACAAGCTTTATCGGCAGCTGGGACACAAGATTAAACTCAACAACAATGTTAGAGTTGCTGCTTGTAGTGGAGTCTGCATTACGGACGTTCTCAGGCATGTTAAGAGAGAGTTTGTGGTGGTAGTTAGAGGATAAAAAGAAATCTCGAAAGAGTTAAGACGAAAGCTCTGAAACCATATAATGACTTGAGCAAGATGAAGCAAACGATTACTTTATTAGTCAATTATAAACTGAACTATATACATAAACAAAATAACAGAGTCCCTCCTACGGTGGAAACTATCCAGAGATCAGGGAAAATAAAATATTAGATTCCTAGAATAGTGGAAACAGAATAACTAACAATACAGTAAAATAATCTACCTATACAACAGTAACTATAAGAATTAAGGAGTTATAAGTAATGTTCTAATAATATACATCCTCATTATATATAAGGTTGTTAAGGAAAGATATTTCTATAGGTAAATATCCATGAAAAATGAGATTTACTAGCTAGCTTGAAAGATATTGGTCACTTTGATAAGTTGATACCTTTTGTCACAATTAATGTGGCGTTTTTTGCTTTGTGAGATTCAAACTAGGTGAACTGATCTTGCACATATTTATATGCTTAATTACTATTATTTGCCCACATGTACCTAGTGTTTTGAGAGTATTCTTAATACTATTTGTTATGTTGGGATTGATATTGTGATGATTGCACTCTAAGACATGTGAATAGCCTATGCAGGAATTTTCGAATGGAAATTGAGCATATGAGATTTAGAATAGAGAAGAAAAGCATGGATGCAACTCCAAGAAGCAAGCATTAGATGAAATTGTCACTGTTTTGAGGCTGTTGATTTTGACGAGAGCGCCACTGCTGGGTATTTGATGAGTCTCGGGCTGTCTGGGAACTCCATTATTGGCTACCTTGTGAGGTATTACTTGCCTGTTTTCAGTTGATGTTATTTCTTGAAGGTGCTTGGTTGTTTCTTGAGCAATTGGAGCACTAATTAGTGGTGTTCGTTTGACTTCTTCATGCTTAAGAAAGATCTCATGGTCAAGCAGTTTCTCATAAAGTTCTTCATTAGGTGATCATTGTTTCATGCGACCGGATGGCTGTAGAGATAGTGTTATAATCGGGTCCAAGGCCTTGGAGGATTCTCACATTAAGTTGCACATCAGTGATTGGTGCTCCACCGATTGCAAGTTCACCAGCAATTGAAGGTACTATCAGGCCTAGAATCTTTGGTAATACGAGCTAGTTGATCTTAGAGACTGATAATTCTTGTATGTGATTTAATGGCGAAGGCAGTGTGCAGGGATTCCTAAGCTTTGTGTGCCGATATGGCAGTTGTAATAGTTGATGCAAGTGTAGGTTCTATGATGCTAAGATGGCATTTTGGACAAGTTGATCTTGTCAAAACCAGTTCGTATAAGCTGGATTCAGAGTGCTTTCATTGTTTCTTGTAAGTGAGATTGGAGGAGCACTAGTTGTGCCATCAAGATGACCGAAAAGGTTATGTCCGTGCATAAGCAATGACAATTGTGACTTCATGAGGTGGTGAAGTTATGGCTACCGGCAAGTATGATGGGTAATTGAAAGGCAGGGTTAAACTGCACGATGACAATGTTATAGGCCGTGGTATATGCATTAACAACAGTGGTATTGGGGGCCATTTTTGCGTGAGGTAGCAACTAGGATTAGAGGGGGGAAAATTGGGATCGTACTCGTGTGAGCTTTTAGAGCCCTAATACCATTAAACAACTTATAAGACTAGATTGAGAATGAGAAGTATTCTGCAATATTCATAAGGTGATGAAGAATATATATTAAGTGTTGATACAATAATGAGTCTTAAAGGGATACAACAACTAATCCTAGTTGTACAAGAAGATAAAATCATGTTATCTTTTTTACAATGAATGTTAAAAATTAAGAAAAATCTGGAAATTATATATTCAGAAATAATTTTGTATTCAATGTTTGTCTTTATTAGATAATGATGCTTTAAAACTTATGTGCTAAATTGGTCCCTTAATGTGACAATAATACTTGAATTTAATCATTACAAAGTGAAATGCTTGAGGGTAAGTTCTAGAAAAATCTTGTTGGATATGCCTTTCCATAATTAGTTTCATCTTGGATATTAATTCCCAAAAAATCATGTTGCATTTGGTCTACATGAAATTCTTGTCGAGCTCCCTTAAATATTAGAAAATCCGTTCATCTCTTCTGTACTCCATTCTGAGAAGAACTTATCATCTCCACTATATGTATCGATGGCTCGTAAATTGGTGTTGATCATGATGTTGATCCTGAATCATCAAGGCATCCATTGGCTCTATATCATTCTGTTGTGGAAATAACTCATGTGCATTACTTGTATTAATATTAATACCTTGATAACTCATCAACTGATGTTGATCATGAGGTTGACCCTGAATGAATGAACTCCATTGTGCAAATAACTCATCTAAACTACGTATATCAGTATGACCACCTTGATGACTCATCAATTGATGTTGATCATGATGTTGATCCTGAATCATCAAGGCAGCGGTTTGCTCTATATCATTCTGTTGTGGAACTAACTCATGTGAATTACTTGTATTAATATCAACACCTTGATGACTCATCAACTGATCCTGATTATGAGGTTGATCCTGAATGAATGAACTCCATTGTGCAAATAACTCATCTAAACTACGTATATCAGTATGACCACCTTGATGACTCATAAATTGATGTTGATCCTGAATCATCAAGGCAGCGGCTGACTCTATATCATTCTGTTGTGGAAACAACTCATGTGCACTATTTGTATTGATATTAACATATTGATGACTCATAAACTGATGTTGGTTATGATGCCAATCTTGAGTAATCGAGAAATCACATGGCTCTACAACACTTTGTTGTGCAAACAACCTATCTCCGCCACCTGTATCAGTATTAGCACCTTGATGATTCATAAACTGATGTTCGTCATGATTTATCAAGAAATCGCTTGGCTTTACAACACTCCATTGTGCAAACAACTTATCCCCACCACCTGTATTAATATTCAGATCTTGATGACTCTTAAACTGATGTTGATCTTGAATCGTCAAGGAATCAGTTGGCTGTACAAAGCTCCATTGTTCGAACAACTTATCTCCACCATTTGTATTAATATTCACACCTTCACAAGGTTGGGCTAAGGATGTATTCATACCACCACTCATATAATTTACTTGTGAAAATATACCGGGTATGTTATGTTGTTGTTGATTACTTGTAAATTGTGGTTGATGAAGATGACCCTCCATATGTTACAAATTAGGATTTATAAACCAAAATTACTTGAGAGAAGCAAAAGGGTTTTATATGAAGGGGGGAGGAAAATAATAGTTGATGCGAAATGTGAATATAATGTATGAATTTGTAAGGAAAAGTAATAGATCTATGTGCTTATATACAATCATCGGGGCGCACTATCCGTTTGTACTTTGTTTCAAGATTTGAAAAAGATAAATGAAGACTAACATATTATAAATTATTTTCCATATTTGGTTCATTTTATGGATCTTAGTTTGACCAAATACAAAGTTAATTAGTAAGTGATTTTAAAACTTTGTAACTAATAAAAAATATGCATTGACCGAATTTTTATTTTATTTATTTTGTCTTAAATCTGATACTTATGATATTAAAATTAATTTTTCTTCTATATCAATAATAAAAGATAACAAATATTTTCACTATCATTAATGTTTTTCCTTTAAGGGATTAGTCTTCTCCAATCGGATATCTCAAAGTGGAAATTTATTTATTATCTTTCTTTATTTGGTAGCGCTTCTCTCGAATGGATCCTGCGCATCGTAAATTCAAACTAGCTCTGTTTGTATTTGTACTTGCTAATTGAGATCCATATTTGTTCATATTACGTCATGCTGACGAAAGATATGTGTACGAGGTGAGTCAGCGACCACTTGTTCATTCATTTAAATGTTTTTTGGATAGTACGTATGTAGTAACTATGTGTACTACAAAATAAAAGTAGGAACAAGGCATAATAACCCCCTTAAATTTTCACAAAATTATTAATTATACATTTAAATTATGAAAATGTCATATTATCCCTTTAAATTTAAGTTTTATGTATTATTTACACTTCTAAACTATATGAAGGTGCAATCCACTAAACTTAATTATTCCATATTATTTAAACCCCTGAATTAATTTTGTCCAATTTATTTTGTTGTCTAATTGTAGTTTTCGCTCCAGTTTTATATGCCAAATAAATTAAAGGAACTTGTGTAAAGTATCAATAGCTTTACAAGTACATGACAATTTCGTAAACAAAGAAAACATGTGCAAATTATCAAGAATAATTTTTAAATATCAGAATGATTCAGGGAGTTTCATAAATACAAAAATGAGTGCAAAAGTGTACTTAACATTTTAAACACAAAAAGAAGTGCAATTTTGACAATTATGTTAAGAGGGTAATAGGACCCTCAGATAGTTTAGAGGTATAAATAATATATAAAAATTAAGCTAAAAAATAATAGGACCCTCACATAATTTGTGTGTATCTGAGGATTTTGTCATGATTCAGATGGGGGAGGGGGGGGGGGGGGGATTCTTATGTCTTGTCCCATAAAAGTACGTTCAAAATTTATAACGATATCATAAAATTAAATCATAAATTTAAGTTATATACAACATCATTATATATAAGGTTATTAAGGAAAGATATTTTGATAGGTAAATATTCATGAAAAATGAGATTTACTAGCTAGCTTTAAAGATATTAGTGATTATCAAATTACCAGTGTGCTCCTTTTGTCACAATTAATGTGACATTTTTTGTTTTCGGAGATTCAAACTATGTGAACTTTGAAAATATTTTTAGATATAGTCTTTCATCATATAAATGAGAAGAATTGCAACCTATAGTTTTTTTTCGTATATAGTTCTTGAATATATAAATTATAATCTTAGAATATTGAGTTGATAATCAAATCCAATTTAACTTAGAAGATTAGTCTCTCTCTCACACACACAAACACACACACACACACATATAATGCATATCATACCCAACTAAATACTCTCTTCTGGTAGCTAACCGACATTGTATTTGTCAACTTGTGGTCATCTGTACCATATACATATTCTTGTGGGAAAATAGGCCCCTATTTCCTTAGATATAGCTCAGAGTTAATGCATATAACATGACATGATATGAACTATGAATGTATATAGTATGTCATAATAAGAACTTAGCCAATTTTAGCTCTTTGATACTATTAGTCTCTTAATCTCATATCACTTTCGTATAACATATAAAAGCCTCTTAGAACTTTATATATTTTCCGAACAAACTTGAACTTAACTTGACATTTGAAAGGTAAGTTAAACTAAAGGATGCTCATAAAGATCTGACGGTGCTACAATTAGTTTCTATACATGTTTCATTAAGTAGAAGAAAGTATTTAAAATAATATGTCCTTTAGGTGTTTAAACATACAAGTTATATTTGAGAGTTTTTGAAATTGATGTGTTATTTTTAAGTTTTCTGATGAGTGATAGATTTACACTCATTTGTGGCCTATTTAACTCAACATTTAGTATCCTCAATGCCTAATTATGTCCTATTCGAATGATATTGTGTTTATTTGGAATTATGAAGTCTAAAGGACAACACAAGGATGAATGTTCAAAAGAAGGGTAAAAAAATATGAAAATAAGTGTTAACTTCATATTGTTGATCACCTAGCAAGAAGTTAGGATTGTCTAATGAGACTGACCTTGCCTAAAGTAACAATGCCCAACACTTGAATTTATTGAGGCAGGTCGGCGAACAAAAAGGGAAATACTGATGCACCAAATGAGAAAGGTGAAAATGCTAACAATCGCCGAAGGCGACGGTACAAGGAGAAAAATTAAAGGCATCAAAAGTGAACAAATGTGGTACTCAGTGATTCGCCGAGTGTGAACGACAAACTTGAATGAGTTCGATGACTGAGGTTCAATCACCTGAAGCGTAGAGAAAGAGAAAGGCGAGTTAATGAGCAGTTGGCTATCCGTTCTTTGTGATTGACGAGCCCAATTAATGTCGCCCAATGGGTCATGTATTGATTTTTGGGACAAATTTTGAGGAAATTATAAATAGCCCAAAGGAGAGAGAAGTCAAGAGTTCAAAAATAGAAATGTTTTGAACAATAGTGAGAGAGAGAAAAACTTTACCTTGTGAAGAAAACTTTCTAGTTTTTTGGGGTTTTCAATTTTGTTCTTGAAATTGATAAATTGAAGTTGAATTCAAAGTGGGTTTGCTTTTAATTTCTTAATTTCATGTCACCCATGACTACTTTCATGAAAGATATTATTTCTTTACCCTTTAAGATGGGTGACTAAAACCCCAAAATCAAGGGGTGCAATTATGGAGTCAGGTGGATTTAATGTAGTGTGTATTGTATTATGCTCGATTTTGTTGCTATTCATACATGAGATGAAATGATTCTATGAGGTCGATGCCAAATTAGTTCAACAATTAGTGTCCTCAATGCCTAATTATGTCCTATTCTAATGATATTGTGGTTATTTGCAGCTATGAAGGCTAAAGGACAAGACAAGGATGCATGTTCCAAAGAAGGGTCAAAATATGAAAAGTGTACAATCCATATTGTTGATCGCCTAGCAAGAAGGGAAAATTTCCTATGAGACTGGCCTCACCTAAAGTAACAATGCACAACACTTGAATTTATTGAGGCAGGTCGGCGAACAAAAAGGGAAATGACAATGCGCCGAATGAGAAAGGCGAACATGATGGTCATTTCCAAAGGTGACAGTACAAAGAGAAAAATTGAAGGTTTGAAAGGCGAACAAAGGTGGTACTCGGAGATTCACCAAGTGTGAAAGACAGAATTGAACGAGCTCATCGACTGAGGTTCAAACGCCTGAAGCCTAGAGCAAGCGAAAGGCGAGTTGAGAAGTAGTTGGCGATCCGTCCATTGTGATTGGCGTGCCCGACTAATGTCGCCCAATGGGTCATGTATTGGATTTTGGGCAAAATTTTGGAAAAAGTTATAAATAGCCTGAGTATATCATTCCCCTATGTCGTTTTTAATTGAGTATATCATTCAACTAACTACTAATTCTCTAAAAGCTCACCTAGGGTTCCTCTTCTCCAACAAGAACCATAAAACTTTCAAGTCAAAAATTTAAAATACTAAGAGAATCCCTCCACCCAAGGTTTTCTCATGTTCTTCCACTCTAGGAACCTCATAAAAGAGTTTCTTTTATCAAGAGAAATCACCAAGATTAAAAGATCAAAGGTTTTCTCCAAAAAGCTAATGTTCTTCCTCAAGCTCAAGATAAAATCAAGTCTCCACAAAAGTTTTCAGTCTAATAGCTTCATAATCAGATGTAAGGCTATCATAGTATTGTAGTAGTTCGTCCTCACACCCTACACGTTCTTTCAAATAATTAAGTAAAATAGTAATCTAGGTTCTATCCTTAGATTTGAGTATTCTTGAGATGAGTTGATGTTGAGTTCTGAGTATTGAGTTTTTCTATATTGTTATTGAGATCCATGAGTTGATTCGTTCATATCTATATTTCAGCATGAACCTTATTTTGAGTTATAAATTTTGAGAATCTTTTAAGGCCAACATTTGTGTTTTAAACTGAAATTTTGAGGAAGTAAAGAGGAGTTTGAAAAAGAGTATAAGGGAACTAAGTATTTCTTAACTGTTTCATTTTTACATGAAGAAAGAGAGTATTATTTTGAGAAAAGTAAAAGAAGTTTCACAAAGATTGAGTACAGAGCATTTATCTCTTAAATATGAATTTTTGAGTAATTATCTCGACCTAGAGAAAGTATTTTTACATTGAGCAAAGAGAAACATTGTTTTCTAAATGAGCAATGAGTTTAGAGATATGCCAGAGTAGTTACCTCTTATAAGAGGATATGAGCATCGATATGGGGGAGGGTTTAGACAACTCACAGCCCCCATAAACCATGTCTTGCCAACATGGGTACATAATCATACTTTTTAGATGAATCCTTATTGCTTAGTGGATCCACTTAGTTGAGAGTTTCTTTATCCCGGCACGATATAGGACAGTTCTGGCAGCGTGGACAAGACGTTGTATCATACGTAGCTCATAGTGATGGTTGTCGGTTAGAGAATCTCCCAAATAGAGTTGAAAGTGTATATTTATTATATCACTTAATATGTTGAGTTCAGAGATGAGCAAGTATTTTCGTAGAGTTTTAATGATTTCACTCTTTTATTTCTTTACATTCAGTTGAGTATATATCTATATCTATTAAAGTCCTTTCATTCAGTTATTTGTTATTTAGATATATTACATACTCATACATTCAATGTACTGATGTCATTCGACCCGCATCTTTTAATGATGCAGATACATGTTCTTAGGATCCTCAACAAGAGTCTGTTGAGATCACTTCATCCGCTCGTTAGCTTTTGAGTAAGACCTCTTTGCTTCCGGAGGACTCTAGCTTTATGAGTTGTTAGTAGTAGTTCTCTTGAGGAGACGTGGGTCTTGTCCCGACGATCATCTTTGAACAATAGAGGCTTCATAGATAGACATTTTTGGAAAGTCGTTTAATGTCAAAAGTTTTTGTTTAAAACTTATGTTTAATACTCTGTATATTCAAGGAGTTTTAAGATTTAACACAATGTTGATTTAACATTTCTTTCAGTATGATGCTTGTGTATTCTTGAGTTAATCTTCCGTTCTTCGTCATCCAGGATGAGGGTTCGCTTGGGGACCATCAATGGTTCTCGAGTGTCGGCCATGTCCAAGGTGTAGGCTCGGGTCGTGACAAAACAATGGCTATTAGACTCCAATTGTCTCCCAATCACACGCTCGTCTTCATGTGGGAATGTACCATAGAGCGAGACCACCTTCAGAGTTACTAGGAACCTACTCTAGCTCGAAGCCGAAACCCGATCCAATATAACCAACACGTCCCGCAATCACAAAGGAAACACACGATAGGGCCGAAACATAAGGAAAGTTATGGATGAAAGGTTACGAAAGATGAGTTGTCGCCTAGCTAAGGATTCATACTGTCATACCCAGCTACATGAAAAAACATACTGTTGATCAAGAAGTTACATAATCACACTACTCAAAAGTAAGTCATACAGCAATCAGCATGTACAATCATAAACACTCATTGCACATCTGATATACCAATGTGACAGAGCCTCCCATTGATGCGCCTAGAGATCCCATGTATAAATCTTAGAGGGAAATTATGAAGGTATTGATCTCTTCTGTTTCAACTGATTAGACATTTGTTCTGTCATATGCTGTTTATGCAGTTTATTTTGCTAAAGATATGAAGCTTGTGAAGTAGTTTATTTTGCTTTTTCATTTTCATAGGGCTGAATTTGCTGCCTGTGTAATTGGAGGTAGAGAGACTATTTCTGATAGACCATTGACTTAAGGAAAAACTTTCAAAGCTAATAGAAAAAAGAAATAACAGGAGTGAAGAAGTCATGGAGAATTATTGTTAAAGCATGTCAAAGCATTTTGAAAAAAGAAATGCAACTTCAACAAAATAATATGATAATCGAAGTACAAGAAACAACAGATAATAAATGACATTGAGGGACAAGAAAGTCACTGAGTATTACTACGACTACTAGTATGAAAAGGGAAAGAGTGTGTGTGTGTTAATTAACTGTTTGGACTATGATTTAGGGACTAAACTTAGAATTAATCTAAAAGCCTAAGCTACTCTGCCTCTTCAAAAATGCCAACCGGTGCATGTGAGATCTCTAAATAATGCATTTTTGGAAGATTGTACACAGGTGTGTGGGAACAATTTTGGACAATGTGAGCAACAAACAATGACAATAGCTCTTCAAAGACCCTCTTTTTGATAATATTGCTTATCATAGCCTATTACAGCTGCTGTAAGCATTATTATATAAAGTGTTTTATTTATGAGGTCTTTTGTTGGGAGGCACATCAAATATAACTATAGTTAGGCTGTCTGCAAGACCTATTGAATACCCGAATAGGTGAAGAAAACTTTTTTGGCTGCTCCGACGCGTAGATTCATGGGTTAATACAAACGAAAAAAACAAGAAAGTCATGTAATTCCTCAAAAGTTAGCTCGTTAATACGAAAATATGCATGAAAAAATGGTGGGACGGTACATGATGCTTCCCAAACTCATTACGGAGATCCTCATAAAGTTTTTTCATAAAAAAATTTGGGTGATCCGAGGCGCCAAATCCATAGGCTAATACACACGAAAAATCAAGAAAGTTGCGTAATTTCTAAAAATTGGCTCGTAAATGCGAAAATATGCATGAAAAAAATGGTGGGACTTTACGTGATGTTTCCCCAACTCATTACGGAGGTGCTCATGAAGTTTTTTCGGAATTTTTTTTTTTGAGTGCTTCGGGACGCCAAATCCATGGGTTAATACACACGAAAAAACAAGAAAGTCGTTTGATTCTTAAAAGTTGGCTCATAAATACGAAACTATGCCTGAAAAAATGGTGGGATGGTACATAATGTTTTCTCAACTCATAACGGAGGTTCTCATAAAGTTTTCCAAAAAAAAAATTGGGTGTTCCGAGGCGCCAGATCAATGGGTTAATACACACAAACCAAGAAAGTCATACAATTCCTTAAAGTAGGCTCGTAAATGTAAAAATATGCCTGAAGAAAACAGTGGGATTGTATGTGATGTTTCCCCCAACTCATTATGGAGGTCTTCATAAAAAAAAATTCAATTTTTTTTTTTGAGTGCTCCTAGGCACCAGATCCATGGGCTTCAAGAGAACGAAGCCAAATTATTTCAGTTGTGATATTGGCAACAGATTGATATTCAACCTCGATTGAGGGGTGAGCGACTATGGGTTGCTTCTTAGCTCACCAAGATATCAAATTGCGTCCCATATACACAACAAAACCTCCTGTGGATCGCCTATCATCGGTGGTGCCCGCCCAATCGACATCACAAATGGCCTGAAGTTGGGAGCTGTATGAGTGAGTAATAAACAATCCTTGATGCAAGGTGGATTTGACACATCGAAGAACGCGTTTGCAGGCTGCCCAGTGAGTGGTTGTTGGTGCAGATAAAAATTGGCATAATTTGTTCACAGCAAATACCAAATCAGGACGAATGAGACAAGCGCATATTCTCTTTTTTCCAAGTAGAAATGAACAACTCATATCTCAAAGTTTAAGCTTAATTGTTGTTGTGTTTCTTGTTGGTGGATAAGTGTTCGAGGTTTTTTCTTAATGAGTTAATCGATAATCCATTCATACATTAATAAATTATATTCATATCATTCAATTTATAAAGTCTTTGAATTGGGAGTGTAATTTTATACTTTCAGTTTTAATTATCTCAAGCTCTCGATTGTTCTACAAGATAGCAGTGTTGCTTTAATTTTAAGCAAGATGCAATCTATCAACTCATGTGCATGCTTCATTTGGTTTTTCACCTTGTTTTAAAATGATTTTTAATGAATTTTTTACTTAAAATTTTAATGTTTAAACCGATAATAATCAGTAATCGATAAATTGACATCTAAATATCTATAATGATTTAGCATGTCAAACATCAAAATAATAATGTCTTGTTCTTCGATCATCTTAATTGAAATATTACATAGGCTCGGTTAGTTCAACTTTCTTATCATTAAACCAAGCACAATGTAAAAAAATAGTTGAAATGTGATCTAGGACGGTCCATATTAAAATTTGCTCTATTTTGACATCCTTGCCTCCAAATAAACTAGAAATATCCTCAAAAACATTTGATGAATTTTTTTGCAAGGCTAGTATCATTTCTTCAAATTCGACATGGTATAGTATGATATGGTATTTGAAATTTTGGTATCGTAATTTTGGTATTCGATTTTTAAAACTATTATATCATTACCATACTAATTTTGGTTCAATATTTTGAAGTTTGATTTTGGTATTTTGCAGTATAGTAAATCGGTAATCATAATTTGTTCAACTTCAGCTAACATATAATCGTATAATAGAGTATAATAACTTCGACAATTCAAAAAATATCTCAATTATATCATACTAATACATTACGTACACATGTAGAAATATATATTTAAAAGAAAGTACAAACAACTTCTTTTGTTACTCAATTACATTTAAAATGCATTTCAATAAAATAAAAAGTAGTCAAATTTTTTCAATTTTTAAACATTTAGTTTCTACTAATACTAGGTTGTATATTTGTGAGTAACTATTTACTTCAGTATGATCGGTATTCGGTATATCATTTTTAAATACCAAATACCGTACCGAATACTGAAAAAATTTGAAATGTATATCATATACCATATCAATACCATGATTTCAAGAATTTCGATATAATATGGTACTTCAGTATACATCATACCATGTCCACCTCTATCCTTCACTACTTTAAGAGTAATTAATTCATAATCCTCCATTAATTCTTCAAAATCAATTAGTATCTTCTCTTCAATGGATTAAGAATATTACCATTGACCATTTGTTATTGAACAATGCATGTCTCAATCTTTGCATTCAATTTGGCCTCTCCAAGTTTCGAATATAAATTGGTATATTGAATTCTCTTGTCCAACAATTTCTTGTTGAGGACTAGCCAAATTAATTCCTGACAATTGAAGTATTGATTTCCTCAATGAACTATTTATTCTTTTCAAAGCTTTATTATTATTTTATTATTTATCAAGATGTATTTTTGGCATAGATTTTGCTCCTCCTTCAAAAGAGCAAAGAAATTTTATATCCCGTAAATAATGAATTTCTTGATAGGAAATTATATAGATTAACCAAGTCAATCATTCAGGTACACTACATCAAAAATGATCTTTAGTAACAGTTAATTAACGGTAATAACTTAATTGTTGCTAAAAATATTTTTTAGCAGTATTTAACACTCTTTGTAAATGTCTGTAAAGGTGACATTGGATCTAATAATAATTAACTAATGCCGCTAAAGGCTTTATTACTCTATATATTTATTATCGCTAAAAACCTGTTTTGATCGCAGAATTCACAAAAGAAGAAATGAAGGTTTGGGCTAAGCTAGTTGGACGATGTTTGCTTAACTAGTAGGCGTATGGTATAGATTTCAAATATTATTTTTTAAATTATATTTCAAATTTATAAAGTAATCATGGAACATACAAGCTTAATGTTGACGGTTGCTCTAAGGGCAATTCCGGAAGGGCCGGTGGTGGAGGTATTCTAAGGAATCATATGGGTCATATGATTATGGCTTTCACAACATATTTTGGTCACTCTTTTAATAACTTGGCCGAGGCACTAGCTATCAAGATTGGATTGATATGGTGTATTGATCACAACTTCAATGTTTTTAGAGATAAATATAAAAAACACACCTAAATTATCTTCTTTTTTTGAGTTTCGTACCAAAACTATTGAGAGTGTGAGTTTCATACCTAAACTATCACTTAATAGTTTGAGAAACACACATCTCTCTTTTATTTCACTCTCTACATGATGTGTGTACTACACTCTCTTTTATTTTAAAAAAAATTGTCACATCACACTCCACATGAACAAAAGATTCCGCCTTGGCAAAAATTAAATATTTTTTTAGCATTAGTTAAAATTAAAGATTAAAGAATTATTTTCCCAAAAAAATATTTTCAAAAAAAGATAAAATGTAAAATATTTTTCTTACCCATTTCATCATTTCCTCTTCACCGTAACCCCCCCCCCCCCCCCCCCATTTTCTAGTTTTTTTTAAATAAGTTTCTTTTATAAAAGTATTTAATTTTTTTACTTCACCCCCCCCCCCCCAACCTCAAATAATAATTTATATATTATTTTATTTTCTTAAAGAAAAAAATTCTACCCCACCCCACCTATTCCTCGGTTTTCAATTTTTTTTTCTCGTTTTGTGTTAGGTATATACATACCTTTTTAGGAAAGTATTTTTTTTATTTGTCGCAATACTTTTTGGGGATTATAATACTTTAATATTTAATTTTTAATTAATACTAATAGTTTATTATTTAATTTTTGTCAAGGTGAAATATTTTATCTATGTGGAATGTCATGTGTCAAGGTTTTTGCAAATAATAGAGAGAGTGTATTACACACTCTACTGAGGTGTGTTTTTCAAACAAAAAAGTGATAGTTTAGGTATGAAACTCACAAAAGCATGAAACTAAAAAAAAAATAGTTTAGGTGTGTTTTTTATATGGAAAAAGGGTCAAATATGCCCCTAAACTATTCAAAAAGGTCTAAATATACTCCCCGTTTAAAGTTTGACTCACTCGTGCCCTCGCCGTCCAACTTTTCGTCTAGATATTTATCTCATGTTCTTACTATAGAATCTGATTCCTTGACTGTGATTAACATGATCAACAAAGTTGCAACTAGGATCGAAAAATGACTTCTTCACTAAAACTATACACTTACCAAGGAAGATTATAGACACAATGAAGAATGATGTCCAAATTTCAGAATCAGACTAAGGAATTATCTTCAACTCTGATTGAGCTCTTCTTGAATTGTACTAGATATTCTATCCTAGATTTTATCTTTTGGAAGCCTAATTGTACTAGGAGCAATCTTCCTCTTTTGCGTTATTTTTGGAAGCTAAAATGGTAAGAATGCCGCTTTAAAAATAAAAAAAAATAAAAAGATATGGCTATTTTTTATAATAAAAAGAAAACTTTATTTGAAATTATGAAAATGAAGTTAGAAAACAAATTTTGAATACTTTTTTAAAAATTTAAAAATATTTAAAATTTTCATATTCAAGTAGTGACTTTAAAATTAAGTGAAAAATATATTTATTTTTAAAAAAATTATAATTGCCAAACGGCGCCTAAGATAATGTTTGGATTAATTTTGTTTTTAATTATAAAGAGATGACATTATTTTTGTAATGAACTAAAAAAATGCAACATAAAATAAAACGAAAAGAATATTTATTTTTTTCAAACACCTAAAAAGTAAAAAATAAAAACTTAAAAATTAATTTTTTTTATGTCCCAATTTATGTGACACTTTCGTTTTTCAAGAGTCAAACCCTTAAAGTTTGACAAGAAATTTGCGCTTAAAATCTTCAATTTTTTTGAAATGAAATTATATATTTATAAATTACGTAAAAAGTACTATAAATCACAACAATTGACTATTCAAAATAATTAAAAGATATATAAAAAATTACCGTAAAAAATAGACTTATTTTAAAATTCGAAAAATGTCACGTAAATTGACACGGAGGTCCCACATTAAGTTTGTCGACCAAAGGTTCCACATTACCTCTGTCAACACGATCTTCCATGCACTCTATCGAATCTTATTTTACCCTAAACTAGAAAAGGGGGAAAATAAAAAATAAAAAACTCAATACGCGTCTAAGACAACTAAAAGTTTTTTTCTTTTTATTCTACTTTATTATTATGGGATACTCACATTTTATGGTATAGTTTTTCAGGTATTAATTTGTTGTGTAGTTAATAAACTACCTAATCTTTTTTTTCTTTTTTCAATTTGGTTATTTCATTCATCTCATTTTTTAAATATTTTTTATGCATCTTAATTTATGTAAATTTATTTGATAATGATTTTAATCATATCAAAATATTTATATGATTATAAAATTTTCTCATTAAATATAAAATGGAAAACTTTTCTTGAATTATTTGTAAATTTAAAAATAAGGACATTTAATTTATTTATTAAATATAAAATGGAAAACTTTTCTTGAATTATTTGTAAATTTAAAAATAAGGACATTTAATTTATTTTTTTAAACAGACTAAAAAAGTGTAGATTAATTTAAATTAAAGTAGATGGAGTATATGAAAATTATAAATGTTGAGGAAGCTGATTACTATTTTTCCAATTATTTAATTTATTTTCAAAATATTAGTTTTACTTTCCAAGAAAAAGAAATCTTGCTACGTCTTATTCATAAAGAGATATTTAATCCGAAAGTTTTATTCAATTTATATCTTTAAAAAAACATTAGTTTAAATATGCCCTCTTTCGTCTAAAAGATTTGGAATTAGAGTGTATTCGGTCGGTACAGTTTTTTTCATATTCGATTGATCAAAAACTCTTTAAACAATATATTAAGGAAAAAAAATCCTAAAAAAAAAAAAAAAATGATTTCTCTGGTGAAAATAAATTTAAAACAAATATCATAAAGTTTCATATTAATTGCGTCATCCCCCGACCCCTTCCCCGTCCCCCTCCAACTCACTAACTCCATTTTCACCCCGATCATGTATCACTATTCACTCATAGCAACCACCTTCACTCTCACCCCTATCCCCATTTTCCATGATATTTATTTAAGTCATGTACAAAAATATTTATGAAAATATAGTTTACATACTAACGTACCAAATATAAATAACTCATTTATATTCAAATATATTTATTTTTTTAATGAAAATATTGTTTACATACTAACGTACCAAAAATAAATAACTCATTCATATTTCTTTATGATAAGCAGATCCATTTTGCAAGTTTGTTATTATAGTGGATGATAGTTGGTTCTTATCCTTCAGAGACTACGAGTGTAATAAAAGCATCCGTCGACAAAAGGATCAATGATCATCTCGTGGCTATTGAGAACGAATGAAATCAAATGGTTCTATTTCTCAATCTTTTCAAAAATATTTTTTTATACCGAACACACCCTTAATAGGTTGTCATCTGCCTAGCTAGCAACATGCAAGACAACGTCCAGCCAAAAACCTAAGGGCTTAGGAAGGGACCCTTTCTCCATTTGCCAATTTTCCCAATCATTTATCTCTTTGACAAATATCTCTTCCCTTTTCCTCCCTTTGAAGAAAGTAATATCATTCTTGCTTGTCCAATATATTATCCTTCATGTCCTTTGATTTAACGTGTTAATTAGCTTTTCTATATATATCTCAAAGGTTATCATGTCTACTTTTTGTGGGTCAATACAATTATTCAAGTTCAAGATCATGTCATATATATGTTGTATCTTTTCCTTTTCACTTTATTGCTAGTAGGAAATAGACATTTTAGTAAATTACCTTCTTATTAGATTGAAATTCGAATATTGTTTGATTTACATAAATCACTTATGGCAAATGAGAACCCCAACAATGAGAACATATATATATACTACTAAATTTAGCGACGGACAAATTTTATAGCTAAACGGAAAATTCGTCGCTAATTCGACGAATTAGCGACAGATTTTCATTAGTTATGAGCAAAATAACATTGAATCAGTGACAAAGTTTGTAGCTAAATACAGTGTTTTTTTAGTAGTATATTGTTATGTATGGCTCTTCGTTAGGGTTCCAAACCTTCAGGTGAGACCAGCTTTTATAGCAAAATGTACGTAAATGCTCAAGGAAGCAATAAGGGTCGGAAATATGCTCAAGATTGCACATTTATAATATATATGTGTGCGCGCGCGGCGGAATAAGGATTTTTACTAAATGGATTTAAAATATGAAGAAACAAACACACGAAGAAGTTAAAGGGGTTCAATATTTGTATAATATATACATAAAAAATAGTTTTAACCATATATAAACAATATAATTTTTCGTCAAATAGGATTCAGATGAACCCCTGAGCTCTTAACCAGTAGCGGAGTCAGGAATTTCACGAAAGGTGTCAAGAAATTGCACAAGTACTAAAGTTTTTATTAAGTAACATTAATTTTGAATTATGCACGCAAGCACTAGTTTATTCAAGGCGTCTGAAATCACTGAGCTACAACAACTTGTTGTGTCGTCAAGAGTGTCCAAAATATGTTATTTAATCATTTTGTATATCATTTTATGTTTATACAACATTTTTTTTCGGATGAAGGGTGTTCAATTGGACACCCTGACAATCATGTAGCTCTGCTCCCGTCTCTTACTACACGTCTACACCCAATGGCCTACCAACACTTGTCGCGTAGCTCAGGTCATTTTTTCTTTTGAACTCAGCAAACGAAATCATTGTTGATATTTGACTTTTTTTTTATGTGGTTAACACAAGGATACGTAGTTTAATAAGAAAACGAATAATATTTGTCTTCCAATAAAAAATGAAAAAAAAAATATATTGTCTGTTGTCTGACAAGGTCAATTACACAATATGGATATGAAAAAGTCAAGTAAATTTGTTTACTTTAAGCCGTACAGACAGATAATGCATCACATATAAGGTATATAGTAGTTAAAGTATGAATCTTTTGACCTAGTCCTTGAGGGTTGACCCAATCTAATCTTAACGGGCTAGAGAGTTAAATGGGTTGGGACGGCTTGACCCTTTTTATTAAAGGGCCTATAAAATAGCAGTTCAATCCAGTCTTAAGCGGATCACGGGTTGGGACAGGTTGGCCCTTCAACCAAAAAACGGATAACATTTTCCTCTTAGAAAGAATACGAACGTTGATGAATTACGTACACATACTTCAGTAAATATTTACAAAACAAATACATAATAGCCAAGACAACATTCATAAGTTTCATCCGAGCAAAAATCATTACATGATCACTATTTTTATAAACAAGACAATGAAGGAGAAGTGAAAAATTAGGCATAAAAACAAAAGTAAAAGAGGTCAAAGATTCATAGTTATAATGAAGTAAGCTAATAATAAAATTTAGTGGGCTAATGACCCTAAAATGTAAAAGATATGTAAAAAATATAGTCTTGATTTTATATTGATATTTTAAAAATATTTATTGACAAAATCTTAACAAATAAAACACTATTTAAAATATATATAATAAATATTTTTAAAATTCACAGCCCGCGGGCTGGCCTCTGAGACTTGCGGGTTGGGCCTACGAGGCCAGCGGACCAAATGAGGTTGGGCTAAAAAGCCTCGTTCTTAAATGAGCTGAAAAAATTGAGCCCAACCCCATTTAATTCAAGGGTTGGGTTGGGCCAGCCTAGCGGGCCAAGCCCATTTTGACGGCTCTAGTTGAGATACCATTTTAATATAATGTAAAGATAAATGTTGAGTATATTTAGGTGTGCAGGTATTAGCTTCCGTTTGATCATAAATTATGAAGTGAAAATTTAAAATAATTAGTTTTAAAGTTGTGATTTTTGGAATTTAAATTTGTTTTCAGACATACATTTTAGTTTGGGAAAAAAAGTTGAAGTTTTGTGAGTGGGATTGAAGAGTCAGGTTTTGGAAAGTTGAAAGTATTTGAAGATCAGATTTTCATAATTGAATCAAATTTCATGGCTAAGCAAATATACGAAAATAAAATTTTAAATTTACTAAAAAACTCTATGGTCAAAAGCTAGCTTAGAGGAAAGGATGTTAAGTTCAGTCTTTTTGTTGAAAAATTATATTTCCTCGAATTTAATTTGTTTGTCTTACTTTTCTTTAGTCCATCTTAAAAAAGAATGTCTATTTTCCTTTTTTACCGTGAAAATCTCAAATTTCAGTTGAAGTTGAATTCCAAATTTAAAAATGACTTATTCTCCAACTCCATCTTCCAAATAAAATGTTCTCTTCTCTTCTTTCTTTTACAATAACATAATTAAACACAATAAAAGCAAAAATATTTCATTTATATGGCCAAATGCCTACCCAAAAAATGTGTGTAAATGCCACATGCACTTTTTAAAGAACATTTCAATTGAGCCACCTTATACTAAGGTTTCATCCGAACATTCTTTAATGAAAAATTATATTATTTATGCATGGTTAAAATAATTTTTTATGTATATGTAGTAGATGTTGAACCTCCTTCGGCTACTTCGTGTGTCTATTTCTATAGATTTTAAACCCCCTTATTTTCACTCTTGAAAAGGAAAAATTGTATAAAATAGCAAACTATTAATTCAAATTAAATGCTATAACCACGGTTTCATTTAATTGTAATCTGTAGCAAACACTTGTCATTCGCCTCTCTCCCCAGAGAATCTCGCTCGCCTCTCTCACTTTATACAAACACAAATGTATAAATTGTGTTTGTATTTGTGTTTGTATAAAGTGAGAGAAAACTGTATATACAACTACATATATTTTCATCTTATACACTTATAATTATACAAATACAAATCTTCCCCTACCGGTTCTCTTTTGCCTTTCTCTCTTTCTCGATTTATACAAACACAAATTATACAAATTACAATGTATAATTTGTGTTGTATAAAGCGAGAGAGAAAGAGAGATTTGATATACAAATTTTTATTTTGATTCAATTGTATACAAATTCAAATTTTATGTAGATATACAAACACAATCATTGATACATATACATATATAGTAGTTACATATATACAATTATCTAACCGATATACATATACAATCGCTACACTTTTATACAAACGAATGTCTGCCTGTGATTTATACAAATCTGATGCTCCATAGCAAACATAAAATTTGCTATGGTGCTCAATTATGCAAACTAT
Source organism: Solanum okadae (assembly GCA_036553675.1). Lineage (NCBI taxonomy): Eukaryota > Viridiplantae > Streptophyta > Magnoliopsida > Solanales > Solanaceae > Solanum > Solanum okadae. The sequence continues at coordinate 10,017,868 of CM071688.1, read as the reverse complement.
AGCTATAGCATACAAATATGAACTTTATGTTTGCTAAACCTAAAATTTACTCTATTGAAAATCCTGACTCCGCTACTGCTTATGGATCTTTTTACTATAACAAAAGGAAGGTTAAAAAAGGTCCTCCTCTTCTTTTTTCAATCTAACTTTTTAATCACAAACAGTATGTAAAATAAAGTTTCACGTTTCATGTTGAGACTTGAGAGTATCAAAACTTTAGATTTAATGATGAAAGTTACGAAGCAATTCTCAAAAGAATACGTTATACTAAAGGTTTCTCAAATACTTAACAAAGGAAAAAAGGAAAGGACATTTGTCCTTCAATTTGACTTTGCTTGTTTTGATCACATTTGAATAAGGTAAATTTCCCATATGGTCACGTAACGAGGATACATATATCAATTTGTTTAATTTTATATAAGTTTAAATGTCTACTTGCAGAAGCGGAGCTAGGTAGAAGTTCATGGATTCGGACAAACGTAGTAGCTTTTTCATAGACTCTGTATTTGTAATAGAAAATTAAATAAATATATATGTATATTAACTTATGAACCTCTAACAAAATTGATTGACGGTTTAGTGATAAGGCAGGGATCGTGGAAATGCTTTTCACGCTAGAATTGTGGGTTCGAACCCCCTTTCTTTTTTTAAAGGAAATTTAGAACCTCTAAACTCTTAATTCTGGTTCCACTTCTGCGCTACTTGTGTGTGTCAAAAGCTAATGAGCTTAAATATCAGTTGACGCCAAATTAAAAAATGTATTTATGTATTATGTCTTAAAATAATCTATAATCACACAAATATTTCAAATATTTTTATTTTATTCTTAAACTTCATATTAAATTAAATTATATCACATAAATTAAGACGAAGAAATTACGAGTCAGAAGTGAAAGTTAATGGAGCTGGCACGGCAAGGCATGTGCAAGATTGAAAATATAGGGCCAACCCACAGCGTACGACGTGGCTGTCTTGTTTAATTATATATAGCTGTTTTACATTTACCCAAATGTTTCTATTTTAGATTACTTTTAAATTTTGTTCTTATTTTAAAAAAAAGTTTATGCAAATATAATTCTTTTGAAATGATTACCCTTCCATCAAATAGTAGATTTTGGTGTAATATTTGTTTATTTATTGTTCAAATTTACAAACAAATAAAATTATTGGCTAAATTACTTACATAGTTTTAAAGTGTGATTCAATAATTTTAATAAGATTTCAATTTGCTTAAGAAAAAATATCATTTGAACGGTAAAGGTCTATAAGTTACGAGAGAAATAAAAAAGTTCATTTTCAAAACAATTATTTTAAAGAGTAAATTTTTTTTTAAAAATCACTTTTTTTATTTATTTTGAGAGTACGTTCATAAACATTTTCAGACGAGGAGGGAGCAAAATGCAATGCTTTTGGAGCTCCTACAATTTTGATAGTTTCGTCAATGTTTGCTTCGAAGTATGTTTGGCTAGACATCGGTTGAAACTATGTTTTTCGAAAAAATTATTATTTGTAATAGCTACTTAAGTGATCATACGGTGATCCATATTATGATTTGTGAACTCAATTATTATTTGCAACAACCCTCTTTGATTTAACTATACATATATGATCTATTGTTCTTACAAAAAAAAGTATTTTCAGACTAAAATATGTTACAAATTTCACGGACAAACAATTATGATTATGGAACTAAGCTTTTGTTCCACAAAAGTCATAAGAATAACTTTTCTTTAAGAAAAAAGTATCTAAAAAACAAAACGTAAATAACAATAATTAGTGGCATATGTAACAGCTCAGCTGCCACGTAAGCAAAAAATGCCATGTCATATTTGCCAAAAAGAAGTTCAATCTAAATAGTCTCACATTTTAAATCTAATAAAATAAGTTTATTTTTCCATCAAGCTACCTACCGGCGGAGTTAGTAGTTCGTCTATAGGTTCAGTTGAATTTAGTATATTTTGTTTAAATAAAGTTCGTATATATGTTCAGTTGAATTTAGTAGATTTTGTTTAAATAATTTTATTTGTGTTAATAAATTTATTAAATTTATACAAATATTAAATTTGGAATTCAGTTATTATCAATTGTAATCGTCACAATAAGATTCAAAATCTATAAAATAGAAACTCTAGATTCGCCTTAGCAACCCTACCACACAACATGGTAACCAACCCAAACCCCGAACCGCTCTGGTTTAATATTTCCTCAATCGGAACGGTCCAACCCAGCCCCTTGACACTCTTACCTAGACTATTTTACTTGGTTTATATTTTATATCACAATATTTTACGTGATATGTATGTCTAAATATAACTTTAATTTCAAAAGAACTTGTGCTCGATTAGACATAAATTCAATTACTAAAGGGTTAAAAATTAAAACTAATCCATTTAAAAGACAAAACATGTACGAAGGCATTTGACCATGACAGTTTTTTACTTTTTACAGAGTTGTACTCGGAAAAACATATTCGGCCATTAAATTTTTGAATATAACTTGAAGTTGAATTTCATAATGTTCAAGAACTTAAAGAAATGTGTTTTCACCTTTTTAGCTCCAATAAACATCAAGAACATCTCTAATGTATATTCATGATCAAACACAATTCTAAAAATAAGCAATTTTTTACTTTAAAAACAATTTTTTTCTATTTAAATTCATAATAAAACATTATCCAATGCTCACATAATTATCTAACTTTATTTCGTCTTCGGTTGGCCTACGATCCCGCAAAAAGAGAAGAAAAGTCTCATTCAAAAAAACAAAACAAAAAAAAAAGTGTATAAAAGAGGTAATGCTACCAATAATGATTTATTTATTTTTTGAGTAAAAAAAAAATGCTACCAATAATAGCTAGAAAGAAGACACACAAACGCGTAATTCATAAAATAAAAACTTTATGTGAACTTGTCTATAATAATTGTTTATCATCTATTTATTACTCCCTTTAATTTCACTTTATGTGACCTTGTCTAATTGAATATATCCAAATTCAGAAGAAGAAAATTTAACCTTTTGAATTCATAATAATCTTAAATCTAAATCAAATCATGTCATTTGTGTAGTTATAACAATTTGGATATTTGAAGATGAGAGTAGAATAAAAAATTTAAAATTAGATTATTTTCAAATATAAAATAAGATCATTTTTTTAAAAATAAATTAAAATGATATAGTATTATATGAAATGAAATATTGAAAGTATAGTTACATTTCTCTATAACATAACAACATTTTACTCTAGCATAACAACATTTTACTCTCGCATCCAAGTTTTCTTTGGAGTTAGTTACACATATTTTTAAGGAAAAATGATGTAGAATAGCAAACCTTTGGCCTATATTATGTACCATAACTATATAGTTTAAGAAAAATGTTATTTGAGACTATAATTTCCCCAATTTTTGCTATTCGATTTCCTAAAATATAAATTCAGAATTTGTATAATTCGATCCTTGATTGTATAAATTCAGAATTTGTATAATTCAGTTTCTGACTATATAAATCGAGAATTTGTATATGCTTACCCTAGCTATTTGTATACAATTTCTAAAAAAATCATAATAAATTATCCTATTTGTATATTGGCAAGAGAAATATACAAGCAGAGTTCTGAAAAAAAAATTAAATGTATATATACAAAATTTATATATACTGGCCCTGTTTGTTTATTCGCAAGCAAAATATATAAACGAGCAAACGAAATATACAAACCGCATCCTCCATTTATATATACTTACCTTTTTGTATATTTGCATATATAAACGGGCAAACGAAATATACAAACTCCAGCCTCCATAGCAAATGAAACTATAACTACGAAACACAATTATCAAAACTATAGTCATGGAGTCTTATTATGCCTATTATCTTTGCTATTTCTAAAATTTTCTAAATTTTTAATGAATTTGTAATTTTAAACTTATATCTATTTTTTTCTAGAAAGATGTTTTTTTTTTGTGAGAATTGCTAATTTGCAATGCAAGCTTGAAGCTTTATTTGTCGCCTGATCAAGTGGAGAAATATATATATATATATATATATATATATATATATATATATATATATATATATATATTATTTTATTTTATTTTTAACGCAGCCAAAATTTGGGTTCAAAGTCCTTTTTTTCACACGTGGTTTGAAGTCTAACAAAGCAAAATTTTGGGTACTTATTTGAAGAACTTTCTACTTCTTCACTAGATTTGTAATTTGTGTTCGTATGTATCATAATATTTATTTTGATTGATACTGAAATTTTATTAGGATTATTATCTTCATTATGACTAGTTTGATTTGATCATGTTATTACTTTTCTTGTATTATTTTACTTTTGTTTTTTTACTAATTCTATTTATCGTTTGCATTATATATTTTTTTATAATAACGCAATGTTGTGCTTATTTTATTTTGTAATATTATTATAAATTTATTGTTTAGATTACTAATATGTTATTATAAAACCACGTTAAATGATACAATCTATCTCAACCTAAGTACATATCTTTTTGTATTTACCGCAGTCATAATTTTGATGTGGCCATTTAGTTCACCTAGTAAAAATCGGGTTAATATTTGAAGAACTTTCTATTTCGCAAAATAACACCAAAGAAATAGTATCAGTCATCAAATGATGTGTAGTTAATAGAGATTGTTCCTCTTTTAATCAGACGTTTCGAGCTTGAGTTCTGAATATAAAAAATTCTTGATAGAGAGTGGTGAGCGCTTTCTTCGAATAAGGTCTTATACGATACGAATTCAAATATCAAACAACAACAATAACATACCCACTCAATGAAATTCCACAAGTGAAGTTTGGGAAAGATAAAATGTACGCAAACTTTGCTACTATCTCGTGGAGATAGAGAGTCTTTTTCTGAATAACCCTCAGCTCAATTACATCTATTTTAATAGATAAAGAAGAAAATATAGCTAATCACAAGAAAATAGTGTAAAACTATCAGAAGGGAGCAATCACTAATCAAAATATAATAATTAATAAGCTATCAGGATAGATTATTGAAAATAATATTTCACTACCTATTAACTTTCTGTCCTAATATGTGTCCTCCGTAATTCCAAAAAATAAAATAGTGGTAGTCTCTTACTTTTGTCTTAACGTGCTGGCATGTCATTTATTCGTAGCCGATAGACGTGGGGGCCTGAAAAATCTAACCCACTAGACACTTTTATTTTATTTATTTATATTTATTTCGTTTTGCTTATTTTACTCTGTTTTTTAAATTATTGGTTAATTCAAAGTAGTACTAAACTGCCGTTATCATTGAAAACGGTGCCCTTGTTAAGAAATTATAATTAAAATACTTACTAAAAGACAATAAATTATAAATTTAAATTAAATACTACTAAAACCCTTGTGAGTACTTCCACACCAATCTGGCACCGTCAATGTTCCTTTTTTTTCTTTCAAAAACGAGTAATATAGTTGGCAAATTGATTGTTACTTTTTTTTTTTTGTATAATTTAAAAATAAAAATTTAAAACAGAGAATCTTAATATTATGCCAATTATTCAAATATAAACCAAGATTTTATTAAAGACGTGCTGGCATGTCATTATAATGTGTCTCCAAGTAAGAAGAAAAAGAAAAGAAAAAATATACAAACACAAATAGGCAAAGAGCTGTGAAGGAATAAATAGTGGTGTGTAGTTGCTATTTAATTCAAATCAAATTCATTCATTAATTCACAACACATTTTTACATTGTGAAAAAAAAAAACTTCATTTTCTTCTTCTTAGCTTGAAAATCTCTATCAAATTCAGCAATGCGGCCTCCTAGCCGCGGCGTATTTATCTCTTTTCTTGTTATCTCCCTCTTGTCGTACCAGATCTCGAATGTGGTAGGACAAGAAGGAGATAGCGATATCGATTTAGATGATATTAAGGCTAATGCTAGTAAGTTGAGTTTCGAAAACCCAAAGATTCGCGATGCTTATATTGCGTTGCAGTATTGGAAAACAGCAATGTTTTCTGATCCTTTTAACTTTACAGCTAATTGGACAGGACCTGATGTTTGTTCGTATGGTGGAGTGTTTTGTGCTCCTTCGTTAACGGATGATTCAATTAGAGTTGTAGCTGGCATTGATCTTAATCATGCTGACATTGCTGGTTCATTAGTTGCAGAACTTGGTCTTCTTACAGATCTGGTTCTTTTCCATCTCAACTCGAATCGTTTTTGTGGAGTTGTACCGAAAACTTTTAGCCGTTTGAAGCTTCTTAGGGAGCTTGATTTGAGTAACAATAGGTTTGTTGGTGGTTTCCCTAAGGTAGTTCTTTCACTACCTTCTTTGAAGTTTCTGGATCTAAGGTTTAATGATTTTGAAGGACCAGTTCCTTCCGAATTGTTCGATAAAGATTTGGATGCGTTGTTTCTAAATGACAATAGATTTCGTTTTGGCATCCCGCAGAACTTGGGTAACTCCCCTGTTTCTGTTCTTGTGTTTGCTAATAACGATCTTGGAGGGTGTATTCCCGCGAGTATTGGGAAAATGGGGAAAACGTTGAATGAGTTGATATTGATGAATGATAACCTCACTGGGTGTTTGCCCATGGAGATTGGATTGTTGAAGAAGTTGACAGTGTTTGATGTTAGCTTCAACAAGATTCAAGGCTCATTGCCATTAACTGTGAGCAAAATGAGGAGTGTGGAGGAACTCAATGTGGCTCACAACAAGCTTACTGGGGTTATACCAGCTAGCATTTGCCAACTTCCTAGGTTGCAGAACTTTACGTATTCGTTCAATTACTTCACTGGGGAGGCTCCGGTTTGTGCTGCGACTAGATCTGGTGATGGTCAGGAGAACTGTATCGTTGGAAAGAAGAATCAAAGATCTGCTAAAGAATGCTCTTCGGATGATGCAAAACCGTATGATTGTAAGAAATCGAAGTGTTATAGCCCATATGCTACTTCTCCTTCGACGAAACCAAAGCCAACACCAACACCAGCACCAAAACCAAGAGGACCACCACCACCTACTTGGAAGTCTTCGGGTTCGCATAACAAGCGATCTCCGCCACCACCTAAATCAACTCCTCTTCCTCCACCAGCACCTTACAAAAAGTCCCCAGCGTATCGACATAGAAGTCCACCACCACCTACTCACAAAATTTCACCTGTAACTCATCATTCACCTCCTCCACCCTCACCCGTATATTACCACCCATCTCCATCGTCCCCACCACCACCAGTTTATTATTCTCCACCACCCCCGGTGTATCACGAGCCACCTACTTACAAGCCTAAATCACCACCACCACCAACACCGTCATATGAACACCCAAAAACCCCATCACCACCACCACCAACACCATCATACGAACATCCAAAAACCCCATCACCACCACCACCAACACCATCATACGAGCATCCTAAAACACCACCACCAACACCATCATACGAACATCCAAAAACACCATCACCACCACCACCAACACCATCATACGAGCATCCTAAAACACCACCACCAACACCATCATACGAACATCCAAAAACACCATCGCCACCACCACCAACACCATCATACGAGCATCCAAAACCCCAATCACCACCACCACCAACACCGTCATACGAGCATCCAAAACCCCAATCACCACCACCACCAACACCATCATACGAACACCCAAAAACCCCATCACCACCACCACCAACACCATCATACGAACACCCAAAAACCCCATCACACCCAGCTCCACCTACCCCACCTTGTAACGAACCACCACCTCCACCACCTAATTCACATTGGGAACCAAAACCATCCCCACCATACACCTACTCATCACCACCGCCTCCATCACCATCTCCTCCTCCTCCCACTTACTACTACTCATCACCACCGCCACCATCACCATCACCTCCCCCACCCACTTACTACTACTCATCACCGCCGCCACCACCACCATTTTACGAAAATATCCCTCTCCCACCAGTAATCGGAGTCTCCTACGCATCTCCACCACCACCAGTCATTCCATATTACTGAACAAGGGTTATCAATTAGCCTTTGATTTCCATTATCAAAAAAAAAAAGAATTCATTTTTTTTTATGAATTATGTATACTTTGTTATTTATTTTTTGTAATATTTTTATTTTGAGTTTGATTATATTTATGAAAATTGGGATTATGGGCGGGAGTTAGTGAGGGGTTTAACTATCAATATTTTAATATTGCTATATTATTCAGTAAGGGTGGTTGTGTATAATTATAATTTTACTGTTTCTTTTAGTAAAACTCATTTATTTAATTATTAATAAACATCTTTGTGAATCAAGCTGTGAATTAACATATTATAAATGAGTTATTTCATTTTTACTATAGCATCCATAATTCTTTTTACAAATTAAATGTGTTGTGCTTATGTACATTTTCTTATTTCTTTTTACAGTTTGCTTTTGAAATGTTTTTCTTCAAATCAATGACATATCGAAATTAACTTCTCTATCTCCAAATTTTACGTATATCATAAATAAAGTGTATCTTATATTCAGATGAACTTCTTATGGCACCCTAGCTTTTCCCGCATGTAAAGGTTAATCAATCGGTGTTTAAAATTCATTGACTCAATTAATTTTATTTTGTGTCAATTAAGCTCAATAATGGAGGCAAAATGTTCTGGGTTATTCGCACGAATGCTCCTATTTTATGGTGATTTTTAATTTTTATCTTTCAATACTTAACACAAAGTTATGCCGCTTAATTTCTATAAAAATTGTGTTACTAGAGACATAAGTTAAGTTTATTACCTATAAGATATGTCTTACAAGACATAATTTAGTTCCTACAAAATTTAGGCCGAATAGAAACATAAGTTTACTTTTAAAATAGTATTCACAATCCACAAATTATATCTTACAACTTACAAGACATAACGTAATATCTACACAATATACGTCGACAGAGTCACAAGTTCAGTTTCAAAATTCACAAACAATCGGATATTAGAAAAATATAGAGATTCAGAGTATTGTACTGACTCTGTCAATCTTGAGTGGTCCACTATAAAATTAATTACTATGAAGTGTGAATTAGGTCAATATGCTAAAAAAAATTGAGTTTTCACAACTACTGTACATTGGCAAGACATTATTGCATTGCCAATATCTTTAAGAAATGGCAGTAATCAATCAATAGCAATAATTCACTACAAAATAATTTCAAATTATTTTACAATTCCAATTATTGAAGCCAGCTGTTCAGTGGCAGAAAGCTGTCTCCTCATCAACAAATCTACACCACACCACCCCCACAAACCACCTGGTCATTTTCAACGGTCTACAGAAGGAAAATAAATGAGCACAAAATATAATTTTTGAAAAATCTAATAAAATAAGGACTTATTGGTGGAGTTATTTTAGGAAAAATGGAGAGAGAAAGTGACTTTCAGGTGAGACTGAAATGACTTGAATATGTCAAGAGGAGATGTATAGACGTTGTATGGACAGTTGGCACTTGCTAGAGGGCCTAATGAAATGCGAGAGATGAAACTGAGTTGATTTGGACATGTCAAGAGGATATGTATAGACGCTCCAATGAGGAGATATAGATAGTTGACACTAGAGGGCCTAAGGAAAACCAGAGGTAGATAGGTAGTAGGCCGAAAAAGTATGAAAGAGCAGGAAATGACAAATTTGCACCTTACATAAAACATGACCCTAAGAGAGTGCGAAGGTCGAAGATTTGGATAGAAGGCTAGTAGTATGAAGGGATACTCTCTCCGATGTATATTATAGGGTGTTTTTAGTTTTAAGTTAATTAATCTTCTTCAAATTTAGTCTTATTCAAATAAGTTGATTTTCACATAATCAAGATATTATTAATAGATACTATCTAATTAAGAGTATTTTAAGACCATTTAGCTACAAAAAATATTCATTTTTGCCCAAAATATTTTTTTGCTTTATTTAAAAATTATTGGTTAGGTTTTCAAATTCAATTTAAAATTATATTTCAAATATGAAAAACATGATATGTCACGTGTTCTCCCTACTCTTTAACACAGCTTATCCTATCTTCACAACCCCCCACCCCACCAATCCCACGCTCTTACTCTGTACACTCACCTCCTATAATATTTGTCTACATTATATAAATATACTTTTGAAATAATTTTCTTGCTTATACATCAAACACGGGAAAATAAATTAAAAATTCACCTTTCTTGAAATTCATTTTTCATGAAAAATATCTCCCTTCATACCGAACACACTAAGTTCTTGCTACTCAGAACTCTCTCTCTCTCTCTGTGTGAGATTTTTAATCTTGATTTGGCCTATGAAGGATCCATATTTATAGTTGAATTGAGAAGTTGGGATGAGAACAATATTCTTTTTATTTAATTTGAATGGTTCATGACTTGAATTATTGTTCAATCAAATTCAAAAAGGAATAAAACTACCCTTAATTAGTTAAAACATATCTCATGCATACTTGATAAATCTTATTAGTTTTTCGATTTAATTTGTCATGTTGCATTATTAGCATGTGACATAATTGTATTACTAGCTCTTTTTATTTGTCTTGAGGTGCTTATCGCAAATTTGGATCTCTTGAATAAGAGCCCTTCCCGACCCTAGGTATAGCAGAAACTTTAGTGGACCAGACTGCCTTTTTCTACTCTTGAATTAATTAAGTAAAAAGTTCTTATGTTGATAGACTAAGCGAATGGAATTGGTATGTTAATTAAATCATATATATTGAATTTAAGTAATTATCCTAACTATCATAATATTTATTTGAATTAAATGTCTTGAAAACTTAAGGGTGGGGTAATAGTAAGTTTGAAGATAAGTTATGCAGATACAAAATCTTTTATAAATAATGTTTGGTAGCTAGCTTAGAGATGAACATGTGGCTATTAATTCCTCCATAAATAATACCACATTCGTAGCCGGTTAGGAGGTAAATTTTTCATGTATAAAATTAATATGGTGTTTAGTTTGCAATTTAGAAATCTACATAACTTATACATGTGTAAGTCATGAGAGAATCTATGTACGGAATAAGTAATACATGAATACTCTTCTTGATTTTTCTGGAAATAGATTCACTAGAACTATTCCAACAGGTCTAGGAAATTTGCAACATTGTATAGGCTCAACTTCGAGTTCAATACACTTGGAGATAATGATTCTTGATTTCCTAATTGAATTTTTGAGTTTGCTAGACAATTCCTTTGGAGTAGAACTTCCGATTTCAACTGCAAACTTTTTTCTTTTTTGATAACCATGGTGTTCGGGCCAACTTTGGCACTAAAAATTCCACAGGATACCCGTCACCTCCCACCAGCAACAGGTGTCAGGTAACTCTGTCCACCAAGGCTTTGATAGATGGGAAGAATGACCTAGTGTTTTTTTGTCTCCGTTGAGCAACTACAAACTTTTCAGAGGAACTTAATGTACTTGAACTAGGTTTTAATATGATACATGGCACTGTTCTTGCTGGACTGGGGAACCTTGAAAATTTTACAAGATTTTCACTCGATAATAACAACTTCAGGGGTAACGTTAACGAGTCTATAAGCAAGCTACAACGCCTACAAGGACTGCAGTTAGATGGAAATAAGTTTTCAGGGAAGATCACGTACGTCCTGTTTTAGTAACTTGACAATGCTGACAACTTTCTACATGCAGAACAATAGACTAGAAGGAAACATACCTGCAGATCTTGAATGTGTACCGGTCTAGTAGTTGTGCTAAACCTTACTGGAAACAATCTTGTTGGAAACATACCAAAAGTAGTTGCAGGTATATCTTCTCTTTCAATTTCTTTACAATTGACGCATAACTTGTTGAGTGGTTCTTTCCCATTAGAAGTTGGAAGGTTGACAAACCTCACATAACAAATTATCAGATTAGAGCACTTGGGTATCAGCAATAACTAGTTTGGGGGAAGAATTCCACAATTCTTTTCAAATGCTAGTGCAGTTTCAGTTTCAAGGAATCATAAACTATGTAGAGGTCAGTCCATCTTTGATTTACCTGCATGCAGTAAACATAGAAATCCCTCACCAAACGAAAAGATCGATTCAGGAGCAAATAGTAGCAATAACAGTTCCCCTTCTAGTTTTGCTATTATGTTAATTTGCTGAGGATAACCTGGTTAGTAGAGGAACTTTGGTTCGGTATACTAAGGGGAATATCTCTATAGCAGTCAAAGTAATAAGCCTACAACAGAGAGGTTATTCACGGAGATGTAAAACCAAGCAACATTCTCCTTGATGAAGATATGACGGTCCATCTTGGTGACTTTGGATTGGCAAAGATTCTCACTAAATCAACAAATACTACCTGGAGTAATCAAAGTTTTGACGCGCTAAAAGGTTCCATAGGATATATTCCAGTATTCCACCAGGTACTTATAATATATATTCATATAATCCAAATATCATTTTTTTCCCCGTATATTCATCTTTCCCCTCAACCATATAGCTTTACATACTAAACAGCATAAGAGCTGCTATATTCACCTTAAAATCTTATTGACATAACCTGTGTGACCTAACAGTTTGTTATTATCTTGTAGAGTACGGATCGGGAGGTTGGAAAAGCTTGGAGATGTTTATAGCTATGGTATCATGTTGCTTGAAGTGTTGACAGACACAAGACCAATTGATGTGATCTTCAAAGACGATCTAAATATTCACAATTATAGCGCAATGCCCTTTGCCTAAACATGTCATGGGACATGAATTACATATGGAAAAAGAACCAGAAGAAAAGGAAATACTACCAAATGAGGCTAGTATATCCCAGCTAAACGAAAGCAATACAATAGAGGAATGCCTAGTCTCAATCTTGAAAGTTGGTCTTTTATGTTCTAAACTCATCACCAAGGGATCGGTTGCCCTTAAGTGTAGCTTTGAACAAAGTTCATGACATGGAGGACTTGTTTCTCTGGCATGAGAGGAAAGACAACAGTGTCAAATAGACCACCACGAGGAGACGATAAGATCTTTTGGAAATATAAGGCATATTACTAATTGATTATTTGGTCTCCTCTGTTAGACAATTGGCATTTTTTCCAGCTTATTATTTTTACTGTTTTTTACTTATTTCAGTTTAGTGCTTTCCTATTTTCTAGCTAGACTTAGTCAACTTTAGTTGCTCAAATTTCTGAAGTTAGTGGCCCCTTTAATGGCTGTTAGTGGCACATGTTCTTATTTAGTTTTAACATCCACTTTGTAAGTGGCTACTAGATAGGAAATGGTTAGGTTTTTCCTTGTATAAATTCAGATCTTATGCAAATTAATACATAGCTGGAATTTTATAAGTTCACTCTATTTTTATTCTTCAAATCAGTTTCTTGAGTATTTTTGTTCTAACAGTGGCATCAGAGCCTCTAGTTGATCTTACAGGACCAAAAAGTTTTAACCTACAACACAAATGGCATCCAACAACCTACCTTTAAATCCACCATTCACTTTCACCGGTGAAAATTACCAAATCTGGTCTGTGAAGATGCAAGCTTTTCTGGAAGCCTATGAACTTTGGGAAACTGTGACGGAAGATAAACCACTAGCTGCTCTACCAGCAAATCCTACTTTGGCTCAAATCAAATCCAACAACGAAGAGAAGGCAAAGAAATCTAAAGCCAAGTCACTTATGCAGAATGTTGTGGCAGATTCTGTGTTTTACAGAATCATGGCTTGCAAAACAGTAAAAGAGGCTTGGGATAGGTTGAAAGAAGAATATCAAGGCAGCGATAGAACACGTCAAATGCAAGTTTTGAACCTGAAAAGAGAGTTCGAGTGCTTGAATATGCAGGACGATGAAACAATCAGTAAGTATGCTGATCGAATCTCCTTAATTGTTAATAACATTAGACTTCTTGGTGAAGAATTTACAGACAAACGAATTGTGGAGAAAGTTCTTGTGACTCTTCCTGAGAGGTTTGAATCTAAGATTTCCTCTCTTGAAGAATCCAAGGACCTGGGCAAACTTTCATTAGGTGAACTAATGAGTGCTCTTCAAGCACAAGAGCAAAGGAAGACTATGAGACGGGACAAGTTCACTGAAGGAGCTTTCTCTGTACAAAAACAAATATTTGGTAAAGGAAAGCAACATGTCAACCAAAAGAATAAGGGCAAGCATGATGGAGGAAATAATAGTGGAGATGTGAAGCAGAAGTTCCCTCCGTGCAAACATTGTAAAAGAACTACACATCTGGAGAAGTACTGTTGGTGGAGGGTCGATGCTATAGCGGCAACTGTAAGCAGACGGGGCACATATCCAAGGTCTGCAAATCAAGAGCAAAGGCCTCTGGTGCTTTGCAAGCACAAGTAGCAGAAGCTGCAGATGCACATGAGGAGCAACTCTTTGCAATTCCATATTTTTCAATCAATAAATCCTCTGATTCATGGCTTCTTGGCAGTGGTTGCACACATCACTTGTGCAATGATGCTGAAATGTTCAAATTCCTCAATGATACATACAAATCTAAAGTAAAAGTGGGAAACAGTGAGGCAGTAGAGGTCAAAGGCAGAGGTACAGTGTCTATCTCAACAATATCATGTATCAAACTATTCCTGATGTTTTGTACACACCTGATATGAGTCAAAATTTGTTGAGTGTTGGGCAAATGCTTGAAAATAATTATTCTCTGCATTTTAAGAATCGTGAATGTGTTGTTTTTGACCCTTCTGGAGTAGAATTATTTTATGTCAAGATGAGCAACAGAATGTTTTCAGTTGATTGGGAGAAAATAACTGAGCAGGCTTACACTATTACTTCACAAATATGTACAAACCTATGACACAAAAGGTTTGGTCACTTCAATCTGAGAAGAATCGCAGAGATGAAAAAGAAGGAGCTAGTGGAAAATATGCCTGAATTTCTTTCTAATGCTCAAATTTGTGAAACTTGCCAACAAGGAAAGCAAACAAAATTGCCATTTCAAGCAAATCAAGTATGGAGAACTAACCAGAAACTTCAGCTCGTTCATACGGATGTTTGCGGCCCAATGAAAACAGATTCATTGAGTGGTAACCAATACTTTCTCCTCTTTATTGATGACTACACCAGAATGTGTTGGGTTTATTTCATTAGACTGAAGAGTGAAGTCTTTGATGTTTTTAAACAATTTAAAGCTTTATTAGAAAATCAATGTAATCTTAGTATTAAGGCTTTAAGGTCTGACAATGGAGGAGAATATACTTCTTCTCAGTTTGTGGAGTTTTGTAATAGCACAGGTATTGAACGCCAATTGACATTACCATACACTCCACAACAAAATGGCGTGTCTCAAAGGAAGAACATGACAGTAATGGAGATGGCCAGATGTCTTTTGCTCGAAAGAAAGATCCCAAATCAATTTTTGGCGGAGGCAGTTAATACCTCTGTGTATCTGCTGAACAGATTGCCTACTAAAGCCTTGCAGGACATGACTCCATATGAAGCTTGGTGTGGGAACAAACCATCAGTACGCCATCTCAGAATCTTTGGGTGTATATGTTATTATCGAGTTCCAGAAACAAAGAGGACTAAGCTGGACAACAAGGCTCATAAAGGCATATTTATGGGCTATAGTTCATCCAAAGGTTACAGGATTTTCTGTTTGAAATCAGAAAAACTAATTCTCAGCCGAGAAGTGAAGTTTGATGAAGCAGCTGGTTGGGATTGGAAAAATCAGAAGACCTCTTATTCTGATTTATTTTCAAAAGAGCAGCCTCAACTTTCAGAAGATGAACTAGTGGATGATGTACCAGTGAGGGGAACTCGATCCTTGAAAGATGTCTATCAGCGGTGTAACTTGGTTACCTCTGAACCAACAAGCTATGCTGAAGCACAAGACTCTCAGGCATGGAGGAGAGCTATGCAAGATGAACTAGACATGATCGAGAAGAACGGAACCTGGCAGCTTGTTGACAGACCTAGAAATCGCAAGGTGATTGGTGTAAAATGGATTTTCAAGACAAAACTCAATCCTGATGGAACAATTTGCAAACATAAGGCTAGATTGGTGGTGAAGGGATACGCACAACAATATGGTGTGGATTACCAGGAAATATTTGCTCCTGTAGCAAGGTATGATACAATCAAGCTTATTCTTGCATTTGCATCTCATAGTTCCGGCAGATTCATCAACTTGATGTCAAATCGGCTTTTTTGAATGATTTGCTTGCTGAAGAGATCTATGTAGAGCAACCTAATGGTTTCTCAATTCCTGGAAAAGAGGATCAAGTTTATCTCTTAACGAAGGCCTTGTATGGCCTAAAACAAGCCCCAAGGGCATGGTATGAGAGGATGGACAATCATCTCATCCAACTTGGCTTTAGTAGAAGTCAAAGTGAAGCTACTTTGTATGTGAGAGTCACTGCAAGTGAGTCCTTAATTGTCTCAATTTATGTGGATGAAATGCTTGTGACAGGAAGCAAAATTGAACTAATCCAAAGGTTCAAGGACGAAATGGAGAAAATCTTTGAAATGACTGATCTTGGAGTCATAAAGTACTTTCTTGGCATGGAAGTGTTGCAGTCCAGTGATGGAATTTTCATATGCCAGCAGAAATACATTTCGGATATTCTAAACAGGTTCAAAATGCAAGACTGCAAACCTGTGAGTACTCCAATCTCTATTGGTGTGAAGCTTGGCAAGGATGAGGATTCCGAAAAAGTGGATGATAGTATGTATAGAAGCTTAATTGGCAGTCTTCTATATCTAACCGCAAGCAGACCTGACATTCTATTTGTTGTAAGTTTGCTCTCTAGGTTCATGCATTCGCCCAGAGACACACACTTCACAGCGGCTAAAAGAGTGTTAAGGTATATTAAAGGAACCAGCAAGTTTGGAACTTTTTTCCCAACATCTACCGAAGTAACTATGAACTTGATCGGGTACTCTGATAGTGATTGGGGTGGCGGAGTTGATGATTCCAGAAGCACCTCTGGATATCTTTTTTGTTTGGGGACAAGTTGTTTTAGTTGGAGCTCTAGGAAACAAGAAACTACAGCTCAATCAACAGCAGAAGCTGAGTACATAGCTACTGCATCTGCTGTGAATCAAGCTATTTGGCTAAGGAAGATGTTGAAGGACTTGGGCCATGAACAAACAGAAGCTACCAAGATCATGTGTGACAACAGTTCAGCAGTTTCAATCTCAAAAAATCCAGTGTTTCATGGTCGAACTAAGCATATCAAGATCAAGTTTCATTTTATTAGAGAAGTCCAACAATCTCATGAAGTGTTGCTTGTTCATTGTTCATCTGAGAACCAGCTAGCTGACATTTTCACTAAGTCATTGCCAAAGGAAAGGTTTGAAGATCTGAGGCAACGAATTGGTGTTTGCCACAAAAATGCCAAGGAGGAGTGTTAGACAATTGGCATTTTTTCCAGCTTATTATTTTTACTGTTTTTTACTTATTTCAGTTTAGTGCTTTCCTATTTTCTAGCTACACTTAGTCAACTTTAGTTGCTCAAATTTCTGAAGTTAGTGGCCCCTTTTATGGTTGTTAGTGGCACATGTTCTTATTTAGTTTTAACATCCACTTTGTAAGTGGCTACTAAATAGGAAATGGTTAGGTTTTTCCTTGTATAAATTCAGATCTTATGCAAATTAATACATAGCTGGAATTTTATAAGTTCACTCTATTTTTATTCTTCAAATCAGTTTCTTGAGTATTTTTGTTCTAACATCCTCCAGATCTGACCAAAGAGAGGATTTACCATCGATCGTGAAAGACAAAGTGACTCACCATCCATTTGCAACCCCTTTGGAAATCTTACCTGAATGATATTTCTTTCCTGTATTTCAAATATTTCGTACAGTGCCCAAAAGATTGATAGGCTAGGAACAAATATTGTTCTCAACCTTTCTTTTATTCCCTCAGTCGTCCATGATGGCTAGATAAGCTGAT